>CM075064.1:7697500-8897500 GCA_037428765.1 Rubia yunnanensis
GAAGAATCGAAACAACTTTACTCTCTCAGATGAGCCAAAAATGTTTAATGCAACAGTGCTTTTTTAGTACAGAGTACTACTTGCTTTTGTTCTGAACCAATATCTACCTTCCACGTGTTGCTGTTCTTCCAACTAAC
Organism: Rubia yunnanensis; assembly: GCA_037428765.1. Classification (NCBI taxonomy): domain Eukaryota; kingdom Viridiplantae; phylum Streptophyta; class Magnoliopsida; order Gentianales; family Rubiaceae; genus Rubia; species Rubia yunnanensis. The sequence goes on from CM075064.1 coordinate 7,697,638, forward strand.
CAAGGCCCAACAAGCGCAGACGACACCGTCCACTGCTAATCAAAGGAAATAACATTTTCTTCCGCGCTTTTGCGGTATCCAAGAGGGCAAAGTCTTGGGAATATGGGGTTTAATTCGAATAATAAAAGGTAAAAAGTCTTAGTTGTAACATTAAAAATTTAGTATGCAACATGTAGTAGTTATAAAATTTATAACCCGATTCATGCAACCCGAAAATTTTATCTTAATTTCTTCTAATTTACACTTTAAACCTTGGTCTTTCCATGACTTATGGAAAGACCGTCTTTCAAGAGACGCACTCATTCAAGAGAAATATTATACCATTAATATGTTTAATTACGTATAAGTGCAACTAATCAAAATTTAATATTTACTATTACGATGAATCCAAGAATATAATATACGATAATATTGTTGTTTATATATCGAAATTTTGATACTATAATGGACCAGTTTTACAAAATATGCAAATATAACCATATATGTTGAGAAAAGTGCAAATATAGCTCTCAATTATTTTTTATTGCAAATATTACCTTGCATATTGAATGAAAGTGCAAATGTAACCCTCCGACCATGATAATCCGGCGTTGACTAACAAATTCCGGCTATTGACTCACTTGCAAATACTAAACTAAAATACCCTTATTATATCCCAAGCCTTTAATGAGAAGGGCAATTAAGCTCTCTCCGCCAACCACCACCACCCGCCTGCCCCCCCCACCCCACCACCGCCATCTTACCACTGTCCCACCACCAACGCCCCACCATAACCACTACGACCACTCTCTAGTCTTGCTGCAGTTAGAGAAGCACCGCAAAAAATACACACTCACACAGTGAACATCCGAAGCAACAACTTTCATTCCATCTTCACCTCCAATCCAACAGCCCACATTCTCCCGGATCCCAACCCTGCAATTTAAATCCACTTCTCAAACTTTCCCCCATTCTTGCAGCCAGCCATACTCCCGGAGAACATATCTAGAGTTCAAAGAAACTCAGGTGAAAAAAAACACAAGAAAGAATCTCATTGCATTAAATCCAAAACCCACCTCGAATCATCTCTCCATGTAATTACTCCTCCAAAGTTGGAATCTTTCTCATCCATATGTTTTTCTCCAGTTTAAGAAAATTGTATAGAACCACATCTGTCAGAGTATAATTTTTCAATAATTTGTACAGTTTTCAGTGGCATAAGAGATACTCATTTCAATAAATCAAATCCCACCGCATATCTTGGAACTTTCAATCTTGATTGAGTTCGTGTATCGAAGCTTTGGCCACGTCGTCGAGCACAATACGGAAGGTGATCGGAGCCTCACAGATCAGACGAGCATTGGGATCGCTAAAGTCGCCACTCAACGGCTGAGAATTAGCATTGTGTGAGTGTGATTGGTTGAAAGACGCTTCAAATGTCCGGTGGCGATTGTTCAGATATAACTGGATGTAGAGAAGAAGATCAGAGAAGATAAGAAAAATATGAGAAGAACATAAAAATGTGTAGGATTATAATTCCTGAGTTTTTTTTAGTTTTTTTTTCTTTTTTACAGAGGGGCAAAATAGTCCTTTTAGTGTATTCCAGCTTCCAACAGCCGGAAAAGGTTATATTTGCACATAACCTAAATATCTAAGGTCATATATGCACTTTCGTCAATTATATAGGGTTATATATGCATTTTGCTCTAAAAACTTTAAATTTTGATAAAATAATAAGATAGTTCTTTCGGAAAAATTCCATTACAATATTAGGTCAAGTTAACGTCATAACTTTTTAAAGAGTTTGTCTTTTGAAAGATGGTATTTTCATAAGTTATGAAAAAATCAAGATTTAAATTGCAAATTAGACAAAATCAAGATAAAATTTGTGGGTTGCATTATTGGGTCATAAACTTATACTACTTCGTGTTACAATAATTTTTTTGGAAAAGTGCACTAAATAACCCTATTTAATTTTAAAAGTGTAGATATAACACTATAAAATTTGAAAGTGCGAAACTGACCCTAAATCGTTTAGCAATGGTGCAGATATACCCACTATTGCACTCTTCCGACGTTCATCTAATCTAAAAATACAAAAATACTTCTAGGTTTCAAACTAAAAAAATTAATGACCATTATACCCCAACGCTATGCCGTCAGTCAGTGGTGGTCAACAATGGTCAATGCCGGTCAACAATGGTCAATGCGGTCAACGATGGTCATAGCCAATCAACATCGGACCGCCGGCGGTAGATGGTGGTCATGTTAGATAAGTACTTTTATTAATAAGACAAGGTTAGATCAACGCTTTGCCTCCTCTTTTTTCTGTCAGTCATTCTTTTTTTTTTTGGTGTGTAGGATTTTCGAGTTTGGTACTCTTTGGGTGTGTGAGATTTTTTCCATTTGGTACTTTTTGGGTTGCAACGAGATATTTTTTTGGGTTGCAACGAGATTTTGTGCATTTTGTGGTTAAATTGAAAGTGTATTACATATATATATATATATATATATATATATATATATCCTTGTGTATGGTTTGATGTTTAGGTTTTTTTTCCTGAAATAATTTTTGCTCCCCTGTGATATAGATGATTGTATCATGTTTAGGGGTTTGTCATAATTAGAATTGTATCATGTTGAACGTTTTTGTACACTGTGATATAAAATGTTCTATGAACTGTAGAATTTGTACCCTGTGATATAAACTGTGATTTTCTATTTAACCGTGTACGTTGTTGAAGGTTTTTTCTGTAATTAATGTGATATAGTTTATTGTGGGATGCTAAAAACTACAATGTTTTGAATGAACGGCGAACTGGATTAAGGCTGACATGTCTTTTTCTGTGTTTTGATTATTTCCAGTTGATATTTAAACTGGAGATATTGCAATCTACCGGCGCCAAGGAAACATGGCGTGTTTGACATGGTTTGTTTAAACACTTCATGTTTCCTTGGTGCTGTAAAACGGTTTTATTTTGACATTTTATAAGGTTTTCCATGTCAAACTGTGTTGTGCACTTTCATAATGAAAGAAGCAGTAGTTAAAGGCACTGCATTGGATGCTTTCTATTCATGTATTGCCCTGTAACTAAGTAAATGTTTCTTCCATTATGAAAAGTGGTGTAACATTTGTAGAACTGCGCAATTTAAAATGTGGAGATTTCGTAGTATATGGGCACCAAGGAGCATGGTGTGTTTATCTATTGAACATGGTGTGTTTAACATTAAATCATTGTAAATGTTAAATACAAAGTTCAAACATAGTTATACACACCATGTTTCCTAGGTGCTTAAATGCTGCATCATTTCGACATTTTAAATCATTTTCTATGACAAATTGTACTGTGCACAAGCTTAGCAAAAGAAGTATTAGCACCAGTTTACAGGTCTTTTTGTTTGCTTTGATAATATCAATTTGTTGTTTAAACAGTGAAGGTGTTGCAGTTTATCAGTGCCAAGTAAACATGATGTGTTTGACAAGGTTTGTTTATACACGCCATGTTTCCTTGTGCTGTAAAATTGTTTCATTTCGACATTGGTTGCTTTCTATTTATGTAGTGCCCTCTAGCTAAGTAATGTTTCTTCCATTATGAAACATTGCCATAATATTTGTAGAACTCCGCAATTTCAAATGTGGGAATTTTGTAGTGTATTGGCACCAAGTATACATGGTGTGTTTATCATCAAATGTTTAACACTGTGTGTTTAACATTAAATCATTGTTAATGTTGAATACATAGTTTAAAAATAGTTGTACACATTTTTTGTTTTCTTGGTGTTTAAATGCTGCATCATTTCGACATTTGGAATTGATTTCTTTGAAAAATCGTAGTGTTCACAAACTGAATGGAACAACTAATGCTAAACAGTACATCACCAAATCTTATTCTGTAGGTTAGTTGACATATTAAAAATTAAACGTTCCTTATTCTTACAATGTAGACTATATTCACGTCATTAATCCTTGATTTATTTTGTGCACAATAGATATTTCCCCCGACAAGAGGAGCCTACAATGGCAAGGACGTAATAGAGACGTCATGGACATAATGTGTGAAGCTTAGCAAAACATGTCTTCCAAATAATCCAACACGTCGGTGGACCTAGTGTATTTAAGTTTGTATTAGATTGAGACACAATTTTACCGTTTTTCTTAAGTTATATCATAATGATGGATTTTTTCCACTAACGATTATTACATTTTCAAATGTTCTTGCTTACCGTTAATTTAATTTTTATATTGTGTTTTTGTCTCGTATGAGGTTCTTAGATGAGTTTTCCCCGGGTTTCCATTCCGGGAGGGCCTGGAAAATTTTAAAAATTAAATTGCAAATAATTTTTTTTTCAACACTAGTTTTACATATAATACTACTGGTGCTTAACATCCATCTCCAAAGTAGGAACACCAGTAAATCAATAACAAACTAGTGCTTTGTAATCTATTCGGTTTTAGGCATCGGTTTACGTTTGTATACCGGTGCTACGTAAAACCGGTGATCATTAAGAAGCAATCCGCAGTCAACACCAGCATCTTAAATACCGGTGATGTAGTAAAAAATCAGCAACAGTTTCTATAACCGGTGCCGTAATAACTACGTTTTGGCACCACTCTTCTTAGATGCCGATCGACTGGAGGCACAAAATACCGGTGCCGTATCCCATAGCGACCGGTGCCATAGGGAGTCCCTGCAATAGTGGTTGCACATTTTTGGAATTTTGATGGTTATATCAGTTTTTGTAGTACCTGTTTTTTCTAGCTATAGTGATACAATGTTTTTAACCATCCTAAGTTAAGTTATGAACTGTTTTAAAACTTTTATCACAATGAGCCTTGTTCATGTACATTACTAATCAAGATCTTGTGATGATACTTTCAACAAGCTGCTTTAGGCTGATGTATCTTCAGAAGAGCTCTAAAAAACCGTTTGCACGCAGCTCCTTTGTTGTTATCTCTTCTTTTGGGAAATAAAATACTCCCTCCATCCCAATTCAACCTGCAATTTAACTATTCATAAAGTCAAAATTTCTTAATTTTGACCATAAAATTGAATTAGTGTATAAGTATAAATACTATTGTGTGATACCTTATTATATTCGTTATAACATGTATTTTCAAAATATTAACTTTTCACAAATTTTAATTATCCTCAATAAAAGATATTAATGATCAAACATTTTTCAAGTCAACTGATGAAAGTCAAAGTGTGCAACTTAAAATGAGACAGAGGGAGTATTTTTTTCGACATTGTGGTTTTTTAACACTCTCATTTTGCAGGTTTATATTGGTACTTTCAGGTTAAAATTAGAGTTAAATGTTTAAAAATCTCTAAAAATAAACATCAAATAACCCTATTAATTACATCAATTATAAAATGACATCATTTAACGGTTACTCAGACTTTATTTAAAATTAGGCATTCTATTTTGTTTATTATAAATGAATTAATAAAATAATTACCTGATAAGTCAGCTGATATTGTCTCTATGAATTAGTTTCTCGGATTATAAATTGTTTACACTGCCTTTTGGTATAAATTGACTACACTAGACTTCCAAGTAGTGGTTATTTTATACGAAGGAAGTTAAACTGTGTCTACCCGGGGAACTACCGATTAAAGTGGATGTGGGAAGGAAGAGACCCTCCTCATTACTTGTGGCGGGAGTCAAAGCTCGACAAATGATTTGTAAGGGAGCAATTGGAATATTGGCTTATATCTTGAATAAGCCAGTGGACCAGTTAAAGGGAGAAGATATAACGGTGGTCCAAGACTTCTCCGAGGTATTTCCAGAGGAACTAGTAAGTTTACCTCCTACTGAGTTTACCATTGATCTAGTACCAGGAGCCGCACCTATTTCCAGACCCCTTATCGTATGGCCCCACTAGAGCTACAGGAGCTGAAGCTACAACTTGAAGACTTATTAGCTCAAGGATTCATTCAACGAGTACCTCTCCCTGGGGATCCCCGGTGTTGTTAGTTAAGAAGAATGATGGTTCTCTTCGGGTGTGTATCGACTATCGAAGCTTAAACAATGTGACAATAAAAAATAAATACCCTCTTCCCATTGTTGAGGAGTTGTTCGATCAACTCCAAGGAGCATTCGTATTTTCCAAACTGGATTTTCGACAAGGGTACTACCAGTTACGAGTGAAGAGGAAGGACATACCCAAGACAACTTTCAATACTCAATATGGTCATTACGAATTCCTGGTAATGCCATTTGGGGTGACCAGTGCACCATCTGCGTTTATGGACCTCATGCATCGATTATTTCGGCCATACCTAGACGAGTTTGTTGTCATCTTCATCAATGACATCCTTGTTTATTCCAAATCTCAACAGGAACATGAAGGGCATCTAAGGAAGGTATTGCAACTGCTCAAGGAGCACAAGTTGTACACCAAGTTTAGCAAATGTGAATTCTGGCTAAAGCAAGTGAAATTTTTGGGCCACGTGATTAGTAAGGAAGGAATATTCATGGATCTCTCTAAAGTCAAGACAATTCTAAACTGGAGGGTGCCAAACAATAGTACGAAAGTTTGGAGTTTTCTTGGACTAGCAGGGTACTATAGGCATTTTGTTAAGGACTTCTCTAAGCTTGCATTGCCTTTATTCTACCTAACTCATAAAGGAGTTAAGTACGAGTGGAATGGGAGGACTGAGTCCAGTTTTTAAGAATTGAAGAAGCGTCTGACCTCTACCCCAATTCTTGCCTTACCTGACGGAAATTATGGATTCACATTGTATACTGATGCTTCAGGAGAAGGTCTAGGATGTGTATTGATGCAAAGGGGCCACATGATTTTATGCATCTCGGAAGTTGAAACCTTATGAAAGAAATTACCCCACCCATGACCTGGAATTAGTTGCAGTGGTATTTGCTTTAAAGAAATGGTGACATTACTTATATGGAGTCACATTTGAAGTAATGTCAGATCATAAGAACCTAAAATACCTATTTTCCCAAAAATACTTGAATATGCGACAACGTCGGTGGATGAAGTTTTTGGGGGGATTATGACTGTGGGATCAATTATCATCCTGGCAAGGCGAATGTGATGGCAGGCGCACTAAGCCGGAAGGTGAATTTGGTGCATATCTGGATAAAGGAGACATAGATGTTATCGCATGCAGAGAATTGGGAATGCAAGACTAAATCTGACCGACTTGTATTCTTCAATCTAAGGGTACAAGCTGTGTTACCCACAGAGATTAAGAAGGCTCATGAGTCAGATGAATCATCGGTAAAGAAGAAAAAGCTTGTTGCTAAAGGGAAGTTGTAGGATTTTGAAGTAGACGGTGAAGGAATGCTGACCTGTAGAGGTAGGTTTTGGCTACCTCGAAATTCAACAATCACCCAAAGAGTGTTGGAGGAAGTTCACCGATCTAAGTATACGGTGCACCCATGTGGGACCAAAATGTACCAAGACTTGAAACAATGGTACTATTGGGATAATATGAGGAGGGACATAGTAGAATACGTGGCTCGTTGTTTAGTGTGCCAATAGGTCAAGGCCGAACATCAGAAACCATCAGGGTTATTTCAACCCTTGGATATTCCCGAGTGGAAATGGGATCACATCACGATGGACTTTGTGACAGGACTACCCCAAACACCGAAGAATTTTGTTGCAATATGGGTGGTGGTTGATAGGTTGACCAAGTCGGCTCATTTTCTACCAATCAACGTTAAATACTCCTTAGAAAGACTAATTGTCTTATACATCCGGGAAATCGTCAGATTACATGGAGTGCCAGTAACTATTGTGTCTGATAGGGACCCAAGATTCACTTCCAATTTTTGGAGGCAACTACAAGCAGCATTGGGAGCCAAATTGAACTTTAGTACAAGTGCTCACCCACAAACAGGCGGGCAGTCAGAGAGAACAATCCAAACCTTGGAGGACATGCTCCGAAGTTATGTATGGATTTTGGGGGAAGTTGGGACGTTCATTTACCTCTGGTAGAATTCGCCTATAACAATAGCTATCATTATTCCATTGGTATAGCTCCATACGAAATACTATATGGTAGAAAATGTCGGACACCCCTCTTTTGGGATGAAGTGGGAGAGAAAAAAACTTTTCCAGTTGCCAGTATACCTTGGGTTGAGGAATCCATGGATAAGGTCAAACTGATAAAGCATCGCTTACAAACGGCTCAAAGTCGACATAAGAGTTACGCGAATCATCGAAGAAGGGATTTAATGTTTGGAGTGAGTGACCAGGTGTTTTTTAAGGTAACCCCTCACAAGGGTCTCGTCCGGCATGGTAAGAAAGGAAAATTGAGCCCTAGGTACATTGGTCCTTTCGAAGTCGTACAACAAGTTGGGCTAGTTGCGTATCAACTTAAACTACCTAGCAGTTGGGGAAGTTACATGATGTTTTCCATGTGTCACTTCTGAAGAAGTACCACCCTAACCCCGGACACGTGTTAAACCATGAAGATTTAGCAGTGAATGAAAAACTGATGTATGAGGAAAATCTCGTAAAGATATTGGATCGGAAAATCAAGACATTGCAAACCAAGGAGATTCCTATAGTTTTGGTATTGTGGAGAAATCATAAGTTCGAGGAAGCAACTTGGGAGTAGAAGCAGACATGAGGGATACTTACCCAGAGTTGTTCACGGGAAATGGGAATTTCGGGGACGAAATTCATTTAAGGAGGGGAGATTGTGAAAACCCAACCGTAATGGTTGAACCTTGTGTACAAAACTAACAATTTATTGATGTCACTGTATAATAGAGAAATAAAATAATTTATTAAATGTAATTTGAAATACAAAAGTCTATGAGGATTGCAAAAAATAAAAGGTAATAAATGAATCCAATCAATACTGAAGAATAACAAAATTCTTCCGGCGTAAGATCTCCAGTGAGAATACTAACATGTAGTACAACGATAATTACGGCAGCAAAGACTGACATTAGTCTCGACATGCTATCAGCAAATTGAGAGAAGATATGGTAAGAAGGATATGAGATAGAAGAGAAAATGTGGTTTTGAATTGTTGGGTAAATTCGTATTCGTATATATACTATAAAATACAGTCGTTTATAACTGTTATATTACCATTGGGAATATAGCCGTTTATAGCCGGTATATTAACACTATACATATATTGACTAACTGTAGTAAATAAATAAATCAAAAGGAATTATCGGGAAGAAGTTATATATTGTTTGCATAGATATATATATATATATAATAGTAATAAATAAACAAGTAAGTGAATAAATAAATAAACAAGTAAAGGAAATTAACGTGAAGGAGAAACGGTTTTTTTTCTTTCTATCTCGCTTCTCTCCTCCATGTTACTATTCATCATCCCTACCGCTAGACACCAACGGCTAAATCACAGATCCCTCACCGGAACCCTCACTCACGTAACCACCACCTTTTAACCTTGTCGAGTCTACAAGGCGCCGCTATGGCGGCTTCAGCCGTCAAAATCTTTGCCCAAGCACTCCAAACTCGAAACCCTCCTATCTCCACAAACCTTCATTTCACTCAAAATATGACACCAATTCTTCAATATAAGGGAGAATCGGTTGTGCTTTTCTCTTCTGAGCAAGTATCGGAGCTATCCACTCACTACGAAAATTCTCTAATTGGGAATTTTCCAAGAGGAAGGCCGACAATGGAAAAGCTAGAAGCTGATTTCAGGACTGTGGGTTTCAGTGGAAGTTACCAACTGGACGCAATTGATTTCAAAAACATCCTAATCAAGTTCCAAGAGAAGGAAAACTTCCAACGTTGCTGGATCAAGGGGGTTTGGTCGCTTAATGGCACCACTATGAGGATCCTCAGATGGAGGCCGAACTTCAAACTGAATGCAGAATCTTCGATTGTCCCGGCCTGGGTCACCATCAGACAAGTGCCTCTCCACTATTACAATGTCCCGGTCATAGAAGCAATTAGAAACCATATTGGAAAATTCATCAAGATGGATCAAGCAACAGAAAGGCTAACAAGGTCATCTGCCCTCAAGATATGTGTGGAAATTGACCTTCAATCCCAACTGTTGAGCCACATCAAGTTAGGAATTTTCTTGGAAAATGAAAAGCATGACATAGAATATGAAGATTTAGCTATCACTGTTGTGGCTGTAAGAAGATTGGTCACCATGTGGATATGTGTAGAATAGTTAACCCTAAACTGAGACTTCCTAAATTTACTGGCACACTGAATAGAGCCCCCAAACAGGTATCCACTAAACAGATTATTAGGAATGAACCCCAGCAAACAAATGCAACAGATAAACTAAAGCCTGACAACAAACATAACAAAGAACCAACAGAAGTTGCCCATACTGAAGTTCTAGCTAAATGACAGCCAGTACACAAAAACATTGATCCACATACTCCAGGGATACCAATAAGCCAGAAACAAAGAGAAGCTCAACACTAACCTCAACAAGAAACACCAGATCGAATAAAAAGCCCCCATATAGACATTGAGACACCACAGCCGGAACTCCAAGGGGAAGAAATTACCAATCCAGATACTTTACATACTCACAATGCTAGGGAGAAGCAACAGGATGTGACCCCACAACCTCACAATGCTGTCTTCAAAGGCAACAACAATGAGGCTGAACTGCAAAAAGGGAAAACCCAACAATTAATTGATATTACAGAAGAAACAGGCAAACACAAGGAGTATGCCAAAGATGAACTATCAGTATCATCCCAAACTCTCCTTTAAATGAACGAGGTACTGATCCTTTTTACTCACCATCCTGCAGATCCAGCCCCAAAAGCTCAAACAGGTTCCATCTACTAGGAGAGGAACTTCAGTCTGACACAGCAGACTGCAGCTCAAGTACTAAAGAGCTTCAGCTGGATCAGGTAAGTGCCCAAAAATTCTCTAGTATGTTGTCTGGTAAGACATCCTGGAAGAGGACATTCTTTAACAGGTTAAATAGGATGAATTTAAGGTCTACTTCAATAAGCAACTCTGGAAAGTCTAAATGATAGATACACACCTTAATATTAGGGCCCTTGTCTAGAACCTTAGAGGAATCGGAACATCCCTGGATAGGTTAAAAAGAATAATTAGGACTCATAATATACAGATACTTTGTATATTTGAACCTAAGCATCATTATCAGCAATGTGACACATACAAGATTAAATTAAATTTTCAGTGTCACTATAGCTCAGATAAAAATAACATTTGGCTAATGTGGAACTCGTGTTGTAATGTTAACATCTTATCAGAGACTGATCAATATACAAAAACTGTCATTTCTTCCCCCCTGCTTAGTGCTGAAATGTGTGCATATTTCATTCATGCATCAACCTGAAGAACATACAGGGAAAAAAATATAGTAGCAGATCACCTCACATTTAGACAACAATAAACTTTTAATTGGTGATTTTAATGCCATAAATTCCATAACAGAATATAAGGGTCCCAATAAGCCTAATGTAAAAAACATTAGAGACTTCTCTAATTTCATAGTAAGCCAAAAACTATCACATCTTTATACAGTGGGAAATACCTTCACTTGGTCAAACAAGAGAAGACCTCCTACATTAGAAAGACTTGACAGGGCTCTAATTAACCATGACTAGAATGAAAAAATTCCAAACAGCTCACTGCACACACTCAACAAACACACCTCTGATCACTGCCCATTATTACTAACCATAGGGAGTAAATGTGCTTCATCACCTAAGCCATTTAGATTCCTAGATGCTTGGATAAATAGACCTCAACTGAAACATATCATTGAAACTAACTGGTCACAAACCATATCAGAAACTGGCATGCTAAAATTCTTTCTGAAATTAAAAAGACTGAAGCTGGTTTTAAAAACATGGAATAAGGAAGTTTTTGGTAACATAAATGATAATGTCAAAAAGGATGAAGAGGAACTCAGAATACAGGAAATTAACTATGAGACAAAAAATTCCGAATCCGACCTCATAGAGCTTAATCATAAAAATGCACTGCTACTGAGAGCACTATCTGGAGAAAAAATGTTTTGAAAACAGAAAGCTAACATAAAATGGATTAAAGAAGGAGATGAAAATACTAAGTATTTTCACTTAACTGTAAATCAGAGAAGACAGAAACAAAACATCTCAAAGATAAAAAAAAAACTCAGAAGGAGTATGGACAGACAGTCCATTGGAGATTGAAAAAGAAGCAATTCGTTTTTACCAAAACCTACTGACTGATGACTCTAACCCTAGAGATGAAAATTTTCAAGGGCACTTTTTAAGCCAGATCCCTCAGATCCTTGATAGTAGTGACAAGTCACAAATGCTCAGAAAGCCAACTTTGAATGAAATCAGGGAAATAGTCTTCTCCTTGAATCAGAGTGGAGCCCCTGGCCTTGATGGATTCTCTGCCAACTTTTTTAGAACTTTCTGGGACATAATAAGACCTAACCTACTATCAGCAGTCTCTAATTTCATGTCAGGCACAAAAATTCCTGCTGGAATTACAAGTACCTGGATATGCCTGATACCAAAAAAGGATATCCCTATATCCTTTGCTGATTTCATACCCATATCACTTTCTAACTTTACTAACAAAATTTTCTCTAAAATCTTAGTTCAGAATATAACTGATATCTTGCCAAAACTGATCTCACAAAATCAGTCAGCCTTTCTAAAAGGCAGAGAAATAGCTGACAATGTCATCTATGTCAATGAAATGGCAAGATACATAAATAATAAACAAGGAGCCCCTAATTGTATCCTAAAAGCATATCTAACAAAGCTTTTGACAGAGTTAAATGGTCTTTTCTTAGTCAAATTTTAAGGAAATTTGGATTTCAGGACCAATTCATCAATTTGATCCTAAATAACTTGTCTAGTGCATGGTTCTCTATTATTATCAATTCCAAACCTGCAGGTTTCTTCCAAGCTTCAAGGGGAATCAAACATGGAGACCCTTTATCCCCTTTACTATTCAATATTTTTTCAGAATCCTTCTCTAGAAGCTTGACTTTTTGTTTCCAAAATAAGAAGATCAATCTTTTTTAAAATCTTGCATATGAAAACATGGTCTCACATCTATGCTGTGCAGATGACACAATCATCTTCTTTCAGGCCACTAAGACATCAATAAAAAGAATCAAAGCATTCTTACATGTTGTTGAGGAATGCAGTGGCCAACAGATTAACTATGGAAAAAGTAATTTTTTCATAAGTAAACATACCTCTTTAACATATCTAAGAATGATCAGAAATTCCTTAGGAATGTCCAGAGGTTTTTTTCCATTTACATATCTAGGGTGCCCTATCTACACTGGCATTACAAAAAAAGATACATTTTCAGCCCCTAATGGAAAAATATGAGACAAAACTGAAATCTTGGAAAAATAAATGGCTTAGTACTGCTTGAAGACTCACACTCATAAAATCTGTCCCTTTTGCTCTGCCACAACATCTATGGGCTGTTATGTCCCCAACGCAATCAGTAATAAAAAAACTAAACAAGAAAAACTCCAATTTCTTCTGGGGAGAGCATGATTATGGTCCTAAAAAAGTGTGGAGAAGCATTACAAAGATGAGTTATCCAGTAAACCAAAATGGTATTGGGATTAGAAATATTAAAGATATAATCAGGACTTTCTCCCTTAAACTGTGGTGGAAACTACAAAAAGGAGAGACACTATGGGCTAAATTCTTGTGGTCCATCCCTGAAAATCAAGGAAAATCCCAAATCGGAAAAAGGATTCAGAAAGTAAACCAACTAGCTAAAAGACAAACAAGGATAATACATGGCAATGGTCTAGCAAATCTTTTCACTGCCAACTGGACTGGTATGGGACCACTGCAAGACTATGTAGACCCATCTATATATACAGTGGTTCCACCATGCACTACAATCCAACATTTTGTAAACATGAAGTCAAGCTTCCTATATGCTTTTAATACATTACCTAATCACATTTTCCACATGGTGATGGAGCTGCAGGTACACCCATTCAGACAGGACGGATTAATATGAAAGCCATTAAACAATGGAGATTTCAGTTTCAAGTCTGCATACAAGATAGTTGCCTCACAAAAATCATAAATCAGAATTCTGAAGAAGGTATGGTTCTCAAAACTGCCAAACAAAATTTCTATGTTCATGTGGAAACTTTCAAATGTAATTTTACCTTTTGATGACATACTAAATTTCAGAAATATTTCACTTGCATCTAAATGCCCACTTTGCAACAACACTGACACACTTAGTCACTACTTCAATGATTGTTCTCTAGCCATAGAACTGTGGATATTTTTTTACCATATGATAGGACTGAGGCACCAACATTTCAATTCCATCTTTGACGGACTTTCACATTACTGGTCTTATAATGGAGAGAAAAAAGTACACTCCACATTAATCACCATCTTTCCCTCTCTCATCTGTTGGCATATCTGGAAAGCTAGAAACAATTTCATTTTTGATAATATTAGACCAAATAGGGGAAAATGATTGATAACATCAAAAGAGACATATTCCTCATCTTCTATACCAAACCAGAGGTTAGTACAAAGATAAATGATAATCACTGGGTTCAAATAGGTATAATCCAACCTATGGAAAAATCAACAGTACCCAAAATTAAATGCATCACATGGTCTAAACCTAAACTGGAATACAAAATCAAATTTGATGCATCATGGAAGCAGGGGGTACACTGTGGTATTGGGATAGTTATCAGGAATAAATATGGAACATTTCTTAAGGCATGCCATAAATCTGTTAGAGCAAAAACTAGTATCCAAGCTGAACTCCTAGGTCTAAAAGAAGGACTAATTTTTGCAGTTGATCTGGGCCTAAACGTTTTCTCCCTTGAAACTGATTGTGCCAATATTCTGGAAGTAATGAAAGACCCTACCAAAGCCCCATGGGAATTGTATCATTTAGCATCTGAAATCAATCAAAGGATGGGGGACCTCATAATTACACACACCCTAAGAGAAGGAAATATGGTTGCTGATAGATTAAGTAAACTAGGAAAGAATAAGGAACCAAAAGTTCTAAACTACCATGACCTTGATCAGAAAACCAAGGGACTTCTAGCTCTTGACAAAGAATAGATACCTGCCATTAGAATCTTGAATGGATACTGCTAATTTTGAAATGAAAATGCAGGTTGGAACCATCGAGCACTCGAGCCTCGAGCCCTCGAGCCTTCAGACCATCAAGCACTCGAGCCTCGAGCACTAGAACCTTGAGCACTCAAATTAAGTGGCGGCGGCAAAGATAACGAGACACAAGATGGAACACTGTTGGAATCCAAGTCTACCGTACACCAGCACTCGAACCATCGGGCCCTCGATCCTACAGGCTTGAGGACCCTCGAGCCCAAGAACCTCCTGACTCGTGCCACGATCACTCGAGCACTCGAGCCCCGAGCCCCGAGCACCGAGCACTCGAGACCCAAACCATCGACCCCTAGAGTTCTTGAGCCTCGAGCCCACGAGCACTCAATCCTCGAGTACTCGAAACAGGCGGTGGAGAAGAAGACGAGACACAAGATGGAAACCATATTTCCAGCACTCGAACCTTTTCTTACTTAGAGCCTTTTTGGAGATCTGGCCATTTACCCATGTTAACACGAGGGGTGGAGACATGGAAAATGGAATCATCAATAAAAACGCCCTAAGTAGACTTTCGCTCAGAAATTTTGACAACCACATATTATCTTTTAGTACAAAGTCTTCAAAATTATTTTGGAGTAAATCTTTGTAAAAGAATCTTTTACCATTTTCAGGTTTGGGGAACCTAATACATATCCCTCCCATTAATATGGGTTAATTTTTTAAAAAAAAATGAAGGAAAAATGGACGGCGGACGTAAGAAATTTATCCAAAGTAATTTGTTGGCAAGTGGAATTATTTGGAAGAAGAAATGGACGGCGGACGTGAGAAAGTTATCCAAGGTGATTTTGGGCAAGTGGACGTAGGCTTGAGGTTTTCAGGATAAAATTCTAGGTTAGTAGATGTCAGAACCCTATATTTACTTAGTATAAACACCAATGACTTCCTTCCAAAACCCCAAGCTTAAGATATTTTGAGTAACAAGAATTCAGAGAAGCGGAGGTTGCCAAGCCAAACTAAGGTGAGAGTTGCATTGCCATATGCATGAATTGAGTTAACCGAGTTTTTTTTTAAATTTATTTTAATGTACATGAACCCTCGAACCCATGCTGAACCTTGCCCCTCGAACCCCTGCAGTACCTTACTCCTTGAACCCCTGCAATACCTTACCCCTCGAACTGGTACCTTACCCCTCGAACCCCTGCTGAACCTTACCCCTCGAACTGGTACCTCACCACTCGAACTGGTACCCTTACCACTCGAACTGGTACCCCTACCACTCGAACTGGTACCCCTACCACTCGACCCTCGAACTAGTACCCTTACCACTCAACCCTCGAACTGGTACCCTTACCACTCGACCCTCGAACTGGTACCCTTACCACTTGACCCTCGAACTGGTACCACTTACCACTCGACCGTCACCACTCGAACTGGTACCACTTACCATATACTTGAACCGTGAGTACTCGAACCTCATTATAGAGGGATATGCCTGTTAAATTTAAACTGATGGTATTTACTGGCTGTTATATTGAGGGTGTATTGCAAAATTGAGTTATGAACTGTTCTGATCTATTCTGTGGATGACCGATTTGTACTTTATCTTGCTATGTCAAGCTTGAATCACATACTGCTCTAATATGTTATGTGGATGACCAGCTTGTACGTTATCTTGCTGTGTCAAGCTTGAATCACATACTGCTCTAATATGTTATGTGGATGACCGGCTTGTACTGTATCTTGTCGTGTCAAACTTGAATTTCCTGCTACCTGATTACCTGTCTGTGATTTTGGGGGGCCCGACGTGACCGCCTGATTAGACGGTGGGGAACGGTACATACCAGACCGCCTGATTAGACCGGCTACACGTGGAGTTCTGGTATGCTAGCATAACCACCTGACTGATGCGAGCTCATAACTGAACACCAGTGTGAATGGAGAAAGTGAATTCTGAACTAATAGCCTTCGAGCACCACTGACTAGGTTATGTCGTGTATATTAGTTAGAGTTGCCATACAGGCACTTGGCAGCAACTCGGCATTAACCACCTGTATCCTTTTACTATATGCTAGGACATATGTGGCTATTTGTTATTTAGTATTATGTGATCACTAAAATTCAACTGGGTAAATACTGGCGATGGAACCTCACTAAGCAAGGAGCTTACCCTAGCTAAACAACCTTTTTCAGGTAAAGAAGATCTGTAAGAGAAAAATACTTTGATGTCTTTACTTCTTTTGGGAGAGATCCTGGATGAATGTTAACATGAATTTTGAATCTGTAATAGTTAGATGAAACTTTCATTTAACACTTATACTAATACTTTCATTGTAATAGTAAATTAGGATTTGAATGGTCTAAATTTGTTTCCGCAAAAAAATTATCTGCTTGTTACTGTTATAATTTTCGGTAGCACGACCAAACCCGACCCGACACTGTGTGGTGGGTTTGGGGTATTACAATAGCGACCGATGTCATAAGGGGGGGGGGGGTCCCTGCAATAGTGGTTACACATTTTTGGAATTTTGATTGTTATATTAGTTTTCGTAGTATCTGTTTTTTCTAGCTATAGTGATACAATGCTTTTAACCATCCTAAGTTAAGTTATGAACTATTTTAAAACTTTTGTCATAATGAGCCTTGTTCATGTAGATTACTAATCAAGATCTTTTGATGATACTTTCAACAAGCTGCTTCAGGCTGGTGTATCTTCAGAAGAGATCTAAAAAACTGTTTGCACACAGTTCCATTGTTGTTATCTCTTCTTTTTGGGAAATAAAATACTCCCTCCATCCCCATTTCAACCTACAATTTAGCTATTCATAAAGTCAAAATATCTTAATTTTGACCATAAAATTGAATTAGTGTATAAGTATAAATACTATTGTGTGATACCTTATTAGATTCGTTATAACATGTATTTTCAAAATATTAACTTTTCACAAATTTTAATTATCCTCAATAAAAGATATTAATGATCAAACATTTTTCAAGTCAACTGATGAAAGTCAAAATGTGCAACTTGAAATGAGACATGGGGAGTATGTTTTTCGACATTGTGGTTTTTTAACACTCTCATTTTGCAGGTTTATATTGGTACTTTCAGGCTAAAATTAGAGTTAAATGTTTAAAAAGCTCTAAAAATAAACATCAAATCACCCTATTAATTACATCAATTATAAAATGACATCATCTAACGGTTACTCAGACTCTATTTAAAATTAGGCATTCTATTTTGTGTATTATAAATGAATTAATAAAATAATTACCTGATAAGTGGGCTGATATTGTCTCTATGAATTAGTTTCTCGGATTATAAACTGTGTACGCTGCTTTTCGGTATAAATTGACTACACTAGCCTTCCAAGTAGTGGCCATTTTATGATGAGTAAATGAAGTGGACATCATGTCCTTTTCTATGCAAAGTCTTGGAAATGTGTTTTGCCATTTGTGTTTTGAGCAAGTTATTGGTCAACTAATTCATTTACCAACTCCGTTTCATGCGTATGGAATGCTGCTACTATGATACATAATCTTCCTCAGTAAATAACATTTCCATCTCTATACAATCTTTCAATTTCAACCAAACTTTTGTCATCAACAAATCTGAAACGCAAATATCAAAAGAAGGTGAAATTACAATTAGATGATCTCCACCTTAAAGTCATAATCTCACAATTGAAAATGATGCTATAGCTAGTACAAAACTTAACATACAAAAGGAAGGGGTAAATCCAACACCAAATGTCAACCCTGAATCCTAATTTGACACTATCTACCAATCATCATCAATATAATGATAACTGAAGTAAATCATCAAGCACCTTGTGTGCTACCTCAGAAAATGAAACAGGACCAAGAAGAGTAATCAACCCAAAAAAACACACAAAAGTTCAAATACAACATGAAACACGATGAGTTCAACGGGAGGGGGAAGAAGAAGTTCTACTCCACCAATAAAAGACCAAAATAAGAAGGAAAACGGAAAACGGAAAACGGAAAACGGAATCAGCGAAACAATCACCAATGAAACAGAAGTTACCATGAGCCAGGCAAATCTAGATTGGGAGGCCAGAACTTTATAAAGCATAACAACGATTAATGAATGCAAGTAGCTTCTAATACCGTTTTGCCACTCCCATTTAAAATGTCTGTACCTGAAACCATTCCAACATAACCAATCTCAATAATAACAAAAAAAAAGGGTAAATCACGTTTTTTTTCTTGAGTCATAATGCACCAACTCCAATATGCTGATGCATCCATTGGCGGAACTAGCACGGTGCCTGGTAGGGCTCCAGCCCTACCTGAGATTTCAGCATCATGGTAGTAGTGGAATAGTGGTTAGAAACGCTTCTTAGTGGTGGAGTGGAGCTTTTTCGGCATTTTATTCTTGTTTCCGGTACAAGCAATCGGGGAAGAAGGCCGTTGAAGATCTTCTTTTTTTGTCCCATAACACATCAAAATGACGTCTTTTTGGCTCAAGTCAAACGATGTCATTTTGGCTCAAGTCGAACGACTTCGGTTTGATTAGTGCAGAAGAAAAAAATGAAATTTAAAATTTGGGTATTTATATTGGTCCAAAATTCAAAAATGGATTACCCAAATATAAAATACTCTAAAGCTCTCAGTGTTGCTACAAACCCAAGTTTTACACAAATTCAAAACATTCTCACTCTCAGCGTGCCCAGCGTTCCAGGCTTCCAACCTCCAGCTCCGGCCACCGCCGCCTCCACTGTGGCACCACCGGTCGAAAACTCCGGACACTGCCCCACCACCGTCTGTTCGGCCTCTTCCAGCCCCACCTGAAAAAAAATCCTGGTTCCGCCACTGGATGCATCCATCAATTCAAAAGTTTATTAGAGCCGTGGAAGTTTAGACATTTAATTACCATCATGCAATCTGTCGAAACCTCTTATCTCCTTCTTACATGGAGCAGAATCACTGCACCTGTCTTCCTTCAATAACGAATCTGGCTATGGCTCCCAGGCCTTTTATGTGTTTTAGTCAATCCAACCGTCACAAAAACTACTTACAAACAGTAAACAAGATTGAAGAAATGCACAAACGTAACATGTTTATGCGCTGAGAGTTCACAGTATGCAACTTGTTCAATCATAAGAAATAATTCCAATGTACCAAATACCTTTACAGATTACACGACCAATTCAAGCCTCGAACATCTAGCCTCCTATTCTCCTGAGACTTAGCGAATGGCAATCCTTGCAGAGTCAAACATCTAGCCTACAACAATCAAATGAGGTTTTCAACTCACAATTTGAAACCACAGAGTACTTAACTGTTTCCAGTTAAAAAGAATGATTAATATTTCAACTCACAATTTTAAACACTTACATCCCATGAAAAACCACCAGGAAGAATGATTAATATTAAACATCGACAAATCTGAATCATAAGAGAGAGAGAGAGAGAGAGAGAGAGAGAGAGAGAGAGAGAGAACTTGTAGATCATAGTGGAACACCCTCGTAAATCTTCAGACGAGCAAGAGCAGCAGCTCCACGGTTGGTCTTGTGGGGAATCATCCAACAAGTGAAGATTAACAATGCATCTGAGCTAGACTCCTCTGTAAATTAACAGACACCATAATGGAAACCATGTGCAAGTAGCATACAGGAGATAGCTAACATGATGCTAATAATCTAAAATTACTTCTCCAAGAACTACAGCTTAAACTACCTTCTCTCTCTCTTTCCCATACAGCCACTTACGTTATCTCACGAGTGAAAAAACCCTGATTCCCACCACCATTATTTACAGCCACAGTTGCATATTCTTCTACAGACTACCAAGTACCAACATAACGTCGAATGAACGTTTTCCCCACACATCCACGAAACTAATTCAGAAAATATGTGCATACATATAAGCCCGAATCAATCCCAGTAGCAACAAATACACATGAATATTCGCATTTCCTTACTTACAAGTTCAACACAGGGGTTTCAAAATGAGTACCTGGAGATTGTTTGACTTGATGCACTCCCAAATCATCTTGACCGTGCGCCGATGAACCTGATGAGAAACGGCGATAGAGGCAGCGGCTTCATAATGCTGCGGAGAGGTACTTCATAATGCCGCGGAGAGGTACTTCCAAATGCCACGCCAGAGGATCTTGGAAGTGAATGAGGCCGGTGGTACTTCATCTTCTGGCGAACCATTAATGAATATTTTCTTTTGTACTCCCTCCGCCGCATCTTAAATTGAAGCCACGTCTTAAATTGAACACTGGTTATTGCACACAGTTCAAAAAATATTTTTTTACTAATGTTACATTTATATAAATAAAAAGTTACTTTCTAAAAATTACTTATTGCGACGAATTCAATAATATTATATACGATGATATTATGTCTCATATATCTATTTAAATATAGGCTGAGGTGCTTGTATTCCCTCCGTATTTTTATTTATGGCACTATAGGTTTAAGTGCTTGGATTTAGGCGAAAAAAATAAGTGGATAAAATTGAAGAAATATTGCTAAAAATGAAAAAAGTGATAAATAAAAGAAAATATCTATTTATAATAAGTGTGCTATAAATAACAAAACGGATGGAGTATGAATTGTTGTTTATACCTGAAATTCTTTTAACAGTAAATAGGGAGGGATTTCTACCTGTGGTGACCAGAAGTTTGGACCCTTACCTGTCCAGTTGCAAATCCAGAAATTGAAGTCTCCTCTTCCAGCGATTACATGTGTGTTAGTTTCAGCAAAAACATTTACCTTTCTGTATCTTTGACCATGTATTCCCTCGCTACTTTTTCTCGACGGAAAACCTACAATTAACCGTCCCACTGTTTAGTATATAATACACATTGGCCAATAAGGAATGATGTAAAATTTGAAGGAAAAACAAGATGATTTACTTGAGGTTCATGATCCTGTCTGGCTTTTAGTATGACTGCTCTATCTTCACTACTAAAGCTTTCCTGCTATAGCTTTAGTTACCCTAATGTTGAATCTAGTTACCCTAGTATGCAAAGAGATCTGCACTACGGAGAAGACTTTCCACTCCTGATGGAGTTTCAAATCCCAATCAAGATAGGAAAAGACAGAAAAAAAATACGAAGTGTTTATTATTACCCTATTCGGGGCAAAAAACAGAACCACATTATGCAGCACCAAGTGATATAAAATATTGTTGAACGTATAGTGATAAAATATGTGAAAATTAAATAATAAAATTACATGAATAGTTCAACATAAGCAAGAATAATAGAATTGTATTAAGTATTCATGCGTACAATTGGAAAGTTTAAAATACAATTAATAAACACGTTTCAAGTAATCACATATATCACATATTGATGCAGTTACGAGTACACTCGCTGTCCTTGAAACGAATGAGTCTCGTCGTGTACATCGTTCCCTAGGATAAAACCGACGTATGAGTCCCGTCTGGGACATCGTTCCCTAGGATAAAACCATCGTATGAGTCCCATCGTGGACAGCATTCCATAGGATACAACCATCGAAGGTAATTTAACAAGTAAAATTACCTCGAAGTCACACAAAGCCCGAATGACTATCACCGACAAAGACAGAGAAAGAAGATAAGACTCAAGTTTAGAAGTAGGGAGGAACTTGAGAATGGTGTGAGGTTTCTGTATGAGAGGCTCCATTTATATATGTCTAAGAAACCCTATGGAAAGATACGTGGAAGATCTGATTCCCGTAACCAGAGAAAATATTCTCTAACCACCAAATATTTTACAAATATTTGAATAAATTCTGGAAAGATAAGAATATCATATTCCGTATCATGATCAACTGCGTATCAAATCTCATATATTCCACACGTGATTCTAAGTATATTTGTTACGTGGCTTGAGCTTTCTAGAGACTTTCACACGATCCAAATGCATTTTAGACAGTAAAAAATTACAGAAAACTTAGTATGTGCGAATGAATTTCCGCCCAAGTTTCCATTCTAAGAGTGACTCTTTGAGCATCCATATCTCATTCACCCTTTATCCGTTTTGAGAGTTTAAACAGTCGATTTTATAATACTCGCAAAGCAGAATCCAAAAACGATGCCCACTAACTCTAATTCAGTTTGAGCCCAACTCAAAACAAAGCCTAAAAGTTGACAAAATTCAACTTGTGTTACAATCATTTTCCAACAATCCCCCACATGAATAGATATTGATGTGGAATCAGAACAACCACGCCAGACACGGAGTTTGACTTGGTGATAGATTCATTTTGATGGCATAGATGCTGCATAGGATGGGTAAGTGTCACCCTTTGAACTTTTCCTTGAGAGAGTACACTTAGCTCATTGGTTAGGAAGTAGACGCAATGTCCTTGAACTTCCCCGACCGCTTATGTGAACGATAATGCACTTCCCACAAACATCTTTCCTAGCCTTTGTGCTTTCCTCGGTTGTGTCCATTAATCAGGCCATGACACACCCCCTAGTTCTGTAAGGTTTGTAAGGAATTGTGTCCCAACAATTCCCTTTTGAAGCGGGCACACTTCTTGCTTATATAGGTGATTCTTAGTGTAAGAGCAGTTCTGTAAACTATGTGCTCTTTCAAGTGTCATACACTCGATGTCGTGAATCTTTAAACTCAATTCAATGCTTAATCTCCATTCGCTTCACTATTTCTTCATCATAGGAAATAAGACAGGAGATATGAACCCCCACAATGATCTCGAATGGTCTTTGCAGTTTAGTTGTCCCTTTGAACCTAGATCTTGGGATCTCCAATCACACAGGTTGGGTGTCCACTTACGTAACCCATCATTTAATGGACGATCCAACCCTTTCCTTTATAGGGAACACATCTTCAAAGAAGTTCGCATTTCTTGATTCCATGATTGTGTTCTTGTGAATCTCGGGATGATGAGATTCATGTACAAGAAAGCGATAAGCACTACTTTCATGTGCATACCCTATAAAGATACAATCAACCGTTATAGGTCCTATCTTTAGCTTCTTAGGGGTTGGTATCAACACCTTTGCAAGGTACCCCCACATTCGCAAGTACGTAAATGACGACTTTGTGCCTTTCCACAACTCATGGGGAGTTGCCTTCTCATCCTTACGTGGTATCTTATTTAAAAGATAGTTGGCCATCAAAATGCCCCCCCCCCCATGTTTTGTGGTAGCCCAGAACTTATCAACATTGCATTCATCATCTCCTTAAGAGTCCAATTTTTACGTTCAGCCACACCATTCGATTGTGGCAAGTAGGGGGCAGTGACCTCATGAATGATGCTATGTTCAGAACAATAGTCCTTAAATGGCTCTACATATTCACCTTCACGGTCACTCCTAATCACCTTGATCTTCTTATCAAGTTGATTTTCAACTTCCATTTTGTAGAGTACAAATTTCTCAATTGCCTCATCTTTGCTTTTCAGTAAGTACACGTAGCAGTATTTTGTGCAATCATCCATGAAGGTGATGAAATACTTGTTACCTCATCTTGTTTGGATGAACTTGAGATCACAAATATCGGTATGTATCAACTCAAGAGGTTTCATGTTTCGTTTGACTTTTTTGAAAGATGTTCGAGTCATCTTGGCTTCAACACAAGTATTACATTTATGATTAGTATCAATTTTCATGTTAGGTATGTTCTCCATGTTAATTAATCTTTTTATCGAATCATAATTAACGTGTCTTAGTCTACCATGCCACAAATTGGAAGACACAAACATGCAGGCGGAAGAAGAAGCACTCATTTCATCTTTCTTAGGAGGTATAACAATGGTGTTCAACTTGAACATACCATCTAGCTCATAACCTTTGCCTGCAAACATACCTTGCTTAGACAAAACCAACTTATCAGACTCAAACACTAGCGTAAAGTCATTCTTGATCAACACATAACCGGACACAAGGTTCTTGCGAATGTTTGGCACATACAGAACATTCTTCAAAGTCAATTCCTTTCCAGACATCATCTTCAGCACCACAGTGCCACGACCTTTCACCTTGGAAGTTGCAGAGTTGCCATGTAGATGGTTTTGCCATCTTCAATTGCCTTGAAGTTTGAGAACACTTCCTTGACTGAGCATATGTGCTTGGTAGCACCAATGTCAATCTACCATTCTTTTGGATTGGAGTCCACCATGTTGACTTCAGAAATAACAGCACAAAGATTGATGTCCTCCACATCATGTGCAAGATCGTCAACCATATTAGCCTCGTTCTTGGCATTCCTTGGCTTCCTACAGTCGGAGGACTTGTGGCCAGTGGTGTTGCGGTTGTAGCATTTGCCAGTGAACTTCGACTTCTTAGCAACTCCACCCTTAGCTCCCAACTTGGATCCTTTCTTTGCCTTGAACTTCTTCGACTTGGAGCTTTCACCCGCCTCCACGAGATTGGCTCTTGCCATAGGCACAGACCCATTGATCCTCCTTTCGTGGTTATCCTCCTCAACACGAAACTTTTGGATTAGATCCCTCAGGGTCATCGCCTTTCGCTTGTGTTTCAGGTAACTCTTGAAGTCCTTCCAGCTTGGAGGCAACTTCTCAATGATGGTGTAGACTTGGAAAGTCTCGCCTATCATCATCTTCTCGGCTATCAGCTCATTGAGCATAATTTGTAGTTCTTGAGCTTGACTGAATACAGATTTGGCATCAACCATCCTGTAGTCGAGAAACTTGCCAACGACCCACTTCTTGGATCCAACCTCCTCACCCATGTACTCTTGGTCAAGAGTTTCCCACAGCACCTTAGAAGGCTCATTCACTTGATACAGACTCCAAATGGCATCATGAAGGCTATTCAAAATGAGGTTGCGACATATATACTCCTTAGAGTTCCATTCCACCGTAGCATTTTGGACTTCCACATCGCTAGTCTCATCCACAACTGGACGATCTTCACGAACATAGCATTCCAAACCCATAGTGGACAAGTAGAAGAGCATATTCTGTTGCCACATCTTGAAGTTCATACAATTATTGAACTTCTCGGGTTTCTCAGCATGAGGAACAACCATAAGAGGCGTCGCCCCTGGGGTAGTCTTAGCCTGAACATTCACAAGAGGCGTCGCCCCATGGGTAGTCTCATCGCTCGACATGGTTTTGTTGTAAACAACCAAAACCAATCAATTTTTCAAATCATAAATTATTCTAAAAGAATTTCCACAAGAAATTAAAGCATAATATTCAACATACTATAGCATACAAATTTTGAATTCTTCATTTCGTATTCATTAACCAATTTCAACCATTGAATACAGCATGCATGATATTAAGCTGTACTGTATCAACAACAAAACAAAAAATTGCAGCACATATAGCATGCAAATTATAAGATATAAGGTATACACAATTTCGAACGACCATTTAAACGACATGCATATTTTCATTTTGGGATGCATAAATTTTAACAACCATTTAGTCGAGTATTATGACATGCAAGTTCTAATTATTTACGAAGTATACTACATATATACGATTAATCCAAACTAGGCATATAATTCACATACGACATGTACGGAATATTGCGGCATGTAAGACATGCATTTCATATTGTCATAGCATTAATTTATATTAATGCATATAAGACATGCATTGCATAATGTTAATAGGAATATAATTCGACTACGACATGTATGACATATTGTATATTGTCATAGCATTAATTTATATTGCGGTATATAAGACATATATTCCATATTGTTAATAGGAATATAATTCGGCTACGACATGTATGGCTTACGATTTCATCGTGTAATTTTATGACTAAATTTAATCAATATAACTCAACAAAAAATTATTTGTTTCAAGACTGTTGAACGTATATTGATAAAAATATGTGGAAATTAAATAATGAAATTACACGAGCAGTTCAACATAAGCAAGAATAATGGAATTGTATTAATTATTCATGTGTACAATTGGAAAGCTTAAAATACAATTAATAAATATGTTTCAAGCAATCACATATATCACATATTGATGGAGTCACAAGTATCACATATATCACATATTGATGGAGTCACGAGTACACTCGTTGTCCTTGAAACGAATGAGTCCCGTTTTAAGCAATTACATATATCACATATCGAAGGTAATTTAACAAGTAAAATTACCCCAGAGTAGTAACACATAGCCCGGAGGACTATCACCGGCAAAGACAGAGAAAGAAGATAAGATTCAAGTTTAGAAATAGGGTGGAACTTGAGAATAGTGCGAGGTTTCTACCTGAGAGACTATTTATAAATGTCTAAGAAACCCTATGGAAAGATACGCGGAAGATCTGATTCCCGTAATTAGAGAAAATATTCACTAACCACCAAATATTTTACAAATATTTGAATAGATTCTGGAAAGATAAGAACATCATATTCCTTATCATGATTAACCGCACATCAAATCTCATATATTCCACATGTGATTCTAAGAATATTTGTTACGCGATTTGGGCTTTATAGAAACTTCCACACAATCCAAACGCATTTTAGACAATAAAAAATTACAGAGCCCAACTCAAAACAAAGCCCAAAATTTGATAAAATTCAACTTGTTTTACAATCATTTTCCAACAAATACATCACAACCTTCACCATTAGCCCTACCTCATGAGCAGGAGGATGATGACACAGGCGAGCATCCTTCCATGATAGTTTTTTCACGCTCTCTCAAGGTTTTCATGATGAGGGTTTTCATCAAGTTCATGACTTGAGCGTCATGCATCAAGGCTGTCAGTGGATCATACATCTAAACCAAAACAAAAGACAACAAAGCTTATGAGTTAGATGATCAACGATGAACTATATACGTACAAGAAATCTTAATCTTTCGCTTACTTGAGTCATGTTGGGGGCGAAAACCATAGAAATGTTCCTAACATTCATTTTCATAAACTCCTCATGCTCAATAACATTAGCCACAAGGTCAATCGCCCGGTTGAGGAATACACTCTCAGTCTGCTTCATTTGCCTCACAAAATTAACTGATTCCTCTTCACTGTTGCAATACAAAACCTGCTCGGGTGAGAGCCCATCAAGAACACCCGGGGGCAGATTGAGAGCATTCCTGAACTGAATATTTAAAACTGAATTGACCTAAACTTTTAGAACTAAATGGAAATGAACCCGAGTTAAGTTTAAAAGAAAAGGGAGGGCCTAAAACACAAACATCTACACCTAAACACAGTTCAACATCCATTCTTGATGTTAAAACGAAATATTGAATGAGAAAATGGTGTCGCATAAAGCATGTAGAAGCAATGATATTTCTTTGGCAGTTGGTCAAGCAGCCACGTAAAAGGGGTACCGAAGCTTGCAAATAATAGAAATTAACCAGAACCAGTGAGCATCGTCATTCGGGTGCGCAATCCTCCATTGAAGAAACAGTCTAATAACAACCATATGAAACAAAATCAAAAACCAGTTTGAGCACAAAGATTATGTGAATATGTTACGACTATATAACATAGAATCGAACACAATGCACGCAACAAAAACCAGCATTAGAGTTCAATTTTCACAACTACAATTTTCATCTTAACATTGCTAAATGACAATCATGAAAGCATATCCCCTATTGTTGTGCAAACCTAATGACCCACAAAGGATAACTTTATTACATAAACAAAATATTAATCTTTTCAAAGTCTATCAGTAACTGTAAAGATAATTTCAAATTTAGTATACTGGATATAATTGATAAAGAACCATGGCTTCAAAGATATTAACTGTATGTAGATCCAATACGTCAGAACTTATAGATATGGGCTGATTCACAGCAGGAGGTATCTTCAGTTTGCAAGTTAATGGCCTCCATGGCTTGTGAGAAAATCAGCAAGCTCACCGCCCCCACCACCACCAAGTAATCCATAGATATCTAAGCTATAGTGCCTTCCGCCATATTTCTTCTTTTTTTTGCATTCCCCAGCTGATGTGAAAAATCATCGCCACTTTAGCTTCAAAAACAACTGCAAGCAAAACCCATCTCAAGCTAATTGTGTTTTGGTTTTGGGTTTTAAAAGTATTCAAGTTATACTAAGAATGTAAAGAGCATTTGCAGAAAAGTAAGAAAATGCACTATGGTGCAATAATTAATTACCCTGACTACTTCCTCATTCTTCTGAAATCCCATAATTTAATTTTAATCTATTTGCATTTTTTAAACCATTTTCAATCATTCATTCTATTTTGCAGACTGTTTTTTCCCAAGTATTTTAGTGCAAAATAGATCAAACAGTCTTCTTCTTCTATTCGAGCTGGCTTAATAAATTCGATATTTCAAAAACGTTCCAAAAATGTGATGCTCTGTACTTATGACCAAAACCACAACAATTAACCAAATATTTAGATACACTAATTATTCAAGATGCTAACATTCAAATCACGAACAGAACAACTGAAATTGGTAACATACACCAACAAGAAAGCCTTCAAATCAAAATAACACCCCTCAAATTCACTTCTTCAAACCTCTTAAATTGGCCCCCGGAACCTTCTCTATCATTGCCAGCACCGACTAATTGGGCACCGCCTTCCCGTTCTTGCCGATTTGGGTGAATCTGGGATCCTTGTTTTCCCTGTGCGTGTAAATAGGTAAATAGTATAAATGATGGAACCTGCAGTGGAGCCTTAAAAAGACCCCACCGAATACAAAAGAATCCAACCCTAGGTTACATAGTGTACCTAAGGAGTAAATCCGCAAAGAGATGGGGGGGATGTAAAAGTGCAAATCCGTAGGATAGCACTCCCACAACCCCCCCCCCTTATGTCTAATAAAATGTCTACCAACCCTAAGCAAGATAATCGAGCAAAGGGAGAACAAAGCAACCTGGAAAAAACACAGGCTATAATCCACTGAAAATGGGGTGAGAACAAACTCACTACCCATGAAGAACAAAAATCCGCTTCTACCCCTAACAAATGGGGCCATCTTCATTTGGGTTCCAAAAGCAGCCGAGAGTTGTATGTCTCGGGTCTTGGACGAAAATAATTGCTGGAACGTCGATGAAGTAACAAATCTCATGTCGAATGATGTGAATATCCTAGTGCAGCCGAGTGTAACTCGGGTCATGGATGTCGCAAGAATTTGAAGCCGATGATCCGAGTAGCACCTTTCTGGCACGAATGAATATCAGCTTCTACCATATACATCCCTAAGATGGAGAAAGAGGGATGTTATTGGCCTTCAAGCATTCTCTTTTTGGCGCCGAAATTGATCATGTGGGCAAAGGTTAATGAGGCCGTGCCTCCAACCTTTGTAAATCCCAGTCAAATCAACCTCCTGTGGATGCGAGAATGGATGCACTTGTACCGCGTGCATTAAGCGTGGCGAGTATGTACTCGCCCACTCCATTTTGAGCAAATGGACAGCTGTATGCTAATTTAACACAGAGTGTAACGCGAGCATAAAGCGCAGAAATAACCGTTAAATCATTAGTAAAAACTAGGCTTAGGAGAAAGAGCATCGGAGTGTAAATCCTTACTCTAAAACCTATTGCCTCCTCCAGAAAACCGAGCTGCTATTGCCACTAGAAATCCGAGAAAAACCGTAGGCAAATCTGGACTCTATCGAGCTCAAAGCAACTCACTCCCGATGCTGAAAACCGCATCAATCGGCCCACAAAAAACCCAGCTCCCGCGCCAGGAGATCCTAACCGTGACACGCAGTTCCAGCAGCCAATCGCACAAACCGTCTCCCTGCCTGGCGCCCTGCATCCCAGCAATTGGCAAAATCCAGCGCAACGCCTGACGCCTAGAATAGCGCCAGGACTGAATCACCAAAACCCGCAACGTGAAGCACCCAGTGCGAGGCAGCCAGCACCCATCAACCTCCAAGCAGCTTCTCCATCTAAAACAAGTGTTCATCCGGAAATAGCCTATTCATCACCATGTAGCAATCCTTCATGATAATTTTCACCACTCTTTCAGAACTTGGTTGAGCACCATCCATAACCACATTGTTCCTTCCCCTCCAAAGGCGATAGACCGTGGTAATTAAGGCTAAAATACCAAACTTCTTTCGCATTTTTGAACCTTTAATTTGCCTCTTAACCCAAGTCATGGAACTTGGAATTGAATTCGTCCGTCTCCTTAATCCAATCCAAGTCCGTATACGCCCCCATACAACCTCAGAAAACTCACATTTGAAAAACAAATGTTCGTTCGTCTCCTCTTCCAGATGGCATAAAGAACATGCCTTCTCCATACTTCCCCCTTCCTCCAATCGATGCTTATCCTTGGTATGTAGTCTCTGTATTGCCGCCAACCAAGCGATAAATGAGAATTTTGGCAGAACAAAACCACGCCAAATACTGTTAAAGACCTTTTCACTTGATCGGCCAACATCATAAACACCCGGATATTTATGGCGATGCATATGGAGATAAGCCGCACTAGTAAACTTCCCCGAACTAGACCATAGACCGAGATGGGTAATTACCTCTTGCGTATTACCTTGAAACATTGCGCACAATTCATCCCCGAGCTTACAAAGATCACCAAAGTAGCTCGAAAATCTCTCTCCCAATCTACCATTAGCAATCCTCGGATTTAATCTCCAAAAGTCTTCCCCCTGAAGGTAAAACGAGTGAATCCATTTGACCCATAGGCTATCCTTCTCCAAATGAATATCCCATAGCCTTTTAGCCATTGTAGCACTGTTCCACGTAATGAAGTCTCTCAAACCGAGGCCGCCAAAAGATTTAGGTGCGCAGAGTTTCTTCCACGCAACCTTTGCCTTATGCTTACCTCCCCACAGGAAGCGTTTACACTTCTGTTCAAGAGCATCCATGACCATAGATTGTATAACAAAATTCTGAATCCAGAATCCCGCAATACCTCCCACAATTGATCTCACAAGCTCCAATTTGCCTGCATATGAAAGAGTATGTCCCTTCCATTTCGCTATTTCCGAATCAACTTTTCCCAGTAGAGTACCAAATTGTGTCACCTTCAACTTACTGGAATCAAGTGGCACGCCTAGATACCGAACAGGGAATGTCGCTCATGGAATACCTGTGAAACTCAAATCCTCCTTTATGCCAACTCCAAAGAACTTCGACTTTGCAGCACTGATTCCTAAACCCGAAGTGCGCTTAAATTCATTC
The DNA here is from genome assembly GCA_037428765.1 of Rubia yunnanensis. NCBI lineage: Eukaryota > Viridiplantae > Streptophyta > Magnoliopsida > Gentianales > Rubiaceae > Rubia > Rubia yunnanensis. Next base: position 7,729,744 of record CM075064.1, read on the forward strand.
AAGGCATCCATGAGTATGTGTACTGAACTCGTGTCAGCCTTAGAGAAGAGCATGATATCATCTGCAAAAGCCAAATGCGTGATCCGAAGTGTCTCGCATCTCGGATGAAACGTAAAATGTCTAGAGTCCGTTCTCCTTTTCATCAATCTCGAGAAATATTCCATGCAAATCACAAACAGATGGGGCGACAATGGATCTCCCTGGCGAATACCCCTCTGTCCCTGAAAGTGATCACACAGTTTGCCATTAACTGCTATCGAGAATGTAGAAGTGCGCACACACATCATGATTCTGTCAGTTAGCCTTTCAGGAAATCCCAGTCCAAGCAGAACTTCTTCCAGGAAATCCCAAGAGACTGTATCAAACGCTTTCTGCAAGTCCACCATAATCATGCATCTAGGAGAGTTACGAACCCTTCCATATCCCCGAACGAACTCTTGCGCAAGCATTACATTGTCCGAGATATTTCTGCCCTTTACGAATGCTCCCTGACAAGGGTCAATGATCCCTGGCAAAATACCTTCAAGCCTGTTCGCTATAATTTTTGTGATTACTTTATAGACCACATTGCAGCACGCTATTGGTCTAAAATCACCTACCTTAAGATTATCTGGCTTCTTCGGTATCATTGCCACCGAAGTGTGATTAAGCTGCGCCAAAATATCTCCTGTTTGAAAGAATTCAAGTACTGCAGCTGTAACTTCCTCACCCACGGTGTTCCACTACTTCTTAAAAAATCCGGCCGTATAGCCATCCGGGCCTGGAGACTTCTCATCCGCCATTGCAAATAGAGCTTGCTTTACTTCAATACTTGCCACCTCCTTATTAAGATAGGCCCTATCCACATCCGTGAGCTTATTGCCTGCATAAAAAATGCTCGGCTCAGTGGGAACTCTATCCCTCTTTGTACCAAACAAACCTTTGTAGAATTCTGCAAATAGCTCTCCCTTACGACTATTAGAAGTTACAATCCGATTGTCACTATCAATAATTGCTGGGATAGCTCCTCCTTTTCGTGCAGAGACCATAGAGTGAAAATACTGTGATCCCTTATCCGCCTGAGTAATATGATTTATCATTCCCTTTTGCGCAAGAAAAGAAGATTTTGCCAGATAATACAACATAGCTTGCTTCTTCAAATTTCGCAGTGCCGCAACATCATTGTCCGAAGCAACTTTAGCATCAAACTCATCAAACGGCATGTTATACTCCGCATCTGCACGCTTAGCCTTTTCGGAAATATGGTTAAAATCAAGCTTACCTAATTCCTTCAATGGGTTTTTCATCCGAAATAATTTCCTGGTCACCGAAAATTGCTTGGTCCCCTCAACCGACGGAGTCCAATAATCCTCTACTATTTGCCCACATTTCGGATGATCTAACCACACATTCTGAAATCGAAAAGGCCTACCCTTTCCAACAATTTCCTGCGACATATCAACCACCATGGGGGAGTGGTCCGATTGAGCCGAGATTGGTAGAAAGGTTGTGCGACAAGCAGGATCATCCCAACCATGATTCAAGAGCACCCTATCCAGCTTCCTCCAAATTTTCCAATCTGCGCTATGCCATGTCAGATGCTCACCCAGAGAAGGCGCATCCCTTAAGCCACACTTAATACAAACATCCTGAAACTTCTTCATTGGATACAGACTAGGAACTATAGCTCCATAATGATCATCAACACTAAGAATAGCGTTGAAATCACCAAGAACCATCCAAGGAGAGTTCAGATTAACACCAAAAGACTTCAAATCCTCCCATAGTGGTAAACGTGTCAAGCGCCCCTCACTATGCCCATAGATAAATGTACAGAAAAACTCTATGCCAGAAGAAAGATTACAGACTTTAATATGAATACTTTGTGGAGACTTTCCGAGAACATCCACCAAGAAGCCTTTCGGATCCCAGATAATGAGTATCCTCGAGTTCTGCCACAGCTCAAAATTGTGCGTAAACTTCCAACCCTTAAAACTCTTCAAGAAAATCTGCAAAGCCTTATCCTCCATTTTCGTTTCCAACAAGCCACAAAGTCCTGCCCTATTAGTGGAGATGATATTTTTCACCCACCTCCTCCGTACAGGGGCCGAGAGACCCCTAACATTCATACATGCAGCATTCATTGGGAAACAGAGGTCCCTTTTGGCTTCGGACCGCCGCCATCAGTACTTTGATTACCAGAACTACCAGAGTTGCTCCTTGCAGCCATTAGCACACGCTGGAAAGGTTTTTGAATTCCCTTCCCAAATTCATCTACTCTTGTTCTACTCTTACTCCGAGACCTAGTTAATGCCCCGGAGATAGGGGGAGGTGTACTTTTACTCTTGCTCCTATGCACCCTTGGAATTTTTTACCCTCGAGCTTCAGGATGGATCATCTGCTTAGGCAATTTTCCAGCACCCTCAATCGGATTATCATCATCCCCAAACGGTTGCTTTCGTTCAAAAACCGGTGGCGCTGGAATGGTCGAATTTTTAGCACGGCCGTTGCTGGGTATCGCGCGTTCAACGCTCCTGCCGCGCGCTGCCTGGACACTCTTGCTGCGCGCTGCCTAGGCGCTACTGCCGCATGCTGGATGAATCAACCCGGATGCACGGCCTTCTGCGCCGGTGCTTGCAATTCCAGCGCCAGTGCTTGCAATTCCAGGCGCTGGCGATGAGCCTAGTTGTGCTGGCAGCGCAACAATAGGCCTATTAACCTCATCCTGCAAGACGCCAATGGTAATACTAGGTCCCTTTTTAGCACTTCCCGCTTTCTCAATACTATTGACTATACCTTCAACCAATTTTCCCTTCCCTTTCCTTTGTCTCTCTACCTCCTCATTGTCAGAAGAGGCATCCTGAATGTGCACATGTTCTCTCCCTCCAACCGAATTTGAACTTAGAGTATCTCCTATGTTTTCAGTTTGCATCTTCCGAACCCATACTTGGTCATTATATCGAGATCTCCAATTTTTCTTTCCCTTCCCCTTCCTAGTTTTGTTATCAACCAATTATGTGGGGTCTTTGTGTTCCATCTCCTTAGCTTTCCAGTAATCATCACACTCTTCCATGAGATGAGTATTTTCACCACAATTCGCACACCAAGGTCTACAATAATCGTAGATGATCTTTTGCACAAACACTTCGCCATTTGGAACCCGAAAGCTCACCTCCTCCTTGAGCATTTTAGATGTGTCAACACAAACCAATAGTCGTGCATAGTAGCCCCTTAACTCGAGAGTACCATTGTCCATAAGGATAGGTTCTGCTAGTGAAGTAGCAATTTTCTCTAATGCCTTCTTGTGCCAATACGTCTTTGGCAAGTGTTCCATCCTTATCCAAACTGGCTTAGTGGCTTGGATGGTCGCATCGTATTGCCCAGATTCATCAATTAACATCATGAACAACTTCTTTCCATGGAGATAATGATCAGGACCATTCATCACCATATCTCTATCTTCAGCACTGTTAAACCTGAACATGACATAACCATTCTGCTTGCTCTGAACATTACACTGCACCTTCCACTTTGCCACCAACAGAGCTCGAATTGCATACATTCCCGGGAAGAAGCCCGGAAACACACCCAAGAATCCGAAAAAGGTTTATAGAGATCCTTATGTATCTCTTCATCCGTGAGCACAAAATCGACACTATCTCCATTGTTTGCAACAACTTCAATAGTCAACTTATTCATGAGAATATCAGGATCATCTTATCTCCTTCTTCTTTCAAGTTTCGGATCATTCCAATCTCTTGGATGCACTTGATGATTCTGCCTCTTATTACCATCACCCTCAGCCATGTCTTGCTTCCGAGGATTGTTATTATTCTTAGCACCCGTAGAGGCCATGGATGAAATCCGATAGACAGATCGGATTCACCAAACAACCGAGAGCACACCAAGCAAATAAACACTAATCCGATCGGAATTAGCCCAAACCGATCAAAAACACACCAACAATGCACAAAATCCGATCGGAATTAACCCAAACCGATCGGACTATACAATAAACACGAAATCACCAAAACCGAATTCAACAAATAAGCAAGAACAAATCGCAAATCTTGTAATCAAAACCGAACTAACCCTATGATCAATCGGAATTAACAACAAATTTGAACTCAAAACCGTAGTCCTCCAAACACCAAATCGGATTCAAAAACACATAACATCATGCTCCAAATCGAAAAACAAGCAAACCGCAAGTAGTTGAATCGAAAAAACCTGGAAACCGTGGAAACCGTGATCACCAAGCAATCCGATCAAAAACCTTGCGTCCGAATTGTGATCCGATCAAAATCTCCAAAACCTTGTGCTAAATCCGATGAAGATGGTAGGAATTTGATTTAAAAGTGTGCTGAAAATTTTAATCAAACCCTTTATACACCTTTGTGCAACCAAATCCAAACCAAAACCCAAAAAAGATTGGATTTTTCAACCAAATCTCCAACTCGGACAAGAACTCCAAGCAAGAAACCGATCCGATCTCCTACCCAACTCCCGATCCGAATCCGAATCCAAGATTAACACCAAAATCATGAACAAGATCCACCAAGAACTCTCCTTTTCCGTATTCAAACCCTACTCCGAGACCGATTAAGATCAAAAACTCGCCACAAATTACATATAGTTTTGTGCAGAATCAAGAGTAGAATCCATTAAACCATAATTCATTGGTGGAAAGTGAATGAAATTTGAAGAAATCGGCCTCCAAAGGATGGAAGAAAGGCTACACCTTTTTTCTTCTTTTTTCGCCCCAGAGCTAGAGAGAGAATTTTTTGTTTTCCCTGTGCGTGTAAATAGGTAAATAGTATAAATGGTGGAACCTGCAGTAGGGCCCAAAAAAGACCCCACCAAATACAAAAAAGAATCCAACCTTAGGTTTCGTGGTGAAACCAAGGAGTAAATCCGCAAGAGAGATGGGGGGGGTGGGAGAATGCAAATCCAAAGGATAGCACTCCCCCATCCCCCCCTTTTAACTAATAAAGGAACTACCAACCCTAAGCAAGATAATCGAGCTAAGGGAGAGAACAACACAACCTGGAAAAATACAGGCTATAAAACCCAAGAAAAATGGTTCAGCTAATGGTTAAAATGGTCTAGACAGAAAGTAATCTATGCTTTCAAATTAAAAGTGAATTGCTATATCACGCCTTGTATTGTACTTGATTATGCCATGTATTTATACAATTTAAATACTCATGTATATTAATGTTAATTTAAATGAAATTGTAATACAATGATAATTAAGGATATTATCATAATTAATAATTATCAATCAGTGACAATTAATGGTGAAATTAATGTTAATTAATAGCTTTTAATGTTAATTAACAACTATAGGAAGTGGTGGTGTTGTACCAATGGCGCACATTCCCCGGCGGTGGAACTTCTCCAGCGGCGGACCTTCTCCGGCAGGGGTGGCGGACGTTATCCTTTCTTCTCTGGCGGCGGCGCACCAGTGTGCATTTCTTCTTCGGCGGCGGTGGCGACGCACCCGTCCTTCTCCTGACCCTTCTCCTTCTTTCCCGTTCGTCTTCTCCGCGTGGCTTCTCTCCATTTTTTCTCCTTTCTTCTCCGCCCTCCATTCTCACCTGGTCTTCTCCCCACCGTTCTTTCCTCTCCGGCGTCCCTTCTCTCCCCGCCATTTTCCTTCCCTCTCCGTTCTCCGTTCTCTCCATTTCCTCATCTGTCTGTTCTCCTTCCCTCTCCTGCCTCCGGTCTCTCCTCTCCGGCGCGCAACTTTTCTCCTCCCGCTCGAGTTTCCGATCTCTCCTCTTCGCTCGAGACTCCAGTCCGTCCCGCTCTCCTTTGTAACAGGCAAACCGGGTTTCCTTGACCGGTTCGCCTTAGGGAGACCCGGACTGAGTCTCCCTTCCCGGTTCTCTTCCCAAACCCCTTCCCGGTTCTCTTTCCAAACCCCTTCCCGGTTCTCCTCCCAAATCCCTTCCCGGTTCTCCTCCCAAACCCCTGCCCGGTTCTCTTCCCAAACCCTTTCCCGGTTCTCCTTCCCATATATTACCTTCGATTCTCCTTTCATTCCTATTCTTCTTCTCCTTTCCTCTCATTTTCGGTTCTCCTTTCCCCTTTCCAGCTTTCTTCTCTTTCAAATTTTCGGTTCTCCTTTGCCTAACTACCATCTACCCACATTTAATGTTATTTACTTCATTAAATTCGAAAAAGTGAAAATATTTTCTATAAATTATGCCATTTATTTTCTATAAATATTTGACTGTGTCATTTATATAATATTTTCTATAAATATTTGACTATGTCATTTATTATTATAATTTATTAAAATAATTATTTAATCATATCATCATAATTTACTTCACATTTATTTTTAAAAAATACATAAATTTGATTTTCATAATATTAATTTCATAATATTATATAATATTAATTTCATAATATTATATAATGTTAAATTTATAATATTATATAATGTTAAATTCATAATATTATATAATATTAATTCATAATATTATATAATATTAATTCATAATATTATATAATATTAAATTCATAAGTAGTATTAATTTTCATAATATTAATTCTATAATATTATATTTACTTTTCAAATAATTAAAATATTTTCATTTTAAAATTTAAACTATACAATTTCTAAAATTTAAATTTTTTTCATTTTAATTCCAAAGTTTTATCAATTTATAATATTTAATTTTTCAAAGTTTAATTTACAATTTTAATTATATTTTTCAGATTAAAATATTAATTTTTCATTTAAAACTTAAAATTTTAAAATTGCACTCTAGACCCCTCATCTTCTTCATCCCTCCATTTTCAGCCTAAACCCTAAACGGCCGGCGTCCTCCTTCTTTTCCGCCAGCGTCCTCCTCCGCCAACGTCCTCCTCCGCCGACGTCCTTCTCCGCCGCCGGTGAGCCTCAAATCTACTGCCCGACGCCACCTCCTCTTCTTCTCCACCGCGGTCTCCGTCCTTCTCCACCACGTGTCTCCCCTTTTCCACCGGCGTGCCTCCTTTTCTCCTCCGCTCCGATGCCACCTCCTCTTCTTCTCCACCGCGGTCTCTGTCCTTCTCCACCGCATGCCCCCTCTTCTCCGCCGGAGTGCCTCCCCTTCTCCGCCAGCATGAGTCCCCTTCTCTGCCGGCATGCCTTCCCTTTTCCTCCAGCCCGACACCACCTTCCCGACGCACCACCATCTCCCTCCGCTCTATTCCGACGATACCAATTGTAACCATTCTAACAAATTCTAACAATCCCCAATTCTAATAATTCTAACAAATTCTAACGGATTGGCAGAAAATCAAACCCATTCCAAGATTACATCCGGCCATATTCAGAAAATCACACGAAGTGCAGATTTGGGAAAAAATTGAAAATATTACATTTTCGGCGAGATTCAGGTGGCCGACGGTGGTGGTCAGCGGAGGTAGGTGGTGGTGGTTGGCAGTGGTTGGCAGCGGTCGGCAGCAGTCTCCGGCAATAGGTGGTGGTCGCTTGTTGAGGAGGTAAAAATGGAGGAAAGGCGAATAGTGAGTTCTTCCTTTGCCTAATTCACAAATTTTACCAAATGTGAAAGGTATTAACGAACACCCTTTTATATATAAATTTAAATTCAATAAAATTAATTAATAATATAAATACATGTATGTATACGTATTAAGCGTAACTAGTAAAATACAGGACGTGATATAGTAATACCCAATTAAAAACTCAAGGAACTGAAAAACAAGAGAAAAGTGCAAATATAACCCTATATAATTGATGAAAGTGCAGATATAACCCTGCGATAATTGAAAGCGCAAATATAACCCTACATATTTAGGTTATGTGCAAATATAACCTTTTCCAACGATTAGTAGTCGGATTAAATTAAAAAGACTATTTTACCCTTCCCCAAAAAACTATTATTTTGACATTTTTGCCTTCTCCAGTCTTCTTCTTCCAGCGTCTTCGTCTTCTTCTTCCGCCTCTCCTTCTTCCACTCCAATCTCCAGAAAATCCAGTCACCATTCTTCCGCTCCCTTATTCTCCCGCCAATGGTGGCCATGCAAATACTAATCCACTTCCACAGCCTCCGTCCCAAAGCCGCTCAGCATCGTCAGTGCCGAGCCCACCACCAAACCACCGCCAACACTCTGACGGCGGGAGGATCCCCAGGTAGCTGCACCACACTGGAAGATGATGGGCCATGGAGAATACAAAAGCTCTAATTACCATATTCGTAAATTTAGAGATTTTAATTTTCTACAGAAACTGCAAAATCTCATAAATCTTAACAATGGCGGGAGGAAGATTCAAGGAGCTATTGAAGAAGTACGGTGAGGTAGCACTCTGAGTCCACTTCTCCATCTCAGCGGCATCAATTGTCGACCTCTACGTCGCTGTCAAGAGCAACATCATCGTGCAATCCGTGTTCGACAGGTTCGAATTTCCGAGGATTTCTTCCAAGGAGGAAAACAATGTCGTGCGGGACAGTAACATGGAGTCGCTGCCGAAGCTGGAAGTTATCCGAACCGACGCCGCCTTCGTGATAGTGATGAAGCAGAATCAGACAGTAGAGCTAGCGTCGACCAACGATTGATCAATGGGTTAGAAGGGCATTTTTGTCTTTTTGTTGGGGCATTTTTGTCTTCTAAAATTTTGTTTTAGGTTAAAAGGGCATTTTGATCATTTCAAGTCGGTCAATGGCCAAAAATGGCCAGTCAATACCAGAATAATGACTTTATGATTATATTTGCACATATGTATAATAGTTAGGATTATATTTGCAATAAAAAACAACTCAAGGTTATATTTGCACTTTCTCCAAAAGAAGTTAATGCATACAAGCATCGATTGATCACAACGATTTGATTGAAGAAGCTAGAAGCTATAAATCAGCAGCTTCCAGCTAAATGTCCACACATATTAACAGTGATACATGTTTAAATAAAACAGATTCCAAGAAGGTTCTTTTGCAATGATAGATTGTTTTCATTTGTATCTAGATTGTTTTGAACAACTGTTCAATTTTTTAAGTTACCTTCAAAACTCTATGACGGTCAGATTAGAGAAATCGGTTAACAGAAAATATGAAATCAAAATAAACTCTTTTACAAAAAAAATTAAACAAGCTACTAACACCCTAACATTTTGCAAAACAGAAGTAAAAGAGAGAAGAAACCAATACTAAACCTATGATTAATTTTAAACTCTTACAGCCCATGAAAAAACACCAGGAAGAGTGATTTATATTAATCATCAACAAATCTGATACGCAAATATAAAAAGGTGACATTACAATTAGATGATCTCCACCTTAAAGCCATAATCTCAAAATTGAAAATGATGCGATAGCAAGCATAAAACTTAACATCAAACAGGAAGGGATAAATCCAACATCAAATATCAACCCTCAACCCTAATTTGACATTATCTACCAATCGTCATCAATCCAATGACAACTGAGGTAAATCATCAAGCACCGTGTGTGCTACCTCTGAAATTGAAACAGAACCAAGCAGAGTAATCAACCCAAAAAAATACACAGAAGTTCAAATGCATCATGAAACACAATGAATTCATCGGGAGGAGGAAGAAGAAGTTCTACTCCAATAAAAGACCTAAACAAGTAGGAAAATGGAAAACGGAATCAGTGAAACTGTGAAACAATCACCAATGAAATAGAAGTTACCATGAGCCAAGCAAATCGTGATTGGGAAGGCCAGAACTTTATAAAGCATAACAACGATTAATGAATGCAGGTAGCTTCTAATACCGTTTTGCCACTCCCATTTAAAATGCCTGTACCTGAAACCATTCCAACAGAATCACTCTCAATAAAAACAAAAAAAAAGGTAAATCACTGTTTTTTCTTCAGTCATAATGCACCAACTCCAATATGCTGCTGCATCCATCAATTCAAAAGTTTATTAAAGCCGTGTAAGTTTAGACATTTAATTACCAACATGCATTGTGTCAAAACCTCTTATCTCTTTCTTACATGGAGCAGAATCACTGCACTGTCTTCCTTCAACATCGAATCTGGCTATGGCTCTCAGGCCTTTTATGTGTTTCAGTCCATCAAACCATCACTAAAACTACCTACAAACAGTAAACAAGATTGAAGAAATGCACAAACTTAACATATTTATGAGCTGAGAGTTCACAGTATGCAACCTGTATAATCATAAGAAAAAATCCCAATGTACCAAATGCCTTTACAGGTTACACGGCCATTTCAAGCATCGAACATCTAGCCTCCTAGCCTCCCGAGACTTGGCGAATAGCAATCCTTGCAGTATCAAACATCTAGCCTACAACAATCAAATGAGGTTTTCAACTCACAATTTGAAACCACTAAGTACTTAAATAACTGTTTCCATTTCAAAAGAAATTGCTCCTATTTTCACTACAAATAGTAAGAGATACGGAGCTTTTCATCACAAACCATATCTTCTGCATTTTAAGAAAGATAAATCTGTTTTCAGCTGAGATAGAGAAAACCAATATTTCCTTACAATTACATGAAGGATATTCCATTCATAAAGGGAGATGGGGGATCAGGAATGCATATAGAAAGATTGGACATACTTAGCCTGAATGCAGTTAATATAGAGAAACATCTCATAATGTATACAATGTTCATCATGGTGTCACTGAACTAACTTACTTGTCATCGAAAACCATGTAAGGAAAAACTAAACACAAACCTAAAAACTTCATCCTTGGGATCTAATTGCAAAAAAAAAAAACATCTCTAATAAGTTTCTGAGACAATAATCGAACACCTTATGAGCTAAAACAAGAACTGGAAAATGCTTACAAAAATTAAGGCCAAAAACGAAAACGGATACAAAATTTTGAAATCAGCATCGCTTTAGTTGAAATACTTGGTAGAAGTGAGAAAATACCTTGCTGGGCCGAAGACGGAATAGCTTCCATGAATTCGTAGAACCTGAAAAAGCGACGACACAGTGGAAGCCGCCACAGCCACTGCCAGCAGAGCCTTCCGCCTCTTGGCAATGGACTATCGGGTGCACGCGACAAAATCAATAGGAACAGGGGGGATACCAATTGTCCGAAGATGCGTTTCAGAAAAGTTTGGTACCAGACTCTAAAAGTCAGCAAGCAATAGGAACAGGAAGTAGGAGACACGCGTAAGACAGCAAAGGGGAAGGAAGAACATGAAGGACGAGTTAAGTGTAAATGGAGTGGAGAAAAATAAAGGAAAAAGAAATTAGTTTTGGTCAGTGAAAAAAACACCGTAAAAAATGGGATCATCACTTTTAATATATAAAGATATATATAGATGCATATATTTCTCAAGAGTAGCAGCATTTTGAATAACAAAAATAAAATAAAGTAGAACCGTACATATTGAATCATTTACATCACATACAATACTTCACATTAACATATCAACCCGGCGCATTCAACATATTACATTCAACAAATCAATCGACCCTGAGATCAATTTAACCTCTGAGAACTACCTCAAAAGAGAAATGAGGGGTTAAAAAAAGATTCTCAAATGTTAACATCTAACCAGAATTTCAGAAGTTCAAGCAGATTGTGACACTCATACTCCCTCCGATTGTTACACTCATAGTATATTGTTATATTTTCTCATCAAGTAAGTAATACCAACACATGCCAATTTATCAGAATTTTCATGGGCTGGAATTAAAGTTAAAGTCATCTAATTTTTAAATTAAGGACGGCAAGAACTGCCTACGAAAATAATCTTGATAACGAATGATACATGTAATATCTCAAACATTAAACAGCAGGTAATTTAAATAAGCCCAAGTCCAGATTTCTGTTTACCTTTTTTTTACCCCACTCCTTTAACAAAACTTGTTTTTTATTTTCCACCGCCTCCCATTTCATTATACTCATTCCCTATATAATGAAGGGAAGTTCTCTAACCCTAGCCCTAGCACACTGCCTCTTTTCCCTCATCCTATCCTGCCTCAAAGCTTATCCAATGTTCAGGTCCTCTACTTAATATATATTATATAATAATATATTATATAATACGTAGAGACCTATGTGAACCAGGTTGTTTCCTGGTTCACATAGACTAGGAAACTATGGACATCACCCCTCAATCCACCACGAAGGTCAGGAGTATCTCACTGCAAAAACACGTTTAAGATCTCAAGTTAGACAACTTATAAGGAAAATCATCAAACTAGGATGACGAAAAGGAAGTAATAAATGAGTTTTGCATTGAATTTGAAGCAACCAATTACTCATTCTCCAAAACTAAAACCCAGGCTACAAAATCCCAAAATAGCATATCCTAGTCAGTACTTAATAACCCTATCATTAAAGCCTAGGCCTACTGAATATATATTATATAATACGTAGAAACCTATGTGAACCAGGTTGTTTCCCCGTTCACATAGACTAGGAAACTATGGACATTCCCCCTCAATCCACCACGAAGGATGATGTCCTTGACCCTGGATTCCTTGTGGGGCTGGGGCTCAGGAGGCCAGCTCCAGGAGCATGGTAGTTCATTTCGGAGGAGCAAAAATAGGCCAGCTACAGTAAGCTGTGTCCAATGTCTCTCAAGGTTGACCTCATTGAGGACCTGAAGGTCCTTCAGGTCCTCTGCTCATGCAGTGTAGCAAGCACTTCACCTCTCCTAAAATGATCCAAATTTCCCAGTCGGTTTCAGCTAAGGAATTCTTGGTGGAAGAAATTCGAATGAAGGATCTTCTAGCTGTTGAGTTTATGGGCAAGTTTGGGTCAATGCTCTCCAAGATTGGTGGTTTGGGTGAGGGTGCACATAGAAGTATTCGATGATGCTGTTCAATGTCCTGGGCTATTTTTGCTCCTCCGAAATAAACTACTCCTTTAGGAGGAGCAAAAATAACCCAGGGCATTGAACACCATCAAGAATACTTCTATGTGGCACCCTCACCCAAACCACCAATCTTGACGAGCATTGACCCAAACTTGCCCATAAACTCAGCAGTTAGAAGATCCTTCATTCAAATTTCTTCCACCAAGAATTCCTTAGCTGAAACCGATTGGGAGATTTGGATCATTTTAGGAGAGGTGAAGTGCTTGCTACACTGCATGAGCAGAGGACCTGAAGGACCTTCAGGTCCTCAATGAGGTCAACCTTGAGAGACATTGGACAGAGTTTACTGGAGCTGGCCTATTTTTGCTCCTCCGAAATGAACTACCATGCTCCTGGAGCTGGCCTCCTGAGCCCCACAAAGAATCCAGGGTCAAGGACATCATCCTTCGTGGTGGATTGAGGGGGAATGTCCATAGTTTCCTAGTCTATGTGAACGGGGAAACAACCTAGTTCACATAGGTTTCTACGTATTATATAATATACATTCAGTAGGCCTAGGCTTTAATGGTAGGGTTATTAAGTACTTACTAGGATATGCTATTTTGGGATTTTGTAGCCTGGGTTTTAGTTTTGGAGAATGAGTAATTGGTTGCTTCAAATTCAATGCAAAACTCATTTATTACTTCCTTTTCGTCATCCTAGTTTGATGATTTTCCTTATAAGTTGTCTAACTTGAGATCTTAAACGTGTTTTTTGCAGTGAGATACTCCTGACCTTCGTGGTGGATTGAGGGGGAATGTCCATAGTTTCCTAGTCTATGTGAACGGGGAAACAACCTGGTTCAGGTAGGTCTCTACGTATTATATAATATATATTAAGTAGAGGACCTGAACATTGGATAAGCTTTGAGGCAGGATAGGATGAGGGAAAGAGGCAGTGTGCTAGGGCTAGGGTTAGAACTTCCCTTCATTATATAGGGAATGGGTAATTATATAGGGAATGGGTATAATGAAATGGGAGGCGGTGGAAAAATCACTACTGAAATGTGAAAAATCACTACTGAAATGTGAAATGTGACACTACTGAAAATGTGAAATGGGATTTTGCGACTAATTCCCCGGAAATATCACTACTGAAGGTTATATCTTTGGTTTAAAAAATTGAAAAATAAAACTGGCTGGAAAACAATAACAGCTACTTGGAAGAATATTTCCCGGGAATTTTGGGCTTAATTGGGAAATCGGGCCTGGGTGTTTGGTGGGATTAGGGAATAATCAGTAAGAAATTACCTCAGCCAGATCTGAAGAAAGTTTTCCGGCACCGATATCCGAGCTTCGTCGGATTCATCCCTTTCACCACCAGCCATGGAGAGAGAGGATTGCCTACCAAATCTCTCTCCCTCCATGGAGAGTGAGGGAAGATGCGATGTCTTGCTTCTTCTTCAATCACGGCTTCTCCATCAATCATACAATTCATGGCTTCTTCTCCATCAATCATACAACCCATGGCTTCTTCTCCAATCATACAGGCGGGGGAGGATGAGGGAATCATGAAATAGGAATTTTCCGGGTATGATTTGGGATCTGAGGAGACTATTTGAGAGGAGGTGGAGTAATTGAAATGAAAAGGATGGAGTCTTGATAAAGATGAGATGGAGAGGCAATTTATTGGCTTTCTAAAGATAAGTTGGGTGGCCATTTAATAAAATGGCATATTCGCGTTTTTCAAGAAACCCTAGCCTTCCATCAATCCCCCCAAACCTTTATTGCAACTAGGGCCTTTTATTTCCCCAAAATCCTTTTGGCTCCTTTTCAAACAAATTGGTCTGTTTTTGTTAATGTTTGGAGGCAATTCCAACAGAGTCCGTTTGTGTTTCTTGGTTTAACCAATACAGTCCGTTTTAGTTTATGTTTCGAGCGAGGATATTACCAATATAGTCCGCTTTTGTTTATGTTTGGAGGTTTGGAGGATTGGAGGAAGTTCTAAGGTGCATACACTAAGGTGCATACAAGCAACCATATTGGATGTTAACATCCTATTTTATTTTACACTAAACTAGGAGACATCAACGCTCACCGCCACCGGGTCCGGAACCATCACGATCACCACAATCTCACATTCTTCGATCACTTACAGAATAAGAAATCACATCAAAGAACACCAACACGGTCTCGATAATCCCTATCAACGAATTCATCCAACATTGGGCATTACCGCTAAACCATAATCAATTCACGGTTGATCATAACTAGTGAGATAACACCATGCAAGCTAACAAAGTTACATGCATTGGGTTTTAAAAAAGCGCAAAGTGCAATGAGACGCTAACGGTATAAATTACCAAAGTGTGAAGCGCTAAGGGTGTTCAAATTGCCCGACCCAGCCCATTTTGACCAGGTCCATTTGGGTATGGTCGGGTCAATGTCCCATCAGATTAAAACAGGTTGGGTCAAAACGGGTCGAGTTGAATTTTGACCCAAATCGACCTATTTTGACTCGTTTGTAATTTTCTCTCATTTTCTTGAAAAAAATTAACTTAATACAATATATCCACCATTAATTTAATTCATAACAATTTCAACGTTTTTTAAAAATATATATACTTATAAAGTTAAAAATATAAACAAGTTTACAATTTTTATATGATTTTGATCAATTTGGGTCGACCCATGACCAGTCCGACCCGACCCAAAACTATAAAAATTTTGACCTGATCCAACCCGACCCATTTGACCCTAAATTTAGGATCAATTTGGGCCGGGTCAACTGACCCACCCCGACCAATGAACACCCCTATGAAGCGCTGAACGCAAGCTTGCGCTTTTCGGATAAAAGTGCATGCAAAACTTAAACTAGGATTATTTCATTAAAGATACAACATATAACTTAGAATAATAACACAAAAACATAAAAGATAAGTAGAACTTTCAACACAAACCAAATTTAAAGCTTTAAGGGTAGTAAAAGAATTGAACGACTAACATCGAAGGATTATTACATTATTATGCAAACATGTAAGACTCTAAACTCTAGTCATCTGAAAAATCATCTCATCTCCACCAAAAGTATACCCATGGACCTCATCTCCATCTCTAAACTCTGTTCTGTTAATATTCCTACATTAGTTAACCCTAAAAGTTACTCCATTTCGGCCCAAAATATAGAAATTCATTTCAGCCCAAAACATTTAATTTAATTATTAAAAAAAACAAAATATTAGGTGCCAATGCATGATGCTGAAAGCATTAGGAACCATTTAAAATTTCTGACTCGCATATCCATCAGCAAACACTGTTAACGTGCAGTTACAAATTTGTAGTATTGTGAGAGAAAAAACGCTGGAGCAGTGTAGACATATATAAAGCAGTAAATGCTGAGATTCATGAAAACTTACCCAGAAAACTTGAAAATTTTGACCTTAACAGCAGAAACTTCAAACTGAAAAATGAGAGGCAGCTCTGCAACAATATAGACACATAAATCATGAATCTGGGGTAAGTATTAAAAAAAAGAATTAGTTAAAGCGGCGGGTGGGCTAACAATGAGAGTTTTGGAAGTCATAAAAGGGCCTTGTTATTTTTTGCAATTGTGCTTTATTTACAATAGAATAAGATTTTAAAATGCAAAAAGCTACAAACTCTACCTTTTTATGCTATGAAACCAAGAAAGGATATGGCTAAGATTAGCTTTAAACTTTTAAGTCTGCAATGCTGCACAGATGTTAACTATCTTTATTTTTGCAGTCCAGCTTTAATAGGTTCTCAATATGGTCATTGTTCTAGAATAACAAATCTCTTATAGCTACCTTCGGGGCTAGCACACATCAGTTGTTATTACTAATCAGATCCAAACAGAACTATTTCAAGGCCAAGTCGCGCCAAACAATCTAATAGAAAACAAAATATGTGTAAAAATAACAAAAGAAATAATTGAATCTACACAAGGTACCGCACAATTTATTTGCTGGAATACACATTCAGCTTTAGCAGGAGGGTGTACCGTGCTTTGGAGGCAGGAGTTGGACTCTGCATTCTGAGTCGATTATGACAATAACGAACTGTGTTGATAATCAGCTGACTGAGATCTTCCTCACGCTTGTTCATGTTAACAATAAGTAAGTCGCAATTGATACCTTTGTCGTCAAAACAGATAGTTACTTGAAATTGAAACCTATAATTGTACAGTTAGGTAACAATCTGACTACTGATGAGACATAATTAAAAAGTTAACAGATGCTGAACCCCGCAACCTGGCGAATGCATGTACAAAGGTGCTTTTGTTTAGATTCATAATAGGTTATCATCCTACTGTACATACTTGATGAGATAATTGAGTATTGACTTTGTTTGATGATCATCTAATAATCATCATGCCATCTCAGTATGAAATGTTGTGTATAAAATGAATGTTCAAATTCAAGTTTTGAAGAATTCCTGAGATCACATACCAATTCAAGTTATGTATCATTCGTTTTGTTCAAAAAGCATATGAAACTTTCTCATGATGAAATGCTGGTATTTTACTAAATCTTTTGGGAGTATTCAACAGGGAACCAATAATAGAGACAGCATCATATACAACTTAAGCCGCCAAAGAGATACTAAGGAAAATACTTAATGTGAGACTGCTGAGACAAGGGCATCCAAATGCACCATAAATACAACAAATATAGGCAGACATCAACCCAACCTTCTTTCAGATATTCCCACATGAAAATGTTAATGGTGCGCTAAAAATCAATCATTACCAGCAAATGCCTTAATCATTCTAAAAGTAGCCATTCTAAAAGTAGCCAAATACCATGACACATGGACATAGGCCAGTAGAGTAAGCACTTCCACTGAAGTTGGATAAAGCAATAGTCAATATTATCATTTCAATGGAACTATTACAACGTGGATTTATATTCTTGACACACATGCTTTGACTTCACACGGACTATGAAGAACATATTTTACAATTAATATAATTACTAGACTCTTCAGTCTTCAACCCGCGCATCGGCTGAAAGGTCCTGAAATTTACATCTTTCACATCGCGAGGTTCTCCTCAATACGATATCCATTAACAGCAATACAGTAAGCTAATCTCCTTAAATATCAAATTATCGAGCAAAACACCAATTACAATCACCTAGCATGCTTAATCGCTAACTGTGTATCCCAACTCAAACTGCAATTGTACGGACTTAGATTCGTAATAACACATTCATTCAATATAAACTTTTCATACGGAAGGACAGATACCAATGATTAAACATGTTTGAACATTTTGGATGAATACCTCAGCTGTAAGAGTGTCCCGAATCTCCGCATTAGCAATATCTGCAATTCATACAAACAGCTCCATAAGAGTAATTCAACTGTTGGATAACTTTAAGGTGAAAAGATAGTATGAAGATTAGAAGCAATACCTTTGACGCGCTTACTGTGGCTGCAGACAGGGCAAGTAACTTTGTTTGGTGAATCGAACGAAAGCATGGTCTCACATGTTAGTGTCCCGCTTGCAACCTCAGAACCTTGAGTGCGTCAGGGATGACCATCCTCTTAGTCTTGTCATATGGCAGTAGAACACCCTCGTAAACCTTCAGACGAGCAAGAGCAGCAGCTCCACGCTTGATCCTGTGGGGAATCATCCAACAAGTGAAGATTATCAATGCATCTGAGCTAGACTCCTCTGTAAATTAACAGACACCATAATGGAAACCATGTGCAAGTAGCATACAGGAGATAGCTAACATAATGCTAATAATCTAAAATTACTTCTCCAAGAACTACAGCTTAAACTACCTTCTCTCTCTCTTTCCCATACAGCCACTTACGTTATCTCACGAGTGAAAAAACCCTGATTCCCACCACCATTATTTACAGCCACAGTTGCATATTCTTCTACAGACTACAAAGTACAAACATAACGTCGAATGAACGTTTTCCCCACAGATCCACGAAACTAATTCGGAAAATATGTGCATATATATAAACCCTAATACACATGTGCATATATTCAGAAAATATGTGCACATATATATATACATATATATATATATATATATATATATATATATATATATATATCCCAGTAGCAACAGATACACATGAATATACGCATTTCCTTACAAGTTCAACACAGGGGTTTCAAAATGAGTACGCATTTTTTTCTCTCTTTGGGGTTTCTCCCGTTTAAACCTAGACCCGAATCTCATCCCCATTCTCAACAATGTGAGCTCCAACTCCACTCTGAGCTAAAAGGTATATGCAGAGCATAGTTAGAAACCGGATCCAACTAAATTTCGAGGGAATTTTGGTAGCAAAGAAGGAAAGAAATAACTGTACTGAAGTATCAGAATCAAGATTAAACAAAAGTGTGCATCAATTTCGGAAAGGAAGAATCGAAACAACTTTACTCTCTCAGATGAGCCAAAAATGTTTAATGCAACAGTGCTTTTTCAGTACAGAGTACTACTTGCTTTTGTTCTGAACCAATATCTACCTTCCACGTGTTGCTGTTCTTCCAACTAACCAAGGCCCAAAAACCGCAGACGACACCGCTCCACAACTAATCAAAGGACATAACATTTTCTTCCGCGTTTTTGCATTATTCAAGAGAAATATTATACCATTAATATGTTTAATTACGTATAAGTGCAAGTAATCAAAATTTAATATTTACTATTACGATGAATACAAGAATATCATATACGATAATATTGTTATTTATATATCAAAATTTTGGTACTATAATGGACCAGTTTTAAAAAATATGCAAATATAACCATATATGTTGAGAAAAGTGCAAATGTAACTCTCAATTATTTTTATTGCAAATATAACCTTGCATATTGAATGAAAGTGCAAATGTAATCATCCGACCATGATAATCCGGCGTTGACTAACAAATTCCGGATATTGACTCACTTGCAAAAATCAAAATACCCTTATTATAACCCAAGCCTTGAATGAGAATAGCAATTTAGCCCTCTCCGCCAACCACCACCACCTGCCTGGCTCCACCTCCGCCGCCAGGCCCCCACCACCGCCATCTTACCAGTGTCCCACCACCAACGCCCCGCCACAACCACTACTACCACTCTCTAGTCTTGCTGTTGTAAGAGAAGCACCGCAAACAATACACACACTCACACAGTGAACATCTGAATAAACTTTCATTCCATCTTCACCTCCAATCCAATAGCCCACATTTGCCCGGATCCCAACCCCATCATTTAAATCCACTTCTCAAACTTTCCTCCATTCTTGCAGCCAGCCATACTCCCGGAGAGGAGAGCAAATTTAGAGTTCAAAGAAACTCAGGTGAAAAAAACACAAGAAAGAATCTCATTACATTAAATCCAAAGCCCACCTCGAATCATCTCTTCATGTAATTACTCCTCCAAAGTTGGTATCTTTCTCATCCATTTATTTTTCTCTAGTTTAAGGAAATTGTTAGAACCACATCTGTCAGAGTATAATTTCAATAATTTGTACAGTTTTCAGTGGATTAAGAGATACTCATTTCAATAAATCAAATCCCACTGCATATCTTGGAAAAAGCTTCAATCTTGGTTGAGTTCATGTATTAAAGCTTTAACCATAGTGTTGAGCACAATACGGAAGGTGATCGGAGCCTCACAGATCATACGAGCATTGGGATCGCTAAAGTCGCCACCTAACGGCTGAGAATTAGCATTGTGTGAGTGTGATTGGTTGAAAGACGCTTCGAATGTTAGGTGGCGATTGTTCAGATATAATTGGATGTGGAGAAGAAGATCAGAGAAAATAAGAAGAATATGAGAAGAAGATAAAAATGGGTAGGGTTATAATTCCAGAGTTTTTTGTTTTTTATAGAGGGGCAAAATAGTCTTTTCAGTGTATTTCAGCTTCCAATATCCGGAAAAGGTTATATTTGAACATAACCTAAATATCTAAGGTTATATATGCACTTTCATCAATTATATAGGGTTATATTTGCACTTTGCTCTAAAAACTTTAAATTTTGATAAAATAATAAGATACTTTCGGAAAAATTCCATTACAATATTTGGTCAAGTTAACGTCATAACTTTTTAAAGAGTTCATCTTTTGAAAGATGGTATTTTCATAAGTTATGAAAAAATCAAGGTTTAAATTGCAAATTAGACGAAATCAAGATAAAATTTGTGGGTTGCATTAATAGGTCACAAAATTATACTAATGCACGTTGCACAATAATTTTTTTGGAAAAAGTGCACTAAACAACCTTATTAAATTTTAAAAGTGCGGATATAACATTGTAAAATTTGAAAGTGCAAAACTAACCCTAAATCGTTTAGCAATGGTGCAGATATACCCATTATTGCACTCTTCCGACGTTGATCTAATCTAAAAATACATAAATACTTCTAGGTTTAAAACTAAAAAACTAATGACTAATATACCCCAAGGCTATGCGTCAGTCAATGGTGGTCAATGGTGGTCAACAACGGTCAATGCCGGTCAACAATGGTCATAGCATTTCAACGTCGGACCGCTGGCGGTAGATGGTGGTCGGGTTAGATAAGTACTTTTTATTAATAAGATAAGGTTAGATCAACGCTTTGCCTCTTCTTTTTTCTGTCAGTCATTCTTTTTTTTTGTTGGGTGTGCAGGATTTTCGAGTTTGGTACTTTTTGGGTGTGAGATTTTTTGTGAGATTATTTCCATTTGGTACTTTTTGGGTTGCAACGAGGGTTTTTTTTGGGTTGCTGCGAGATTTTGTGCATTTTGTGGTTAGATTGAAAGTGTATTACATGTATATATATATATATATATCCTTGTTTATATTTTGATGTTTAGGTTTTTTTTCCTGAAATAATTCCCCCCCCCCTGTGATATAGATGATTATGTCACGTTTAGGGGTTTTTCATAATTAGAATTGTATCATGTTGAACGTTTTTGTATACAGTGATATAAAACGTTCTATGAACTGTAGAATGTGTACCCTGTTACATAAACTGTGAGTTTCTATTTAACCGTGTACGATGTTGAAGGTTTTTCTGTAATTAATGTGATATAGTTTATTGTGGGATGCGAACAACTACAATGTTTAGAATGAACGACGAACTAGATTAAGGCTGGCATGTCTTTTTCTTTGTTTTGTTTCCAGTTGATGTTTAAACTGGAGATATCGCAGTCTACCAGCGCCAAGGAACATGGCTTGTTTGACATGGTTTGTTTAAACATTCCATGTTTCCTTGGTGTTGTAAAATGGCTTTATTTTGACATTTTATAGGGTTTTCTATGTCAAATCGTGTTGTGCACTTTCATAATGGAAGAAGTAGTGGTTAAAGGCACTGCATTGGATGCTTTCTATTCATATATTGCCCTATAATTAAGTAAATGTTTCTTCCATTACAAAAAGTGGTGTAACATTTGTAGAACTGTGCAATTTAAAATGTGGAGATTTTGTAATATATGGGCACCAAGGAGCATGGTGTGTTTATCTTTTGAACATGGTGTTTTTAACATTAAATCATTGTAAGTATTAAATTCAAAGTTCAAACATAGTTATATACACCATGTTTCCTCAGTGCTTAAGTGTTGCATCATTTTGGCATTTTAAATAATTTTTTATGACAAATGGTAATGTGCATAAACTTAGCGGAAGAAGCATTAGCACTGGTTTACATTTTTTTATGATTTTAATTTGTTATTTAAACAGTGGAGTTGTTGCAATGTACCAACGCCAAGTAAAATTGACGTGTTTTACATGGCTTGTTTATACACGCCATGTTTCCTTAGTGTTGTAAAACAACTTCATTTTGACATTTTAAATTATTTTCCATACAAAATTGTGTTGTGCACTTTTGTAATGGAAGAAGAATTAGTAAAAGGCATTGCATTGGTTGCTTTCTATTCATGTAGTGATCTCTAACTAAATAAGGCTTCTTCGATTATGAAACTGTGCTATAACATTTGTAGAACTCCACAATTTCAAATGTGGGGATTTTGTAGTGTGTGAGCACCAAGTAGACATGGTGTGTTTATCATCAAATGTTTAACATTGTGTGTTTAACATTAAATCATTGTTAAAGTTGAATACATAATTAAAAAATAGTTATACACACTGTGTTTACTTGGTGTTTAAATGTTGCATCATTTCAACATTTTGAATTGTTTCCTTTGAAAAATCGTAGTGTGTGATAAGATGTATTTGTCGTAATCAATTATTGTATTACCGACAAGAATATATAGAGTACAATAAGGAAACATAATATGAGTAGAACTGTGGCTTAGTCAACATGACTTATCCAGAATCAATCAATATCTAATTAGAAACGTGATTTACTCTAACACCCCCCCGCAAGTGAAGCTTCGGATGTTTAATGACACAAAGCTTGGACCGAAAGAACTCAAACAGTGGACGAGAAAGTCCTAGGTGAAGATGTCAGCAATCTAAAAACCAGTGGAGACATGGCCAATACGCAGCTTGCAAGAAGCCACCAACTCACTTACAAAGTGATAGTCGATGTCAATATGCATGGCCCTCTTATGAGAAACCAGATTTTGAGCTAAGAAAATGGCACCACTATTGTCACATAACAGCAATGGGGAGCTAGAAAGCGGAACACGAAGGTCTCAAAAGCGAAACACGAAGGTCTCAAAGTAAATGAGTCATCCAAACCATCTCTAAGTCTGTGTTGGCAAGAGCTCGATACGCTGACTCGGTGCTGGAACGATAGATAGTATGATGCTTCTTGGCACTTCAGGAAACAAGATTGCCACCAAGAAAGACTGCATAGCCAAATGTTGAGGCGAGTCTCGAGACAACAAGCCCAATCGGCATTTGAATACCCCAAGACGTTAGGAGTACTGGCCGAGCGAAAGGTGAGGCCGAAATGGAGAGTGTCTCACACGTAGCGGAGAATCTAAGTGACTGCAGCATATGGTCATCACGAGGATCCTGAAGAAACTGGCTGACGGTGTTAACCGCAAATGCCAGATCAGGTTAGGTAATCGTCAGATACTGTAGAGCACCAACAAGGAATCGATACAGTGTCAGATTCTGAAATGGCAGACTGGTGAAGCTGTGTAGCTGCGAACCAGGAACAAAAGGGGTAGAGACCGGGGCCGCATCAGACATATCGGCACAAGCGAGAATATCCTGAGCATACTTAGCTTGATCAAGAAGTAGACCTGAAGAAGTGGGTGATACTTCTAAGCCAAGAAAGTAGTGGAGGGCACCCAAATCCTTAATAGCAAACTCCCGATGTGTCCGATCAATAAACTGTCAAAGGAGCCCAGAGTCATTACTTGTGAGGATGATATCATTGGCATAGACTAGGAAATAGAGCAATGACGAGCCTCAGGAGAGAAAAAAAGGGAAGTGTCGGTAGAACTGCACCAAAACCCGAGCTGAGAGATATAGGTGCTAAGCCGCTGAAACCATGCTCAAGGTGCTTGCTTAAAACCATAGATGGCCTTTCACGAATGGAAAGTATAATCTGGATGAAGAGAGTCCTTGTAACCCACTGGTTGTGCTATCTAGACCGGAGTATCAAGAATACCGTTCAAAAAGGCGTTCTTGAGATTCAACAAATTAAAAGGCCAGGAGCGCATAGTGGCAATGGAAAGAACGGTTAGGACAGTGGAGACCTTGACCACCAGACTAAAAGTATGATCAAAATTGAAGCTCGGAATATGAGAGAACCCCTGTGCAACGAGGCGAGCTTTGTGACGATCAACTGTACCATTAGGATGATACTTTAGCTGATAAACCCATTTGGAATCAACAATGTTGACACCAGAAGAGCGTGGAATAAGATCCCAAGTGTGCTAGCCCCGTAAAGTAGCAATCTCCCCATTCATAGCAGCAACCCAAAACAGATTCTTCAATGCCGAACGATAATCGGTGAGCTCTAACTGGGCGAGAAGGGAAGTAAGAAGACCATGAGCCACAAGAACAGAATAGTCTCGATGTTGAATAGCTCCAGTGGAAGATCTAGTGGCCATGCGATGAGTATGATACTGCGATGAAAAACCTAGAGAAGAAGGAGCTGGAGAGGACGCCGGGGACTGAATAACGGATGTGGCCAGAGATGATGCTGCAGGGGAAGTAGAACTGGTAGTCGGTGACTGTGGTGGGGTGGACAGGTCAATAGACTACAGAACAGAGTCTTACGAGTAAATAGTGCAGCACATAGGTGACAACTGATAAAGGGTCGAGAGGGGCAGGCCGAGAGAGTGGAGCCAGTGGCCGAGGCCGAATACGAGGAAAAAGGAAAACAACCTTCATCAAAATGAGCATAATGGGTGACATAAATCTTGCCAGTGGAAGAATTAAGGCAGTAAAAACCCTTATAGTGATATTTGTAACCATTCAAAACACAAGGGATGCTCCGAGGAGATAACTTATGAGGGGCCATATGACGAACGTAAGGAAATACTCGACAACCAAAAGGATGGAAGTTTGAGTAGATCGGATCATGGTGATAAAGAAGGCCATAAGGAGAAGTCCCTTGTAACACCAGAATGGGAAGCCGATTAATAGTGTAAACTGCAGTGGCAAAAGCATCATCCCATCCTGACAAGGGTCGATGTGAATGAAAAAGCATAGCGAGGCTCATTTCTGCAACATGTATGTGTTTGCGCTCGGCCTTACCATTTTTTTGTGGAGGTGTATGGCCATGAAACTTGATGATGAATGCCTTTGGAGGCAAAATGGAATCGTATGCACATATTAAAGAACTTAGTGCCACCATCACTTTGAAAAACTTTTATTTTGGATGTAAATTGATTGTCGACTAAGCCCTCAAACTGCAAGTAGGTGTCAACAAACTCGGAATTTCGATGCAGTGCAAAAACAGGTAAAATGAGAGTAATCATCCACAAACAAGGCATAATAAGAAAAACCATTTACAGACAAAACTGGGGAATGCCCCACAAATCACAATGTATCAAGTCTAGGACGTGCGCAACACGCTTATGATTCTCAACAAGTCCAGGATTTGCCATAACACACGGAGCGCAAGTAAGCGATTTAGGTAATAAAGAGGAAACTGACAGAAGAGTGGACCTCTGTAAACCAGAGATGACAGTCGCTGGCACATACCCCAGTCGAGCATGCCAAAGCTCAAACAATGCCCGTCCTTTATTCTGCTGCAAGAAGGAAACTAGTGTTGCGTCACCCTTGTCTAACAAGTACAATCCTCCATCACGGTGGCCCCTTTCCACGACTGCCTTGGAAACTTTGTTCTGAATCACAAAGTTTCAATCATCAAAAGTAACAAATACATTTAAATCCCTGGTCAGTTAACTAATGGACAGTAAATTTTTAGTGATGGTAGGAATGACCAAATCATCAGACATTGTCAAAGTATTAGAAATATGAGAATCACCAATGTGAGAAATTGGAATATAAGCACCATTACCAACAGAAGCACAGGAATTACCAGAATAAGGTGCGGCACTATCAAGGCCAGAGGATGAAGACGTCATATGATTGGTAGAACCAGAATCAGCACACTAGTCAGATGCGGAAGAAGATGGCTCTATATGCAGGGAAGTCTAAATTTTTTTGGCCAAGTGTGTGAAGTCTGAACGACGAGTCTGCACTAACATCTTATAATAGGTAGTAGCATAATGGCCCGGACGACCACATCAAGTACAATGAGTACGATCGCGTCTAAAACTAGCCCCAGCCATGAACTACCAGGACCAGAACCAAATTGACCGCCTTTGCAGCCACCAGTTCGGCCACCTCTGGCAGCACATGAACCCCATGTGCTGTCACCCCTGGCTAGCGCATGATCCCATGCACACCCGGCTAAGGGATGCTCACCTGCAGAAAATGCTACTGGGTCAGACGCAGGTACTGAATTTCTTTGGAGATTTTTCAAAAATGCCTCATGATTCCTAGCACATGACAAAAACGCCAGCATAAAGTGGTGTAGGGGAAGAATTAATCAGGGGGGCAGAAAAATCTTTGAACTCATACCCGATAGCAGTTAAAAACCAAACTATTTGATCGTTATTTGAAACTGGAGAACTCATAAGGGATAAATGCTCAAAAATATCTTTGAATTGTAAATGGGGTTCATGAATGGTACCACTTTTACGCATGTCGTGGGAATCTTCACGAAGGCGGAGAATGATGGATGTGCAACTGTTCTGAAAAATGGTGCAAAAACTATCTCAGATGTCCTTGGCAGTCACACACTAGGCTGAGAGTTTGGAGAGGTCCGTAGGAGAGAGAGAGTAGAACAGCAGACTACAGACCCTCTGGTCTTCATCAATCCAGAGGTCATAGATGTCCTTAGCCAATTTGTAAGCCGCCTGAGCCGCCGCACGGTCAGTGAGAGGAGCGCGGACCGCGACGACAAAAGTGGAAGACGGTGAGCCGGCCGTCGATAGAGTGGGGAGAGGTGGGCATGGAATCGACCCATCGAGATATTTAAAAAGCTTCTGAGGTCTAAGGACGTATTCAATCTGACGTTTGCAGAGAAAAAAGTTGGGCTTATTGAGCTTAATTTGCATCATTTGGCGAAGGGTATTAAACGATAATTTTTCACTGCCCATGATGAGAATGGAGGAAAGGTTCGGTCGCTAGAGGAAGAAGAAGTATGGTGGCCAAAAAAAATCTAGGTTTTGGAAAGTGAATCTAAAACACAACTCTGATACCATGATAAGATGTATTTGTCGTAATCAATTATTGTATTGCTGACAAGAATATATAGAGTACAATAAGGAAGCATAATATGAGTCTAACTCTATCTTAGTCAATATGACTTATACATAATCAACCAATATCTAATCAGAAACGTGATTTACTCTAACAGTGTGCACAAACTTAATGGAACAACTAAGGGTGAACAGTACATCACCAAATCTTACTCGGTAGGTTAGTTGACATTTTAAAACTTAAACGTTCCTTATTCTTACAATGTAGATTACTTTCACGTTATTAATCATTCATTATTTTGTTCACAATAGATATTTCTTCCGGCAAGAGGAGACTACAATGGCAAGGACATAATAGAGATGTCACAGACACAAGGTGTGAAGCTTAGCAGAACTTGTCTTCCAAATAAGCTAAGACGTTGGTGGACCTAGTGTATTTAAATTTGTATTAGACTGGAACACAATTTTACTCTTTTTCTTAAGTTATATCATATTGATGGATTGTTTTTTTCCACTAAAGGTTATTACATTTTCAAATGTTCTTTCTTACTATTAATTTAATTTTTATATTGTGTCATTATCTCGTCTAAGGTTCTTCTATGAGTTTTCCCCGGGTTTCCATTCCGGGAGATATTTAAAAATGAAATTGCAAATAAAAAAATTTCATCACCAATTTTACAAATAATACTACCGGTGCTTATCATCCATCTCCAAAGCAGGAGCACTAGTAAATCAATAACAACCCGGTTCTTGTATTTGTATCTATTCGGTTCTAGGCACCGGTACGTTCATATACCGTTGCTACTTAAAATCGGTGATCATTTAAAAGGAATCTATTGTCAACACTGGCCTCTTAAACACCAGTGTTGTAATAAAAAATCAGCATCAATTTCTATAACCGGTGTCGAAGTAACTACGTTTCAGCACCACCCTACTCAGGCACCGGTTGACTGGAGGCACGAAATACCAGTGTCATAGCTCCCAGCAACTAGTGCCATAAGGGGTCCCTACAATAGTGGTTGCACACTTTTGGAATTCTGATTGTTATTTCAGTTTTCATAGTATATGTTTTTTCTAGCAATGGTGATAGAATGTTTTTAACCATCCTAAGTTAAGTTATGAAATATTTAATTTTTTTTATCATAATGAGCCTTGTTCATGTAGATTACAAATCAAGATCTTGTGATGATACTTTCAACAAGCTACTTCAGACTAGTGTATCTTCAAAAAAGCTCTAGAAAACTATTTGCAAGCAGTTCCATTGTTGTTATCTCTTCTTTTGGGAAATAAAATATGTTTTTTGACATTGTGATTTTTTTACACTTTCTCATTTTGCAGGTTTATATTGGAACTTTCATGCTGAAATTAGAGTTAAATGCTTAAAACTATCTAAAAATAAACATCAAATCACCTTATTAATTACATCAATTATAAAATGACATCATCTAACGGTTACTCAGTGTTAGAGTATGGATTGTTATTTGTATTCATTATACGGTCTATGTGTATTCTTAGGGCTCTAGAATACTCTTTACATATTCCTAGGATTATATTCATTGTATTATGCTCCCTATGTAGTCTCATTTATGCCTATTATGAAAGGCCACAAAGGTATGGTTTCAACTCTTTCATGGTATCAATGCAGTGATTGTATCCTACATATCTCTTCTCAACTTTTTCCCTTTGTTTTCTTCTCTTCTTCTCTATTTCATGGTCATATTCCGACAACTTTCTATCACTCCATCCTTTCTTTCGGTGACTCTTTTCATCATCCAGTCCAATGGAGAATCTCTACCCTTTCGACTGCTCCTTCTTCGGCATCGCTTCCCTTTCTAAATCAATTTCTTTTTCTGGTGTGCTTTTTGCGGTCGACATCTAAGCTCTCTGGTGTCTCTCTCATGGCCGTCGACAGCTATTTCGTCAACCACCGGCGTCCACTCAAGCGACTATCTCCAATGGTTTCAGCCATAGATATATCCCCTTTCTTGTTCAGCTAATTGAGTTTACATCCAGTATGTGCATTCATGCAAGTGTCCAGATCACCCCAACCACCTCCAGCACGTGCGTTCACGCGCGATCCAGTCCAGCCAAACAGTCGCCGGCGTGAGTTCACACGCACCATTTTCTTCGCTCTCGCGTGCTGCTCCAGATTATATACCCACCATGGTAATTTTTTGTTCGACTTCTTGGCATTATGCATCATTCAGATTCAAGCTCCGTTTGTCTCTTTTAATATCAATGGATCATCAATTCTGGCGCAACAACTCATATGACTTCTCGGATTTCTCATCTTGACAATGTACTTCCTACTGTGGTTCTAGTATTGTTTCTGTAGTCAATGATGCTTCATTATCAATTTCTCATATTGATTAATGTGATGTTTTGGGTATTTCGTTATGTGATGTGCTCGTGGTTCCCCAACTTACAAAGAGTCTAGTTTCCATCAGTAAACTCACTCAAGTTTACTAATGTACTTCCATTAGTTTCCATTAGTTACCTGTTAATATTTTATTTGATGCTAATTTGTTTACCATTCGGCATAAGCACACCGGAAAAGTCGTGGGTATTGGTCGTCTTAAAGTTAGCCTTTATTATCTTGAGAGTGGTGAGTCAAATTTCTTTACTGAATTTCGTTCTAGGAAAATCCGTGCCTCATTTGAGCAATAACACTCTCGGCTCAGTCATGTGTCCTATGACACTCTCCAATTATTGAACAAGCAGGTTCATATTTCCGTCACCTCTATTTTACTTGCCCCAGTCAGTTTCTCCCCTTGTATGATGGCTAAAAGTCATCGTTTTCCCTTTTTCACTAGTGATCCTTGATCAACTTCTTTGTTGGACAAAGTTCATTGTGACTTGTGGGGGTGTGCACTTGTTTCATGAGTGACTGGTTATTCCTATTATGTTATCTTCATTGATGACTTTTCCCGTTTTACGTGGTTCTATCCCCTGCGCCGCAAGTCCAATTTCTTTGACGTCTTTCTGATATTCCAGAAGTTTGTGGAGACCTAGTTTTCCACTAAAATTAAAGTTTTCCAATATGATGGAGGAACATAGTTTCCTAATCTCATCTCCGTAATCATTTTATTTCTTGTGGCATTCATCATCAAATGCTAAGCCCTTACACACCTGCTCATAATGGTCGAGCTGAGCGTAAACATCGCCATATCACATAAACAGGTTTGGTCATGTTACATCACTCATTTGCTCCCAAGTACTATTGGGGTGGATGTTTGCTCCTCGACAGTCTATATTATAAACCATTTTCCTAGTTCAGTTCTCAGTGGAAAATCCCTGATCAAGATAGTTTATGACATTGTTTCGATTATTATCTTTTCCATCCTTATGGTTTTTGTGTGTATCCATGTTTGTGTGACATTGCAACTGATAAGTTTGTACCTCGATCCATTCCATATGTTTTCATTGGTTAAAACGTTCTTCGCAAAGGGTTCAGATGTCTTAACCCTTCTTCTGGCCGCATTTATGTTTCTTGCCATGTTCAATTTCATGAGCATTATTTTCCTTACACTTCATCTTCTTGGGATAGTCGCTCACCCTCCAAATTGGAGATTTCTTCTTTCATTAAGCTCACTACTGCATCGACTTTTTCAACAACTTCCAAAGGCACTAATGTTGGCCACGCCTTTTTTCCTATTATGGCGTCATCAAAGTTGCCATGTGATTTGTGTCCCTCACATGTGTATCAACATACTCTTGAGCTATCAAAGTCGCCACCTTCTTCTCTATATGGTTTCGTTGTCTCTCCGGCTAAGTATTCGCCTTCAACATCACCATCACCATCTCCTCCTCATCCATCTAATCATGTGATGGCCCAATTGAGGAATGAAATTTACCAACCAAAACAATATCCTAGTTTTGAGGTTCATGGTCTTCATGCAACACTTCTCTCTGAGACAGAGACTGAGCCTAAGGGTTTCCGCTTAGCCCTTAAATATCCTAAATGGGTTACAACTATGGGTGAGGAGATGAAAGATTTTTGCAACCAGCATACTTGGGATCTTATTCCTCGTCATTCTGGTGTCAACATTGTTGGCTCCAAATGGGTCTATCGCCTCAAGTATCGACATGATGGTAGTATTGATTATCACAATGCTCCTTTTGGTGCTCAGGGATATCCTCAGGTGCCAAGATTTGACTTCACTCACGCTTTTAGCCCTGTGATCAAAGCTGCGATTGTCTGCATTATTCTCTCTTTGGCCACTTTTTATAATTGGTCGCTTCATCAGCTTGATGTCAAAAATGCTTTTTTAATGGAGTATTGGATGCTCCTGTGTATATGAAACAACATGCACGTTATACGGATCCACTTCACCCCCTCATGTTTGCCGGCATCGAAAACCATTTATGGTCTCAATCAGGCTCCCCGTGCTTGGTTTCAGTGCTTTAGTTCCCTTCTACTCCAGTTAGGCTTTACATGCATTGTAACATATACCTCTCTTTTTATTTATTCTTGAGGTTCTCGAATATTATATCTGCTTGTCTATGTCGATGATATTATTTTGACCGGAAATGATCCTTCTCTCATCAGCCGGTTTATTGCTCGTGCTCATCATGAGTTCTCTATCACAAATCTTGGTCCTCTGCACTACTTTCTTGGTTTAGAGATTTCTCAGTCTAATACCTGTATTCACTTAAGGTAAACTAAGTTTTCTATGGACATTATAGAGTGGGCTGGTATGATAAATGCTACTCCTATCTCTACTCCCTTTGTTTTGGTAGCCATCTACACAACACTTCCAGTCCCAAGGTCTCCAATCCCACATTGTATAGGTCACTCATTGGGGCATTTAAGTCCCTCACCATTACACTGTCTGATATCTCTTATGTTGTTAGCACAATTAGCAGTTTTTACAGAGTTTGTGGGATGGTCATTTCTAGGCAGTAAACCAAATTCTTAGTTATATTTGGGGCACTCTTCATTATGGCATTTCTTTCTCACCATCATGCGGATCCCTTCCTATTTTGGGTTACTCGGATACTGATTGTGCTCGTTGCCTTGAGACCGTTGCTCCACTTATGGCTATGCTATTTTTCTTGGGGGCAATCTTGTTTCTTGGTCTGCCAAGAAACAACCTATTGTCTCTCGCTCCAACTGTGAATCTGAGTATCGTGCTATGGCCAATACCCCTGCTGAGTTGGTGTGGATATGTCACCTTCTGGGGGATCTTTGTGTCACCTCTTCCTCGTATCCGCTTCTCTTGTGTGAGAACAACAATGCCATTTTCTCGCCCAAAATTTGGTTGTGCACAAGGGGGTGAAGCATATTATCATTGGCTACCATTTTGTTTGTAAACTTGTGGCCTCCAGCAAGCTGTGTGTTGCTCATATTCTTTCTTCGCTTCAGCTTGCTAACATTTTTACTAAGGGCATACCACGTCCTTTGTTTGAGCAGTTTCGATCTAAACTCTGTGTGTCGTCAAATCTCATACTTAGCTTGGGGGTGTTTTAGAGTATATATTATTATATATATTTATTGTATAGTCTATGTGTATTCCTATAACTCTAGAATACTCTTTACGTAGTCCTCGAATTCTATTCATTGTATTCTACTCCCCATGTACTCTTATGTATACATGTTATGAAAGGCCATAAAGGTATGTGTTATGGAGATATTTTGTTATATTTTGTGTATATCTTGTACCTCAAATAGAATCATTTTCCATTTGTGATAATGTACATGGTGCCTATATATAGCACCCTTGTATCATTAACAAATCAAATGTTCATATTTTACATGGTATCAGAGATAAAAGTCATGAAACCCTAAACTCTAAAATTTTCCACCACCACATGCGCCCGTGTGCCACCACCATCGCCTTGATACAGCTTCACGCGTCACCGTCGTTCGAAGCTGATCAACGCTATTGTCATAATTTTTGTGCCATCATGAATCTATACGATCACGTTGAAGTCGAAGATCTCGGCATTCCTGCTAATCCTATTGTTGCTGCCGGTGAGGATGCTCTCGAGCTTTAACTCGGAGTCGATCCACCCGCCATTCTAGTGCTGCTCATCATTTTTATGGTGTCTCTACCACCCAAGGTCTCTAAGATAATGTTCCTCCACCATCGCTTCTACATGTTGTCAAATTTCACAGCTTGTCCGCTGCTGATGCCACCGTCTTCTAGGCTGTTGTAAGGAAAACGCAATTTCTTCTGCCCGAGCTATTCGCCAGTCCACCGGTGACTGTTTTCATGTGTTACCCGCCAGTCATCTCTACTATGTTCATCCATCAGATTATCCAGGTTTAAGAATCTATCCTTAGATCTTGAAAGATGATAACTATAATGAATTGAGTACCTCTCTGTTTAATGCATTTTCTGCTAAACACAAAGAGGGTTTTCTAGATGGCTATATAATTAAGCCTTTGCCTAATGAACCTTTTTATAATGACTGGAATAGTGTGAATTATATGCTTGTTGGTTGGATTGTTCAGACTCTTGATCCATCCATTAGGTCTGGTATTACTTATTGTGCATCTATAAGGAACTTTAGGATGACCTTAGACAACATTTTTATGTTGGTAATGGACCGCGCATGTGTGAAATTCATGCGACCATTTATACTTGTCGCCGGAATGGTCAGTCTGTTGATGCCTATTATAGTGGATGTAAGAATTTGTTGGATGAATTGATTACTTACCTACCTGCTAGACATGTGTATGTTCAGCTACTGCTGTTGCTACTCAATGTCGTGAATATGAGATGGTTCATCTATTTCTCATTGGTTTTTATGAAGGGTATCATAAATTGATATCACATATCTTGACGCAGGATCCCCTGCCCTCTATTGGCCATGTTCACTTGCTTGTAATTTAGGTTGAGTATCACAAGAATTTTATTAATGCACGTGCATCTACTTCAGACACCATAGCCTTTACTGCACGATGCCTGATGCTTTCTCTTGCTCCGAAGCCAACCACCGCCACCCCGGGACATCTGTCCGCCACCGCCATTGATCAGAAAAGCCTCATGTGTACACATTGCAAGTATAAGGACCATGATATTACTACCTGCTTGAAGATTATTGGCTATCCTGAGTGATTTGTGGAGAACAGACGTCCGGGATCCGGTCAGAGGGCTCCAAACTAGTAAGCCTGTGTACCTGCAGCGGCACCATTTGCTGGAGCTGCTCCTACTACCACCGCTGCAACTCCACATGCAGTCAACGCAGGCACCGTCCTCTCCAATGCTGATTAGACTGTTTTTGGTCCCGCCCTATATAAGGTACAGTAGAGTACAATTCTTAATATATTCTCTAAGATGACTAATCTGGCAATTTTTCAGGTAAGCATACTTTACCTTAAATTCTTGATAACGGAGCATCATAACATATGACCGCTGACAGGAATATTCTGCATGATATTGAACCTGCTGATCATGTTGATGTCATCCTTCCTGGTGGCTCTATCTTTACTTCTACTAAACACGAAAATGTATACTATGACGATGTTCTTGTTTCTCGTGTTTTTTTATTTCAGAATTACGTTGCAACTTATTGTCTTTTGCCAAGTTAATTGATGCTTTAAAATACCTGGTTTTTCTTATCAAAAAATTATGCATATTATAGGATATCAGCACGAGGACAGTGAATGGCACAGGTGATCAGCAAGGAGGGGTTTATTGGCTGCGTAGACTTGGGGCTCAACCGTCGTCATTACCGTTGTCATTTTATCACATGCTCTATGGCACCAACATTTTGGACATCCGTCTAGTTTGGTGTTATCTTCTATCCCAATTATTTCTTTAAGTTGAAGCCTTTTGAATAAAATCATTCCTTGCTCCGTTTGTCATCAGGCAAAACAGTCTAGAACTAGTTTTACCTTAAGTAATTTTAAAGCTAGTCATTTGTTTGAACTTATACATTGTGATGTTTTTGGGCCTTATGGCTCACCTTCTTCTAGTGGAGCATTTTCTTTCTTAACTATTATTGATGATTATTCCCGACATGTTTGGGTTTATTTACTAGTATCTAAGTCTAAGGTGCCAGCCAAGATGAAGGAGTTCTTTGCTCTTGCTCAGACACAGTTCCATCGTTTAGTTCAAAGAGTTAGAACTGACAATGGAATCGAGTTTCTTCCTTCCACAAATTACTTTGATGAGAAAGGAAATAGGTTCGAGACATCCACCGTCTACACACCACGACAGAATGGGTGAGTGGAATGAAAGCTCCGCCACTACCTAAAAGTGGCTCGTGCTCTTCATTTCCAAGCTTATTTGCCTATTGACTTCTGGGGAGAATACATCCTTACTGCTGCCTACCTAATCAATTTGACTCTAACACCAGTGTTGAATTGATGTTCACTTAATCAACTTCTTCATAGCCGCACGCTTGACTACAACCATATTTGTGTGTTCGATTGTCTATGCTTTGCGTCTCAACTCCCAAAGCTGTGTGATAAGTTGGCATCCAGAAGTCGCAAATGTGTTTTTCTGGATATCCACTTAACAACAAAGATTGATGTGTTTATGAATTGGATTCACACACTATGTTTGATAGTCGAGATACTGTGTTTATAAAGACATCTTTCTTTATGCATCTGCTGCTGAATTTCATCTTTCCGAGAATTTGATACCACCGCTGCAACCTGCCATCTACGATGTTGTGCCGAGTGCCCCGATGCTACTGCCAACTCACCTATCGTTGGCCTCAATCATGCTGCCACCTGCGTCTGCTCCACTGCAGCCTACACTGCCGGAGCCTTTATCGCACACCGCTGCACCTCGATCACCACCAGTCGAGCTGCCGCCAGCTCCATAGCTTGTTCTGTTAGAGCCAATCTCGGCTCACTCAGAATGGCCGCATGAGCCGTCACCTGAGTCTGAGTCTGCCTATTCCGACGTGGATGAGTCTTCACCGTCGTATCCTCTCCGACCGCAAAGTACTCGCCTTCATCGTGCTCAAGTGAAATTGCAAGATTACGTATGCACTGCTACTTGTGCTATAAACCACCTATGTTGCTCTCTCTTCCCCGCCTGATCTTTCTTCAGGTACTCGTTACCTTATTTCTGATTATCTGACTTGTAATAATTTTTCAATTTCGCATTTTAGATTTTTAGCTACAATTACAAATGGCTCAGACCCTGTTACTTATTCTGAGGCTTCTCGTCATTCACACTAGCGGGTAGCAATGGCTGATGAGATTGACGCGCTTGAGCGGAACAATACCCGGGTTTTATCTCCTATGGCTCCTAATAAACAGATTATTGGATGAAAATGGGTGTTTAGAACCAAGTATAAGTCAGATGGTTTAATTGAGTGCCATAGAGCTCTGTTGGTTGTCCTTGGCAATCGACAAATTGAGGGCACGGATTTCACCAAGACTTTTGCTCATGTTGCCAAGATCGGCTCAATTTGACTGTTCTTGGCAGTTGCTGTTATTTTCAGTTGGGATCTTCATCAGTTGAACATACACAATGCATTTCTGCATGGGAATCTGGATGAGGAGGTTTACATGTACCCCCTCCTGGTTATCCTCTTCATGTGCTTGGCTTGATTTGCGAGCTTTGCAAATCTCTTTATGGTCTTCGTCAGGCTTCAAAAAACTGGTTTGCAAAACTTGATGCTTCCTTGCACATTTTTGGCTTTGTACAGAGTAAGGCAAACTACTCTTTGTTCACTTATTTACGTGATAGAGTTTCCTTGCATGACGATTTGATCATTGCTGGATCTTCTTCTACTTTAGTGATTGAGTTCAAGAAGTATCCCAGTCCTTGCTTTCATATGAAAGATCTTGGTGTTCTGGAGTATTTGTTAGGTATTGAGATTGCTCAGAGGCATGATGGTTTGTTTTTGTACCAATGGAAACATGTTCTTGATATTTTGACTG
The DNA here is from genome assembly GCA_037428765.1 of Rubia yunnanensis. Taxonomy (NCBI): domain Eukaryota; kingdom Viridiplantae; phylum Streptophyta; class Magnoliopsida; order Gentianales; family Rubiaceae; genus Rubia; species Rubia yunnanensis. Next base: position 7,766,997 of record CM075064.1, read on the forward strand.
ATACTGGATTGTTAGCTGCCAAGCGTTCTTTTTATCCGATGGAACAATAACACAACTTGGCATGCGCATATGGTCCCCTCTACACTAATCCTGTGCAATATCGCAGGCTAGTTGGAAAACTGGTTTATCTGACTATCACTCGCCTGAAGCTTAGTTATTTTGTGCACACTCTGGTGCGAATCATGGACAAACCACGAGTTGTGCACTGGCAGGGTGCCATGCGTGTGTTACATTTTCTGAAGAGCCATCCAGGTCAAGGTTTATTTCTTTCTGCTAAAAGCTCTCTATAGCTTACTGCTTTTTATGACTCCAAATAGGCTACTTTCTTAATTACACGTCGTTCTTTGACAATATATTTGTTATGCTTGGTGAATCTCCTATTTCATGGAAAATAAAGAAATAACTGACCGTTTCCCAGTCTTCCGCAGAAGCTGAGTATTGCGCCATGGTTGTTGTCTATTGTGAGTTGATTTGACTTAAGTCTCTTCTTCATGATTTGGGAGTAGGCAACTCTTCTCCTATGCATTTATAGGGTGACAGTCAGGAAGCCCTTCATATTGCAGTCAATCTTGTGTTTCATTATCGTACGAAGCGTACTGAGATTGACTGTCATTTTGTTCGTGATTTGTTACAGTCTGATGAAGTTATTACTCATCATATTCACACTTCCAGGCAACCTGCGGATTTATTTACTAAGCCTCTTGGGTGACAATCATTTTAGACTCTTCTTGGCAAGTTGGGCATTCGTGATCCACATGTTCCAACTTGAGGAGGAGTATTACAGAGATATTTTGTTATATTTTGTGTATATCTCGTACCTTAGATAGAATCTCTTTCCATTTGTGATTTTGTACATGATTTCTATATACAACACACTTGTATCATTAATAAAATCAATCCTTCATATTTTACAATATGGGTCCCAACTCTTTCACTCATACTATTTAAAATTAGGCATTATGTTTTATGTATTATAAATGAATTAATAAAATAGTTATCTGATCAGTTGGCTGATATTGTCTCTATGAATTAATTTCTTGCCGGATTATGAATCGTCTACACTACTTTTCAATATAAATTGACTACACTAAACTTCGAAGCAGTGGGCATTTTTTGGTGAGTAAATTAAGTGGACATCATGTCCTTTTCTATGCAAAGTCTTGTAAATGTGTATTGTCATTTGTGTATTGAGCAAGTTATTGGTCAATTAATTCATTTACCAACTTCGTATCATGTGTATGGAATGCTGCTACTCTGAGACATAATCTTCCCAGAAAATAACATTTCCATCTCTATATAATCTTTCAATTTCAACCAAACTTTTGTCATGAGAAACCACAGGTTTCAACAGAGACATAAAGTTGTTTACCTTTTGACCAAGTCTAATAGCTAATTACAGTAGTAAATACCAGTTGTAATGTCTGTACACAATATGTTCAAAACACAAAGAGAGTCTAAAATTGACAAAATCACCAACCTTTTTCAAGCATAGAAGATACAAACGGCTCTCTCCCCATGGTAAAATCAGTGACTGTGTTGATTTTATTAACATTTTTAGAAGAGTATGTCTCTTGAAAGATGGTTTTTCCATAAGTCATGGAAATACCAAGGTTTAAAGTGCACATACGAAGAAATGAAGATAAAATTTTTGGGTTTCATAAATCGGGTTATAAATTTTATGACTACTATACGTTGCATAATAAATTTTTAATATTGCTACTAGGACCTTTAACCTTTTATTATTCTAATTACCATAAGCCTATGGAAATACCGTCTTTTACAAGACTTTTCCTTTTAAGAACTAGATTATTGAACTCAATTATCTAATTCAAAAGGGTTTCACGAAGTTGGAAAATGATGATGGCTCTCTATGTACTGATCAAGTGGAGATGTCTAAGAAGATTGTGATATTCTATGAGAAATTGGTGGGTACTCCTTCTGAAAAGTTGAATGAGGTTGATATTGCAGCTTTGGGGAATGGAAAAGTACTGGAGAAAGAAGAGAGAAAGACACTATTCAGGGAAGTAACTAATGACGAGATATTGCAAGCTGTAAAAAGCACAGGGGATCTAAAAGCTCCAGGTTTGGATGGATTCAACTTTAAAAAATTCAGTTGAATTCGGATATTGCGAAGGATGATACAATCAGGGCTTTGAAGAGTTTCTTTGAAGAGGGAAATATGTATAAGGCAGTGAACTATACCCTTGTGACATTAATTCCCAACAAGGTAAGTGCAACAAAGGTGACTTAGCTCAGGCCAATCTCATGTTGTTCAACAGTTTATAAAGTGATCTCCAAGATTTTAACATTTAGACTGTAATGTAAGAGTTGGTGGATGAAACACAGGTTGCATTTGTACCTGGGAGAGGGATTCGTGAACACATTAAGCTAGCCTATGAACTCGTTAGAGGGTATACAATGAAAGGAGGACCCCCCAGATGTATGTTCCAACTGGACTTGCAGAAGGCTTATGACACTGTAGACTATAAGGCTATGGAGCAGATTTTTGGCTGGGTTAGAGATGCCTGGAAAGTTTGTCAACTTGGTGATGAAATGTGTAACAACAATGTCTTATAGGTACATGGTGAATGGAGAAGCATGCAAAATCTTGGTTGCGAAAAGAAGACTGAGACAAGGTGATCCTATCTCACCTCTCTTATTTGTCTACTAAGACAAGGTGATCCTATCTCACCCCTATTATTTGTCTTAGTCATGGAATATTTGTTTAGATGCCTTCAAGTTCAGAGGGAGGAGAAGAGATTTAAATTTCATGATAGATGTGATAAGTTGAAGATCATTAACACAAGCTTTCTTGATGACTTATTGCTTTTCTCAAAAGCTGATAAGGCATCAGTAGAGGTTTTGATAGATGGCTTACTAAAGTTTAAACTGTGTACTGGTTTATATGTTCATTTGGAAAAGTGTAGAATGTTTTTTGGTGGAGTTGATGAGTGCACAAAACATTAAATCATACAGTGCACATGGGTTGAATAAGGGCAGCTACCTTTTAGGTACCTGGGAGTGACTATGACAAGCAAAAGGTTGTCTGTGCATATGTATCAGCCTTTGATAGGTGGGTAGGATAAAAAATTAGAGCACTAGGTTATTAAGCCATGCAGGTAGGGTTCAACTCATAAGAAGTGTGTTGTTTTCTATAATAAGATACCAGATGCAGTGCCTACCTTTTCCAAAGAAGGTGATCAAACACATTGAAAGTTTGTGTAGATCCTTCTTGTGGAGTGGATTAGAAAACATCACAAAGAAAAGCCATGTGTCCTGGGAGAAAGTATGTAGGGAGAAGAAACATGGGGGTCTTAACTTGATAAATCTGTCAGTATGGAATGAATCATGCCTAACTGTTGTGGAATTTGAGTAACAATGCTGACAAGTTGTGGGTGAGATGGGTGCACTCATACTATTTAAAAGGAAAGAACATTAACACAATGAATATTGCAAACAGTGGATCATGGATGATGAAAAGATTGTTTAAGTGTAGAGATCAGGTACATGGATTGGAAGTCTGGAAAGAAATGTAGAAGGGGAACAAATTCATAATCAAAGAGGTATACAAATGGATGTTGGGTGAGAAGGACAAGGTGGCATGGTGTAAGTTGTTCTATGGGAACTTATCCAGGCCTAGAGCTCAGTTCATCTTATGGATGAGGTGGCAACAAAGACTGGCAACTAAAGATAGGTTACTGAGATTTGGTCTGATTGAGGAGGGAAATTGTGGGTTCTGTGAGGCTGATGAAAGTGCAGAGCATTTGTTCTTTGAATGTGAAGTCATAGACAGAATATGAAGTGCAGTTTTGGGATGGCTGGGAATTCAGAGGGCTCAAAAAGATGGATCTTGGAGCAGTGCCAAGGAACATAAGGAGGCCACATGTTTTTAAAACGGCAATAGCAGAAGCTCTGTATGAGATTTGGACAAGAAGGACTGAAAAAAATTTGGTAGGTACTAAATCAGTAAACATGGTAGAAAACACAGTGGAATGTCTTGTGTATAGGTTTTGGATGAATCATAAATTGAGGGGGGAAGTGTGTAAAATGGATGATGGAAGTGAAAAGATGGTGTAGGGAGTTAGAGCAAGTCCAACAACTTCCCTATTATAGGGATTTTCATTTATTATAGGGATTCTACATGGGTTTTCAACTCCAACGGCTTCACTATCACATTCCATATAATAGGGATTTTGATGAGAGGGAAGATTTACTTCCCTATATTTGTAGAAGGGGAAAATATTATAGGGAATGAAAATTGAATGCAATTTCAATTGAGTGCATCAAATCTTAACACAATATTAATTTATTATATTAAAGTTAAGTCTCATATTTTCTTCATTTTTTGTTCCTACTATAAAGTACATTCGACTTTCAACGAAACTGTTTTCAAGAAAACAACTACAGTCTCGAGCTCGGTGGGATGCTTCTATATATACTTTTTTAGGTTTTTTCAATAATGATTTGATGTCAATAATAATTTGTTTATAGGGTTGAAAATATTTTTCTTTGGTTTATAGCTTGTAGTTTATAATTTTTTTAATGTTGTTACCTTTTATTATAAAGGATAAAAATATGAAAAGAATAATAATTTCTAATTAAATTCTAACTTTAGTTTTAAATTGCTATATTGATTGTTTTTAAAAACTATCTATTGATTTTTATAATATAAACATGGCCCACAACATCACAACATTGGTACCGTAATCGATCAAAATGAGTCATCAATACAAAAATTAGGCTAGACACAAATATTTATTTTCTAAATTTATTTTTTGCTTCTTTAGAATAAAAAAATGGCAATTTGAATGTTGAATGTAAGTTCTTGTGTCAGGTTTAGTAGATAGTGAATAGGTTGAGCGTAAATTTTATATAATTCATATATAAGCATGATAAATATATGGCAAACTTTGTTGGATTTTTTAATGTTATTCATCTCTTATTTTAAACTGGGTGAAAATTAGAAAAAAAAAGAAAGAAAGAATATTAATTTATAATTAATATTTAATTTCTAGTTTTCCATATGGTATATTGATTGTTTTTAAAAAGTAGTTATTAATTTTTTAATATATTTTGGAGTGATTAAAAAACAACTCTTAGATTTAAATTAAAAGACAACTATAGTGTTTTAAATGCTAGATCATGCAAAATAGAGAAGCTGTTGGAGTTATGTCTAAAAAATATGGGGTACATTGATTTTCATTCCCTATTCTGAAAAAAATTTAGGGAACCCGTTGGACTTGCTCTTAGAGAGCTGGATGCAATCGCTTTGTTATTATCTGGTTTTGGTAATGAGAAGTATTCTTTATTTCCAAAAAAAAGAGAGGGTTTCACTGGATTTAAAATTAAAGAAAATAAAAAATCATCCTCTAATCAAGGGTGGATTCGGAATTATTTTTTTCAGTGGGCCATTATTTAATATTAAAAATCAAACAATACAATTAATTAAAACTAATATCACACAACTAATTTATTAAGTGCGCTCATGTCAATTTTTCATATTTTGAAATTTAGCAACAAAATCATACACAACAACATTCATGAACAAATATTTTCCAAGATAGGTAATTAAACAATCATTAAAATTAGAAAATTTTAAGAATATGAATGAAAAATAATGGAACAACAGTCAAGTTAACAATTTTTTTTTTAAAAAGGTGGGGCCCCTAGCTCCATCACGCCCTATAATCCTCTGAAAAACAGTGAATTGTTATTTCACGTCTTATATTTTATTAACCTACGTCCTGTATTTATACTTTTGAAATACAATGTGTATTTTAAATTTAATTAAAATAAAAAGAAACAATAACAATTCTCATATACTATTGTAGAAGGAGGTGAAACCCCGACGATTTGCCGACATAATTCAGGTTAGATTTTTGGCAATTTCCGCCGAAATTTTCGCTAAAATTCCCGGCGATTCTGGGCTAATTCATGGCAGCCCATATGTATTTCCACGTCCGACCACCCTCCCCCAACCACCATCCCCGGTGCAGTAAAACTCGATAAAACCATCCTCGTCGGCGCCGAATTTGTAGAGCGGTGGTTGCCGATGGCCCAAGGCGTGGTGGCGGATTTCGGACGTGGCTTGTGGGGGCGAGTCTCGCCGGTGTTCAACGAGACGGGTCCCTCCCGTGGCTCGCAGCGGAGCATAATGCCATGTGGTTCTCCTCTTGTGTGTAGATCCACAAGAAAGCTCACCACCAGTTATCGTTCTCACCATTGTGTACTGTGGTTCTCGTTTAATCCAGTGTGTTGCTGGAGAGAACCATCACAAATTTTTAATAAAATAATATTTGATAAATTAAACTTTTAAATTAAATTGAATTAATTGATCATTTAAGTTATATATATATTTTTTATTCTTTTGAAATTAATGTGCTTTTAGACTTCGTCGAAGTACTTGAAAATTATGTTTAGTTTATAGTGATTAATCATGTTTGGGAAAATGTAAGATCTGATCAGTTTGTTTAACTTTCAATGTTAGATGCATTAGAAGGATTAGGACTATTATTGACTCCCACTCCACCTAGATTCATGTGCTGCACCCGAAAGGTTTAGGACGTCAGAAACTTGGTCTAGGTATAAAAAAAACCACGTCCAAGGCTGAGGAACATTCACAGGTCCTGGTTGGCAATGGAAACTCCAGTTTTTGGGTTGTGAAATGGACTGGAAAGGGACCATTGATCAACTTATGCCACTCACAGGACCCTCCCTTCTATTCCTTACTGATTAAGGAATTCAAACAAGCTTTAGGCTTGTTCATGCCATTCACGAATGATTATTTTGCTCAGGACATCATGCATTTACTTGGAAAGAATATTACGCTGAAAAAGGTGTTTTTATAAACCTACTTAGTTGACATAAGTGTCAATATAACCTTTCAATATTTGAAAGTGCCAATATAACCCTATCTAGTTAGTGAAAGTGCCAATACAACCCTATAAGTTTTAAGGATGTGCTGATATAACCCTACTAACATTAGAAATGTGCTGATATAATCTTACAAACATTAGGAATGTGCTGATATAACCCTACTAACATTAGAAATGTGCTGATATAATCTTACAAACATTAGGAATGTGCTGATTTAACCCAATAAGATTTCATAATGTGATGATATAATTGTATTCTGTTACCTTTTCCTAGCTTGTATAGGTATCCTGTACTACTATATAATGTATCCTGAATTCATGAATGCAGACACACAATTATTACCCTTATTTTCTACATGGTATCAGAGCCTAAAATCCTGAAACCTTAAAATACCGTCCTAAATTTTCCATCGTCGTCAGTGCGTGACTTCCACGCGCCGCCGATCCGGACTAATTTTCTTTTGCAAAAAAAAAACTTTCAGCCCGCCGCCGCCGAGCCTCTTCTCCGACCGCCCCCGCCGTCGACCGCCTGTGCCGTTCTACTGCGGTACAAGCTCGTGCTCAAATCGCCGTTGTTCACCTCCGACCGCTGCCGACGCTGCATCCTTTGTTCACTCCGACCACGAGGCTAGGTTTTGCACCTCCGGCGATGAAGCCTTGGTTTGCTCCGCCAACAACTGGATTCTTCTCCGCCAATTCTTCTCCACGGTGACCAAATTCTTCTCCGCCAACGACCGATCAACCTTCGCCTTCCGTCGTCGGCAGACCTCTCGTTCAGAACGGCGACGATGCAGGCGCGCGTGAGATTCACGCGTGCACCTTCCAGAAGCGCGTGTAAGCCACGCGCGGTACACTTAACGCGGGTTTCCCTCCAGCAGCGCGTGTGTTACACGCGCCGTACAGTGACGCGCACAGTAAGCTGCCGACGCAGCACATTTGTTGTTCTCTCTCCTATTTGTTCACACAGCTTGTTTTATTTGTTTTGTTATGGCTCTTTTCGCCGGCGTAGTGACGTCACCGCAAGGATTTTTGGTGGCCGCCTCCTCTGGCTTACCTACACGATCTGATTTTGGCCCTGCTTTATCTGACGACCAATGGAGTACGACCATACATTTATTTAATCAGTTTGATTCGTTATCTGACCATGGGTCAGGTAAGTCTACTTTACCTTGGATTCTTGATTCGGGAGCTTCGTATCACATGACTGGTGACAAGTTCTCTTACTGATATTACTACTACCACCAATACTGTGAATGTTATACTGCCTGATGGATCTGTGTCGTCTGCTACACAATATGGGTCTATTTGTTTTGGTGATGTCACCTTTACTCATGTGCTCTACATACCTACTTTGCGATGCAATTTATTATCATGCTCTATATTGCTATCTACCTTAAAATGTCTAGCCTTGTTTACTGAAAATTATTGCATTTTACAGAAAATTAGTACGGGGATTGTGATTGGCGTGGGTGAACAGAAAGTGGGGGTTTATTGGCTTCGTCTGTTGGATACTCGCATTCGTCCTCATATCCTGCAGTCTATTCCGACAGTTGCTTCGGTTTCTTCATCTGATTTATGGCATCAGCGTTTTGGTCATCCATCATATACGGTGTTGTCTTCTATTCCTACTCTTGATTTTAGCACCAATAATACTACTATACCTTGCTCTGTATGTTATAGAGCAAAGCAGACTAGACATAGTTTTCCATTGAGTTCTACAAATGCTACTGCATTATTTGAATTAGTACATTGTGATGTTTGGGGACCTTATAGAACTCTATCCTCTAGTGGTGCATTTTATTTTTTGACGATAGTCGATGATTATTCCCGAGCTGTTTGGGTTTATTTATTAGTCGCTAAGTCTGAAGTTATCTCTAGATTTTTAGAATTTAGTGCCTTAGTGAAGAACCAGTGGGGCCGAGCCATAAAACGTGTTCGGGCTGATAATGAGACTGAATTTCTGCCTTTGCGATCTCATTTTGCTGCATCTGGGATCATCTTTGAGACATCTATGGTTGACACACCACAACAGAATGGTCGGGTTGAAAGAAAGCATCGCCATTTACTCAATGTGGCGCGTGCTTTACAGTTCCAAGCCAGTCTTCCTATTGAATTTTGGGGAGAATGTGTTCTTACTGCTGCCTACCTGTTCAACCGAACACCGACTCAGCATCTCAATGGTCGTACCCCCTTTGAGTTGCTTTATGGGCAAGCTTCAAATTATTCATCCTTAAGGGTTTTTGGATGCTTGTGTTTTGCTGCTCATGTTCCCAGATATCATGATAAGTTTGCACCACGAAGTCGGCGGTGTCTGTTTCTTGGTTACCCTGCCGGAAAGAAAGGCTATCACCTTTTTGACTTGGAATCCCGAGTGATCTTTAATAGTCGGGATGTTGATTTCTCTGAAGACCAGTTCCCGTACTCTACAACTCCGGCATCTGCTTTATCCGATGAACCTGGCGGCGCCACCACACCACCGTCGGATTCCTCCTCCTTCTTACCGGAGCCGCACAGAGTTTTTGTTCAGCCTTCCGCTATCGATCCGCCGCCGGTCACCGTTGGCCTTCCGCCGTCCACAGGTGGCCAGCTACTGCCAACTGTTGTCTTGCCAGTCAACACTGGCCAGTCAACGCCGGTCAATGCCGGTCAACGCCAGTGAGTCCTCCGCCGCCCGACGCCGGAACTGCCACACCGGTCACTGTCGGTCAACCTTCGCCGTCCGCTGCCAGTTATTCTCCGCCAGTCACCACCGATGCTACATCCTCGGTATCTACTTTACCGGCTTCTCTGGTATCGGACAGTTCCACTGCTGAGTTGCCACCTACCAAACAGAGTGTTCGATCTCGTCGTCCTCCATCATACTTGGCAGATTACGACTGTGAAGATCATGCTTGTGCTCTTACTACTGAAGACCCCCCACTCCTACGTTCCCTCATGCGTCGTCACTTTCCTCAGGTGTTCTCTATCCTCTTACTGATTATGTAAATTGTGATAATTTTTCCAGTATGCATTCTAGATTTTTGAGTGCTGTAACATCTAGTGCAGATCCCACTACTTATTCTGAGGCTTCCCATCATTCTCATTGGCGAGATGTTATGGTTGAGGAACTTACTACCCTGGAGCGAAATCAGACATGAACTTTGTCTCCTTTGCCTGCGCATAAGAAGGCTATTGGGTGCAAATGGGTATACTGGACGAAGTTTCGTTCAGATGGTACTATTGAACGTTACAAGACACGCATAGTGGTTCTTGGAAATCGCCAGGTTGAAGGAATTGATTACACTGGGACCTTTGCTCCAATTGCGAAGATGAGTTCTATTAGACTGTTCCTGTCTGTTGCTGTTATAAAAGGTTGGGAACTGCATCAGATGGATGTTCATAATGCCTTCCTGCATGGTGATTTTCATGAGGAAGTGTTCATGCGTCCTCCGCCTGGCTATGCTGTACCTCATGGTCAGGTTTGTCGCCTTCAGAAATCTCTTTATGGTCTTCGTCAGGCTCCTCGAAATTGGTTTGCTAAACTGTCTCAGGCTTACGGGCTTTTGGTTTTGTTCAAAGTAAGGCCGATTACTCTTTATTTGTCTATTTCCGTGGATCAGTTTCTTTACATGTTCTGGTTTATGTGGATGATTTGGTTATTGCTGGTAGTTCTTCTTCGCTCATCTCTGAGTTCAAGAAATACTTTGGTTCTTGTTTTCACATGAAGGACCTTGGTTTGCTTAAGTATTTTTTGGGTATAGAGATTGCTAGAAGACCGGAGGGGATGTTTCTCTCGCAAAGGAAATATGCTTTGGACATCCTATCTGATACAGGTTCATCTGCTTCCAAACCAATTGATTTTCCGATGAAGCAACAACATGATTTGGCACGTGTTAAAGGTCCAGCCTACCATGACCCGGAGCAATATCGTCGTTTGGTTGGGTGCCTGATATATCTGACTATTACTCCTCCTGAACTTAGTTATTCAGTTCATACTCTTGCGCAATTCATGAAGTCTCTTTGTGTTCCTCACTGGCAAGCTGCGGTTCGTGCGTTGCACTACCTGAAGAGTCATCCTGGTCAAGGTTTATTTCTTTCTTCCCGTAGTACTCTACAATTGACTGCTTATTGTGATTCAGATTGGGCCGCCTGTCCAATTACTAGGTGTTCTTTATCTGGTTATTTTTTTATGATTGGTGATTCTCCGGTTTCCTGGAAGACTAAGAAGCAACCTACTGTTTCTCGGTCTTCTGCTGAAGCAGAGTATCGTGCTATGGCAGTTACCTGCTGTGAGTTGTTATGGCTTAGGTCCTTACTGAAGGACTTAGGGGTTTTTCACTCTTTTCCTATGAAATTGTTTTGTGACAGTCAATCTGCTCTCCACATAGCAGCCAACCCGGTTTTTCATGAACGCACGAAGCACATTGAAGTTGATTGTCATTTTGTCCGAGATCTTGTCCAATCTGGCGCTATTGTTACTCAACATATCCGTACGACAGACCAACCAGCGGATTTGTTCACTTAAAGCTCTCGAGCGTATCCAGTTCCATTCTTTACTTGGCAAGTTGGGCATTTCCGATCCTCATGCTCAAACTTGAGAAGGAGTGCTAAGGAATTGGAATTGGATTACCATAATTATATATGTAATTGTATTCTGTTACCTTTGCCTAGCTTGTATAGGTATCATGTACTACTATATAAGCATCATGTACTACTATATAATGTATCATGAATTCATGAATACAGACACACAATTATTACCCTTATTTTCTACAAAAAGTCATGAAAAAATTAATGTTTAAACTGCAAATTAAGAGAAATGATGATAATTTTTTTGGATTACATTATTCGAGTCATAAACTTTGTAACTATTGCACTTGCATAATAAATTTTTAATATTACAACTAAAATATTTCACTTTTTTATTTTTTTAAATTAAATCTCGTCTTCTTATAAACATAAAAAAACCCAGTTTTTTCCAAGAATTTGTCACGCTAAAATACTAACAATCAACCAAAATCGGAGTCAACCCAACTAATGCAATTTTCTATTAACTAATTCCCAAACAGAGCATTAATTTCGTTTAGTTTGAACACCACAGAAATAAGTATGTCTCTTAAATACGATATTTTCAAATGCAAATTAGAAGAAGTTAAGATAAAAATTTTAAATTACTTATAAAATTATAATTTACTGTATAATAATTTTTTAATATTACACTTAAAATATTTTATCCTTTTTACAATTATAATTCAATCTTGACTTTCCGTATGCCATAGCGTTTTTCCAACATTTTTCCGATCTTAAAAGGGGTCTTCTTAAACGGTTTTTTTTACTTTTTTTGAGAATTATCTTAAACGATTTCGACGTTGAAAAAAAGAATTAGACATTTTCATGGGATGAGATGGATGGACTTCAGAGGCAACGCACACGTCACCACGAAGAAATATGACGTCACTCCGTCCGAATGCGTGGGACCCACCCAGCACCAAAACGGCAATTGGTGAAACGAAATTAAACGCCCCAAGAGTAACCAAAAGCGTGTACGGAATACTTCATTTCATCTCCCCCTTTTTTCCATTGACCAGCGACCGTCTTGCCCCGCTTCTAGGGTTTCATCTCCACCGATTCCTCCCCAAATCTCGCGGGAGACCGCCGGAGAAGAACGCAATTGAACGGCGGCGAAGCGCAATTCACTCAAATAACTCCCCTGGCGGCGTATTCGCCGTGATCTGTAAAATTCTCTTCTCTCCTCATCGTTTTCGCGTTATTTCGATTTGCTGTTAGCTTCGTTTTAGTCTGGCCTTCGACTTTGAGCTGTTGGGGAAGTGCTAGTATATAGGAAGTATCGTATGTTCTTTCTGTGAGGATTGGAATGCAGTTATTGGGGAATTTTTGCAGAAAGGGAATTGTACTGTTTTAGGTTTAGTAGATAAGTTGAAGAGCTGAATACAAGGGAAAAAATGGACAATTCGAATAGGCAGGTGAATCATTTGGGTGTGAACAAGATGGGTAAGAATATTAAGAAGAGCCCGATGCATCAGCCGAACTTCTCTAGTCCGGCGAGGCAGCAGCCACAGCCTCAGGTGTATAACATAAACAAGAGCGATTTTCGGAACATTGTGCAGCAGTTGACTGGATCACCGTCGCATCATCAGGAACCTATCTTGCCCCGGCCTCCTCAGAACAACTCCCCAAAGCCCGCGAGTATGAGGTTGCAGAAGATTAGGCCGCCTCCTTTGAACCAGATAAACCGGCCTCCCATGCCTATGCAGCCACCGGCGCTGCTTCCGGGTCCTGCTCAGCCTCAGTACAATAATAGCTTTGCAAGGCCCCCTCCTCCTCAGTATGGCCATGGTCAGCCTTCGCCAAATATGATGCCGCCACATTTCAACCGTGGTGATGCTTGGGGTAATACAGCGGAGTCTCCTGTAACGGCTTATATGAGGTACCTTCAGCATTCGATTGGTGATCCTGGCCAAAGGCCACCCCAACCTTATCCCCACCAGAACCATCCTCAAGGTCGTGGTTCAAACCTCGGCCATCAACCGGGACCGGGATTGCTTCCTAACCCACATATGCCTCTCGTCCCGTCTCCTGGGATGAATGGACCACCCCCATTTCCATCTCCTAGGATGAATGGACCACCACCTCTGCCATCTCCTAGGATGAATGGACCTCCACCTCTGCCATCTCCTAGGATGAATGGACCACCACCAGGCCTTCCTTCACCTCGAATGAATGGACCTCCTCCACTCTTGGCCTCACCTACTTCACAGTTCCTTTTGCCCTCGCCCAACGGATTCTTCAACATGTTATCTCCTAGATCGCCCTATCCCCTGCTCTCTCCTGGTTATCAGCATCCTCCACCCATGACACCTGATTTTTCCTTCTCCCCGATGGGACAATCAGGGATATTGGGTCCTGGACCTCAAATGCCGCCTTCTCCAGGTTACGGGTTTCCCTTGTCCCCATCTGGATTTTTCACCATCCCAAGTCCAAGGTGGAGGGATTAATGATATAGGAAATAGCTGCTGACTCTGGTGAGGCGCCTAAATTGGGTTTGCAATGACCTTGATAACTGTGATGCATTGCATTTTAGTTTCTCTCCTGTGAAATGTAGTTGTACTCCATTGTAAGAGATCTTTTGGAGATCGTGTAGTCTTGTGCCATTGCTTCCTTTTTTTGGGTCTATACTCATTTCAATTCAGTTGATGAGTTGTAGAAGATGTGATAGTTGGAGTCTGTTGATCTCTGTCAAGTTGTAGTGATAGGTAAAATTAGAGAAACTTTAAACTATGCATACAATGTAGAATTATAGAAGATTTGGAATTCATATTTAGGTTATCTGCTCAAATTTCCCCCCTTGTAAGATCTGTTACTCCAGCAAAAGAGGTCATTGGAGTTTTATTATGTTGAGTTTACATTACAAGTTGTTGGTTAAGTTCTTAAGGTTGATATTTCTCGTGCTCGAGATTCCATTTATTTTCCGGTCAGTTCTTTCATGGAGATGTATCGTAGTTACATGTGCATGTTCTTCCTAGTTTGATGGTACTGTTCTTCACATTGCACTTTTGCTACTTTTCTTGTGGAGATGTAACATAAGTTATATGTGTGCATTAGGATCTTTGCAAGTTCTTGTACCATACATGTGTTCCCAAGTTGAAATGCGCATACGCACACACATAAGCACACTTTTTTTTTCTCAAACGCTGAAGGTATTTCTTTAATAAGATGGGCTTCAGTTTGATATGGAGAGCCCATCAAGCTGACCCAGGGGATGGTCCTGTATTCTTTGGGCCTAATTGGTCATATATCTCATACTCTCTTCTCATTTCTTCCCCTCTCACTTGGGGTAGAAATAATACATAGGTATATATTTTTTGCACTCAAAGATGACAATGGATCATATATGAACCGATCATGTCATGTTGAATCCGATTCAGATCATTTTTCTTACATTGATCCATATTCAAATCCGTAACTTTGTAAAAATGATAAGGATATTAGGTATTTTACTCCTTTTTTAAATTCTCGTTTTGAAATTCTAAATTTTCAAGGATGTTTCTGGAACCGAACACGTTGAATTTCGAGGTGAAGGAAGGCCTGGTGGTGGTCCATTCATCCTAGGAGATGGCAGAGGTGGTGGTCCATTCATCCTACGAGATAATGGTGGGGTTGGGGATTTTCCAGAGGATCACTTGATTTTGTTTTTATCGAAATTATTCACTTAAAATTTGAACGATTATAATGGGAAATAAAATGCAATTTCTTTCTGATAAATTATAATACGGTTTTTCTAACGAGCCCCATGGGCACTCGTTAACAACTTCAGATTTCATCGGAAACTGTGTTTATTAAATGTAAATCCATCGAAAATTGTGTAATAGTACATAAGGAGTGTAAGTTTTTTAGGGATGTCATTAATCATTAACTCTATTTACATTTAATAACACAGTTTTCGATGGAATCTGAAGTTGCTAACGAGTGTCCATGGCCACTCGTTAGAAAAATCGATTATAATAATTTAAATGATTGTAGTCAACAAAATGCAACGTGTTCGGTTTCGATATCTTCTATACACTAAGTGTATAAAATCATAAGAATACAAAGCGTGATTAAATAAAATATAGAGTGTGATTAATGGTTAAGAATGATGAGTGGGTCTCCTGACAGGCGGTCTGTCCATTAGCTTATAGACAGATCATTTATTTTTTACCTTATATACTGCATTTCTTAAATTATATACAAATTTAAAATTTTTGAAAATATTTTTTTATATCATATATTTTTATATTTTCACCTTCAAATACATATTATTACTTGTTTTAACTTATAAAATGCAATATTTAAATTTTATAAAAAATTTCAACATTTAAGTCAAATACCCCTAAAAATTGTCCATAAACTTATGGAAATGCGGCATTTTCTGAGACTTTCCCAAGAATGATAATCCCATCTAGTTGCACTCATTCACATAATATTACCTACTTTAAAAATGCATCTATAAAAATGGGGTTGTATCTATATCATGGGTCGGATATAGATAGGATTCCATATCCAACTCATAGTTATATAGATTTGGACGCAAACCTAATATGTTTGGATCCAATTCAAATATGAATGTGAATCTCCGTATTTGTACATGGTTTAAGTTATGTTGTCATCTCTAATTTCACCATGTAAACAGAGTGTGAGACTGATAGTTTTAAAACAAATAATTGTTATTTTATTTTTAAACTCTACGGTATCTTTCAAAAAAAAAAATTGCAGCATTTTTTGACTTCTTAGAAAAAACATCCCTCGAAAACAAGCGATTCTTGTGGATTTAAATTGTTTCTTTGTTCTTCATTTGTATCACATATGACACATTTATGAACATAAACATCAGTCATTCTCAGTGGATTAGAGTGAACGATTAATCAACCAATAATTCCTAAGATAATGAAAGGAAAAAAAAAGAAGGTAAACGGACAAATCCAAATTGAGCAGTTAAAGTATGTTGGGTCCAAATAAGTACCAGGAAATGTTGTGCTAAATTATTCACGTTTTTACAGCACACCTAAGAACAACTCATGTGTATGATTTCGTCTTACCAAATAATTTGGGCCTTGCTATATCCTGCTCTGTATTTTACTATCCTCGCCCTAATACGTATAAATACACGTATTTTGAATTAAAATAAAATAATTTTAAATTTTAAAAAACAGAAAAAAGAAAAAAAAATATTAAAAACCCTATAAAAAAAACTATAAATACCCCTCTCCCCCTCCCTCTCCCATTCCCTCTCCCATTCCCTCTCCCCTGCTCTCTCCCCCTGCCCTCTCCCCCTTCCCTCTCCCCCTTCCCTCTCCCCCTTGCCTCTCCATTTCCGACCGCCGCCCGCCGCCGCCCGCCGCCGCCCGCCGGAATCTCGCCGGAATCTCGCCGGAAAATGTAAGTTTTTGAAATTTTTTTTTTCTTTTCGTGGGAATCGTTGCCCGATCTATTCGAATTTTGTTGAACTTGTCGGAATTGTTAGAATTTTGTTGAGCTTGTCGGAATTGTTAGGATTTTAGTTATGTGACATAATAGAAGTTATTGAGAAACGATTTTTTAGAAATTGTGCTTCTTTGGAAATTGTTTAGCTATGTGACATATGTGGAATTAATGACATAATGACATAATTGGACATGATGACATAATTGGAAGCTTATTGTGTTTTTTAGTAATTATTTAGTTTAAATTTGGCCATAATATTTTAGAAATTGTATTTTTTAGAAGTTGGGTTTTTTAGAAATTATGTAGTTATGTGACATAATAGAAATTACTTAGGAATTATTTGTTTAGAATTTGTGTTGTTCTGGAAATTATTTAGGTATGTGACATAGTTGGAATTAAAACGAAGAAATTGTGTTCTGTGTAAATTACTTAGTTTAAATTTGGACATAATATTTTAGGAATTATTTTTTTTAGAAATTGGGTTATTTAGAAATTATTTAGTTATGTGACATAATAGAATTTATTTTGAAATTGTATTTTTTAGATATTGGGTTATTTAGAAATTATTTAGTTATGTGACATAATTGGAATTAAAACGAAGAAATTGTGTTTTGTAGAAATTACTTAGTTTAAATTCGGACATAATATTTTAGAAATTGTATTTTTTAGATATTGGGTTATTTAGAAATTATTTAGTTATGTGACGTAATTGGAATTGAAACGAAGAAATTGAGTTTTGTAGAAATTACTTAGTTTCAATGTGGACATAATGGTTTAGAAATTGTATTTTGTAGAAATTGGCCAATTTAGAAATTATTTAGGTATGTGGTGTAATTGGAATTAAAACGAAGAAATTGTGTTTTGTAGAAATTACTTAGTTTAAATTTGGACATATTGTTTTAGAAATTGTATTTTTTAGAAATTGGGTAATTTAGAAATTATTTAGTTATGTGACGTAATAGAAATTATTCAGAAATTATTGATTAGGAATTGTGTTTTTTGGAAATTATTTAGTTATGTGACATAATAGAATATAGTTCTACGTAAATAAACTTTAGTAATCCGATGTAAACAATTGTGTAGTAAACTGTTGCGATATGTTTTAACTATTGTTTCCTTGAATGTTAATAATAGTGCGATGTGGTAAGAAAATAAGATTATTTAGTTATGTAATCTCCAATTTGTAACTAAAAAAAATGTTCCAGTTCGTTGATGCACTGTTCGAAAATATTAGTTCACACGTTGTTGAAATGTATGTTAATTTATCTTATCATATCAGTTTGATTCACTTGTTGTTATACTAATTACATATCTTGTGTCGTAGATGAGCACTGGTGGTCAACCTGACGGTCATGGTCGTTCCATACGACGAAGAGGTGTTAGTGCCTCGGCGAGACAGGCTAGAGGCCGCGTGGTCGAGGATGAACCGTCGCCTCGCCCGCGGGAGTTTGATGTAGGAGCGGAGCAGCCTTCTCCACCGAGCGTTCGTGCATTCGATCCCATGCCGACATGGGACGGTCCGGAGATTAACATCCTCGCGTCCGGTGGCATCCGTCATGATAGTGATTGGCAGATGAATTATGACCTGCCCGCAGATGTCCCGCCGGTGGGCCAACCTGGTTCGAGTGTTCCATTGGATGCCGGGTTCGAACGTTATGCTGAAGCTGGAGCCAGGCACACCGTGAGGAACAGAGCTGGTCAATTCGCACAGTCTTCTGGTGGATCGTGCAATGCCGGTGAGCCTAGCACCGGAATGGCACCGAGGAATAGGAGGAAGCGACCCGCCGATGAGACGTGGCTAGTGCGGGGACCGATGGCTGGTGGCCCGCAGGATGACCTCGTCATACCAAGCTTCGGAGGACACGTCGCGCTTGACGTTTGGAATGGTATAGAGCGAGGTGTGTTGAGATGCCATGCTCGGTCGCCGCTATGCAAGCAGCTAGTCGACACGCTCCCCGAACTGAGCGATGTTGCACAGGCCCGGATACATGCGACCGGGTTGGGCCACCTGCCTGCGATTATGTTCTAGTTCCTTGACATGGCACTGATATCCGCTTTTGTCGAGAGGTGGCAGCCGGACACGAACACGTTTCACATGCCGTTTGGGGAGATGACCATCTTGATGCATGACGTTGAGATGATTCTTGGCATTCCCATCGATGGTGGCGCTGTTGCGAGTACCATTTCGGCGGAGACTATTGAGGAAGCGTGCGCTGAACTGTTTGGGAAAGACGTGGAGTCCTTTGTCGCGGAAGACTGGAACAGGGGTAACATAGATGCCCAATCTTTGATGGCGAGGTGTGTAGCGGCGGGGCAGAGCCAGAACTTCCAATTTATGTGCTACATGCTGACCCTGTTTTCATCCACGCTTTTTGTGGACAAAACTGGGAATAAGGTTAGAGCCAACCTTCTACCCCTGCTTGAGTCGCAGTTGTCGTGGGGCTCGGCGACGTTGGCCAGTTTGTATCTGCAGTTGGGAATTGCGTCCCGGTCCAAGGCGCGCGGCCTATGCGGATGTTGCACGCTGCTCCAAGCATGGATATACGAGTACTTTCCGATGTTTCGGCCGGGACCGAGTACGTTGCCAGCTCTTCCGGGTCGCGCCAGTCGGTGGCACACAGGGGATAGATCGGGGAGGGGTACGGGGAGGCTCGGTGCCATCAGGCGACAGTTGGATGCCTTACAGCCCGACCAGGTATGATTTCCATGCTTTTACTCTTATTATGACAGTAGTAGATAGATCGGATTCCATAGAAACGTAACATGTCTGTGAAACTTTTTGCAGGTGGATTGGTTGCCATATGGAGTGGACGTGGTTAGGGCTGCGGGGGGGAGGACTCACTACCGCGGCGTGATTCGACACCTCGACGCAATGGAGGCGTACATGCCAGATCGCGTTGTGCGGCAGTTCGGTCTCCTACAGGGTATACCGCGGGGTCTTGCAATTGCGCCCGAGCCTTGTTCCCGCCCGGCTGATCCAGCCGGCTATTCAGTGACCTACCCAGGGAGGCTGCAGTTGACCCTATGGGAGATGGCACACAGTTGGCACAACGGTCAGCTTGCGGCGTTCCCGATAGCCACGAGCCCATCAGAGTGTACCATGGATTACGAGGGCTGGTACGCGACCCATTCGCACCCATTGATCGCAAATCCTGAACATGCTGCCGCGAGTGGACCGGACAGGATACATCATCAGTTATCGGTAAGTTTTCCCGTACTGTTTGCTTCGAGTAATTATATTACATTTTACTGTTTCGTTATTGTAAACTCTGTTTCCTGTGCAACAGATGCTGAGTGACGTGATGAGCGCCCTGGATCCGTTTGACTCGGCGACCGCTGATGGACTCGCCGACCCCAGCATCAGGGAGTTGTTGACGACTCTTGTCAGTCATCGCGATGAGTATCGCAGGCTCGGTTATGGACCCATTCCTTAGTCGACTGTTTGCTTATGTATGACCCCACAGTTTTGCCATATTCTGCTCATTTATGTAATCGGTAACTGTTTGTGCATATCAAATTTATTTGTCATCGATTTTTGCAACAGTAACGCTTTCAAAATAATTACTCGACGCTTCGATAATAACTGTAACGGTTGCGTACATGCCGAAATGTTTCGCTGGGTTGCAACAGTTAATTACTCTCAGAGTATGCTCTTCTCCAAGCCCTTAGCCTCCTACGAAAGGGTAACTCCCAACCTACGACATCAGTCTTCCTCAACGTGGTCCACATATTAACCACGGGGGGCATGGGACAGTTTTCCTTCACGTGTACCCGGACGAAATGGCTTGCACTGCGAACGTATATAATGTGTAGCTCCCTACTTGTTCCATCCTCGCCCCCGCCTGCCCTCAGTGGAAGGACTGTACAACAATGGTCCGCCGACCCATTCTCTAAAATGTAATATAGAACTACAACCGCGTTGTAGTAGGTGGCCACAGGAAACATGTCTGCAATGACCGTAAACCAATGCTCCGGACCACATGGACCGCTGGTGTGGTGTATACGGGCTCTGGCGAGTTCAACGTCATTCCACGAACCGTATATGGGAACATAGTCAGGCCAATGAGTTGATATCTCGTTAAATACCGCCCGACGCGCTGTAGACCATTCACCTTCACCGTCTACGTGGAACGCATCAGCAACGCATCTGAAGCCACAGTTTCCATCACTCGCGACATCGTTCCAGCCTTCGATGTAGCGCCGGACAATGTGGGGGACACTTTCGAGGAACGGGAATGTCGCTGCAGGAGAACACATTAAGATAAATATCTTGTGCAGGAGGCGTTCATTAGGAAGAATGGTGCTTGTACTCACCGTGCCGACGACCGCTCCCTGAAGCACGCCCTGGGGACCGTGAACTACTCCCGTATCGCCTGTTCATGTGCTCGTGGTAGCTCGGTGAACGCCGGGTTGATCTTGATCGGGGGACCTGCTCGCTTGGTCTCCCACGTCCGCTGGTGCAATTGTCCGGCTCGCCAATGCCGCTCTCCTCCGGCCACAACTGCGCATCTATGTAGGATGAAACTCGTCGGCGGACCGAAGGGTCGCTGCGTGCCAGCTCCTCCAACAGAGTGTTGAACCGCGACTGATCTTGTTCGGCCCTCGCAATGTTGTCCGTGCTCCGCACGTGATCACCCAATGCCAGGCTCTTGAACAGCGGATGAATGTCGTCCAAGTACAAGGGGATTCCTTCAGCAACTGCCCCTGCCATGATGCATGCACACGGTATTCCGTGTGTCGAGCGCAGCACACATCCACAGTAAGCATATACCTGTGCTCCGAGTGCATCAATCCTCCCGGACTCGACCGTCAATTTATCCAGACAGTATTTGGACACATTGTTGATCAAGTTGCTGAAAAGGGCCCTACGGTGCAATCTTCCAACGACAGTTCTTGATTTCTCCAGGCCGGTCTTGATCATAGTAATCTGCTGGGCTATCTGCAGGTCGACACGCCTCCATACCGTGTCCAGCGAACCAGTCGACGTATGTAACCACCCTTTCAATGACGAGTGTGCACTTTCGACCCTGCATGTAGTTGTGTTCCCGAAATGCAGAAATCTGTTCGTCCATGCCCTCACAAATTTCTCCTTATGGGGGGTGAGCCACGTCGTCTCAGCGTAACTAACAACAGCCTCGTTCCAAGACCATCCAGTCCTCATATCCTCCAAGGCGGTTTCGTACTCTGGAACGGTGGACGCATTGCAAACTCGGAACCATGCACCATTCTTGAACGCTGCCCCGTTCCTCTTATTCCCTGTCAGCACAGTAACACGTGCCTCCACATCCTTGTTAATATGCCAGGTGCAGAGCAGATGATTCGATTCTGGAAACACAGTCCGAAGTGGCCTAATCAGTCCCATCTCCCGATCGGTGACCACAACCTCAGGGAACGGACCATCCACAAGCAAGCTCTTCAGCGCGTTCAGCACCCACTCATAGGTATCTGCCGTTTCGTCAACGACAATTGCGTAGGCAATCAGGAAGTTTGTGTTGCAAGGGGACATCCCAACCATCTCAATGAATGGCATGCCGTAGCGATTGGTCTTGTACGTTGAGTCGATGGCCACCACCCACGGAAACGTGCGAAATGCCACAACAGCATCGGGATTGGCCATGAATAAATGAGTCAACGTACCATCACCTGCTGAGCGGTGACTAGTGACATACCCTTTCGCGGTGGCCAGATGCAAACAATTCTCCGCTGTGTTGCGCCCGCCTCGCCTTTCTGTTGCATATGCCGACCTCTCATTGTACACCTGCCTAATGTTCTGATGCAGGTCCGGAAACGAATTACTAAGGCTGGCATTGATATGCCTTGGGGCAGTTTCTGAATCTGTCAAGTCTCTGATCATTTGCTTCGCGTCCGCATGGAGCTTGCTGCTCTGTCTATGACCCTCGGGGTACACTGAGAAAGGGTGGTTGTGCATCCCTCGTCTAGGATCCTTGCACGGCACTACATTCCAACCATTCCCCGTGCTGCTCTGTTTCAAGACAATCGCGAACGGGCAGCCACAACTGCTGGTCGAGCTGCTACTCCGTCGGACTACATCAGATTCGCTCGTATCTACATCCTTATCCTTCCGGCCCCGATTGCAAATGCAATATAACCTCAGGGGACCATTCATATTCTGTTTGTAGGACCCCGTCACAAGTTCAAATCCCACCTGCAGAGCAATCCGTTGCAGGTAGGAGTAAGCCTCGGCAACGTCTGGGAACACAGCTGAGGTGCCAAATGGAGAGTATCCGTTCCGCCCTGCAGCAGCGTCACATGACTGATGGTCATCCTTAAATAGCAATAAACATCAAGTAATTAGTTACACTCAACTGCTATACCAATTACAATATCAAAATTAACGTAAAAAAATGTAAATTAACGTTACAATAATTAACAAAATAACAAAATTAACAAAACAACAACATTAACGTCACAATAATTAACAAAATAACAAAATTAACAAAACAACAACATTAACGTTACAATAATTACAATTAACGTTACAATAAATAAAATTAACGTTACAATAATTTTTACGTTACGATTAATAAATTAAAATACTAAGATGAGCATAAATTAAAAAACTAAGATGAGCATAAATTTCTTTCTCATTAACAGCTGAAACATACATGTAGTGGGAAAAAAATGCAATAACATCGTGGCTAGAATTAATATAACATTCTTACAGTTCAACAAATTAAAATATCAAAATAACGTAAAAATACGTAACTTAACGGTACAATAATTAACAAAATCACAAAATTAACAAAACAACAAAAATAACTGCTTCAATAATTAGTAGGACATACATTAACGTTACTGCTATTAACAGGAGATAAATTCATAGGAGATAAATGTGCAATAATTTCATCGTAACAGTTAATAAATTAAAACACAAAGACGAGCATAAATTTGTACGGCAAAAATTATTAAATTTAACAACTACTTACGGACAGAAAGCTAATTAGTAAAATTACCTCCGAAGACATGGAATTTCTAACACCCTTTTCGGGGTAATTTTTGCTCGTCTTGGACAGCAATATTTTTCGAGTGCCCTTCGAATGAGCAACAATTCGAGTGCCCTTTGAATGAGTAAGAATTCGAGCTCATTTATAGCAGTGCGATTTTTGGAAGCAGGCTGGCACGGCTCGCGCCCAGCCCACGGCGAGCCGAGGCGCGTCCGGCTCGCGCCCCAGCCCTGGCGAGCGGCCCGCGCGCGGCTCGCGCCCACCGCACGGCGAGCCACGGCTCGTGCCCACACGCCGGCGAGCGGCCCGGCGATGGCTCGCGCCCTGTCGGTGGCGACCGGCCCGCCGGTGGCTCGCGGTCCACCGGTGGCGAGCGGACCGGCGGCGGCGCGCGGCCTGTCGGTGGCGACCGGCCCGGCACCGGCTCGCGCCCAGACCATGGCGAGCCGACCGGCGGCGCCTCGCGCCCAGGCCGTGGCGAGCCGGGCCCGGCGGCGGCGGACGGCGGCCCGGCGGCGGCGGACGGCGGGGATGCAATTTCGATTAATTAACTAACTTCGTTCCGTTAATATTAACTAACTACAATTATCTAAATTGATTTTAATTTACCTATTGAAAATAAAAAAATAAAAAATACTGTATACGTATTAGGGCGAGGATAGTAAAATACAGGGCGGGATATAGCGATCCACAATAATTTTTCAAACGTAAATTTTTGTTTGCCGTTATTATATGTAGTTAAAAATATTAACTTTTAGTTAAGTATTTTAATATGCGTAAAAAATTTTTAGTGCAATTTAAGTTGGAACGGGGGAAGTATTATTTTTCAATTTATAAATGATTCAAAAATATATACAGCTCCTTCTGATTTTGTCCAGTAAAAATGTCAAATGAAAAAAATGTCACATCATATTAATATTTTCATTAAATTCTTATGTTGGAGATTTTTTTTATAAATTGAGAA
Source organism: Rubia yunnanensis (assembly GCA_037428765.1). NCBI lineage: Eukaryota > Viridiplantae > Streptophyta > Magnoliopsida > Gentianales > Rubiaceae > Rubia > Rubia yunnanensis. Next base: position 7,791,761 of record CM075064.1, read on the forward strand.
TCTATTTCCCTTCGTCTGAGGAGAGTCTGCGCACTTTTCTTTTTTGGTTGTCCCAGTTAAAACTGCACAATTTTCTCTTTTAAAAAAACTAATATTTTAAATGACATAATTACCCTTACAAATTAAAAATTTTACAAAAGGCCACAACCCTCTCCTCCCCAACCCTAATTTCTGCATATTCCAATAGTTTTGCCTTCGCCTCAACTTTTTAGCTCCGCCACCTCCGTCTCCGCCTTCACCACCACCACCGCCCCTTCCCCCGCCTCTTCCCTCTCCTGTCTCCTCCCTCCCCTCATTGATCCTTCAACCAGACACTATCATTGACACCACTGGCGTCAACACCCTCTGATTCCATCATCACCCACCCTCTTACGCCACCACCTATTTCTGCCGTGACCCACCCTTTTCGCCATCTCCATTGACGCTAGCCCACCCCCACACCACCTCTATTTCCCTTGCCTACCCACCCTGGAGTCAGCAGAAATCATCGCGGTGCGGCACTGCTCATTGGACGGAGAGAAATGTGGAGAGAGGCAGAGAGATGAAGAAGATAGACGAAGAGAGGAAGAAGACATACAGAGAAGTAGATCTGGAGCAGGAAGAAGACAAGGCCTGTTTGGTCTTTTCACTTCCCAAAAATTAAAAGTTTCACATTCTCTCTCTACAGAATGTCCTGGAACGGAGGGAGTGCAATAATTCTTGTATTGGATAGTTCTAAAACATACTCTCTCCATCCCAACTATTTATGCGGAGAGAGAAAGAAGAAGTATTTTGAAGAGTGTATTATTATATGCTTTTGTGGTGGGGTTCCTAGAAATTATTTTCCTTTCCCCTTTTTTCCAATCTGACTTAACCCCCTTTTGGGCCACTAATTATTTTTGTGGGCCTTTAATTTCTTGCGCCCAAACACCTTCAAAATGGAGGGAACTCCTAAAATTGCCGTGATTTCACACCCAACTTTAAAAAATGCATGAACCAAATTTAAGAGCCGAGAACTTGAACACTGAAAAAACTTTGAATTTACAAACATCAAAATATGACCTAACCCCACATTTCTACCCCACTATAAATACATTTACATAGTCTTAAACATTCTCACAAACAAATAGACCTGGTCCCATCCATGAAATGGTTCTTCTGCAACCACCTTTTCTCTAACATTCCATTCCCTCTGCCATAATCCAAACCAGAAAACCCAGCAACAAAAAACTGAGTCTTTTGTTTCCGTACCCTCATGTCAAATCTCAACATTCATCGAGCCCTACCAAGCCCTTGCAGATTGATTTCTCTCCTTCTGTCGGATCTCCCCTTCATCATTGGGTATTCAATAGAAAATGAAGGGGGGGAGAAGAATATGACAAACCAGCAGAGGCAACATGTTGCTAAGTTTCTGTTAGACAATAGCATGGATTGGAAGATATTGCAGGGGAAGAGAATAAAGGTAGCGACGAAGTTCAATTGCAGCCAAAGAACCATCAGTTACATCTGGTAAAAAATGAAGCTCCAACTTTCATTGGGTCAACCGCCATACATGAGAAACAGGATGTCCGACCATCTGGGTTACAACAAGAAGGAGATTGATCTTGAGTCCTTGAGAGCAATACTTGCGACCGAATGAAGAACAATTAGAGGAACAAGTGCATGGATAGGAATAGGGAAGAGCACAGTGCAACGAGCTGTGGCAGCAGAGGTCACCAGAAGCCATACAAACACTGTAAAACCTGCACTAATATTTCAACACAAGGTACACAGGTTGCAGTTCTGCATACCTAAATTGCAATCAAACTTTGAATTACGACCCATGGACAATGTAATCCATTTAGATGAGAAGTGGTTCTATATGACTAAACCAACTGTCCGATATTATTTGGCACCGGGTGAGCCTGAACCCTTAAAAACCACCTATCACAAGTCTCACATTCCAAAACTTATGTTTATGTGTGTTGTGAGTAGGCCAATTTACATCCATGATGGTGTGTTACTTTTTTATGGGAAGTATGATGTGTTCTCATTCACTAATAGGGTTGAAGCACAAAGAACCAACATTAATCGTCCGAGGGGGACTATGGAAGCTAAGCCCATGGAGAAGATCACAAGACTGGTTACACGTGCAAATATTATATATGAAATCATTCCAGCAATCAAAGCATGTTGGGCACCATTCATGAGCAAGCAAATTTATATTCAACAAGACAATTGTAAGGCACACATAAAGAATTCATATCCTCAATTCTGAGCAGTAGCTAACTTAGATGGGTTTCACATCAACTTGGTATGTCAACCAAAAAAATCACTAGATCTTAATGTACTAGACCTTGGTTTCTTAAACTCTATACAAACCCTACAACATGAAATCCCAAGCACAACACTGGATGGGTTACTTGCAGCAGTGTACAATCCATATGACAGAGATGATCCAACAACACTCAATAAAGTTTTCTCACCCATCAAGCTTCAATGATAGAAATTATAAGAGTGAAGGGATGCAACAATTATAAGTTGCCTCACATGTCAAAGGATGCGCTCTTAAGGAGTAGAGAACTGCCTAGGATGCTAAGTTATGATGAGGGAATACTCCGTGAAGGCTTGGAGCACCTAATTACAATTCAGGAAACTCAAGGAATGGGGTACATGATGCAAGCTCTGGGATATCAAGTGCAGCAGTAAGGGATTTCACTTCTTTTGAATGGGTTAGACTAGGGTGACATTTTGGAAACCTGAAAACTTTTTTCTTTTGGTATGACAAACAAGTTTTATTTGTAACCCAATTCAAATTAATGCAAGTTTCATTTTCATACATGTATGATATTCAATCACAACTTAAAGAGAACGAGAATGCACAGGTATCATGCACTTCGTGAGTGCACGTCAAGGCTCTTCCACATTTAGGCCCAAAAGAACATTTACGTCAAAAGCCAAACGAGAACATACACAACCACAATCAGTCAACAAGCACACACAGTCACACCACAATCAAAATCTCTAATATGAACAAAGTAGATAAAAAAACACTCACATATGCAAGGTCATGCACAAAACATGGTCTATCACAGTTTAAAATCAGAGAAAAGCACTCTCTGGGGTACATCCACCCAGGAAAAACCCGCACAGAAGAAAAATAAGAACATCTAACATGCGTTTAAGTTGACAAAAGAACACTCACATTACAGGGTTTATCACAGTTTAAAGTCACGGAATAACATTCACAGGTACATCCACCCAGTAAATACCATCACAGAAAAAATTAGAACCTCTAACATGAACAAAGTTGACAGAAGAACGCTCACATATACATGGTCATGCATAAAACATGGTCTATCACAGTTTAAAGTCAGAGAATAGCATTCCCTAGGGTACAACCACCCATGAAAACCCATCACAGAAAAAAATGAGAGCCTTTAACATGAACAAACAGGGTCTATCACAGTTTAAAGTAACATAATAGCATTCCCAAGGGTACAACCACCCACGAAAAAACAACACAGACCAAAAATCAGAACCTCTAACATGAACAAAGTTTACATAAGAACACTCACATATACAGAGAATGTCAGATAAAAAAAACATCACTAGAAAACTTCAGAACCTCTAACACAGAACAATCATAGTCTAACACAAAAAAAATAACATAACTTGTGCTGAGGTTCAGCCACCCAGTACAAACCATCACACAACAATTGCAAACAGAACCAATATACTCCCCATTTTATTGTTTAGAAGCATGTCCAAGGAGCTATGTAGTGAATATACATAAATGTGTGTGTGTCTGTGTGTGTATGCATGTGTGCGCAGTGGCGGAACCAGAATTTTTTTTCAGGGGAGGCTAATAAATATTAATGAAATATAAATTTTAAAAATTCAACTCAACAATAATGAAAAATACTACATAATATAATAAATCGAGTACCATACAATAATATTTTTACAAGTTCACTAAACTAATTAAATAACTACTTTCTAATGCTCGAATTATTAGAAGTAGAATTAGGAAAAGGTGGGGGCACCAGATATCTACGGACTCCATTGCTTGATAACGTTGCATAATCGGTTCATTCTCAATCTTAACAAAAATATCATTTTCAATATATACCGTCATAACATCGTTCAACCATTCATCTCCCATTCTATTATGAAGATCGGTCTTAATATTCTTCATGGCAGAAAAAATCCGCTTAACTGAAGCAGTTGCAACTGGTAGAACTAATGCTAACTCAATAAGATGATATACCAATGGATAGAGTACCATGCTACGTGATTGAACCATATGTTAAGAAAGACTTCTAAGATCATTGATGACTGAATAGGCATCATCATCTCTCACACCATGGATGAAGAAATCAAGTTGTTGCTCAAGTTCTAAACGATCAACAAGGGAGAAGTCATCCGGATAGAGTTCAGCAAGGCGAAGCAACTTACCAACATCAAACATGGCAAATCTTTCTCTCGGATCAAGGCATGCAATACAAGTGAGTAATTTCGAGCTTGCTTCACAAAATCGATGATTCATTTCAAGAAGATCATCCTGTCAACGGTCTAGTATTGAAACAATAAAAAATATAACAATAAGATAAAAAATACATATAAAATATTATAAAAAAATAAATTAAACAATGTAAATATTAAAGTAGTACCTGAAGAAAAATATCAACACGGTAGAAATCATGATTGGTTGACATTTCTCCACGTCGTCTAGAACGGTGACGAATTTTCCGTTGTGCTTCCATCACGTCTAATGTGATCTCATGCTTCACACAAAATGTGTTGACTCCATCCAATAATTTATCAAAACCACAATCTCTGAATTCTTGCAATTCAGTCTTCATTCTATTCATCATTCGCACGGCCATCGAAATATTTTGATCTCTTTGTTGCAAGGAAAGGGACAATTGACTTGTAGCTCCCAACAAATGCTTCATAAAAAACATACAAAATACAATTTAATAGCTCTTCATTCTATCAATCAAACCCTTTGTCGTAGAGGCATTTTCATCTAAATTGCTATGCTCACAGATATTAAGAAACACTTGAATAATTGAAGACCACATAGCCTCAAAGCGAAGAATAGTATTGTAATGTGATCCCAAAACGTGTATCACCGGGCCGTCTCAAACTTATTTCTTAATTTTTGCCTCTTCCACTAACATTCTCCCCACTCTCCAATGCCTCTACAAGTCTAGCATGCTCTAATTGCACAAGCATCTCTTTTCTAACACATGAACCTCCAACTAGATTCACAGTTTTAACAAGATACCCAAAAAAATCACAAACAGATAGAGTACTATATGCAACAGAAACAACAACCAATTGAAGTTGGTGAGAGAAACAATGACTATACCTTGCAGAAGAGTTTTCTTTCAATATCAAAGCTTGCAATCCATTAAACTCCCCTCGCATATTTGAAGCCCTATCATATCCTTGGCCTCTCAACTTTGACAAGGACAATTTCTTATCTACAAACAGTTGCTTAAGAGCCTCCATCAAAGTAATAGCTTTAGTATTGGAAACATGCACAAGAGCAAGAAAACGCTCAAGAATACATCCTTGTTTGTTGACATATCTCAAAACAACCCCCATTTGCTCTTTTATTGAGGCATCTCTAGCCTTATCAACAAGAAGAGAAAATGCACTATCTTCAATGTCATTAACAATAGCATCAGTTACCTCGCCAACATAAGCACTTGAGAGCTATTTCTGAACTCTGGGGGATGTTAACTTGCAATTTCTGGGAGCATTTTCATTCATTACCTTAGCAACATCTTCACTTCGCTTGCAATACCATTCAACCAATTCAAGATAATTACCCTTGTTGATGGAATCCCAACCTTCATCATGACCACGAAAAGTCAAACCTTGATTTAACAAGTATCTTGTCACATCCAAAACTGCATTCAAACGTGTGCGATATGCCTTTTTTGCTTCAGTAAAATGACCATCCAAACAATGTGAGATACTTTGCTTTTGAAGGCTAAAATTTCTCAATTTGATTGCTGCACCATGATGAATTCCATCCACATTCCTAGCATGTTTCCTAAATACTTTAAGGGCATTCTTCCAATTCATCATCCCATCCACAGTATATGTCGTCCCCTTTGCTGAATTCTTAAAAAGATAGCAAGGAAAACAAAAGGCCGCATCCTTTGAAACACTATACTCCAACCAATTAAATTCATCAAACCAACCCTTTTGAAAACTTCTAAATTCATCATTGAACACTGTCTTTGGAAAAGTATGATTCTTAGGTTGGCAAGGACCTCTTAATATATATTCTCTTAGCACTTCATCTCTAATAGAAACATCAATCTCTTCAATAGGTTTACATAGTCCGGGATCACTTGTAACATCATTCTGATTGAATTATACACGAGATTGTTTTGTACTACTACCCTCTTCATTGTGCCTTGGTTCATTAGATTCATTCAATCTCTTTAAAGATGGAGATCCGCTACTTTGAATTAAAAATTTATCCATAACCTATTAAATATCAAATAGGGAAAATATGTAAATTGATTTATTTTTAAAAAATCTAAAAGAGTTACGAAACAATAACAAATTGAGATAACAAAAAAATTATAAAATCATATTCATCTAAATTCAATTTAACAAATATCCCTAATTGATAATTCCATAAACCGATTATGATAATTTCATTTTCACATACAATTATACAAAATAAATCAAACAATTATAATTTCAACTAAATTTTAACTAAATTCCAACTAAATTCGACTAAATATGTAATTCAACTAAATTCAAATATGCAATTCAACTAAATTTCAACAATCATATACAACCATATAACTTCAATTCGACATCCAATCTAAAAATAATGTTCACATAAATTTGAGTTTTGAAGCAAAAAATAAAAAAGAGAATAAACCCTAAAATTAATAAATCTTAGCATAAAGAGAAGAAGTCTACCGGTGGTTTGGAAAGGCGGCGTCTGGCGTGCAGAGGCGGCGGGACGAGGAAGCTTCCGACGGCGCCGCGGTGGAGACCTGGCGGCGGTGGCGGATGGCTCTCGGCTGAGGGACTGAGGGAGGATGCTCTGCTTCTGCTGCTCTCGCCTCTCGTTCTAATATTTTGCTGAAGTGGATTATTGGATTGGGTTCAGTTTTGGCCCAATCCATTTCTCCATTTCATTTTAATTTTTTTTCTTATTACAAATGAAACGACGTCGTTTCACTAACGTGAAAACGATGTCGTTTTATTACTTAAGCATAAAAAAAGAGAAGGCCGCGACGCGGCCTTCTTCTCCGAGCAAAGACGTACCAGTCACCGGAGACATGCTAAGCTCCTCCGAAAGACGCGCTCGATGACCGGACCGACTTCTGCTGCCTCCGGCCGGCGATCTAGGTAGGGCTGGAGCCCTACCTCGCGTACCATTGGTCCCGCCTCTATGTGTGCGTGTGCGTGTGTTTTCTAAGCTCCCATTTTTTTTGGATCAGCCACGATAAAAACCAACGCATGAATCAGTATATAAGGAAAAAAAGGTAAATAATGAAACTGAAAGTTAAAAAAATATTAACTCAACTTCATCCGCCTCTTCCCTCTTCTTACCACGTGGAGTATATCACGAAGACCCGGAATACAAATCTCGGCTACCTTAACAGCCACATCGATTCGATCAAGGCTAAGGGGGAGATGGGGTGCTGGCATATGATTTGTCGGTGATCTAGACATCTTTTCAATTAGGGGCGGACACCGGACATAATCGAATGTGGAAGAGTTGTCCGACATAACTCTAGGGCATCGTGGCTCATCCACAAGGTCCATATTCGTCCCAATTGAATCCTAAAAACTTAACCATGTTGGCGTATCACAACCGGGGTACCACCCGCAGTTTAAGCATGGCACGACCCAGGTAACAGAGGGGAAGATGAAGGTGAGGAATGGAGTTGGGCTACGCCACCAATGGATCTGAGCATGGACGAAACCCCAAGGCCGTCGTTCAGATCGGGTGGCGCCACCGAGGGTTTAGACTCACCGGTGTCGGCATCGATGGGGTTTTCAACCTCATCAGCCGGTGAGAACCCAATAGATCTGGATGATGAACAAGAATCCTTAACAAAACATTTAGCAGTAAAACCCACAACCAGAAAACCCAGGAAAATTCATGATAAAAGACGAGAGGCAACAACAATGGAAGATGAGAATCCAAAGAACTAGAGAAAGAGGGGAGAAATGCTTTGAGGAGGAATGCTTTGAAGAACCAGAGAAAAAGAGGAGAGTGAGGCGATTGTCAAACCCTAGTTGGGTTCTTAAACAGAGGGCATATCAATCGGTTGGAAAATGGAGGAATCTCGAGGCATTAAAGTCGTTGTGGAAAATGGTGAAAAGAGAGGATAAGAATATGAAAAGATAAGGATAGGAGGTCTGGTTTCAAAATTCTGGTTGGATTCATCTAGTGGGGGGGGAGGATAATTAGGGGGCTGATTTTGGATCAGATGTTTTAATTGTGCTAACATGGGCTGGTTAGGAGAAGTAAACATTAAATAAGTTGGGTCAGCCCATCATAAAATATGAATAAAATGTGGCCAAAAAAGAGTAATAAAGTAAGTAGTACAAAAATAGTTGGGACGTACCAAAATGAAAAGAGTGCAAAAATAGTTAGGATAGAGGAAATACTGTCTAAGAGGATGGATAAAGTACGTTGTCAGGTGGTAATTCACTGGTTTCTTTAGATTATTTCAATTTCATCCACTCAATCTGTTTTTTAATTTTCACATTCAATTTTATCCAATCACTTTATTCATCTAAATTCAAACACCTAAAACTATAGCACCATAAAAAAATGGAGGGAGTATTCAACTTACTTTTTTTCCTTTTTCAATACAATTTTTAGCTATACTAAGTGATGAAGGGATAGATTACACCCACGGGTGTATCCCAGTGGTTGGGAGTTGGGTGACCTTTCACGAGGTCAGTGGTTCGACGCTTGGCAGCCACCGTGTGAGAATGTCCTGAGTTAACTTGGCCTTTGGGCCAAGGGCTGCTTGGGCTTCCTGGTGGGCACCGAGTATAACTAATCCCAATAATCGTGGTACTGAATTACCGTAATATACCTCCCACATGATGGCTGTGATGTTGAATGGTGTGGACCGCTAAGGGCGAGCGGTGATCGCGATAGATGTGATAAAAGCATAATAAAGGTCAAGTTGCGCAAGTTGGGTTTAAGCGAATCAGAAAAGAGGGCATTTAGATCTGTTGTCACGGGCCCTTCAGTATTTGTAGCTACCCTTTTTCTCAAGCTCCACACCATCAATTCATTGTTGCCTATCAATTGGTTTTGGGTCAAACCGGTTCATATTTGCAGGTTGGCACCTTCATCATCCATTACTATTTACTTCCTCCAATAATACAATGATAATGATTGGTGTAATGAATGATACTACAAGTTGGTTTTATGAGTGTGATTTACATATATTTTCGTCAAGCTATGGCACAAGGATACAATATTAAAATTTACTTTATTTTATCGAATATTTTGTACTCCTTCCGTCCCAGATTATATTGTACAATTCTTTTTTACGCTCATCAAGAGACTTGTCTAATCGTTCAGACGTTTAACTACATATAATAACGGCAAAAAAAACTTACTTTTGAGAAACTACTTGTTATGACGAATCCAACAATACCACATACGATAATATTGTTGCTTATATATCTACTCAAATATGCGGTTAAAGTTTAATAGAGAATAGTATCAAATAGTAAGTGTGCAGTTTGACATGAGACGGAGGGCGGATAAGACTTTCGCTCACTCCATCATCAACTTAAGTCTATTAATAATTTACTGCAAATTAAATAATAAGTTACCCATCGGGTTAATAAGGTTTAAAAGATAACGTGAATATATATTTATGTCCACGCTCGATCAATTACAATTGATGGATATAGTAATAGTTTCATTTTCATTCTTGCATCATCTTATCGAAGTCTTCCACACCCCTCTTTCACTCAGACCGTTTTACTACTATAAAAAACCGTCCAAATATAGTTTCTGGGAGGATAGCATTAAAATTCAAGATTGACCAAGAATATTAGAGCATTGTTTAATTGCTCCCAATTTAGGAAGTTAATAGCTGCCTTGAACGGAAACGGGGAACGGAGTATTTTTCTTGTAACTGACTTCAATTAGTACCAAATATGAAGTAGCAACACTACCTTCTTATGCATGTACTAATATAATTATATCTCCTTAAATAAGTGTCAATATAATACTCAGATAATTTTTAATGCAAAAATAACTCTAACTAATTGATGAAAGTGTCAATATAATCCTAAAACACGATTTATGGCATTGACCAAACATAAAACAACTAAAACACCTTTTAACCTAAAACCTAAACATGTTAGGACAATTCTGCCCTCAAAGTCACCACCTCCACCCCCTACAGCCCCACCACCACCACCCCTCCACGGCAATCACCTTTCCATTATCAAACCAACCAAAGCCTCGTCCTCTGCCACACTCTCTCCCACCGCCGGCAACGAGATAAGGAGATACATTGGCCCGGCAATGAAATCGAGGAGAGCCCCGCCACAACGATCGCCTTCCATGGCACCCGGGTCAACATCCAACCCACCTCGGCTGTCGCTTCGTTATACACTGGTGACCCAAACCCAGAGACACCGGAGATTCTAAAACCCGACATCATCGCTCCCGGACTAAACATCCTCTCCGTTTGGCCCAACGATGTCGCCCCCATTGGCCTCTACTCGACGGATTGGAGTTCAATATCAGCAACCTCTTTTCAGCGGACGGAGTTCAATATCAGCGCTCCCAGAATGAACATCATCTCCGCCTGGCCCGACGACATCGCCCCCATCAGCCTCTCCTTGGCGGACGGGGGGAGAGTGACGGGTGGTGACGACAGAGTGGGCGGGTGGGTTAGGTGGGAAAAGAAGCTAGTAGGTTAGGGTTTAGGAAAATTTAGAAATTTCTTTTGGGTCCTTTGAATTTTTGGGGTATAATTGTAGTTTCTTCTTATTTATTTGTTTTAAAAAAAAGTCAGAGGGGGTAAAATCATCATTTCAAAGAATTCTGGCTAAAATTGATCGAAATGGGTAGTTTTACACTTTTAATAACTAGATAGGGTTATATTGATACTTTCAAATACTGAAATACTATATTGACACTTACGTGAAGTAGTTAGAGTTATAGAAGCATTTTTTTCTAGTTTAAAAATAACCGTGAGTAAATATCGCAGGTGTGAAATGGTCATATGCTACTATAAATATGGCCAAGCAAAATATTTTGTTCTAAAATTGTAAAATACTCAATTAAGTTATCTACGACATTTCCATTTGACTTCTGTCAATTAAATTCACGTGGAGAAATTTTCCAAAAACAAAGTTTCTTTCAAAAGAAATGTATAAATTCATTGCATCTTATATTTGTAGTGTACTAAAATAAATTGGAAACGAAAATACTAAGTTGAAATTAGAATATTTTCTAATTATTCACTTAATTAACAAGTGTCCGTCTCTTGAAAGACCAAAATTTAAAGTGCAAATTAGTATAAATAAAGATAGAATTTTTGGGTTGTAATATTAAAAAATAGTACTTGCTTATAAACTTTATAACTATTACATGTTGTATAATAAAATTTTATTATTACAACTAATATCCTCTACCTTTTATTATTCTAATTAAACCCGGTATTTCTATAAGCATATGAAAATACGATTTTGCCAATTAACAATGACCATAAGATATTATTGCCTAATATAGAAAAAACACAGGCCCGGTCACACTTGGGAGGTTAGGTTTCATTGTTGGGTCAGCCCAACTCCAAACACGGGCATGCCAATAGGTTGAAAGGGGAATAGGCCCATAAATTATAATAAAACTACAGGCCAACTCAAACACAGGCCTGCCGATAGATAGGAAGGGGAATACGCCCACTCAATAACAATGAAACAATAACAACTAAATCATCTCGGTATTGTCATTCTGCTTCCTTTGAGTGAAGAAATCTGGGTTAATTGTTGTGAGCACAGTAAAAAATTGGTGTTAAATAATGGAGAAGGGGAGAGCAGTAATGGGTTCAGGGCACCGATGGGCGGTGGATTTCACCGGTAATTCTACAGCTCCTTCTACTCGGGACATCCCCGACCCTCCCGGCCTCAATCGCTCATCTCAAGATCAGGTTTTTGTCTTGTTTGTTGACAATTTTCCAGTTTAGGTTTTTTTTGGCTATGAATATGCTGTTTCTTACTGTATCTGGGGTTTGGTTTTTGTGTAGGACGATTCAGCTGTGAGCAAGCAGAAGAAGGATCCTGAAGCTGACTGGAAATCCCAGGTAAAATTTATTGATTGTTATTTTGAGATTCTCATTGAATGGGGTGTCTGGATTTGATTGCAAAGTATTTACTTTTGCATCGTGCTTTTGCTAATTGTGGTTGGAACTTAGAATCTTGGAGTAATTGCACGTATTAAGTATGATTTATCCAAGCCTCCTAGTTGCTATGTGGACCGAATGAGTGGCGTTCTCTTAGGCCTCTTCCTCTTTTGAGAGTTGTCTTAGTATTGAAGAAGTAGCCTCCGCTTTAGCATAAGGTTTGAGGGATTGGGGAATGTTCTGTGTCTTCCATGGACATTTACAACTAACTAGGGAGGAGAAATCATACGATCAGAAGGGATTGCAGATTCTTTAGACAAGTACAACCGATATAGAATATGGATTCGTCTTGATTAATTGTTGTAGTATAGTGCTAGAATTCTCAAAGCAGGGGTTTCTATTGCTTTTCTGTAACAGAGGCATGAATAGTGATTTTATTTATTTTTCAAATCCGATATGATCATAGTATAGTGGAGCAAGTCTTTGTTGTTGTAATGGATACCTATGGATACCATCATAAAAAATAGATAGAACTTTCAACTTCAGAAACAAGAAATGATGGCCAACAATTTCTACCACGGGGAGAACTTGTTTGCACATGAAAATGATGGCCAACAATTTTTATTCTTTCATTGCTATGAATTGTGAAAAATTAATCCTAAATTTATGTTACAATATGACCCAGAGGACATTAATGAAAAGGAATATTCACCACAGGTGCCATCAATGCCCCGTAGTAGCGATGATGCTCAAACAATGCAATATCCATCCAAGTCTATTGGTGTGAAAGCCACTAGGGGAAAGGGAAAGGCAACACGAAGAACAATAGATGATGAGCAATCAAAAGAATCACAAAGAATGCAGTGTATGGCCTCAATCAAAGAAGCTGCTAAGAAGGCTGAAAAGGTTGTAGATAGTGAAAGAGCTAAAATGGAGTATTACATAGCGCAACGGGAGTTCGTCCAAAGGATCTCGGAGAGCGATGTTTATGTAGCTAACACTACACTCCTTACTACTCTGATGCAAAAGGGAGAGTTGAGCACAACAGAGAAAGCACTACGAGATAAATTAATTGGGATAATCTATGATTGGAATTGATTGTAATTGTTTATTTGTAATAATTGTTGGACTAGATCATACATTTATCATTATTTTTCATAATAAACGGTCAGACTAGATCGATATTTCAGTTGTCTATGTTTTATTTAACGGGGTTGTCATGGACACATCGAATTCATCAATTTCAAAGATTTCGCTAGACAAAATTAATGGGGTTGTCATGGACACATCGAATTCATCAATTTCAAAGATTTCGCTAGACAAAATTAATGGGGTTGTCATGGACACATCGAATTCATCAATTTCAAAGATTTCGCTAGACAAAATTAATGGGGTTGTCATTGACACTTCTCATCCATTCACGTGGGTCGAATTCATCAATTTCAAAGATTCTGCTAGACAAAATTAATAGGTTGTCATTAACACGTCTCATCTATTCACGTGGGTCGAATTCATCAATTTCAAAGATTCTGCTAGACAAAATTAATGAGGTTGTCATTGACACGTCTCATCTATTCATGTGGGTTGAATTCATCAATTTCAAAGATTCTGCTAGACAAAATTGATGAGGTTGTCATTGACACGTCTCATCTATTCACGTGGGTCAAATTCATCAATTTCAAAGATTTCGCTAGACCAAATTAATGGGGTTGTCATTGACACGTCACATCTATTCATGTGGGTCGAATTAATCAATTTCAAAGATTCCGCTAGATAAAATCAATGGGGTTGTCATTGACACGTCACATCTATTCACGTGGGTCGAATTAATCAATTTCAAAGATTTAGCTAAACAAAATTAATGGGATTATCATTGACACGTCTCATCTATTCACGTGGGTCGAATTCATCAATTTCAAAGATTTCGCTAGACAAAATTAATGAGGTTGTCATTGACACATCTCATCTATTCACGGTTGTCAAATTCATCATTTCTAATATTCCACTTGACAAAAGCCATGGAGTTTTCACATTTGATGGTTCTATATAAAGGGATCATTTTTTTATGTTTCATTTCAACCCCAAATTTCTATCAACACAATTTTCCTTCTTCTACACAACCATATCTTCCTCTAATTCCCCCCAACAACGATGATGACCTTCACTTTGGAAAATCATCAAACCCAAATACCTATGGTATTCCCGATTGTCTACCCGACACCGATCCTGAGATGATTAACTTTGTCTTGAATTTGCCAGAAATGGCAAGACAACTGTACGCAACCTTTGAGGATGAGAGTGCCCACACTTCTCTATCCTTACCGAAGAAAACCAGAAATCATATTCGAAGAGACCGTCTCTGAGTACAGGAAGTACTCCAGAGGCAATATTTTGCTCAACCTCCTGAAAGAATGTACGATGATCAACATTTTCATACTCGATTTTGTATGCGGCAAAATGTATTCGAGCGTATACGAAAAGATGTGATCAACCACGATCCCTATTTTAGACAAAGGCCGGATGCAACCAGTTATCAGGGATTTTTGCCACTCCACAAGTGCACGGTGGCAATGCGCCATTTGGCATATGGTTGTGCATACGACCAACTGGACGAATGCTTATAGATGGAAAAACAACGGTCATAGAAATGGTGTCTCATTTTGTTAAAGCAATTATTGGCGTGTACCGTCCAACATACCTCTGACCAACAAATCAAAAGGATATTGCACGACTAATGCACGTAACTCGTGGATGTGGATTTCTAGGTATGCTAGGTAGTATTCATTGTATGCATTGGGAATGGAAAAAAGATCTTGTGGGTTGGAAAGGTCAATTTCAGGGTAGAAGTGGACGCGCCTCAATCATTTTGGAAGTAGTTGCCTCATACGATACATGGATTTGGCATGTTTTTTTTTGGTATGGCAGGGGCAAACAATGACCTCAACGTCCTAGACAAGTCACCTTTGTTTGATGACGTATGTGAAGGAATGGTTTCACGTTTTCCTCATGAAGTCAATGGTTGCAACTACGATCAAGGGTACTATCTTACTGATGGAATCTATCATAAGTGGGTGACCTTCATGCCAGCATATACGTCTCCAAATGATCCCAAGAAACCACTTTTCACCAAGCATCAAGAGAGTCCTTCAGTAAAATACCAAGACGTCGAACGTGCTTTTGGTATTTTACAAGCCCGGTTCTCCGTGATCCGCAACCCAGCCAGGTACTGGAACATAGAAACGTTGGGTGATATTATGATAGCTTGT
The DNA here is from genome assembly GCA_037428765.1 of Rubia yunnanensis. Lineage (NCBI taxonomy): Eukaryota > Viridiplantae > Streptophyta > Magnoliopsida > Gentianales > Rubiaceae > Rubia > Rubia yunnanensis. The sequence goes on from CM075064.1 coordinate 7,807,371, forward strand.
ATCGTACTGCACAACATGATAGTCGAAAATGAAAGAAATACCTATGGGTTGCGGGTTCAACCAGGTGATTATGACCAAATCGACAACCCTCCTTGGCATTACAACGCAGAGGGGCATGCTGATTTGCTGACTTTTAGACAAAATTAGAGGGAAGTACACAACGGAGAAAAATATGACCAACTGAAAAACAACCTCACGAAACATCTTTACCAATATTTGGGTGGTCAAAATTAGCTCGTCGATATGGTTTCGTCATCTATGTTTTCTGTTTTTTTAAAGTTGAGCTTGTTTTGTGTTAGTAATAATCAGTCAGAATAGATCAATATTTTGTTTTCCGATTTGTAATAATTGGTCAGACTAGATCAATATTTTTATTTTTAATTTGTAATAGTTGATTGGACCAGATCAATATTTTATTATTTAAGTATTTATTGTAATTTGTCTAGTCGTTATAAGGCAAAGTTTTGGGAAATGCCATATTTCCATAGGCATATGGAAATACGGGGTTATTTTTATTTTCATTTTTTTTAAGCGAAACAATGTATCTTACTGAATTGTACTCATTACCCAGCACCTGGAAATATACAAGATAAGCTAGTGCGGTTAATGAAAAACTAAATCAACCTTAGGCTGGAAGGGTTTTCTTTGACACAACATCAAAAGAGATGCCATTTTTCTGGAGCCTTTCTTGAAGATCAGTAGCACCAAACACAATCCCTGGTGTCAAAACTCCGCCTTTGGGCAAACTCCGGCGCTGATTCAGCACAATCAAAGCACATTGAACCAGGATGATGGAAGTAGTCAGGTACCCGATCTCAGGTCCCGTAACTCTGGTAGTAATCTCCATATCGGGCTTAGCTTTTCCGCTTCCACTGTCACTGAATCCATGGCCAACAAACCACATCTTGAAGGAAGCACTGGAGACTTCCTCCCCAGTTGGACCTTCTTTCCTGAACATCCCGAGGCTGAAAACAGAAGGGAACTTCAGAAGCAGCTTTCTCCCGAAGGAGAAGTTTCCTAGGATGCCAATGAAGATTCCAGCTTTTATGATCCCGAAGATGTTTAACAGGGATTTTGATCCCACCTTGACGCCGAAATGAGCTGGTTTCACAGTTGACCAGAATGTCTCTCTCTTTGCGATCTGTTCAGCAGTTTCATCAATGCCGGGAAGGCCACCTGGATTTTCAGTCAGAGCTGCCAAGGTTCTCCGGACAACAATGGAATCTGCTGATGGTAGTTTCACAGCCCAGAGGTTCAGGTTCTTCTGGTGTTCGATGATCGAGCCTTTCTGCGGAGGAGGACCGGGAATCTGAGGACGAGGCCTTCTGGGTCGGGATCTCCTCAATTCTTGCAATTTAGCCGCACTAGCCACCCCAAGAACCGCAGATTCATACGTTCCAATATTCCAAGCAATCTTCTTATCAGACTCAAGGCTCAAGTACACCTCCACCCGGTTCGGCACCGCCGGCGGTTCCCACTGCCTGGAATTGAACAGAAGCCCCAATTCAGCCGGAAGAGAATCTGAAGAATGAATAGAGTTTTGATGATCGGCCTTGTTTCATCAGCCATGTTCAGGCGGGTGTTGCAACCGCATTTCAAATTTGGCGCCAATCCCATTTGAACACTGAATGCCCACAACACACTTCTCCATGTCGTTTTACTTATTGTTATGTTTGGTTGATAGAAAGGCCACGTGTCTCTCTGTAATAGGTAGCTCAGTTTCTGTTAGGATTTGTTTAAAACCTTGGCTGAGCAACACATTTGGGGTGATTTTTGGCAAAATGATGAATGAGAAAAATGGCTTTGCTGCTCATGGATAGTATTAGAGATAGCTGAAGGGTCATAGACCATAAATGGGTTTAACTATAGCTCCTTGTATTTTGCCTATTTATTCTTCATAATACACCCTCATAAGTCATGGAGGTTTCACTCTAACATGGTATCAGAGCCAAAGGCACCAGAGATGGATAATCCTTTGTTCGATCGATGGGATAAGGTGAATACTACTCTAATTTCCTGGATCTTGAATTCAATTTCGAAGAAAATAGCAAGAGGTTTTATGTTTTGTGAGGATGCGCATACTTTGTGGAATGAACTTAAGGAGAGATTTGGAGAATGTAATGGACCTCTGATTCATAAATTGAAGAAAGACATCTGTGAACTAAAACAGGGAAATGACTCTGTGGCTGTTTATTTTACTGAGTTGAAGGGATTATGGGATGAATATGCATGCTTAAGACCTAGGAGAAGATGTAATGTTGATTGCATTAACTATGATTGTCTGCCTGCTGAAGAAGAAGATGATAAACTTCATCAATTCCTGATGGGATTGAATGAAGAATACAGTTCAATTAGTCACCAGATTTTGCTGATGGATCCATTTCCTAGTGTTGGGAAGGCTTGTCAAATGATCAGTAGAATAGAGAAGCAGAAATCAGTGCATGAGGGATATCAAGAGATCCAGAACACATCAGCAATGGCAGTCAGAGTGTATAGGGATACCAAGATGCCTTATCAATATAGAGATGGTGTTGCTGAACAAAATGATGATGGAGATGGTAATAGGAGAAGAAATGTAAGGAGACCTGATCTGAAATGTGATCATTGTGGGAAATTGGGACATGTGAAGGAGACTTGCTTCAAAATCAAAGGATATCCAGATTGGTGGGAAGGAAGCAAGGACACTGCAATTAAGATTCAATCAACACAAAAACCACAGTTCATTCCACAACCATATCAGAAGGCATATCAACCTAATCAGAATTATCAGAAATACTCAGCACATGGAGTGACTGAAACAGAAGAAGAAAGTTCACTCAGTGATATTGATGGAAGACTCCAAGCTCTAATTGCAAGAATGGTGGAAACACAGTTTGAAAAGAAACAAAAAGGGAAGGAGCCTATGCAGCATCAGGGAGCAATGGCTAACTATGCTCATTATCATGACTTTGCAGGTAGTGTCACTACTGATATTTCACTTAATGTGTTTTCTTTGAATGATGATAATTGGATAGTGGATAGTGGAGCTTCAAGCCATATGTGCAAAGATATCTCTCAGTTCACTTCAGTTGCACCAGTAAGCCATATTACTCCAGTTTACATGCCTGATCATACTACTAAGTTGGTTAAAGGCAAAGGCACTGTCATCCTATCCTCATCAGTCATGTTACTTGATTGTCTGCATGTTCCAGATTTCAAATGCAATCTTCTGTCAGTCAGTAAGTTATCTAGGTCAATGCCAATCCTGTTTAAATTCTTATCAAACCATTGCTTACTGCAGGACCTCAAGACGGAGAAAGTTCTGGCAGTAATCAAAGAAAATAGTGGTTTATACATTCTTGATTCTCATTCTTTCCAGCCAGAAATCATACATCAAAGGCTTCAGTCAGCTTGTCTCCATTCAGTATCAAGAGTTCCAGTTTCTAATGCAGCAATCAGTCATACTCATTTGTCTCCTGAATCTTGGCACTATAGATTAGGGCATCCTTCTACTGATGTATTGAAACATTTTGATGTAATCAAAGATTTACAAAAGGATGTTATATGTTCTATCTGTCCTATGGCAAAGCAACATAGATTGCCATTTCCATCCAGCACCTCCTCTACCTTTCTACCTTTCACTTTGTTGCATACGGATCTTTGGGGGCCATATAGAGTGAAATCAACTACTGATTGCAAATATTTTTTGACATTAGTGGATGATTTTACAAGATGCACATGAACTTATCTCCTCAAAACCAAAGATCAAATCCCAGCTCTTCTTAAAACTTTTCTGATCATGATCAGAAATCATTTCAATGCTTCTGTCAAGTTTGTAAGGTCAGACAATGGAAGTGAGTTTGTGAACCATGAATGTGAAAGACTTTTTTCTGATTTTGGCATTTTGCATCAGAAATCTTGTTCTTATACTCTACAGCAGAATGGAGTGGTTGAGAGAAAACATCAACATCTACTTCAAGTAGCAAGAGCCCTATTGTATCAGTCTTGTTTACCAAAGATTTTTTGGGGAGATGCCATACTCACTGCTACATACCTTATAAACAGATTACCAACACCAACACTATCTTGGAAATCTCCTTATTAACTTCTCTTTGATCACAGTCCTGATATTCAAAACCTTCGATCCTTTGGATGTCTTGTCTATGCTGCAAACACTACACCTCACAAAGATAATTTTGCTGAGAGAGCCTACCCTTGCATCTTCATTGGTTATCCACCAGGGCAAAAGGCTTACAAACTCTTTGATCTCCATCATCAGAAAATTATAGTATCCAGGGATGTTGTTTTCCATGAATCAATCTTTCCTTACTCCCATCCAGATCAGTTCTTTTTTCCTTTACCTTACCTTGATTCAGAACATCTCTCCATTCCTACTGAATCACAGATACTAAGTCACTCAGATCCTACACCTACCTCTGTTTCCACACCCTCCATTGATACTAATCTGAGACATAGCACTAGGGTTATCAAACCACCAGTCTGGTCAAAGGATTATGTATCTTCCTCCTCACTTCTTCCTTTTGTTCATCAGTCCAATATCACTGCACATATAGCTTATGGCACTCCACATATTCCAATACCATTCACTTATCAACAGGCAAAGGATTCACCTGAGTGGATCAAGGCCATGGATGATGAGTTGGTGGCCTTGGAGCAAAATCACACCTAGGATTTGGTTCATCTGCCCACTGGAAAGAAGGCAATTGGTTCTAAATGGGTGTACAAAACGAAATATAATGCAGATGGTTCCCTTGCTAAGTATAAAGCAAGATTGGTGGCAAAGGGCTATAATCAGATTGAGGGAATTGACTTCTCAGAAGTTTTCTCACCAGTAGCAAAGGCAGTCACCATCAGAATGCTTCTTGCCTTAGCTTCTGCTTCCAATTGGTATATACAACAATTGGATATTAATAATGCATTCCTTCATGGTCATTTGGATGAGGAGGTGTACATGAAATTTCCAGAGGGTTATACAGCACCAGATTCTTCTTTGGTTTGTAAATTAACCAAGAGTCTCTATGGTTTGAAACAGGCTTCTAGGCAATGGAATAAGGAGTTCACTCAGCATCTCTTATCCCTGGATTTCACTCAATCTTATCATGATCATTGCCTTTTCTTGAAGATCAGTTCCACAAGTTTTTTGGCACTGGTGGTCTATGTGGATGATGTTCTCATTATGGGGACTTCTTTGGAAGCAATCACAGAGGTTAAACACTCCTTGAATCAGAAATTCACTATCAAGGATCTTGGTGATGCCCATTATTTTTTGGGATTGGAACTCCACAGAACCAAATCAGGTCTGCATCTGCATCAGAAAAGATACATTTCTGATATTGTTGCTGATTGTGGTTTAACTCGTTGCAAGTCCGTCTCCACACCACTACCAATAAGTTGGACAGTTCATGATGAATCTTCTCCTTTCCTGGCTGATCCAAGCATTTACAGAAGATTGATTGGTAGATTACTCTACCTTAACTATACTCGGCCTGATGTCACTTTTGCAGTGCATCAGTTGAGTCAGTTTGTCCAAGCGCCTACTCATCATCATCTCACAGGTGCTTTGCACATTGTGAGGTATCTTAACCATCACTCAGACCATGGACTTTTTTATGCTTCAGAGAATAATCTCACTCTCCACGCCTATTGTGATGCCGACTGGGCAACTTGTAAGATTTCAAGGCGGTATGTTACTGGTTATGCGGTTTTCTTAGGTACTGCTTTAGTGTCTTGGAAGTCCAAAAAGCAGTCCACCGTTTCAAAATCCTCTGCTGAAGCTGAATACAGGAGTCTCTCCATGACTGCCTGTGAACTTAAGTGGATCAGCTTTTTGGCTCGAGATCTTCTCCTTAAGGTTTCTTTTCCTATTCCTCTGTTCTGCGATAATCAAGCTGCAATACACATCACAGCGAATCCCGTTTTTATGAGCGTACTAAACATCTTGATATTGACTGCCATTTGGTTCGGGACTATTTTCTTGAAGGTTTCTTGCTCCCTTCTTTTGTGTCTTCCCGTTTGCAGCTTGCAGATTTGCTCACTAAAAATCTCCCACCAATTTCTTTTCGCGCCAATGTTTCCAAGCTCAGCTTTGTTTCTCCCACAGCAGAGCTTGAGGAGGGGGTGAAGAATGAATAGAGTTTTGATGATCGGCCTTGTTTCATCAGCCATGTTCAGGCGGGTGTTGCAACCGCATTTCAAATTTGGCGCCAATCCCATTTGAACACTGAATGCCCACAACGCACTTCTCCATGTCGTTTTACTTATTGTTATGTTTGGTTGATAGAAAGGCCACGTGTCTCTCTGTAATAGGTAGCTCAGTTTCTGTTAGGATTTGTTTAAAACCTTGGCTGAGCAACACATTTGGGGTGATTTTTGGCAAAATGATGAATGAGAAAAATGGCTTTGCTGCTCATGGATAGCACCTCCGTTTTCTGAAACTTTTTCTTTCTTTCTGTTTCAAACTTTTCACAGAATCGAACCCGCATGCCAAAATTACCAAAGACCCCTTCTCCACCGCTTGCTCGTGGTAATTAGCCTCCATCCTCTCCATAAACTCCGGCTCGCCGCAGATGTCCAGGTAATCGCACCCTGACTCCACGCAGGCCGCCACCACGGGCTCGCCGTAGAGGTGGAAGGGCCCCACGCAATCGAGGATGATCTTGGTCTGGGCGGCGAGGCGGCGGATGGAGTCGGGGTCGGAAACGTCGGCGGTGAGGATTGGGATCTCCGGCGGTGGGTTTGGGCCGGCGGCCCATTTGAGGGCCTGGGCCACTTTGGCTGAGCTCCGGCCGGCTAAGGCGAGGGATTTGAGGGGCGAGGAAGGGGTGTTGAGGAACTTGAGGGCTTCCCGGATGACATACTTTCCGGTGAAACCAGAGGCGCCGAAGATGACGATATCGTAGAGAGGCTTTTGGGCGCCTTCCATGATTAGACGATACCGTACAATTTTGGACCAAATTGAAATGCATGGAATGGAAATGAACACGCTCCTATTTCATCACTTTGTGCAGACGGCGATGACCACTTCGGATATTTCCAGTTCGGAGAGTTTAGGTGCTGCCTTGTTGGAAAGACGGGGTTAAATTAGAATTATAGAAAGGTAAAATGTTTTAGTGCAATATTAAAATTCTATTATGTAACGTATAGTAGTTTTAATTTAATGACCCGATTAGTGCAACCTGAAAATTTTATGTTGATTTCTCCTAATTTGCATTTTAAACTTTGGTCTTTCCATAACTTATGAAAAATCATATTTCAAGAGACGGACTCTCCTTACCATTGGTCTTTGCTAATGTAATATTTATATATATATATATAATAATAAATTAATATGTCTTATTATTATTTTTTAGATAAAAAAATATTTAACAATTTCTTTACAAGAAAAACAAAATTTATTTTAATTTTTTAAAAAATAAAACACGTAAACTGAATAATTGAAAAAAATGAATATTTTATACTTTAGAAAAATGAAATTTTATTAATAAAAATCATAATGTATTATTAAATTTCACATTCAACTTATTTTGGACGAGCAAATTTTATTAAATTGAATGTTAATTATAAAATTTAATGAGTATGATAGAGAAAATTAAGTGCAGTCCATGAATAGTCAAAAATAGTTTCTTACCATTATGAAAAAAAATAAATTCTTAAGTAATATCTTAAAATTAGATAGAAAGAGAAAGATAAGAAAAATAATATATTTAATTACTAAGAAATCGATAGCGATTTCTATTAGGCAAAGTCTTGGGAAAGACGGTCTTTCCATAGGCTTATGGAAAGATGGGGTTTGATTAGAATAATAAAAGGTAAAAGGTCTTAGTTGCAGTATTAAAGTTTTAGTATGAAACATGTAGTAGTTATAAAATTTATAACCCGGTTCATGCAACCCAAAAATTGCATCTTAATTTCTTCTAATTTACACTTTAAACCTTGGTCTTTCCATAACTTATGGAAAGACCGTCTTTCAAGAGACGGACTCTTTCTATTATTGCCCATTATCTTAGTCCAAGACATGCTATTTTACGCCCTGTATTTTACTTGATTACGCCCTGTACTTTATACTATATAAATACTCATTTTTTTTAACATTAATGTAAATGACATTGATTATCAAATTTAATTATGGCTGTTATCATTAGCAATTAATTCACAATTAGTGAGAATTAAACGTGCAATCAATGTAATTGATTGGTTTGGGATCTGGTTGCGCCGGTCAACGGTCAGTGGCCGGACGGTGGTGGTCAACGCCGGAGTAGTCAGAAGTTAACCGCATTTTCCGACGAGTAAATTGAACGGAGAAGACGAACTTTGGCGGCGGTCGACCTTCTCCGGCGGTGGAGCACTCATTTTTCTGGCGGCGGCGCGCTGGTCCTCTCCGTCGCGCACCTCCTCTTCTCCGCCGCACACCTCCTCTTCTCCGTCGTTCCTCTTCCCTCTCCGGCGACACCGCAGGAGCTTTCCTCTCCTCTCCGGCAGCGGTCTTCTCCTCCAGCTCTCCGGTTGGACTTCCGCTCTCCCACCTCGGTTCTCTCCTCTCCGACGGCAGCCTTCTCCTCCAGCTCTCCGACCTCCGTTCTCTCCACTCTGATCTCCGTCGCTCCCGCTCGTGATTTTCCAAGTCTCATTCTCTCCGCTCCGTTCTCTCCTTCACTCCGGGCTCCCGTTCTCCTCGGCCAGTCCGGCTCTCGTTCTCCTCGACGAACCGTCTCCCGTTCTCCTCGTCGAACCAGGCTCCGTTCTCCTCGACGAACCGTCCTTCGTTCTTCTCGCTGAACCGGGCTCGCTCCCGTTCTCCTCGCCGAGCTCGCTCCCATTCCCTCGGCCAGTGGCGAACCGGGCTCGCTCCCGTTGCCCTCGCCGAACCGGGCTCACTCCCGTTCTCCTCGGCCAATGGCGAACCGGGCTCTCTCCCCAAACCCGGTTCTCCCTTGAATTTTTCAGCTTTCTCCCACAAAATTTTGGGTTCTCCTTTACCTAACTACCATCTACCCACATTTAATGTCATTTACTCCATTATACCCGAAAAAGTGTAATTTTTTTTCTATAAATTGTTCTGTAAATCTCCATTATTTACTGTATGTATTTATTTTTAAAAGTTAATTATTAAACATTAAATTTGTAACGTTAATTTTATATTATTTTTTAAACCTTAATTTAAAATGGATGAATGTAATTTTTTAAAAAAATTAATTTATAAACGTTAATATTTTAACCTTAATTTTATTTCATCTAATTTAATTTTTACTTTATTTTATTTTATTTAAATTTATTTTTTAACCGTTAATTTAAAATGGAGGAATGTAATTTTATTTTTAAAAGTTAATTATTGAACATTAAATGTTTGACGTTAATTTTTTTTGTAAAAGTTAATTTTTGAACATTAAATGTTTGACGTTAATGTTTGAACATTAATTTTTTTCCGTAAAAGTTAAATTCTGAACGTTAATATTTTAACCTTAATTTTATTTCATCTAATTTAATTTTTACTTTATTTTATTTTATATAAATTTATTTTTTAACCATTAATTTAAAATGGAGGAATGTAATTTTATTTTTAAAAGTTAATTATTGAACATTAAATGTTTGACTTTAATTTTTTTTGTAAAAGTTAATTTTTGAACATTAAATGTTTGACGTTAATGTTTGAACATTAATTTTTTTCCGTAAAAGTTAAATTTTGAACGTTAATATTTTAACCTTAATTTTATTTCATCTAATTTAATTTTTACTTTATTTTATTTAAAAGTTAATTTTATTTAAACGTTAATTTACGACATCATTGTGTTTCGTAGAATATTTGATTGAAACTAATTACTTGATGTTTATTGTTGTTTAAGGATGACAATCAGTCATGTGGAGGTGTTGCAGGGGGGAATGGTTACTCAGCATTTGCAACCACAAATGTGTTTCCAAGTCACACCGAAACTTATTCCTACCTGCAACGGACTGCTCGTCATGTCGGATTTGAACTTGTCATGGGGTCCTACAAAAAAAATAAGAATGGTCCCCTGAAGATATATTGCATTTGCAATCGGGGCCGAAAAGATAAGGTTGTCGATATGAATGATTCGGATACTGTCCGACGAAGTAACACTTCGACTAGAAGTTGTGACTGTCCATTCATGGTTGTCATGAAAGAGAGCAGCACAGGGGAGGGTTGGAATGTAGTACCGTGCAACTTATGGAAAATAATTAATTACAGATAAAATACATTATCAACTTCCGCAACAAGTACATTTTTCAATTACTTACTTTCCAAGGAAAATTTTTACAAATAAACAACATATTCACTAATGCATAGAAAAATGTAAATATAACGTAAAAAATCACACTCTAAACAAAACATTTAATTCTTTTCAAATCCCATACAACGAACTATTTGTGTTTTTTATTTACAAATTATAAAATAATTTACTAAATCATTATACAATAATTTACTTGTTTAACAAGTGAAATTATTATTATTATTTATTAAAATAATTATCAAAACATGTCATCATCATTTACTACAAAATTGTTTTTATAAGATTCAAAAATTTGATTTTCATAATATTAATTTAAATATTATTATATCTATTATATTATATATATTTTCCAAATTACTACAATAGTTATCATTTTGAAATTTAAACTAAACAATTTCTAAAATTAACTATTTTTCATTTTAATTCCAAAGTTCATACAATTCATAATATTAGATTTTTCAAATTTAATTTACTATTTAATTTCCAATTTTCTGATTAAAGAATTTATTTTTCAATTAAACCTTTAAATTTTCTAATATTTGCACCCAAACCCCTCATCTTCCTCATCCCTCCAACTCCAACCTAAACCATAAACAACCTACCGCCTCCGCCGTCCTCCGCCGCCGCCGGCCTCCTCCGCCTTCGGACGCCGCTACAGCTCCTCTGCCTGAAGCCACCTCCTCCCCTCTTCTTCTCCTCCTCCTCTCCTTCTCCTTCTCCTCTCCGTCTCCGTCTCTTTCTCCACCTTCCCGACGCCAGCGTTCCCGCTCTTCTACACCACGGCCCGACGCGCGCCGCCCAAGGCCCAACGAGATTCAGGCCGTTGACAACGAAATTGATTTTTTTTTCTGAAAAACTTACGTTTTCGGGCGAAATTCAGGCTTCGTACAGTGGCCGGAGGTGGTCGGCGTCGGTCGGTGGCCGTTGACAGCGGCGGGTGGCGGAATCCGGCGAGAGGTGGTGGTTGCTGGTAGAAAGTAGGAGAAGCAATTTTGGGCTAATTAAAAGTGTTGTTCTCACAAATGTGGTTCAACCACTTTTATACTACCCAATTTCTTCAAATAAAATTATTTATTCCAAAATATAAATACATATATTTATACATATTAGGGCGTAGATAGTAAAATACATGGCATAATATAGCAACACCCAAAATTTATGTGCGCAATCGATCGAATCCCACGTACATGCTGTTGCTGTCCAGTTGGGATGCGTGTGTTGTTCACTATTGCAAATCTTTTACTACTCAATTCTTATGGAACCCGAGGTATAAGCCATGGATTCTACTAGGATCATCAAATAGTTAATTTGATTAATTCATTATCTAAATTCAATATGTCATTATTCAATTGGTCATTATTTAATTAATTAATTAATTAATACATTATAATGGATTGAGTCATAAGTGAGTTAATTTATTAAATAGATAAATTATTGAATAATCCATGAGATATTCATATGACCCAATGAGTTAAAATATATTATCCAATAAATCATTATCCAATAAGTCATTATATAATTAACCCAACAAGTTATCATTCAATATTTTCTTCTGATTTGGGTTACAAGTTGTCATTATCCAATGAGATCGGTATTAAATACTCATTATTTTTTGGGATTGGGCGGGATGAGAATAATTGTGTTAATGGAAAATTTTTATCTCCATGGATCCCATATTATGTTAACTCAATGGGAACCTAACAAATACCCAATAAATATCCAAAATTACCCAATTAAATGCATGCGTAATATTTAACATAAATATTCACTATAATTCACAAATTATACAAATTATAATTCACAAATTATTCGAGCTCAATCTCGTATAATATTCGAGTTCGTACAATATTCGATTATTTGAACTCAATCTCGTACAGTATTTGAACTCAATCTCGTACAGTATTTGAACTCAATCTCGTACACTATTCGAGTTCGTACAAAATTTGCACTCAATCTCGTACAGTATTCGAGTTCGTACAATATTCGAGTTCAATCTCGTACAGTATTCAAGTTCATACAGTATTCGAGTTCAATCCCGTACAGTATTCGAGTTCGTACAGTATTCGAGTTCAATCTCGTACAATATTCGAGTTCAATCTCGTACAGTATTCGAGTTCGTACAGTATTAGAGCTCAATCTCGTACAGCATTCGAGTTCGTACAATATTCGAGTTCATACAATATTTGAGCTCAAGCTCGATCCCAACTAATATTGTTCATTAATTTCGTCGAGTTTACAAAGCCAACATATTATTTCTTTTATTGAATATAATATAATATAATGTACATAATATTATATTACATAATATAATAAATGATTATATATTTGGGAAAAATTAAATCATTCGTAATTAAACTTGTGAAAATTTAGTTATCTTGTGATATGAAATTATCCACGGGTTACCCATTACCCAACCCAACTCAACCCACCCAAAATTATCCAACGGGTAATTCATTATCCAATCCAACTAAACTCAATAACTACAACTCAATTATATCCATTAACCCAATGGATCATTATCCAATAAATTTTATCTAATAAATGAAAATAGTATGGGTGACCCGATCCGTTTGACGGGATTAGATTCTACTATTTTTCAAGCTTTGTTTTTGCATGCATGTCCTCATGCTGAACCAAATGTTTTGAATGTGTTTGGTGGTACGGTATTTATAAAAATAAGTAAATTTATATAAAATGAAGTGAGATTAATTTTTATTTTTCATTTCATATACTTTATGCTTTTAAAATAATCTACTTTTAAACACTATACAAAACAGTAGGACTGACCCATATGTGAGACAAGTGAAAGATTTGTCTTAAGCCCCCGGTTCATTAATTATATAAGGGATTCATGTTTTTTAAAAAGTATTGTGCATGTAGAAAAAAAATAAAATAAAAATTACAATTTTCAATTAGTTGCCTCAATAATATTCTTATCTTTTCTATATGAGGCATGATTTTACTAATATTACATACCCTAAACAGTTAAGGCTCTGAAACTAATCCACACCAATTCAATTCGGTTCAACAAGGGTAATGAAATAGCAATAATATTATAATTATGAGCTCCTATCATTAAACCAATTGGTATTATGTAGGGGTGATTCGTGATCTTATATATTGAGTCGTAACTCTGTTAACTATCAATGTGGGACACTAACAAATAATATGATTAAATTAAGAAATGTATTGAACTAAATCGTTTTGAAATGAACTAAACAGATATGAACAAAAATTTTTAAAATGAATTAAAGTGCAGATAATATCTGAAGAAAAATGTGGAAAAAAGAGAGGAGGAAACTTGTCATTGTTGTTGGGGCTGCCAAGCCCACCGCAACCAACACTAGTATGAGATATTGTCTAATTTGGACTAAGCCCGCACGATTTTGATATTGGGTCCAACCCCAAAAGACCTCATACTAATGTGGGGAGACTCTAACTCATACTAATGTGGTGAGACTCTAACTTATATAGTGAACAATCACTCTCTCAACTTCCAACGTGGGACTTATGTTGAACACACCCAATTGTTAATAAACCGGAGGTAGTATTATTTTTGCATTCCAAACATTGTGGGTAAAGAAAAAAACTAATATGAGACCGTCTCACCATATGGACAAAGTATAGTTTTGAAAATTACAGAAAATATCCCATATCATCTTCCAACTTAAAAAAATAATTGAGTTCAAACTCTCCATCTCGGTAAAACCGTCTGCTAAGTGTTTGTAATAATTAAAATTCCTTCAAACAATTCCTAACAAAAACATATAACGATCTTACTATTTAACGAGCACATGAACACCTTCATTGTAAACAAAAATCTTCCAAACAATTCCAAATCTTTGAATCTCAGGCACACCCGACGGGCCCACTGGTCCACCCTTGAGCAGTTTCTACTCTATTATGCCATCTCATTCTCACATTAGATGAGGATTGCGATGTGGATAATGTTGGATGGAAATGCATGAAAGTGATAGAGATGTGACGTCAATTGCCCAATGCGGACTCTTAACATGATATTTATCTCAAATTAGGGCATCTAATACAACGATTAATTAGTTGAAATACGAAATATCGGTCTATTTGTTATCATCCTACTTTATTTTCACATTATTCCAGAGTAATTTTACATTGTTAGGATTTTTAATAAAATTTATTTTTTTAACAGTACATATTTAAATAGTATGCTTAACGATAATGTCAAAATTTCACAAGATAGCGGTAGTTCACACCTACTTATCTTTGATATTTTGCTACATTTAAAATTATTTAACTTATTTTGTAGGAAATAAGGGTAATAATCTGTGTTCTATTCATGAATTCAGGATACATTATATAGTAGTACAGGAAACCTATCCCGTCTAGGAGAAATTAACCGAATACAATTATATCTACAATTATGGTAGGAATACAAATCCAAATCCAATTCCAATACTAATTAACACTTAATTCCATAACAACTATAATACTAATTCCGTAACACTCCTCCTCAAGTTGGAGCATGCGGATCAGAAATGCCCAACTTTCCAAGTAAGGAATGAAACTGGTTACGTCCGAGAGCTTTAGTAAACAAATCCGTGGGTTGGTCAACCGTACGAATATGTTGAGTAACAATAGTGCCAGATTGAACAAGATCCCGAACAAAATGACAATCAACTTCAATGTGCTTAGTTCGTTCATGGAAAACCGGGTTGGCTGCTATGTGAATAGCTGATTGACTGTCGCAAAAACAATTTCATAGGAAAAGTATGCGAGACCCCTAAGTCTTTCAGCAAGGACCGAAGCCATAATAACTCATAGCAGGCAACTGCCATAGCACGATACTCTACTTCAGCAGAAGACCGATAAACAGTAGGTTGCTTCTTAGTCTTCCAGGAAACTGGAGAATCACCAATCATAACAAAATAACCTGATAAGGAACGCCTAGTAATTGGACAGGCGGCCCAATCCGAATCACAATAAGCTGTCAATTGTAGAGGACTACAAGAAGAAAGAAATCAACCTTGACCAGGATAACTCTTCAGATAGTGCAAAACACGAACCGCAGCTTGCCAGTGAGGAACACAAGGAGACTTCATGAATTGCGCAAGAGTATGAACTGAATAACTAAGTTCAGGACGAGTGATCGTCAAATAAATGAGGCAGCCAACTAAGCGACAATACTGCTCCGGGTCATGGTAGGCTGGACCTTCACACGTGCCAAATCATGTTGTTGCTCCATTGGAAAATCAATTGGTTTAGAAGCAGATAAGCCTGTATCGGATAAGATGTCCAAAGCATATTTCCTTTGTGAGAGAAACATCCCCTCCGGTCTTCTAGCAATCTCTATGCCCAAAAAATACTTAAGCAAACCAAGATCCTTCATGTGAAAACAAGAACTCAAGTATGTCTTGAACTCAGAGATGAGCGAAGAAGAGCTACTAGCAATGACCAAATCATCCACATAAACCAGAACATGTAAAGAATGTGAACCATGGGAAAAGACAAATAAAGAGTTATCTGCCTTACTTTGGACAAAACCAAATGTCCGTAGAGCCTGCGCCAGTTTAGCAAACCAATTCCGAGGAGCTTGACGAAGACCATAAAGGGATTTCTGAAGGTGACAAACCTGACCATGCGGAACCACGTAGCCAGGTGGGGGTCGCATGAACACTTCTTCATGCAAATCACCATGCATGAAAGCATTATGAACATCCATATGATGCAATTCCCAACCACGTATAACAGCAACTGACAGGAACAAGCGAACGGAACTCATCTTCGCGACTGGAGCAAAAGTCTCTATGTAATCAATTCCTTCAATCTGGCGGTTTCCAAGAACCACGAGACGAGCTTTGTAACGTTCAATGGTACCGTCAGAGCGAAACTTTGTTCGGTAAACCCATTTACATCCAATGGCCTTTTTATGCGCAGGCAAAGGGGACAAAGTCCAAGTCTGATTGCGCTCTAGGGCAGTGAGTTCCTCAACCATAGCATCTCGCCAATAAGAATGACGGGAAGCCTCAGAGTAAGTAGTGGGATCTGCACTAGAAGTTACAGCACCCAAAAATCTAGTATGCATACTAGAAAAATTATCACAATTTACATAATCAGTAAGAGGGTAGAGAACACCTGAGGATAGTGATGACGCATGGGGGAACGTAGTCGAAGAGGGGGGGGGTCTTCATTAACAAGAGCACAAGTAGAATCATCACAATCATAATCAGCCAAGTACGACGGTGGACGTCGAGCACGAACACTTAGTCTGGTGGATGGTGGATTATCGGCAGCAGGCGGAGAAGGACCGGCGTCGGGCGGCAGTGGCACGCCGGTGGTGGTCGGAGTTGGTTGGACGCCGTTGATCGGTGTTGTGTCACATGTGTTAACCGGAATTATCCCGTCGGCGTTGACCGATGTTGACCCACCGGCGTTGATAGGTCGGTGTCGATAGGGGTTGACCCACCGGCGTTGACCGGAGTTGACCCATCGACGTTGACCAGCGTTGACTCACCGGAGTTGACTGCCGTTGACCGGTCAGCATTGTCCAGCAAAAGGGCGGCCGACGGTTGATCGGCAAAACTGTATGGTTCTAGCAAGTAGGAGGAGGAAACTGGCGGTGCAGTGTTGGCACCGCCAGGTTCATCTGTAGAAGCAGATTGCTGAGATGCAGAATACGAGAACTGGTCTTCGAAGAAATCAGCATCCCGAGTGTTATAACTCGAGAGTCCAAGTCGAGAAGACGATAACCTTTCTTTCCGGCAGGATAACCAAGGAACAAACACCGACGACTTCTTGGTGCAAACTTGTCACGGTATCTTGGAACACGAGTAGCAAAACACAAGCATCCAAAGACCCGTAAGGAAGAGTAATTTGGAGCCTGTCCATAGAGTAACTCAAAGGGAGTGCCGTTGAGAAGCTGGGTCGGTGTTCGGTTGATCAGGTAGGCAGCAGTAAGAACACATTCTCCCCAGAAGTCAATAGGAAGATTGGCTTGAAACCGTAAAGCTCGCGCCACATTGAGTAAATGACGATGCTTTCTTTCAACTCGACCATTCTGTTGCGGAGTATCAACCATAGATGTCTCAAAAACGATCCCAGATGTAGTAAAGTGAGATCGGAGAGGCAAAAATTCAGTGCCGTTATCAGCTCGAACTCGTTGGATTATTTTTCCCCACTGGTTCTTGACTAAAGCACTAAATTCTAAAAATCTAGAAACTACTTCAGATTTGGCTACTAATAAATAAACCCAAACAGCTCGGGAAAAATCATCTACTATTGTCAAGAAATAAAAGGCACCACTAGAAGATGGTGTATGATAGGGTCCCCAAACATCACAATGAATTAATTGAAATAATGCAGTAGCATTAGTAGTACTTAAAGGAAAACTATGTCTAGGCTGTTTTGCTCTATAACATATAGAACAAGGCACAAAATGTTTATTATTGCTAGGAGAAACTAACAGAATACAATTATATCTACAATTATGGTAGGACAGGTTCATGGTCGTGCGCCATTGGTCATCAGACAGAGCAGGGCCAAAATCGGAGCGAGCAGGGACCGTAGAGGAAGCCGCCGCCGCCAAGCTTGGTGGCGACAAGGCGGCTCCAGCGAACGGCGGTGGGAGCGAGAGATCGGTGGCGCCACCAGTTTGACCAGCGTTGACTGATGGCCGATCAGGTGGTGCCGATTTCTTGCCCTTCTTGAACCACTCCGGGAAGCCGTGTATCTTAAAACAGGTGTCTTTGTCATGACCCTTGCGACGACAATGTGTGCAAACAAGATTCTTACGGTCGTCGGCAGAAAGAACAACTGGCGAACGTCGTGCCGCATATGCCATAGATGTAAAAGAAGAATCACGGCCTCGAATGATAGCTCTATGATTCTCCTCCTGAGTAACAAGGGCATACACCCTCATGACAGATGACAGTGGCTCAATGCTCAAGATATGGGATCGCGAGGTGTGAAAACCTTCGTCGAGACCAGAGATGAATTGGTAGATCAAATCCTTCTCTCTCTCTTAGAGGATTTTTGCCTGAAAATTGCACTGGCATAAAGCCTTGCAATCTTCACAGATACAGACCACAGGAGGTCGCATGCAGTGATAATCTGCAAACAACTTCTTCAGTGTGGCAAAATAGATGGCGATGAGCTGACCGTTATGCCTGCAACCTTGAATGGCTTCTTGTGTCTGCATAAGCTTCATTCCATCAGCGAAAATAAAACGTGCCTTAAGATCATCCCACAAATCCTTGACTGTAGAAAAAGAACTTGTTGAAGATCGTATCACTGGATCCAGGGTCTGCGAGATCCAGCAGACAAGGGTAGCATTAATCCCAGGCCAGACAGCAGCATCTGGATGATCATCCTGGAATTTTGTGATGGATCCATTAAGGAACCCAATCTTATGTTTGGCCAAGAATGCGCAACAAATCGCATCAGACCATTCATTGTATTTTTCTGGACCTTTCAGCAAGATTGGTACAAGTTGTAACCCTGGACCATCACCGGGACTAATGTAGTAAGGATCAGTCGACACATGACCAATCGGTAAAGCAGCATGAGGGCCAGATTGAGATTGCAGCTGTTTGAGTAAAGCTGTAATTACGTCACTAGCACTCAGATCCTGAAGTTTCGTACCCTCAGGAATCTCAAAACGAGGTTGTTCATCAGAACCCGACATATTGTAAAATCAGGGATGGATAAGAACACTGGTGGACAGTTGCTGACGGCGCGTGAAGGAGGCGGCGGCGCGTGGCGTCGGTCGGCAGCAAATGGCGGCGGATAAAAAACACGAGCAGCGAACGTCGTCGACGGCCGTCGTCGAAAACCGGCTGACAGCGGAGGCACTGGTGCAGTGGCGGTGGCGCGTGGGTTCGACGGCGGCTCGGGAAAAATCTGGGCAGCGGAAAATTTTCTGTTTCAGGTTTCAGAATTTTAGGCTTTGATACCATGTAGGAAATAAGGGTAATAATCTGTATTTTATTCATAAATTCAGGATACATTATATAGTAGTACAGGAAACCTATCCCATCTAGGAGAAACTAACAGAATACAATTATATCTACTGGTAGGAATACAAATTCAATTTCAATACCAATACCAATACTAATTAACACTTAATTCCATAACAACTATAATACTAATTCCGTAACATCATTGATGATCATTGATGATCATTGATGAAGAATGACATACAACAATAATAGAGAGATAAAAAAAGGAGCAAGTAATCTGTTCTACCATTAGCAAGAAACAAGTTGGCTTAGTTTGGCGGAAGTATGCGTTGAACCCAAGCACCTCTATTTTATGGAATGAAATTTGCTTCACTTGGTTATATTTTCACTGGTACAAATTTTATTCTATTTGTACCACCCAAATTTGCACAGAATATTTTTTTTTAGTAAAAAATGTCGAACTTTAACCACACATTTGAATACATATATGAACAATAATTTTATCGTGTGAGATATGGTTAGATTCGACGTAACATGAGTTTCTAAATATCCATTTTTTAAGTATTGTTATTGTTCGTAGCTATACATATTTACAGTCGAACATGTTTATTGGAGACCGTGAAAAAAATTTAGTGTAAGCTTGTATGGGACAGAGGGAGTAAGCAATTTTCTCTTTTCTAAACGAATTAAAATTCAATATTATACCCATGAGAGCGTAAACTAGTAAAATTCAAAGCGTGACTTAGCAATCCCGGACCAAGCTGCACACTTTCTATTTTCTTCGGTTCCAAATTAATTTTTAGTAGTAAAAAGACTTCGCTATCCTCATTAGTTTTGGGCTCGAGTGGCCCAATTTCAAACCCTAGTGATTTTTGTGAAGAGAAGTTTGTTTCTCCAAAGTCCCATTTTTTCTGTATCACCATAATCATATTGTGTCTAAAATCCTCTCCCCATTTTCGTTTAATCTGATCCTTTATTCTCCTTCAAAATCCAGGAACTCCGCAAGGGAGAGACGACGGTGGTGACGACTTCAAACCCCAGGTGCTAAAACCCTTCCCTTCCCACAACTACATCGGAATCTACTGGATTGGGAGTTGCGAATTCCATAGAAGTTGGGCTTTCATTGTTGGTCCAGCCCAAATACAAACACGGCCTGCCAATAGATTGGAAGGAGGAGTAATAAGTCATCTTTGTATTCGAAGAAACCTGGGTTGATTGTCGTAGAGTGAACATGGAGAAGGGGAAAGCAGTTATGGGTTCAGGGCGGCGGTGGGCGGTGGATTTCACCGATAATTCTACAGCTCCTTCTACTCGGGACATCCCCGATCCTCCCGGCTTCAATCGCTCATCACAAGATCAGGTTTCTTTGTTTACAATTTTCCAGTTTATGCTTTCCTATTGCTATATGAATATGCTGTTTCTCACTGTATCTGGGGTTTGATTTTTGTCTAGGACGATTCAGCCGTGAGTAAGCAAAAGAAGGATACTGAAGCTAACTGGAAATCCCAGGTGAAAGGTTATTTTGACTTTTTGATCGAATCCCGTGTCAACTATTATATCATGCTTTGCTTATTGTGGTTGGAGTAATTGCACAAATTAAGTACGATCATTCAACCCTCTTGGTTTACTGTGTGGACTGAATGAATCTTTGGAGTAATTACGGAAAATTTCAATCCTGAAGTAGCCTCTGCTTCAGCATAACATTAGAGGGGTTGGGGAATGTTTTGCTGCTGCTATGGACAGTAACTAGTAACTAGGGAGAAGAGAAATCGTACGCGGATTCTTTAGGAAGAAAAATAGACAATTGCAGCAGATATAAAATTCGGATTCGTCTTGATTAAGTTGTAGTATAGTCCGTCCTAGGATTCATAAATAGGAGCTTCTATTGCTTTTCTGAAGCAGAAGCATGAATAGTATTTGATTTTTTTTCTTTCAAACCCAATATGATCATAGTTTAGTGGAATAAGTCTTAGTTGTTTCTGTGAATATCATCATTAAATATAGATAGAACTTTTCTGTTGATTACATGAAAATTAACAAGGCCTGATATCATCTCCTTAAAGTGGAGCTAAAATAACTCATTGTCCGAGATAACCATCTACTGCAACAATCACCTAAACCTGCAACAATATCATAGAACTTTATTCCAAGTGTTCCACTGTACCTTCCTAATAAATATTAATAAGATATGCCTTTCATTGTGGGCGGATGGTTATTTGATTTTATGCTTCTAACTTATTCCTCTTAGAGTCAGCATCACCTTTCATGCTTGTCATTGAATCTGATATCCCTATGTTGTGAATGTCGTGAACAGAAAGCATGGGAGATAGCACAAGCACCTTTTAAGAATTTGATGATGCTGGGCTTCATGATGTGGATGGCTGGGAGCACAGTCCATTTGTTTAGCATTGGAATCACATTTTCAGCCCTATGGCAACCAATAAGTGCTCTTCAAGGAGTTGGAAAAGGCAAGTCGTTTGTTTTCCATCTCTTTCCAATGAATTATCATAAGTGGCAAGCTACATTTGATTTTAGTGCATAAATTGTTCGAGTCTCATGTAAGCATCAATAGATAGATAGTTGTGTACTTCTTACTGTTCTACACGAGTGTATAGATTATTCTAGTTTTCTTTTCGGGTTGTTTTTATATCGTATGCGTCATTGTTCCTTAAAGATGCATGACATTCAATAACTTTGTGATATTCTTTCCCCATTCGAGCTTGTCGCCTCTCTTATGGTTGCTCTGAATAGCCAAATGTGGTAACATTCTGTCAATGTTTAGTTTTTTTCTGCTGGTATTGCGTGTGCAGCCCAAAACTTTCAAATGCACTTATTTAGCATTTATTCTGATTTGCTGATATGTATACTGTTTTGCAGCTTTTGAGCCCTACAAAGATAATAAAGTGGACCTCCTTGCACCAAAGTTGGTGTACATTGCCCTTAACTTGGTCGGTTTAGGGATGGGTATCTGGAAGGTTGGTTGTTTTCTCATGTTACATTTTACGCTTAAAAAGACAAAATAGCTGTTCTAAGTTACTAATGAAACCTTGTTTGTTATTGCAGCTCAACACACTGGGACTTCTTCCAACTCATGCATCAGATTGGGTTTCATCCCTCCCCCCTGCTCAGGTTAATTCCCTAAAATTTCTGTTTCACTGTCAAATTATTTAGCTCTTCATTTATATGAAGATTTCCTTCTTTATCACAGAACATTTAAATGCTTGTAGTGGAAACAAAGAAAGTTTATGTAGATCTTAATATTTCTTTTTTACATTTCAGGAGGTTGAGTATTCTGGTGGAGGCATTCCTTTGTGGTAGGGCGTGCGGTTGGACAATGCCCAATTGCCAGTTTCCAGGCTTCTTGAGGCAGGATGTATGCCGCTGCCACAACCATACGAGGCTTCACATTTTGTAGCAAGATTACTTTAGTATTTATTATACACTTCCTCCGTTTCAGACAGATTCGTGTTTCTCCAGTGTACAACTTATCCGCCCGTTCGTCTCTAAACTAGATGATGGCATAAATGGCTTAAAATGTAATTTGACCTTGATTTCTAGACATCCCCTTCTCACAGTTTAGAATCTCCTGTGCATCTGGCATCTGAATTTTCTTCTTATTGTTTCTTTTAGCCATGAAATGGCCGAATTGATTTGTGAAGTCACGCTTATGCGCACAGGTTGTACTGTACCAATAATCAGAGTTTGGTGGAACTAAGACTGACATTGAATATTTTGGTAGTTTTTTCAAGCACCATATAATAGATATTATTTGCTTTCTATATAATAGATATTGTTTGCTTTCTATATAATAGATATTGTTTGCTTTGTGATTTGTCAATTGGTGGTATTTGACTCATTTTGACCAATTCCAAGCACCCTAAAACGGTACCGTTTTCCCCAACCACCACCCAACCTATATTGTTTCCTTCTACGTCGATCTGCTATTACCCACCTCTCTGCCATCGTTTCCTTATCACCAAGCTGTGATTTTTTGTCAATCTGCTGTTGTTATTAATGGTATGTGTGATGTTTTGATGTAGCCGTTCTTTTTGGTGCCATTCGTTTTTGTTCGAGGCTGTTAGGGTTTTGTTCTGTGTTTTGGTTTACAGTCTTATGATTACCTCTATTTGATTAACAAGCAGCATGGAACGTTCTGGTGTTGTGTGTGTTATCTCTCTGATGTGTAATTGCTAACGAATCTTGCTGTCTTTCGTCTTGTGTTTTTGTTTCTGCCAAATTGGAGATTAGTGTTTTTATGGTTTCGTTGGATTTAATTTTTCGATTGGCTTGATTCTACTTTTGTTGAATATCTATTTCAGATTTGAAATTTTTTACCTTGATTAATTAAATTAGGGGCGGAACTACCATGGTGCGAGATAGGGTTCCAGCCCTACCTGAGATTCCGGCTCCATGGTAGTAGTGGTGAGTAGTGCTTCCCGGTGGTTTGCGCTTTCCCGGCGGCGAGAGCTCTGTTTTCCGGCGATTAGTGTTGGAGAAGAAGGCCGCGAGTGACCTCCTTTTTTTGGCCCAAGCTTTACCAAAACGACATCGTTTTAGTACAAGTCAAACGACGCCGTTTTGGTTAGTACCGAACGGGAAAAAAATGAAAAATCAAAATTTAAGTATTAGGTTTGTTTGGGTTGGGCGAGAATGACCCAATCCACAATTAGAAATTGACGTTGCTCCAGAATAGAAGTGGCGTGCCTCTATTGCTCCAGCCTTCAGACCTGCTCTGTGTCAGCTCTGCTGCTCCGAACGCCGTCCTGCCACCATCCCTCAGCCCTCCATTCTCCTCTTCATCTAGTCTCCTCTTTATGTTTATGAATTGAATGTGGTAATTTAATTTTAGAGTTTATTGTCTATTTTATTTTTTCCTTCAAAAAATTAATTTATATGAATACTATTTTAGTTTGGATGTCGAATTGAAGTTATATGATTGTATCAAATGAATTGCGCATGTATAAATTATAATTTTTTGATTTATTATTTATGTGAAAGAGCCCGTCTCTTGAAAGACGGTCTTTCCATAAGTTATGGAAAGACCAAGGTTTAAAGTGTAAACTAGAAGAAATTAAGATAAAATTTTCGGGTTGCATGAACCGGGTTATAAATTTTATAACTACTACATGTTTCATACTAAAACTTTAATATTGCAACTAAGACCTTTTACATTTTATTATTCTAATCAAACCCCGTCTTTCCATAAGCCTATGGAAAGACCGTCTTTCCCAAAACTTTGCCTATGTGAAATTGTCAAATTATGGAATTAGAGATATTTGTTAAATTAAATTTAGATGAATATGATTTTATAAATTATTTATTATTATAATTTTTTATTTTTTCATAATGCTTTTAGAGTATAAGAATGAATTTAATTTACATATTTTTCCTATGGACAAAATTTTAATTCGAAGTATAAGATTTCCATCTTCTAAGAGATCGAATGAACCTAATGAACAAAGGCACAATAAAGAGGGTAGTAGTAGAAAACAATCTTGCATAGAATTCAATTGGAATGATGTTATAAGTGATCCTGGGCTACGTAAACCTATTAGAGAAATTGCTGTTTCTATTAGAGATGAAATGCTAAGAAAATATATATTAAGAGGTCCTTGCCAACCTAAGAATCATACTTTTCCCAAGACATTGTTCAAGGATGAATTTAGAAGTTTTCAAAAGTGTTGGTTTGATGAATTTAATTGGTTGGAGTAGTGTTTCCAAGGATGCTGCTGAGAAAGATATTTTTGTTAAGATCGAGAATGAACTGATTATTCAACGTTATCAAGATACGGAGTCTCGTAAATATTTGTTGCCTCAACTTGTTCCTAGTTCTACTTCTAATAATTCGAGCAATAGAGAGTCGTTATTTTAGTAGTTTAGTGAACTTGTAAAAACCTTATTGTATCGTACTCAATTTATTATATCACGTACTACTTTAAATTATTTTCGAGTTGATTTTTTAAATTGAAACTTGAGTAGTATTAATCAAACTCACCTGAAATTTTTTTTCGGTTCCGCAACTGAATTAAACATAGGTGTTATGTCATATGTTTTAGGGTTTTGTCGTATGTCAATAATCTATTTGATGTGAGTTCGTACTGAATGTGTTTTTAGCTAATTGTTTCTAGAGCTTTGTTGGTTACAATCGTTTAGCTATCTGACCATGTTCTTCTTGATTGTTGAATGCAGAAGAGATTGAATGCTGTAATGGAGTCTAAAGGAGGGAAAAAGAAGTCCAGTAGTAGTTCTTTATTTTACGAAGCTCCCCTGGGATACATCATTGTTAAGGAAATAGAAACTCTTTCCTTGTAGGAAAGATTATAGATAGTAGTAGCTAATTCTACTATCATTTATAATTTTTCCTACAAGAAAAGAGTTTCTATTTTCTTAACCATCGTTGAGGACATTCGACCAAACTGTGGCATACTCCAACTGCGCTCGCAACCCATCCTGATATCGCCATACTTGGGTTCGTATCACGTCGTGGGGCGTCATATTGTGATAGTAACTTTTTCGTTTGGGTCATTGGTACTATACTACTATGTTATTTGTTATGGGATTATTTCGCCATTGTGCGATTATTATTGACATTACTCCCTCGTCCCACCCTATTCTTCATAGAATTATTTTACGATCTCTAATAAATATGTTTGACTGTAAATATGTGTAGTTACAGACACTAGTGATACACAAAAAATTGATATTTAGAAACTACAAGTTACGACAAATCTAATCATATCTCATACGATAAAATTATTGTTCATATACCTATTCAAATATGCGATCAAAGTTTGACATTTTTGACAAAAAAAAAGATTATGTGCAGAATAAGTTGGGATATAGAGAGTATGAAATTTTTAGTTTATTACTAGGTGTGTTGGGCATGCGGCCCTTGACATGAGTTCTGTGAAACTTTACTCCTATGTAGCAGCAAAAGAAAATCGGAATTTTAAGATATACTTGCAGCTTGCTCGTTACTAAATGAAATGCTTAGTTTAGAAACATTTCTTTATCAAAATACTTGTCGTGGAAAGTCAACAACAAATATGCAACAATTTGGAATTTGAAGAATTCCTCTGAGAGCACGTATAATGGTAAAACCCCTCTGCAATCGTTCCTGTGGTTTTAATTTAGAGTTAAGTGCTCATATAACTCCATGTTTTGGTAGTTTGTGCTAATATGACACTGTGAAGTTGGAAAGTGCTATTATAACCCTGTGTTTTGCTTGAATGTGCTAATATAACCCTGGAGGCCTGAATTTGGCCAGAAATACATGATTCCTATTATACCCCTATTTTTAAAAAAAAAAAATTAGAACAAGTGAAACGACAATTATGCCCTCATTCATTTATTTCCTTTTCCCTCATTCTTTCCGCCCTGGTTTCGTCCAACTTCTCAAACGTAACCATGGTTTCCTCATTCTTTCCACCACCTCTGCCACTCTGCTTTGGTTCTGATTCCTTCTCAAACTCACCGTACTCCCCATTGCCACCACCGCCGCCATCCACCACTTCTCAACTTGTTATCATTTCCTTCTTTTCAGATACGCAATCAGATCCATTTTCCCAATTTTCTTGCTTTTCTGGGTCTGCTCTGCTCGGATTCGTGGTGGGTTTTGTTGGTTTGGGTTTATCTGAGATGGGTTTTTCTTGGTTTGTTTGATTTGGCTATGTTTGGATTCTCCGCTTTCTGGTGCGGTGGAGGGGCTAAGGACGAGCGGTGGTTGGGACGATGGGTGGCGGGGATAGGGATGAGTGGTGGTGGTGATGGTTGGGACGAGTGGTGGCGGGGTTAGGGATGAGCGGTGGTGGTGGTTGGGACCAATGGTGGCGGGGCTAGGGACGAGCGGTGGTGGTTGGGACGAGTGGTGGTAGGGCTAGGGATGAGTGGTGGTGGGGCTAGGGACGAGCGGTGGTAGTGGTGGTGGTTGGGACGAGTGGTGATGGGGCTAGGGACGAGTGGTGGCGGGACTAGGGTTGAGTGGTGGTGGTTGGGACGAGTGCTGGGGCGAGTGGTTTGGACGAGTACTGGGGCAAGTTTTTGGGACGAGTGGTGGCGGCGGCGGCGGCGGAGGTGGCAGAGCAACGACAGCGGAGTAGTGGCTGTGTTATGGAAAAGATGAAGAACTAGGGGTAATTTTTCTTTACATTTTTAGTTTTAAGACTAGGGTTATTTTAGTCTTTTTAGTTATGATCAATGCCGAAAAATGCCAAGTCATACCGGAATAGTGCCAAAAGTTTATATCGGCACTTCTGATTCAAAACACATGGCTATAATAGCACTTTTCAACTTCATAGGGTTATATTAGCACAAACCACCAAATCATAGGGTCATATCAGTATTTTGCCCTTCAATTTATTAGATATTCAATCTCTCTCCTCCACCTCAGCAATTAGAACCATAAAGGAACCACCTAATTTTTCTCTCTACAATGGTTGAAACCATTTTGTAGCTATTTCATAGACCCCGCTTAATTTTCTCTATCCTACTCATTGATTATACCTTTAATATTTAAATAAATTTGTCCATCCAAATAAATTAAAATGTAAAATATAATAATACATTTGTAATTTTTTAATTGAATTTCTTCTTTTCAAAAAAATTAAATATTTTGCAATCTAAACAAAGTCTTGGGAAAGACGATCTTTCCATATGCTTATAGAAATACAGAGTTTAATTAGAATAATAAAAGGTAAAAAGGTCTAAGTTGCAATATTAAAAATTTATTATGCAACGTGTATTAGTATTAAAGTTTATAACCTGGTTCATGGAACCCAAAAATTTTATCTTCATTTCTTCTAATTTACACTTTAAACCTTGGCCTTTACAAGACTTATGGAAAAACCGTCTTTCAAGAGACAGACTCTAAATAATTAGAGAAATTGATTTTAAAAATTCAACATTAAAAAAAATTACATTTGAAAGACTAATTATTACAATTAGAAAAATTACAATGAATATTTATTTACTAAAATATTGATCTAACATGTTTAATTATTACAAATTAAAAATCGAAATATTGATTTAGTGTGATCAATTGTTACGAACACAAAACAAATTACAAATAATAAAAATTAGTGTCTCAATTATTAAAAAAATAAATTGTTTTTAAGATTTTTTTTACATATATTAAAAAATGGACTACAATTATTACTAAAAGGGATTATAAGTAATAAAAACAAATTAAGCACTAAATTGAAAAAAAATGGAACTAACTAAAATAAGAGTCAGTCTTTTGAAAGACGATCTTTTCATAAGCAATGGAAAGACCAAGGTTTAAAGTGCAAATTAAAATAAATGAAGAAAAAAAATTCGGGTTGTGTTAGAATAAAGCAAGTTGATGATTAGATAAGATTTTATTCATGATGACTAGGTTAGAGTTATGTTTAGACTAGTCTACTTGGTACTCTATTTATACTCTTCTTAATTAATTAGAATCATTATGGGAAATCACTCTTTCATGCTATCAGAGCAGGTTCTAATCCTAAACCCTAATTATTTCTGTTAAATTTCAGCCTCCCTCTTAAACCCTTTTTTTTCAGGCCGATCAACCTTGCCGGAAACTGGTGAATTCCGGCCAAGGGCTAGCCAACTTCCGGCATCTTTTCTCAGATCTCCGATGTCTTCAGGTTCACATTGGTTCCTTCTAGTGATGGACGTCTTCTATTCCAGCCACTTGTCCGGCGTCGTATCCACCGACAATTTCGGCATCAGATTCATCTTCGTCAGCAGCGGCTCTGCCTCCAGTGGCTATCCTCGTCATCTCCCCAGAATTGATTCTTCGTCCGCCATAATTTTCCACCGACAATTGTTTGGCTGCAGATTCCGGCCTTGTCCATTTTTACTAGCGTATATTTTGTTTTCTTCGGTGTAATCTTCGGCGACCACCTCCAGATTTTTCAGGCGCCTGTCCTCTTACCTTTCCGGATCCCTCTACGGCGTCCTTCTCCGTTTGAGGCAAAGTTCAGTTCAACCAGTCGACAGCAACGGTTTGCAGAGGCAGCGGCGAGTCCAACGATTTACAGCGGCGAGTCTTTCTCCAGGCGCATGCTCTCAACCTTGCAATTCCTCCAGGCACGTGAACCCACTTGCTCATGCCCTCCACGCGCCAGCAGCCCTCCCTTTGGCCAGCGTCTTGCACGTCACATTATTTCAGCCCTCACCACTTTACCACTTTGCAGTATGGCTCCTTCTGTTAGTATCTCAGAATTTAGGCATTTTGGCCATCGGTGGATTGTAGATTCGGGTGCTACAAAGCACATGGCATCATCTCATGCTGTTGTTGATTATGTGAAACCTTACCATGGCTCTTCCCACGTCTATGTTGGTAATGGTTCTCAACTCCCTTTTACTCATGTTGGTGAATCTCGGATTTCTAAGTCTTTGCATATTTATGATGTGCTTATTGTGCCTGATCTCACTTAAAAATTGCTTTTTATTAGCAAATTAACTCGAGATTTAATTGATGTTGCCTGCCTTGATGGTTGTTCTTTTATTATTTGGCATAATATCACTAGGGAAACCTTGGGTCACGGTCATATTGAGGGTAGTCTTATGTCTTAGACTATGGTGCATCTTCTTTAATGTCTACCGTGGAGTCAAATAAGTCGCGTGCGTCCTTTGAAATCTGGCATGCTAGACTTGGTCATGTTCCACATTCCGTTATTTCTGGTTTGCGTGCTTTTGGATCCTTAGTTGTCTCGTCGGTTTTTCCTAAACCCACCACCATTTGTGATGTGTGTGAAAAAGCTAAAGGGAAACATTTATCTTTTCATACAAATGATAAACGTGCTGCTATGGTACTTGATATAGTTCATTGTGACTATGAAGGCCCTCTCCTATTATATCTGCTGATGGTTTCTCATACTATGCCATTTTCCTTGATCATTCTCGACTCTCGTGGTTTTACCCACTTTGTCGTAAATCCAATTTTTGGGATGTCTATCGCAAGTTTGAGATCTTTGTGGAGAACCAATTTTCTTTCTCCATTAAAGTGTTTCACAGTGATGGGGGGACTGAGTTCGTAAATGGTCGCTTACGCTCTCACTTTCAGACAAAAGGCATTCACCATCAGATTTCTTGTACGTATACTCCTGAGCAGAACGGTCGGGCTGAGCGCAAGCACTGCCACATTACTGAGATGAGCTTGTATGTGTTGTACCACTCTCATGTTCCTCTCTCCCACAGGTCACATGCATTTGCTACAATTGCTTATACCATAAATCAGTTGCCCACTGCGGTTCTTAGTGGACGATCACCATTTGAGGTTGCTAATGGTTGGGTTCCCATATACACAAACTTTAATGCATTTGGTTTTCGTGTGTACCCTTATCTTTGTCCATATGCAGCTCACAATCTCGCTCCTCGCAGTTTGCCTTGTATCTTTCTTGAATACGACTCCCAGTACAAGGGTTATCGATGTTTGGATCCTATGTCTAGAAAGATATATGTCACCAGACATGCTCGGTTTGATGATACTTTCTTCCCTTATGCCGATGGTTATACTTCAGTACCTCTATTCTCTCTGGATGTCTCTACTTTTTTGGATCCTGCTGATACATCAGCTAATACTCTTACTTCTTCCATGGTGGCATCTCCTCCTGCTCGGTCTGCCACATTGGTTACTAGCCCTCCTGGTTCATCTATGTTGTCATCCTCACCGACTACAACACCATGTTCTGACTGCTCTGACAATGCAGACCATCCAGTGGCCGCTCAAACTCATCCTGCTATGTCCATCCCGCCATCGACCAGCTCACCTGGTCCACCGACCAGCCCATCCAATTCTCTGACCACCTCACTGGCTCTTTTGCTTGCTGAAACTACTCCCCCGGTCTCTCCACCTCAGATTTACACTTATCGTATAGCTACTCGATCGGTGGCTGGAGCTATTCAGCACAGAGATTATTCTGATATCATTGCTCATAGTCTTACTGCTGCCTTACTTGCTCAGTCAGAGCCCACAGATTACTGAACTGATCTTCAAAATCTGGCTTGGGTTTCTGCTATGGATGATGAGATGACAACTCTTCGTGGACAACACACTTGGGATTTGGTGCCTCGCCCATCTGACGTCAATATTGTTGGCTCCAAATGGGTTTACAGACTGAAGTATCGACCAGATGGCACTATTGAGCATTATAAAGTTAGGCTTGTGGCACATGGTTTCTCACAAATTCTAGGTTTTGACTTTGACCACACTTTCAGTCCAGTGGTCAAAGCCTCCACTGTTCGGACAGTCCTCGCCATAGCTACAATGCGTTCCTGACCAGTTCATCAGTTGGACGTCAAGAACGCTTTCCTTAATGGTGTTCTTGATGCTCCCGTCTATATGAAGCAGCCTGTTGGTTATCAGGATTCTGCTCATCCAAACTATGTTTGCTGCTTGCGGAAGGCCATTTATGGTCTTAAGCAGGCTCCTCGGGCTTGATTCCAGCACTTCAGCAGTTATCTGACACAGCTTGGTTTTTAGTTCAGCTCAGCCGATACTTCTTTATTTGTTCTCTCAAGCAGGTCATCATTACTGTATCTACTTGTGTATGTGGATGATATCATTCTTACAGGAAACAACTCGACTCTTCTTTGTCAGTTCATTGATCGGACACACAGAGAGTTTGCGATCGAGGATCTGGGTGCTCTTTATTACTTTTTTAGTCTTGAAGTTTCATCGACCTCATCCGGGTTACTTCTTAGCCAAGCAAAGTATGCTCGGGATATTTTAACTCGGGACGGTATGTCTGACGCGGCCCCCATTTCTACACCATTTGTCATTGGTTCTCAGCTTCACAACTCTACCAGTCCTCCATTTCGGGATCCTACACTTTATCGTTCCCTTGTTGGTGCCCTCTAGTATCTTACCATCACTCGTCCGGATTTGGCCTTCTAGGTCAACACGGTTAACCAGTATCTTTAGGACCTCAGAAATGACCATTTCGCTGCAGTGACACGGATTTTGCGGTATGTTTGTGGCACCCTTCATTTTGGTCTTAACTTTCATTCTACTAGTACTCCTAAGTTGTTGGGGTACTCTAATGCTGACTGGGCCCACTATTTGGAGACTCGACTGTCCACTTATGGTTATGCAGTTTATCTTGGTGGGAATCTGGTTTCTTGGAGTGCCAAGAAATAACCCACTATTTCTCGCTCTAGCACTGAGTCTGAATACCGTGCTCTCGCCAACACTGCTTCAGAGGTGATTTGGCTCACTCATTTGCTTCGTGATCTTAGGGTTCCGCTTTCTGGTGCTCCATTGATGTTATGCGACAACAACAATGCTATGTTCTTGGCTTAGAATCCGGTGGCGCACAAGCGGGCGAAGCACATCGACATTGACTATCATTTTGTTCATGAGTTAGTGACATTTGGAAAGCTACGTGTTGCTCTTGTCCTGACTTCTCTTCAGATTGTAGGCATCTTTCACCAAAGAACTCTGTCGTCCACTATTCGAGTTCTTCAGGTCCAAGCTGTTCATCAGCGAGCATCCAACACTTCGCTTGCGGGGGGTGTTAGAATAAAGCAAGTTGACGATTATGTAAGATTTTATTCTTGATGACTAGGCTAGACTTATGTTTAGACTAGTCTGATTGGTACTCTATTTATACTCTTCTTAATTAATCAGAATCATTATGGGAAATCACTCTTTCAAGTTGCATGAATTGGGTTATACTTTATAACTAATACACATTGCATAATAAAATTTTAATATTACAATTAAGATATTTTACCTTTTGTTATTATAATTGAACCCCGTCTTTCCCAAAACTTTGCCCTAAAATAAAGCAAAGAAAAAAATGAAACAAAAGAAAACAAAACGTGTGCAGGTTGGGGAAAGGAAAAGTATTTGACATGTCTGACGGAATGCACATGGGTTCTCTTGGACCAAGTGCTGGGCAAGGTTCCAGGTCTGAGGAACCGAGCGATGGTTTCACTTTTGTGAAACCTTTTTGGAACCCCCATTATGGGGTTCCAAAGTTCCAGTTGGGTTCCAGAGTAGTTCCAGTCCAGAACTGGAACCTCTTTAGAACCTTCATTACACATGCTCTGAAGCCGGCTAATGCTCACATCATATGCTTCCACTAAAATTGGGACCATGAGACAAGCACATCATATGCTTCCACTATAGGGCCGGCCCTGGTTGGGAGGGAAAGAGGTGGAGGTCGTGGTTGTGGAGGAAGGAAAGGGCCCCGCACGTGGCGGAGGAGAGGTGATGTACGAGGTTTGATTGGTCTTCTGGGCAGTTGGAGTTTTTGAATTGGGGATTGGGCTCGGGTATGGATCATATAGTTAATCTAGAACGGTTAATCTAGTTATGAATCATGTAGTTACTAGATATACAGAACAAGTTTGTTCTGTTTGGATCAGTCTATAAAAAATGAAGACTAAATTTTTTGTCCCCTACAAAGCATCTTATACCATGTTTTGGTCCCAGTTTGCAAATCAACCATCAGACAGTACCAAACAAATTCAAAACGATATGTTTTGGTCCCCAAAGGTGGTTTTTAGGTACACTGGAACTGTTTTCCAATAAAATTAGGTGTATTTTCGTAATTTTACTTATTTAAAAATATTTTCAATTAAATTATTGGATCAATACGCATATATTCTATATTTGGTGAGTGGCTTAATTGCAAATAAACTAAAAGGAAGAAATGGCAAAGCCAGCGAGGCTGCAACTAGTCATCACCGGTCCCCTCACCGCCATCGACGAGAAGGAGTGCGAGGAGGTGATGAAGGACCTCATCTCGTACCTGGTGATCCTCTCGGAATGCATACATGAGGCAGCAATAAAGGCTAATTCCTTCAAATCCGAGTGCACCGCCGTGAAGATCCTCGTAGAGAAAATTGGCCTAAACCTCCGCTCGACGCTCTCAACGAGCGCCCCATCCACTGTATTGCGACGGAGGTCACGAAGCTTCTGGAGAAGACACTGAATCTTGTCCCCTAGTGCCGTCTCGGTAGCTTCATCCGCGGCCTCATCACCTTCGTCTCTGCCGCCGACTTCAAGAAGTTGTAGGTGCTCCTCGAGAGCTCTGTCGCCAATATGGAGTGGCTCCTTAACAACTACTATAGCAGCGGTGGTGGAGGAATAACAATTTCCCTCCATCCTATTGCTGAAAGAGGATTCCAGTGGCGGCAGCGCTCTTGATCAGCATTTTGGGTTCAGCGAGGAAAAGGTTCAGCGAAGAAGAAAGGCCTTTTCTTTTCTTTTTTTGATTTCTTTAAACTCAGGGGTATAATGGTTATTTTACAGATTTTGATCAATTGTACCATTGACTTTACCTGAAAACCACCTTTGGGGGCCAAAATATATCGTTATGAATTTATTTGGTATTGTCTAAGGATTGATTTGCAAATGAGAAACAAAACATGGTATAAAATGCTTTATAGAGTACTAATAAAACTAGTAAAAAATGAAAGCATTTTACTAAGGAAATCTGTGTGGTCTCAACAAGGAAAAGGAAAGTGCATGCCCTCCTCACCCGTAATAAGGCCATAAGTCATAACCCATTCCCCTAAAACATGCCCAGTATTGATGGTAAATTCCCTCCCACTTACGCTTAATTATATTACGTTACGTAAAGTTAAAATTGGCAACTCAGTCTAATCTCTCACTTTTTTCAATCGGTGGTGGAATAAGGACAAAAATTGGTGGGGGTATCGAAAGAGCGGACAAATTCCCTTTAATTTTAATGAGTTTGGACGGACAAAGACATGAAAAGTATTACTCCTTAATTTGCTGGAGTTTATCAGGGCGGCCACACCAACTCATCCCGTTTCAGTTTTGTTACTAGCCGTGACAGAGGGAGGGAGTAATATTTTATACCTTAACCTACTCTAATAATATAGAAATACGAGTATAAGAGTAGAAAGATTCATGTTAGACTGTCTCAGAAATAAAAATAAATTAAGTAAAATTTTTAAACTTTCAAAAAAGATCACATATTATTTCTTAATTATTTTTAAAAATTATACTTGGACCCTCCATCATATTATAAGAATGATAGAAATTGTCTCAATCAAGCTTTTGTAGTATTGTAAGAGAATGAAAATCCATATCCGATGAAATAATTAGTATAGGGCTGATGGTGAGAAACAGCCAATACTGCCAGCAACATTCATCATGTTAATAATGTGGTATAGCACACCCACGGGTGTACCCTAGTGGTTGAGAGATGGGTGGGTAAGCCAATGATCCCAGGTTCGATACTCGGCAGCACCAGTGTGGGGAGTTCTTACTTTGCAAGGCTTCCTTGTGCGCACCGAGTCCATACCAAGCCCATTGATCCTGGTGTTGGGCTACCGTAATTTACCTCTCATACGTTAACTGGAATGTCGATTGGTATGGGCCGCTGAGCGCGAGCGGATCTTCGCCTTTATCCAAATGTGGTATAGCAAAGAAGCCAACAATGTGTGAGAAATGGTGCTCGCCACTTCTCCAACATTTTCGACCCCACGAATATCAACAATTTTCTTCACGTTGATGAACACATCACTCGTTGGAATCATCATTAATTTGTCGGAATCATTCTAATTTCTAGCTCTAAATCACGCCAATGAAGAAACAACTACAAACTTGATAAAATTGTTCTAATTTCTAGCTCTAGATCACGCCAACGAAGAAACAACCCAAGTACAAACTTCATAAAACTGTTTAGGGAAATATGCAAATATAACCCTGGGTAATTGAGAAAGTATCGATATAACCCTAAAATAATTTTTAGTGCAGATATAATCCTAACAACTTTACATAAGTACAAATATAATCCTATAGCTAAATTATGGCATTGACTGGCTATTTTCGGTCATTGACTGACTAAAAATGACCAAAATACCCTTGTAGCATAATAAAAAAAATTGAAAGATAAAATTACCCTTTATCGTGTTACTGCATCCGCCACTGATTCCAGAAACTTTCTGGTAATGGAGAGCGACCGCACGAGAGGGAGATGGAGTTGTACTGGTATGCATCGAGTGCAAGAACTGTGATTTATAATGGCTGAGGTTATCCAATTACTGTAATTGTCTGCATATATATGTACACACAGATCTATTACCTTTTACAAAACTCCTAAACTTTGTTTCTTGAGCCTGGTTAAACTCCTCCATCACTAAGTCTTTTTTCTCCTAAAATTTCCCCAAAATGGAAAAACAATTTCATTGTCACAAAAAACCAAAACTTCCAGAAAAAGACTCTCAAAATGAGACAATCAAACGATACCTTCATCACCCTGTACTTGTCATAGAGCTTCATGTAAAGCTTCTGCAACTGAAATGGGAAATGGTATAAATAATTTAGTGATTAAAACTCAAAAATTTGAGCAAAATGAGTGGGGAAAGGATTACCCGAGCCTCCTCAACCATTGTAATTGAGCTCCATCGCCGATGGGTTTAGCAACTAATCGGGTTTAGCAACTGATCGGGTTTAGCACTGCAATTTACACTGTTTCCAGATCTAGGATTGTGAAGAAAGACGTCGACCGATAGGATAGGAAGAAGACGAGGACCACCAAAATGCCAATTGGAACCTTGGTGAAAAAGGGCACAGGCTGATGAAGAGCGGGGTTGCCGGAGAAAAAGATCCCAAATCGGAAATGCTGGAGAAGCTCACCGAAAAATGGAAATGAAACAGAGCATTGGCGAAGATTAAGGCTGAACACCGGCGGCGATCGGCGTTACAGCCGAAGAAGAGCAGAACACCGATTGGAACCTTGGTGAAGAAGGGCGCCGACCATGTTAGAGTAAATCAGGATTTATTTTATTTGATTGATTCTAGATAAGTCTTGTTGACTAAGCCAGAGTCTTAGTAGTACTATATTTCCTTTTGTATTCTATTTATTCCTGTCAGCAATAGATCATTTCCTTACGGCAAATACATCTTGTCATGGTATCAGAGCAGTGTTCTGATTCACCCTCCGAAACTTAGTTTTTTCCCGGCTGCCATCCTTCTTCTTCCTCCAGTGGCCGAACCTCTTCTCCCCCTCTTCCTTTCAAATTTTTTTCCAACGCCACTCTCATCATGGCCAATGAAAAATTATCGTTCAATACCCTTCTCCAAATGATGCAAATCAAGCTCAATAAGTCTAACTTTCTTCTCTGGAAACGTCAGATTGAATACGTCTTTAGACCTCATAAGATTTTTGGTTATCTCGATGGGTCGACTCCATGCTCACCTCTCCCTACTCTGTCGTCAACCGGCTCACCATCTTCCTCTTTTGTTGCCGCCCTCCGCTCTCCTCCCGCAGGCTGCATGACTGACCATGCAGTGGCTCAGGCGGCTTACAAATTGGCCAAGGAAGTCCATAACCTATGGATTGATGAAGACCAGAGGGTCTGCAGTCTGTTGTTCTCCTCTTTCTCTCTCTCTCTCTCTCCTGAGGCCCTTTCCAAACTCCCGGGTTCGTGTGTGGCTGCCAAGTACACCTGGGACAACTTTTGTGCCACTTTTTAGAATAACAGCACGTCCACTATCCTGCGCCTTTGTGCAGATGCCCACGG
Source organism: Rubia yunnanensis (assembly GCA_037428765.1). Lineage (NCBI taxonomy): Eukaryota > Viridiplantae > Streptophyta > Magnoliopsida > Gentianales > Rubiaceae > Rubia > Rubia yunnanensis. The sequence continues at coordinate 7,845,046 of CM075064.1, forward strand.
TATACGTAAGAGCGGTGCTGTTCATGAACTCCATTTACAATTTAAAGATATTTTGGAGCAGTTATCCCTTATGGGTTCTCCCGTTTCTAACGATGATCATATAATTTGGTTTTTAACTGCTCTCGGGTATGAGTTCAAAGATTTTTATACCGCGTTGATTAATTCTTCCCCTACACCCTTATATGTCGATATATTATCTTGTGCCAAAAACCACGAGACGTCTTAAAAAAATTACAGGGGAATTCAGCACCGGCGTCCGGGCCAGTTTCTTTCGTGGTGGGATAAAACCCCTCAGCCCACCGTGCATGGGATCATGCGCCGGTGAGGGGCAGCGGTATGTTCGGTCCCCGCATCGCCAGGGGCGGTCACTTCGGTGGACGCCATGGTGGCTGGTCCACTGATTATGCTCAGCCGGCCGCCTCGAGCTTAGGTGCTGGTCGTGGTCAGCCGTACTACACCTGGTGTGGTCGGCTCGGTCATTTTGCTTCTACTTGCTATAAGATGTTAGCTCAAAATCGTCGTACAGACTCGACCCACCTAGCAGAAAACTTCCAGGTGTCCATGCAGCTGAACCCCCTTGCGAGCACTTCAGACTGGTATCTTGATTCCAGTGCAACCAATCACATGGCGTCTTCAGCCTTCGGCCTGGACAGTGTTTCTCCCTATTCCGGTAATTCTCAGGTTTCTGTTGGTAATGGTGTTTCTATTCTTATTTTGCATGTTGGTAATTCTCATATTTCAGAGCATTTGAAACTGTATGATATTCTAGTTGTTCCTGAGATCACTAAGAATTTACCGTCTATTAGTAAACTGACCAGAGTTTTGAATGTGTCTGTTACCTTTGATGATTGGAACTTTGTTATTCAGAACAAAGTATCCAAGGCAGTCGTGGGCAGGGGCCACAGTGATGGAGGTCTGTACGTGTTAAACAAAGGTGATGCAGCACTGGTTTCCTTTTTGCAGCAAAATAAAAGATGGGCATTCTTCGAGCTTTGGTATGCTCGCCTAGGACATGTGCCAACTGCAGTTATTTTTGGGTTACAGAAGTCTGGTTTCCTTTCTGTTTCCTCTTCATTACCTAAACCACATACTTGTACTCCTCGTGTTATGGCAAAGGGCATCGGTTATTTTTTGTTGAAAACCCTAAACGTGTTGCGTGCGTTCTGGATTTAGTACATTGTGATTTGGGGTCCTTCCCCAGTTTTATCTGAGACTGGTTTTTCTTATTATACCTTATTTTTGGATGATCACTCTCGTTTTACTTGGTTTTTGCCGCTTCATCGCAAATCCGAGTTTTTTGAAACATACTTACAATTTGAGGCTTTTGTTGAAAATCAATTTTCTTCCACCATTAAGGTTTTTCAGAGTGACGGAGGCACTGAGTTTTTGAACACGTGCCTGCGGTCTCGTTTTTCCTCAAAAGGCATTCACCATCAAGTGTCATGTCCGTATATTCTGCAGCAAAATGGACGAGCAGAGCGAAAACATTGGCATGTTGTGGAAATGAGGCTTACATGTTATTCCATTCGCATCTTCCACTTTCTAGATGGGTTAACGCTTTTGCCACTTTGGTTTATACCATTAATCGGTTACCTACTTTGGTTTTACAGGGTGCCTCTCCCTATGGTCTTCTTTATCAACGGGATCCTATTTGCTCAAACTTCCATCCTTTCGGGTGTCAAGTATTCCCTTTTGTTCGCCCTATAACCGACCACAAGCTATCTCCTCATAGCGTTCCTTGAGTTTTCATCGGATACAACAACCATTATAAGGGTTTCAGTTGTCTTAACACTACCACTGGAAAAATATATGTCGCCCATTATGCGCGGTTTGACGAGAGTTGTTTTCCCTTTGCCTCCTCCGCTTCGGCATCCTCTCTCTCAACTTTGGATGTCTCTGCTTTTTTGGACAATGATGGTTATTTTGGCTCCTTCTTGTCTCCAGTTGATGAATCAATTTCTGTGCCCAGTCCGGTTTACTTGTCCAATTCCGATGAGTTCACACCTGCACGACAGCTTCCTCCTCAATCCCCACAGGCCAGCTCACTATCCCTGGCCGTGCCTTCTCCTGCCACTGCAGCCACTCTATCCCTAGCCTCTTTCGCCAGCCCGATGCCTTCACCTTCTCGATCTCGGCCGAATCCCCAGAGGATGGCTACTCAGACGGCCACTGGTGCTATTCAACGATGGGATTACTCAGATATTGTTGCCCATAGTCTTCTTGCTGCTCTTCTTACTCAGTCTAAGCCTTTCGATTATCGTTCGGCTTTTAAGGATCCTTCTTGGATAGCTGCTATGGATGAAGAGATCCCTGTACTTAAAGAAGAACACACTTGGGATTTGGTTCCTTGCCCATTGGATGTCAACATTGTTGGCCACAAATGGTTCTATCAGCTGAAGTATCGCCCGGATGGCACAGTTGATAGTCACAAGGCCCGACTTGTTGCTAAGGGGTTCTCGCAGATTCCGGTTTTGATTTTGATCACACTTTCAGTCATGTGGTTAAAGCTTCCATTGTACATCAGCTGGACGCCAAGAATGCTTTTCTGAACGGTGTTCTTGATACTCCAGTCTACATGGCACAACCTGTTAGCTATAAAGACCCACTTCATCCGGATTACGTCTGCCGTCTGAAAAAGGCCATTTTCGGTCTTAAGCAGGCTCCCCGAGCCTGGTTTCAGAGGTTCAGTACTTATCTTTTGCAGCTCAGTTTTCAGTGCAGTTCGGATGACACTTCCTTATTTGTTTTATCTAGAGGGACGTTTTTAAATTATCTCATGGTCTATGTTGATGACATCATTCTCACTGGCAACGATTCCATGCACCTCCACCAGTTCATTGATCGGACACATCAGGAGTTCGCTATTAAGGATCTTGGCGCTCTGCATTACTTTCTTGGCATAGAGGTTTCACCCACTTCATTGGGCTTACTTCTTAGACAAGCTAAATATGCTCGGGATATTCTTACTCGTGCCGGCATGTCTGATGTTGTTCCGGTCACTACTTCTTTTGTTCCTGGTTTGTAATTACACAACTCTACCTATCCTCGTTTTCATAATTTGACTCTTTGCCAATCCCTGGTTGGTGTTCTCTAATACTTGACGATCACTCGACCAAACTTGGCTTTTGCGGTTAACACCGTTAGTCATTTTCTTCAGGAACCTCGTGATGATCACTTTGCTGTGCTTACTCGAATTCTTCGATATGTTCGCAGCACGCTACATTTTGGTCTTACTTTTCACTCTGCCAGCACTCCAGAGGTCTTGAGTTATTCAGATGCTGATTGAGCCCGCTGTCTGGAAACATGACATTCCACTTGTGGTTATGCAGTCTTTCTAGGTGGTAATTTGGTCTCCTGGAATGCGAAGAAGCAACCCAATGTCTCTCGCTCTAGTACCAAATCAGGGTATCGGACCCTTGTCAACACTACTTCAGAGATAGTTTGGCTGTCTCATTTGCTTCGTGATCTTCGTGTCCAGCTTTCAAGTTCTTCACTGTTGTTATGTGACAACAACAGTGCCATTTTTTTGGTTCAGAATCCGGTTGCACACAAAAGGGCGAAGCACATCGACATCGATTATCATTTTTTTCGTGAGTTGGTTTCCCCTGGAAAGCTTTGCGTTGCCCATGTTTCCACTAGTCTTCAAATTGCTGACATCTTCACCAAGGGACTTTCACGTCCTCTATTCAAATTCTTCAGGTCCAAGCTTTGCGTCGCCGAGCATCCGACGCTTCGCTTGAGGGGGGGTGTTAGAGTAAATCAGGATTGATTTTATTTGATTGATTCTAGATAAGTCTTGTTGACTAAACCAGAGTCTTAGTAGTACTCTATTTCCTTTTGTATTCTATTTATTCCTGTCAGCAATAGATCTTTTCCTTACAACAAATACATCTTGTCAGACCGATGAAGAGCGGGGTTGCCGGAGATGAATATTCCAAATCAAGCTCTTTGCCGGAGGGGTTAGAATCAGGGGTTACAGAGAGAAAGGGGAGGTGTAGTGAGTTTGGGGGCTTTTGGGTTAAAATCGTAATTTACTCTCTTTTTAAAATTTTCTTTTTTATAAGGGTAAAATTGACTTTTCACCTAATTACGACCTCAAACTGCCCGAAAAGGTTGTATTTGCACATAATCTAAATATCTAGGATTGTATTTGCACTTTCAATATCACAAGGTTATATTTGCACTTTCGTCAATTATGTAGGGTTATATATGCACTTTGCTCAATTGTTTAAATCTACAACTTTAAGATTTAAGTGGTGTTTATTTTAAAAGTTGATTGCAATTGATTTTGGTTCAATTTAGTTTATTGGCTAATAGTGATAATTTTATTAGTGCAGAAAATGTTACTCATGGTTTCGTTACACGATGGTTATTAACTTTTTCTTTAAATGTTTCATCTACTTTCAGTTCTGTACTCGAGATGTGCATGTCATTAGTCGGATTGACGATAGACGCATACAAAGATCTGGGAGACCGAGGTTACTAACCGGCTATCGTCTAATGTAATAACCAACCATCGTATAATGTAGTATTAACAATGGCGATTGAGTTTTGATTGTCGTTAAAAGTGTTGTATGGCAGTAATTCACAATAATTGCCTTAGAAGTTATTATTTTAAGACGGTTCATATTTAAAATTGCCTTTAAAGTAGAGTTTCAAGGATAATTTCAACGTCGAAATAGGTATTCAAAGTGTCTAAACCAACTAACGGTGATTAAACTGCCGTAGAAAAAAAATCCTACAAAAATATTCAATCTTTTTAAATCACTTCCTTTCAATTGCTATAACCATTTTCCTCCTCTTCTTTTTCCTTCCATCTTTCATCTTTCTTTTCATTCTTCCTTCCTTCTTCTATTTTCATTCCTTCCCTAAGTCTACATTTCTCTTAGTGATTTCAAATTTAATCCTTGAATCAGTTTAATAAATTCAGTTCAAATCATACAAAAAATAATACTCCCTCCGTCCCAGTCAATCCTGCATACTTTGACTTTTGTCAGTTAACTCAAAAAAAGTTTTATCATTAATATCTATAATTATGTGTAAATATAAATCATGAAAAAATGATAATTTAAAGATACATATTATTATAAATCTATTAAGATTACATAGTAATTTTAATTAAATAAATAATTAAATTACAGATTAGACTGATATACATTAAATTTTAATCTAAAACCCTAATAAAACAGAGGCAATACGTAAGATTCTCTTCATACCTGGCATGGGATTTAGTCAACTTTTTGTTGCTACTGTATGGTAGCTGGTTTGCACATGACATCAGTTATGAGACGCACTTTCCAGACGGAGAATGCATGTTTCTTATCTCCGTTTGGTTGAAAGTGGCCCATAGATTAAAGTGTTTAAATTTACGTGAATGAAATGAATAGATAAAAATAAATTTAGAAAGAAAAAAATAGAATGAGTGAATAAAATTAAAGGAATATTACTATAAATAAAAAGTGTGTCAAATCTAGAAAAACAACCAAGAAAAAAAAGTGTGCGACATCCAATGAAATGGAGTACATTAGATCTCCAATTCTACATAACTTAAAATTTTCTGAATTTAATCATCGGAGCAGTAGTGCACTACAATTTTCATGTCGAAAAACCAACTGTCCTACTGTCTTAAGGGAAAGAATTATAACACCCGCGGGTGTACATCAGTGGTTGGAAGATGGGTTCTCTTGGAGGAATCCACGGTTCGAGGCTCGGCAGCCACCGTGTTGGATGTCCTGCCTAAAGCTTGGTCTTCGGGCCAAGTGGCAGTGCAGGCTCCTGGTGGGCACCGAGTACAGGCCGGCCCAGTGGTCCTGGTGCTGGGCTACCGTGACTTACCTCTCACATGATGGCTGTGGTGTCGGCTGGTGTGGGCTGCTGAGGGCGAGCAGTGATCGCCTTTTGAGGGAAAGAATTATACACCCACACGATCGGTCAAGTGGTTGGGTGCTTGGCTCAATTCCCGTGATCAGGGTTCGATTCTTGGCAGCTGCAGTGTGAAAATTTCCTCCAGTGGTGGGGTTCCTTGTAGGCATCAAGTACAATCATGGATCAGGTGCTTGTCCTTGGAACACTGTAATTTACCTCCTCATCGATGCATGTGGTGTCGGTTAGACGGGCCCTCAGGGCGAGGGTATCACCTTTTGAGGGAAATAATTACACCCAAAATTAAAGCAAATGGGCATATTGGAGCATTAATTTTCACTTTCGATGACCATCATGGTTTTGTATTATATATATATATGTATATAATTTGAAAGTGCAGCCATCTAGATTCAACTGAAATATAATTTGAATATTTCTCTATCACCGAAACTTGGAATTGCTAAAGAAAAAGAGAGTGTGTTAATTAATATTCGCGCATTGATGAAGGACAATTTTATAACTTATGAGATTATAGGTCACCCACTACCTATCGTTTATTCATTTTTGATAGAAATTTATGATTTTACTACGTAGCAAAATTAAATTTGAAATTACAAGAAACGTTCAGTTCAATATGTGGTGGAATAATGTTTAGTACAAAGAGTGAATCAAGTCTTTTATTTATTTTAAATTTATTTTTTGTAATCATCAAGTCTTTCTCTCTAGTCACCCTTTATGTTGGAGTACTTATTTATAGCATACATATAATTTTTTTTTAAAAAAAATCACGTATGCTTTTAATTTGTGTTTTGACATAAAGAGCGATAAGTTCTATAATTTTACTCATTGTATTCACTATCGGCTTGTTTATGCGACAGTAAATCAAAATACAATTATCATAAAATATAAGGATCGATTTCATATAATATATGTTGTCAATGTGTAAATATTGAGCAAGGTTAATCCTGTTTTGCCCAATAGAGCATCCTCGTACATTTACCACTATTTCGAGGTGGGTCCTAACTTTTTCGACAATTACAGCGCCCCTTTTGGAATTGAGTTAAGTGCCCATATGACCTTATGTTTTGGTTGAAAGTGTCTAACTCTGTAAAATTTGAAAGTGTTATTTTAACCATATGTTTTGCTTGAAAGTGCTAAGATAACCCTGAAGTCCTGAATTTGATCGAAATTTTATAAATTGACTATTTTACCCTTATTTTTAAAAAAAACTAAAAAAAACTATATTGCCCATGTAAACCCTAAATTCTTCTTCTCTCACACCAGATCCCACTTTTCCCCATCCACCCCTCCCCTTTCAGCCATACTATTCCGCGGTGGTGGTGGTGGTCGTGGCCACTTCTTCATCTCTATAAATTCCTATAGTTTTGGCACAAATTTTCTCCACAATTGTAAGCCACAATTTTCTCCACAAAATCAGACAAAATCTCCTAAACCGACGTTCACCGCCTGAAGGGGTTCCAGACCTCTTTAAACGACGTTTTCTCCACAAATTTGGCTAACAATTGCTCGATAAGCGCCAGCAGTCAACATGGTGGCGAAGGTGGCGAGTTTGGCCCGAATTTTTTTTTTGGAAAACGACCATTTGTGGACGTATTGGGCTCTGACGGAAGAAGAAACACGAGATCATTGGATTGAATTTAGAGCACCGGGAGGAGGGGTGAGATTTAACATGAGCAGCGGCGGGGCGAGGCGGATCTCGTCTAGGCAGTGGCAGGGTGATTCTGAACTGAGAAGCGGCAGGGCGAGGAGGGTCTGGGCAGGTGGAAGTGGAGCCAGGGAAGGGCGGGCAGGGCAGAGAAGGGCAAGCAGGGCAGGGCGCTGTGGTACAGAAGCGGGGCAGTGGCTGGGCGCGGTGGTGTAGAGGGTGCTTTCGGCGAATAATTGTGTTTTAGATTGGGTGATTAGAACGAGGATATGGAGTTGGCCGTTAATGATGCCAGTGATGTAATTGCCCTGGAAAATAACAGAGAGGAAGAGCCGAAGAAGAATGTTGTTGGATCCGAAGAGATATGGGCGGAGATCGCTTGCATTCATGAACAGATCCATAGCTCTACTAAGCTGGTAGGTTTAGTTACTTTATATTTCTGATGTGACAAAAAGAGGTTGATGAGGAGAGGTGTTTTGCTGGTAATTGGCGATAGATCGTTGGGTACTACTTGTTGTGCGGAATGGAGAAAGAACAGAAAGTATGAACGAAAATAACAAGACACAAGATTTACGTGGTTCACCAATTTGGCTACATCCACGGGAGACGGATTCACTATAATAGGTAGCAGGTTACAGACGCCAAGAAATTGGCCAGATTTCTACCTATCTAAGTGCAGAACAGAATTTAATTTTTATAGAGAGAAGAGAGACACTTTATATACTGTCTCTACTAAACCCTAACAAACTGGGATTGGAACAAAACACAATTCGGCCCAAATCAACATCAGTCCAAATTGGAATTGGAATCATATTCTTATCATAATTGTAGATGTAGTTGTATTCCAGGCCAGGGTCGCAGAAGCGGCTATTACAGTATTCAAGGCATACCAACAAATCTCCACCTTGACTTGAATCCTCAAAGTAGAAAACTCCAGATGCACCATTACAGTGCCAGATGAGTAGACTTCGCCCTCCACTCCCGGGACTGCCCATAGAGCACCTTAATCAGCTCTGATGTTCAGCAAGTCCAAACAATGTTGAAACTTGCTATGAGGAACAGGTTTGGTGAACATATCAGCGGGGTTGTCAGCAGTTCCCACTTTCTTCACCCTGATTCTCCTCTCACTCCTCAGGAAATGATATCTGACATCAATATGCTTGGTCCTCTCATGATGGACCTGATCCTTGGCTAGGCAGATTGCACTCAAACTGTCACAGCACACAGTAGCCTGATCATGATGTAGACCAAGATCACTAACTAGCCCTTTCATCCATATTCCCTCTTTTGCAGCCTTTGTCAAAGCCATGTACTCTGCTTCCGTAGTAGACAACGTCACTGTAGGTTGCAAAGTCGCCTTCCAACTAATCACAGAACCTCCCAAAGTGAATACATAACCAGTCATCGATCTCCTCGTGTCAACATCACCAGCATAATCAGAATCAGAGTAACCTGTAACTAAGCACTCGGTATCACCTCCATAAATGAGACCCACATCAGACGTACCTCTAAGATACCTGAAGATCCTCTTCACTGCTTGCCAATGTTCCTTTCCCGGTTGCCCCATGAACCTGCTCACAACACTGACTGCCTGTGCTAAATCTGGCCTCGTGCAAACCATAGCATACATCAAGCTCCCCACCGCACTGGCATAAGGAACCCGAGACATATACTCCTTCTCCTCGTCTGACTGAGGAGCAAACATGGTGGTGAGATGAATATTTGCAGCACTAGGAGTGTCTATAGGCTTGGCTGTAGACATGCCAAACCTAGCCAACACTTTCTGAATGTAGCCTTTCTGTGACAAGAAAAGCTTCCGCTGACTTCGATCCCTAAGAATCTCCATTCCTAGTATCTTCCGAGCTGCACCCAGATCCTTCATCTCAAACTCAGCACTAAGAAGTCCTTTCAACTTCTGAATCTCGTGCTTACTCTTTGCGGCTACCAGCATGTCATCTACACAAAGCACCAGATAGATGAATGACCCATCTCTCAACCTGCGGTAGTAGACACAACAGTCATAAGCACACCTCGTATATCCCAGCTGAAGCATGTAACTGTCAAACTTCTTGTACCACTGTCTCGGAGACTGCTTAAGTCCATATAAGGACTTCTTCAACTTGCAAACATATTTTTCCTTTCCAGGAACTTGGAAACCATCTGGCTGAGTCATGTATATCTCTTCCTCTAACTCTCCATGTAGAAAATCGGTCTTCACATCAAGTTGTTCAAGCTCCAAATCCCGATGTGTCACTATAACTAGCAACACCCTGATGGAAGTGTGTCTGATCACTGGTGAGAAAATCTCATTGTAATCTACTCCCTCTCTCTGACTGAAACCTCTAGCAACAACTCTAGCCTTGTACTTGACTCCCTCTGTAGGTGATATCCCTTCCTTTTTCTTGAAAACCCATTTGCAAGTGATAACCTTTCTCCCTTGAGGCTGTTGAACCAAATCCCATGTCTGATTCTTCTGGAGAGACTCCATCTCGTCTCCCATTGCAGCAAGCCATTTGTCAGCATCAGTACCTGAAACAGCTTCTCTGTAGGTGGATGGCTCATGAGTATCCACCTCCTCAGCAACCTGTAGTGCATAACCCACCATATCCTCAAACCCATATCTCTTGGGCGCCCCAACTCCAACCCTCCTGGGTCGGTCCTGAGCTAAACTACGGACTGTAGCTCCTGATGGTTGAGGATCTGGTGGTGGAGATTCCAGTATGTCAGATTCTGTCTGTGGCTCTTGATCCACCTCAAATTGTTCCAATCTATTTTCACCTTGAGTGACTTCAAGCTCCACCTGTTTATCAACTCCACTGGTTTCTGGCACAACTGTGGGCTTCACCATAGATCTAAGCAAAGAATTTTCATCAAAGACAACGTCCCTGCTCAGAATAACCCTCTTCTCAGATGGAGACCATATCCTGGAGCCTTTAACTCCATCTCCATAACCCACAAAGACACCCTTCTTGGCTCGGGGCTCTAACTTACCATCACTAACATGATAATAAGATGTACAACCAAAAACTTTTAACTTGGAGTAATCAACAACTTTACCTGACCACAACTCCATAGGTATTTTGCACTCTATACCTGTGTGAGGCCCGCGGTTGATCAGGTAACAAGCTGTACTCACCGCCTCTGCCCAGAATCTCGTTTCCAAACCAGCATTAGAGAGCATGCACCTCGCTCTCGCCAGCAATGTCTGATTCATCCGCTCAGCTACGCCATTCTGCTGTGGCGTATTCCTGACTGTATGATGACGAGCAATCCCTTCATTCCTACAAAACTGATCAAACTCAGACGAGCAGAATTCCAGCCCATTATCAGTTCGAAGCCTCTTGATCTTCTTCCCGGTCTGATTCTCCACCAAAGCTTTCCACTCCTTGAACTTCGAGAAAGCTTCACTCTTATGTTTCATCATGATAACCCAAGTCATCCTTGAGTAATCATCAATCAGAGAAACAAAGTACCTGTGACCTCCCAGTGACTCAACTCGGGAAGGTCCCCAACAATCAGAATGGATGTAATCCAATGTGCCCTTTGTTCTATGAATCGCCTTAGGAAACTTGCTGCGGTGATGCTTCCCAAAGACGCAATGCTCACAAAAGTCCAAGCTCTTGATCTTGTGGCCACCAAGAAGATCATACTTCGACAGAATCTGCATCCCTCTTTCACCCATGTAACCAAGCCTCATATGCCATAACTTAGTCATATCATCCTGGTGAACCTCCGAAGATGCAACATTAACAGAATCCATAACCGTGGAACCTTGTAGAAAATACAAAGTACCATGTAGAACACCTTTCAGAACCAGCCTAGAACCTTTGCAGACACACAGAACTCCATCACTCCCTGAGTAGACGAAACCCTTTCTATCCAACGTAGGAAGAGAAATCAGATTCTTTGTCATCGATGGAACATGCCTGACATCGTTCAAAGTACAGAAACTACCATCATGCGTCCTGATCTTGATTGAACCAATCCCAATTACCTTGCACGCAACACCATTTGCCGTAGTAATGATGCCCTCAGCTTGCTCATAAGTTGAGAAATAATCTCTCCTTGGGCATATATGGTAAGATGCCCCAGAATCAAGAAACCACGCATAAGAATGATTATTTTGCCCAGTAACAGCTAGAGCAAAATCATCTTCAGAACTGAAATCCCCTTCAGCCACAGCAGCAATACCAGATGTACTCCCAGATTTACTAGCCTTCTTCGGACACTCCTTTTTCCAATGCCCCTTCTCCTTACAGTAGTTACAAACATCATTGGCCTTAGGACCCTTTGAAGATGACTTCTTGCCCTTCTTCTTATTGCCGGTTTCCTTGCCTTTTGTGTTTCCGTCACTAGCAAACAAGCCAGTGGCCTGACTTTCTGTACCTGTACTGTTTGCCTTATGTCGCAACTCTCTACTATGGAGAGAGGATCTTACTTCCTCCAGAGACACAGAATCTTTACCAACAATAAAGGACTGAACAAAATTCTCATACGAAAGTGGTAAAGAAACTAGCAAAATCAAAGCAGCATCTTCATCTTCAATTTTCACATCTATATTTCGCAATTCTAATAACAAAGTATTCAATTGCTCTAGATGGTCTCTGAGTTGCGTACCTTCCTGCATTCGGAGACCGAAGAGGCGTTGTTTCAGAAGCAACTTGTTGGTTAGAGATTTCGTCATATGCAAACTCTCCAACTTCAGCCACAGTTGTGCAGCAGTCTCCTGATCTGAGACCTCGGTGATGATTTCGTCCGCGAGACACAACATAATCGTCGAGTGTGCCTTTTCTTCCAGACTCACAACATCGCCAGAACTGCTCGCGAAATCCTTCGTCAGCGGAGTCCACAAACCTTGCTGTTTCAGCAAAGCTCGCATCTTGATCTGCCATAAACTGAAACTGTTTCTCCCGGTAAACTTGTCGATCTTCACGTTCAACCCAGACATCTTTCTCCCCGATCAGCCCCGATCTGATGAGCCCAGAATCCGATATACCCACTACGGATATCGCCGGAAAAAGAAATCGCTCTGATACCAGTTTGTTGTGCGGAATGGAGAAAGAACAGAAAGTATGAACGAAATTAACAAGACACAAGATTTACGTGGTTCACCAATTTGGCTACATCCACGGGAGACAGATTCACTATAATAGGTAGCAGGTTACAGACGCCAAGAAATTGGCCAGATTTCTACCTATCTAAGTGCAGAACAGAATTTAATTTTTATAGAGAGAAGAGAGACACTTTATATACTGTCTCTACTAAACCCTAACAAACTGGGATTGGAACAAAACACAATTCGGCCCAAATCAACATCAGTCCAAATTGGAATTGGAATTATATTCTTATCATAATTGTAGATGTAGTTGTATTCCAGGCCAGGGTCGCAGAAGCGGCTATTACAGTATTCAAGGCATACCAACACTACTTTTTTTTTTTTGGGTGTTTCCCGCGAATTCCCAAATTCCGGCCGCCGCAGGTGGGAGCAGCAGTGGTTATGGAGATGAAGAAGAAGAAATTAGAAGTATTTTTGTCATTACATTTTTTTGTTTTAAAACTAGGGGTATTTCAATATTTTTTGATTTGGTCAATACCAGAAATTACCAAGTCAATAATGAAATAGTGTCAAAAAGTTATATCGACACTTCTGATACGAAAGATAAGGATATAATCATACTTTTTAATTTCAAATGGTCATATTGACACTTTCATTTGGTTTCTGTATTTTGCCTTTTGGAATTTGGTGCTGCATGACTAGAGACTTACTTCAGGCGGATTCCCTTTTTCGCTGTGGCTTTTTGGAGTAAAAGTTGGAGCACATTCCTTTTGCATTTTTTCCAAGTTTGGATCCTATTCATTTTAGTGCACAACTTTTGTGTTTCATTTGTTGTCTCCATTCCTCTACAACGACGAGTACTCTCTATGTTTTGTTATTTATGACACACTTATTATAAATAAATAATTTTTTTTATGCATTCTTTCTAATTTTGATAAGATTTCTTTAATTTCATCCCCTCATTATACTTTTTACTTTCTACCTTCAATTTCATCCACTAATTTTCTTTACCAAAATTTAAGTAAATAAATCTATGATCATTAAAAAAAAGGAAAAAAGAGAGGGAGTATATCTTTCCTGATTGAGGATGAAAACATCCACATGTTTTTGGGAAATCTGAGAAAGGGAATGCAATCTGTAAGTAATAAGTTGATAACTGCATTCCTGCATGTTACAGAAATATAACTGGCTGCCTCTGATCTAACAAATTCTTGAATTATGTGTACATGAATGTGTGAATTTGTTTACCTTTTGCACCTAATCAGCTAGTCAAGCAGATTAGATGCTTTTAAACCGAGTGCGTACGAATAAAATAAGTGATGAGTTGAAGAGTGACATGTATTCAAATATAGATGAGGCTGATCGAGTTTGCGAATCGATCACGGGTTGGTAATATGATCAAATTTGTAAGTTTACCTATTTCTATTTTTTCTTTGATCCATTTTTTTCTACTTTATACATAAGTAAAATTTTATCGTGTAAGAGTTACTTATAAGTGTGATGCAGGGCGAATGACAGCGGGAATTGAAGAAGCGATAGATCGCCGTAAAGTTTTGGTCCAGTTTTGAGCGTAACTTTCGTGTTCGGAGTCAAAATCAGGCGATTCCGGTGGCATTGGAACCGTCTCGACGAGTAGAACAAAGTTTTGCTGAAGGCGGTTTTTTGGGGACCGTTTTGCCATTTGAGCTCGTTTAAAACCACAAATTGGCAATTTACTATTTTTTGAGTGTTTTACGATTTTTGTTTTAATTCGGAATTTATTCTGAATTTCTATTTATATTTTTTTCCGAATTCATTATAGTATTTAATGATCTTTTGTATTTTTTTTTTGGAGATCCATCTTTTTCATAATAATATTTTTGAGAATTATTTTCTATCAGGTGGATTTCATAACCAAACCGTAAGATTTGTGATTGCTAATTTCTTTCGATTATTCTGACTGTGTGGTTTAATCTTAAGAAGAATTGTAAAGTCTGTGACTGTTGAATTAATTTGTTGGCAATTTTTGTTGAATTAATGTTGAGCAGAATCATACCATGTTGGAACACTGCTGGAGCAGAATTTATGAACAGAATTAATGCCAAAGCTTTAACGAAGTTCAAGCCAAAATGGTGGAGTGTTTTGGAATTTATGGTAACTATAGATTTGGCTATACATCAGGCGTAAGAAGCATATTTGGTTTTATGGAAAAATCCCTACTTATATGGAGAAGATTTGATTGAATATATGGGAGAGTTTGAGATAAGGTAAATCCCTTTATTTATGGGATTTGGATATGCTTCAACAAATCAGATTTGGAATAGGAATATTGTGGAGATAATGATGGATGTTCAGATCTGATTTGCAAATATAAATATGGGACAAACACGGCTGCAAAGATAACGATTTTACAGAGCAAAATCTGCACCCAGATTTTGAGATCTTACGAAACTTGCTAGAGCCAATATACTGTGTTCCAACACTGTCCTGCTGCACAAGTTCAGAATCGTATGCCTTAATTCCTCGGGAGGAGGAGATCCAGCGTCGACGGAGTTCGAGGTCAGAGGGAGTCTGATCAAGGCGGATCGGTAGCTAGGGGAGCTAGCTAAGTCCACACGTCATAGTTAGTAAAGATAAGTATTTTGTATGCTGTACTCTGTACTATCTTTCTAATTAGTGGATTTATTCTGAACTGGGCCAGGCCCCGCAGATGTAGGTGATTTACACCGAACTGCGTAACCAAGTTGTGTGTCTTGTACGCTTCACGTTACTTTTACACTTGGTTAATCTAGGTATGTTGGAACACACTAGTAAGAACTAGGAAAATTGGTAAAACTAAATTTCATTTGGTATCAGAGCTGAGTCACTTATTGTTCCCTTGGTTGTTTCAAGGAAAGTGAGATCCGGTTTTACCATGACGACAAGAGAAGGGGCTTCAATCTCTCGACCACCACTGCTAGAAGGAAACAACTACAACTATTGGAAGGCTCGTATGAGGGTGTTTATTAATTCCCTGGACGAACTGGCATGGTTTTATGTTGAGAATGAATGGAATCATCCTACAGAAGAGGCTACCAGCTCTAAGGATGTGGAAGGGGAGTCAAGTCAAAAACTCAAAGACAAGTCTAAATGGACTCCAGGTGATCTTAGAGAATCTCTAGCAAACTCAAAGGCTCTTAATGCAATATTCACGGCAGTCGATGAAAACCAGTTCAAGCTTATATCTACATGCCACCAAGCGAAGAGAGCATGGGATATTCTACAAACAGTTCATGAAGGAACCAGTCGAGTGAGGGAGTCCAAACTACAGATGTTGGCTACCAAGTTTGAAGAACTCAAAATGGAGGAGGACGACACCATTGCCACATTCAACGGAAAGCTTAGAGATATCTCCAACATGGCTTATCAACTTGGAAAGGTGTACAAAGAAACCAAGCTGGTGAAAAAGACCTTGCGATCTCTACCTAAAAGGTTTGCAATGAAAGTAGCAGCAATAGAGGAGGCAAGAGATGTATCCACAATGAGCCTAGATGAACTAATGGGGTCACTGCAAACATATGAGATGACATTCCAGCAACCTACAAAAAGGGTATCCAAGGATTTGGCGTTTAAAGTTTCTCCAGACAAAGGAAGTAATGAGTCTGACAGCGATGATGAGTTTGAAAAACTGGCACTTATTACAAAAAATTTCTCAAAGATGTTAAAGAAGGTGGTCAATAAGAAATCTCAGGAGAGGTTTGGCGGAAACAGACAAAAGCAACAAGATTCGAACAACAATCGTGGATTGAGGTTTGAACAAGGAAATATGCCGTATGGGAGAAATCAGTACAATGAAACAAAACAGGCTGGAAGAATTCAATGTAGAGAATGTGAAGGATTTGGTCATATTCAGGCCGAATGTGCTAACACTCGAAAGAAACAAGGAAGATCATATGTTACCTCTTGGAGTGATGATGAAGAGAAAGAAAAAGATGAGGAAGAATTAACCAGTAATTATGTAGCCTTTGGAGCAAAGGTCCATGATACTTCAGAAAGTCAGTGTTCCAACACTCTAAACAAAGGGAAAGATGTAAGTTACGATATGAATCCGGACGAGGCTCGCAGTGATGAAGATGATCTTTCTGTCAGTGATGAAGAGATATATAGCACATACGAACAAATGTATGCCATGTGGGTTCAAGTAGCAGACAAAAACAAAGAACTGAGTGAAGAAAAAAGGAAGCTGATTGACAGCGAAAAGGAGTTAAGGTCCACGATTGCAGAACTCAGAAAACAAAATGAAGAACTGAGTCAGAAATTAATAGCAGCAGTCAAGAGGGCTGAGATGTCTGAAGCAGCTATCTCAAAAATGAATTCCGGGAAGGCAAAACTGGATGACATACTGGATATGGGAAGGAACTTTGGTGATAGACACGGAATTGGATACAGGAAAGAACCAGAGGTTGAAGTGCATAAAAAACCAGTAACTCTCAAAGCAAGGATTCGAGAAGTAAAACGGAAGTATGGAAAACCGTTTCAAAGAAAGCCTCTAATCTGCGGATACTGCAGGTATCAAGGACATACTGAATATCAGTGTAAAAAACTGATCAGAGATCAAATGACAGGGAGAGAACTGTGTTCCAACACAGTCGATACTCGTACAAGAATCAGGAAGATATGGGTCATCAAAAGGTCCGGTACGTGTATGGTCGCACACACTTCTTTATCAGCATATTCCAGTGACTCATGGTACTTTGACAGTGGCTGCTCACGTCACATGACTGGCAGTTCGAAATACCTTACAAATCTTACTCCATATGATGGCGGGTATGTAACTTTTGGAGATGGAAAAAGAAGCAGAGTAATTGGCAAGGGCGAATTAAAAATTGAAGGGTTTTCTGTTCTCACAAGTGTATTATTTGTTGAAGATCTGAAAGCAAATTTGCTAAGTATAAGCCAGCTGTGCGATGACAACATGATAGTTGAGTTCCATAAAGAAAAATGTGTAGTGAAGCATGGAGAAAACAGGGTTCTGTCAGGAATACGATCTCCAGACAATTGTTATCTTTTGGAACAAGAAGTTCGATGCATGCTTTCAAAGCGGGACGAGGGAATTCTATGGCACAGGAAACTCGGACACATCAACTATAAAACACTGGTGAAGATTGCTAACATGAAAGCTGTACGTGGAATGCCTACCTTGACCGGGAATGACGAAATCATGTGTGGACCATGTCAGCAAGGTAAACAAACTCGTGCTCCTCATTCTTCAGTACAGTTTATTACTACTTCTAGAAATCTGGAATTATTACATATGGATTTAATGGGGCCAGTGCACACACCTAGCATAGGAGGAAAGAAATATATTTTTGTATGTGTTGATGACTTCTCCAGGTTTACATGGGTAGCCTTCTTGAAAGAGAAATCTGATACGATTGAGGTATTTCGTAGCCTTGTAGTAAAGCTACAAACGGAAAAGGGAAGTCCTGTAGGAAAGATAATCCGGATTCGAAGTGATCATGGCAGAGAATTCGAAAATGAACAATTCAGTTCTTTCTGCAATGAACTGGGGATTCAACATGAGTTTTCGGCTCCTATCACTCCTCAACAGAATGGTATTGTCGAAAGAAAGAATAGAACTCTTCAGGAGATGGCTCGAGTCATGTTGGCAGAAAAGGATCTTCATAAGAAATGGTGGGCAGAGGCGATCAATACAGCGTGTTATACAATTAATCGTGTGTATCTTCGACCATTCACTGATAAGACAGCCTATGAGATCTGGAAAGGCAGGAAGCCGAATGTTTCATATTTTCATGTGTTCGGAAGCACTTGCTATATCCTCAGAGACAGAGAACAGTTGGCAAAATTTGATAATCGAAGTGATCCAGGAATTTTTCTAGGGTATTCTATCAACAGTCGTGCCTACCGAGTTTTCAATCATCGAACTAACACTCTCATGGAATCCATAAATGTCATTGTGGATGATTCAGGAAAGGAGAAACTTCCAGAAGCAGTAGAGGAAGTATCCGCCAACACTCATGTTCCAACACAGTCTCAAACTCCGGACAGAGAAAAGCAGTCAGAACCAAATGAGCACCAGGAACCTCACTCTGCTGAAGCGGACCATGTTCCAACACATGACCATGTTCCAACACTGCTACCGTCTACTAATGACAAGGTTGCACCACACATTCAACCTGGCTCAACTCTGCGAAATACTCGATCAGTTCCTCGAGTAGATTATCGACGTCTGGTTGGTCTACACTGTTTTGTGTCACTAATTGAACCGAAGAACTATAAGGAAGCTTTACTTGATGAATATTGGATTGCTGCAATGCAAGATGAACTCGGACAGTTTACCAGGAATGATGTTTGGTACCTTACCCCTCGTCCCAAAGGCATCAATGTCATTGGTACAAAATGGATTTTCAAGAACAAGTCCGATGCAGATGGCTTAATCACCAGGAACAAAGCCAGACTTGTTGCTCAAGGATATACGCAAGTGGAAGGTGTTGACTTTGACGAAACCTTTGCACCAGTTGCCAGGTTAGAATCTATTCGTATTCTACTATCTATTGCTTGCTTCTTGAACTTTACGTTGTATCAAATGGATGTTAAGAGTGCGTTTCTAAATGGAGTGGTGAATGAGGAAGTCTATGTGGAACAACCTAAAGGTTTTGAAGATCCTCATTATCCGCATCATGTATATCGCCTCAAGAAAGCCTTATATGGATTAAAGCAGGCACCTCGAGCATGGTATGAACGACTTACTAACTTTTTGCTTCAGAAAGGTTATCGTCGAGGGGGAGTAGATCGCACTTTATTTGTGCTTGACAAATCATCACAGTTTCTAATTGCTCAAATATATGTTGATGACATAGTATTTGGCTCTACTTCACCATCTTTGGTACAGGATTTCGTCATCACAATGCAGTCTGAATTTGAAATGAGCATGGTTGGAGAATTGACTTACTTTCTGGGATTACAAGTCAAACAAGGACGGAATGGTCTATTCATCAATCAAAGTAAGTATGCCCTGAATTTGATTAAAAAATTCGGACTCAGTAGTGCTCGTGCGGTTCGAACTCCTATGGGTGTTTCTGATAAGTTGGTGAAAGATGAAAAAGGAGTGTCAGTTGATCAAAAGTTATATAGAGGCATGATTGGAAGTTTGTTATATCTAACAGCTAGCAGACCTGATATATGTCTCAGTGTTGGAATATGTGCTAGATTTCAGGCGGATCCTAAGGAATCTCATCTTACTGCAGTCAAAAGAATTATTAGATATGTGAGTGGAACGTCAGAATATGGTGTTTGGTACTCAAAGAATCAAGATTCAGAATTGATAGGATACAGTGATTCTGATTGGGCTGGTAATGCAGATGATCGGAAAAGTACTACCGGCGGATGTTTCTTTATTGGAACAAATTTGGTGTCTTGGTATAGCAAGAAACAGAACTCGATCTCTCTATCTACTGCAGAAGCAGAGTATCTTGCAGCAGGGAGTTGCTGT
This sequence comes from Rubia yunnanensis, assembly GCA_037428765.1. Taxonomy (NCBI): domain Eukaryota; kingdom Viridiplantae; phylum Streptophyta; class Magnoliopsida; order Gentianales; family Rubiaceae; genus Rubia; species Rubia yunnanensis. The sequence goes on from CM075064.1 coordinate 7,865,101, forward strand.
GCACAACTATTATGGATGAATCAAATGCTTAAAGATTATGGAATTCAACAAAGCCCCCTAAAGATTTTATGTGATAATACAAGTGCAATCGATATTTCGAAGAATCCAGTTCAACACTCGAGAACCAAGCATATTGACATAAGGCATCATTTTATTCGAGATTTGGTGGAAAGAAAAGAAGTGGAAGTGGTCTATGTTCCAACACACGAACAGCTTGCCGATATATTTACCAAGCCACTTGATGCTACCACTTTCGAGAGTCTTCGACAACACTTAGGTGTTTGTCAAATCTGAGGTAACTTTTACCTTTGATGAATTCTGTGTGTAAATAATTTGTTTGTGTTTGTTATTTGCGTCAAAAATTAGAAAAAGAAAAAATTGGAAGGAAGCAAAAGGTGACCAAAAATAGGAGAAGTTAAATAGAGTGTTGGAAGTTAAATGAGGAATAAATCACTGATGGGACAAGAAGAGGAAAGGCTATCATGACAACTTTTGGGAAATCTAAAAAGGATCTTCGCGGGAAAAGAGGTAAGCTTATGAAGAGTTGAAAGTTGTCTCAAACTCTAAAACTTCCCTTTCACATTCTGTTGTCTCTGGCCGATTTTCCCCAAAAACTCTGGCCAAAAATCTTGCCGCAAAACTCCTCTCTGTCTCGGCATTGTTCCAAATAATGTCAAACCAAAATTCTCCGAGAGAAGAAGCTCCAGTGCCGGAAAGTTTGGAAGAAGACCGGAGTTTAGTGAATTCGGAATTGGTAGTGTTCGATGAGCCGAGAAGGCATGCTGAAGTGAATGAGTCACAAAATCAAGATCAGAACAGAGTAAGCACTGTCCTTGAAGAGGATGAGGAGATGACTGAAGCAGAGGCGGAGAAAACTGAAGAAGAAAAGGAAGAGGAGGAGACATTTGTCAAGAACCAGAGTAAAAACTCAGATGCCCAAGAGCATGCTTCAGAAGGCAAGAAACAAGCAAAACCTAAGGTAACTGGTCCTGATCCTCGACCATTCAAATTCTTGGGCTTTGAAAGTAGGAGTGTGGATGATATTTTTGAGTGGTTACAAGCTAATAGATACTCTGTGGATTTAAGCAAAATCAAGAGTGTAAGAAAGGATTTAGAGGTATTGCATGTCAAAATTAAGGAGTTTATTTCTGGTCATTTTACTGATGTTTGGGATATTGAGTACAAGACTGTGAAGTTTATGAGAGGGATGTATGGTCAGTTGAATGGAAAAGGGAAAGACAAATTTCATGTTTTCTGTCGTATGACTCCTCATAGTTATGTGTGGATTAGAGAAGTCAGTGAGGAACAGGCTGTTGGGTTAAAGAAAGTAAAATATGGAGATAAGCTACAGGTCGGATTCTATGATGAAGTGAATGCAAAGAGGATGGATAAACTAAGGGAACCCGTGTTCATTGAACTATCTGATGATGATGAGGAGAGTGTTCCAACACACTCAGAAGAACCTGCATATATGGAGGTAGATTCTGATGCTGATCTGGGGGGTACACAAGGTGATGAGGTTCAAGAAGAGTTGCATGATGAAGCCACTGATGAGTCGAATGAAGAAGGGAATCAAGAGATGGAAGGAGCTGATGAAGATCTACCAGTTCAGGGCGGTAATTCAGAAGAAGAGCAGATTGAAAGAGCAGACAATGTTTCAACACAGGAGGCTGCAGACATGACTTATTCCAGTGATGAGGTCCTGAATGAATTTCTTCAGAAGGCAAAGGGAAAAAGGAAGGCTAGCTCTGCGGTGGATACCGGGGCAGCAAAGAGAAGCAGGAAGAGACGTAACAGCATCCAGAGGAAGGCTCTACCACCACCATCTATCTCCCAGGCATTCTCGGCAGTTTACTTTGACAAGAAGGGAGCTGAAATGGAGGAGTTTTTCTCGGAAAAGAAGGTTATTACAGAGAGACCACTAGATCTGAAGGCCTACAAGGAGAGCGGATTTACTGATTTCTTGAAGATGACTGGAATGACAGTTGCTGCAACTGTTCAGTTACAGTACAACAGAGATGTTACACTCGAGGTATATGCTAATCTCATGCCTGGGAATTTAGACATTTCTTCTCCCTGGTTTGATAGAGTTTATGCTAGAGGGAAGATTATAGAACTATCTGCTTCAAAGATAAATATGTTGTTTGAGCTAAAGACTCCTGACATAGGGGGAGTGTTCCCGGATGATTTGGGTCTAAATGATGATGAAATCTTGGCTGTAATTTCTGGAGGGTATAAGGATAAGTGGCCGGCTGCAGGATATTCTCAGGCATCATGTCTGACATCCAGATTCTTCGGGTTGTATCAGATTGCAGTCCATTGTTGGTTACCATCCAGCAACACCACAGCATTAACCAGAGAAATGGCTAAGTTGCTCTACTGTGTTGGAACACAGAAGAAAGTTAATCTTGGATTACTAATTCAGCAGCACTTGGTTCGACAGGCCACAGCCCCAAAGGTAAATGATGCAGTGATATACCCATGTCTGATCTCAGCACTAGCCAAAAGTGCAAAGGTGAAGGGAAAGGCCACGGATGTGATAGTAGATGCGGAGTTCTTACGGCCTAACAAGAAGACTTTTGGACTCAGACGTGTGCATGATCTCCCCTGGAAAGCTACTGGATCATCTTCCTCAGCCAATGCAGCCAAGAAGACGCGGTTGATGGCAATACAGGCTAGGCTTGGAGCTGTGGGAATTCAGATTGCTGCCCTGCAAGCAGAACAAGCAAGATTGGAAGAAGAAAAGTCCAAGCTGGAGGATTGATTCAGGGGGAGTTTTATTTTAAACAAAGACTGGTTTTCTATGTTACAGTTGGAATTTGGGTTTCTTTGGCCTATGTGTGGCCCCAGGGGGAGAAATTTGGATATTTTGATTTTGGATTTCATATTTGGTCTTTTGGTTTTTTGAATTGGTTTTCCTTGTCGGTCTATTATTGGAATTCTGGGATTTCGGCTTTCACTAATTGCATTCTAGTAATATGATCTTTATTCTGCTCATTGGATGATTGTTAGCTATGTTCAAAATATTTTGGGTCCACAAAAATGCCAAAGGGGGAGATTGTAAAGTCTGTGACTGTTGAATTAATTTGTTGGCAATTTTTGTTGAATTAATGTTGAGCAGAATCATACCATGTTGGAACACTGCTGGAGCAGAATTTATGAACAGAATTAATGCCAAAGCTTTAACGAAGTTCAAGCCAAAATGGTGGAGTGTTTTGGAATTTATGGTAACTATAGATTTGGCTATACATCAGGCGTAAGAAGCATATTTGGTTTTATGGAAAAATCCCTACTTATATGGAGAAGATTTGATTGAATATATGGGAGAGTTTGAGATAAGGTAAATCCCTTTATTTATGGGATTTGGATATGCTTCAACAAATCAGATTTGGAATAGGAATATTGTGGAGATAATGATGGATGTTCAGATCTGATTTGCAAATATAAATATGGGACAAACACGGCTGCAAAGATAACGATTTTACAGAGCAAAATCTGCACCCAGATTTTGAGATCTTACGAAACTTGCTAGAGCCAATATACTGTGTTCCAACACTGTCCTGCTGCACAAGTTCAGAATCGTATGCCTTAATTCCTCGGGAGGAGGAGATCCAGCGTCGACGGAGTTCGAGGTCAGAGGGAGTCTGATCAAGGCGGATCGGTAGCTAGGGGAGCTAGCTAAGTCCACACGTCATAGTTAGTAAAGATAAGTATTTTGTATGCTGTACTCTGTACTATCTTTCTAATTAGTGGATTTATTCTGAACTGGGCCAGGCCCCGCAGATGTAGGTGATTTACACCGAACTGCGTAACCAAGTTGTGTGTCTTGTACGCTTCACGTTACTTTTACACTTGGTTAATCTAGGTATGTTGGAACACACTAGTAAGAACTAGGAAAATTGGTTCCCGGGAAATCATACCACCAACCCCAAAATCTAAATTAAACCAAAAATCCAATCTTACCGTAACACAAATTAGTGTTCCGGCCATTTTGTTCCCACATTCAATCAATATACCAATCATATGACATGAAAACAGAAAAAATGGAGCATATATAGAGGAAAAATTTGAATTCATATGGTGGAAGAAATCACTCTGACTTCTTGTTTCTACAACCAGCTAGTTTTTACATCAATGTAAGGATAATATGGCTTACAAGCCAAGTAGTGATGATAACCTATTTGAATTTGTATCAATAAATTGATTAATGGGTTTTGTGATCTTGTTTAAGTTCATTGAATGATGACGAATGGGGTTTTTAGTCAAAGTTAATTCTTCAACTTTTCATTTTCTTGTTATGCTTCATATATAGCCTAGTCTGCAAATAATTATAGTGAGGTCCATGGTTCTCAAGTATGTGCAGTAAATTTTTGTCGAATTAGTAGATTTCGGAAATCCAAACTTTTGTGGTAGATTTCCGAAAGTCCAGATTCGTTGTGATCGATGGAGAATCGATGTTTTTTCCGAGCAACAGAAGAAGAAAATGATGTTAATGAGATTGAGAAGATAAACTGATTGTTATTTATGATTAACCAATTGGTTGATTTAAAATATTAAAAAAATTTATGAATGAGATTAGATTTGATGGATGGATGAGATTTGGAGTAAAAAATGGTGTTAAAATAAGGGTGTTAATTGAACCCTTCGCAAAATTGAAATAACTAAGTGACTTGAGGGTTAAGTTAAAACACTATAAATATCACTCCGCCTTGTGTTGCAAACCCTCGCCGCAACTCTCTCTTTCCCAACCCTCCTTCTTCATTTTTTTCCCATTCGGGAAGATGGGGAACAACAGATTATTTTAAATCATATTTTATCGAATAAGTGTAAGATCTATCTCCACAGATTATTTTTGTTCTTCAACTTGATCGATTAGATCGTTGTGTTCATCATGATAACTCGATTTAGCTGTTCATGTTAATGTATTGTTCTCGATCTGCTTGTTCAGATCGTGTGTTTGTAATTTTGTTTGTGGTTTTATTTTAGGGTTTCCATTAGTTTGGATTCGTCATATCTGTGTTTTTCAAAATGTTTACAGTTTGGACAACATAGATCGTGGTTGGATCAGCTAGTGCTACAATTGTAGAAGATCCTTGTTTGGCGCAATGATATTGATGCGTGATACGCTCCCCTCTGCCAAGTAGTCATGATTTTCGCGGGAAGCAAGTTAATATTCCTGAGGGCGATGTTACCATTTTTTTATTGGATCTCTGATTTGTAATAGTACAGACGATCGTTGACATGTAATTTAGATATCCTTCAAAGATATTAGTTATTGCTAGAGTTTCGTTAGGTTGGATGTCAATTTCACTTATTGTAACTGCCACTGAGCATTTTCCCATCATATTGGAATGAATGATTGATTTTTTTTTTTAAAAAAACCATATAAATACCGTTCAACTACGTAGAACACTAAAAACAAGATTGTGAGCACCGGTGAACTGGTGGAGTGGTTCTTGCTTGTACGCGAAAATCACATTGAATACGAACCAAAACTCAATAAGAAAAGTCTAGAAAATCTACAAATAGGGAGGTCTAGGATCAAGAAATAAAAGAGGCTTTGTTCTTGTTTATTATTAAAACTTGCAAATTGTTAAAATATTTGTTATAATGCTAATGCATCATTTTAAATTTCATAAATTCTAACCCCTATCCTTTTAGGTAAATTTTTGGAAAAAATTGTCTTTTCATAAAATTATGGAAAGACGAATTTTAATTAGAATAATAAAATATAAAATATCTTATTTGCAATATTAAAATTTTATTATTCAACATATAGTAGTTATAAAGTTTATAACCCGATTTATGCAACCCGGAAATTTTATCTTTATTTCTTCTAATTTGCACATTAAACCTTGGTCTTTCCATAGATTATGGAAAGACCGTTTTTCAAGAGACGAACTCATCCTTTTATTTTGTTTTCTTTTATGTTGACACAATTTCTATTTCTGATAATATCTCTTTAATTCATTCATTCTATTTTTGTACTTTTGAATTCAATTTCATCAACTCATTTTATTCATCTGAGAGCAACAGAGGAAGTACTATTTGTAACATATATTTAAAACTGGTCGAACTAAAGGAAAATAAAATAGTAACAAAGTCCAAACCTTGTAAAGTGTATTTGGTAAATCGTAAATTGATTTGATTACAATCAAATGTACTTTTAATTATTTCATAAAGTTCTAAAAATAATTTATTTTAAGATGAAAACTATTTTAGAGTGAAACATTAGCGGATTTTTCTACTAGTCAACTTCTTTAAATACACTAAATAATCATATGTCGAGTACACCAAACACATCCATAAACCTATCATATTTAAATATACATACTACATTGTTATTAACTTAATAATTAAAAGATTATTTTAAAAGAAAATTAAAATTTGCATTCTTATTAGAACTATATATGTGTCTCCGTCGGACATTACAATATTTCACATGATTTTGTCTGTTCCAACTCGAGCCTTGGGTTTCGAGTACTCGAGCCTAGCGCATCGATCACTTGAGAATAGAGCATCGAGCACTCGAGATTGGAACATCGACCAATCGAGAATGGATCATCGAGCACTTATACTTGGAACCTGGAACATCGAACAGGGAGCATGGAGTACTCGAGATTGAAGCATTGAGCACTCATGATTGAAACCTGGAGCATGGAGCATGGAGCACGGAGCACTCGAGCCGGGGAACTTCGAGCACTCGAGACAGGTGCCTGGAGCTTCGGAGCCTGGAGCATCGATATCTCGAGAAGGAGCATCAAGCACTCAACCTATCGAGAAGGAGATTCGAGCACTCAACAATGGAGCATCGAGCACTCGAAAATAAAGCATCGACCATTCGGGAATGGAGCATCGAGCACTGCTAGAGTCCGGATCATCGTGAACTCGAGCCTCGTGCATTGAACACTCGAGACTGGTGCAATGTGCACTTCAGCACTTTGAGCACTATTTCACTTGAGCTTGGAGCACTGACCACTCGACCTGGGAGCATCGTGCACTCGCGCTAGGTGTTTCGAGAACTCGAGCTAGGTGTTTCGAGAACTCGAGCACGTGGAGCATCGAGCACTCGAGCAGCGTGCACTTGAGACGGGAGCATCGAGCACTCGAGCCCGAACCACTCGAGACTGGAATATCGAGCACTCGAGACTGAAGCATCGACCATTCGAGAATGACGCACTCGAGACTGGAGCATCGAGAACTCTAGACTAGAGCTTCGAGCACGCGACCGAAAGATACTGACCACTCGACCTGGGAGCATCGTCCTCTCGCGCTAGGTGCTCCGAGCACTCGAGCACTCGAGCAGCGAGCACTTGAGACTGGAGCATCGACCACTCAAGCCTGAAGCACTCAAGACGGGAATATCGAGCACTCGACACTGAAGCATCGACCACTCGACACTGACGCACTCGAGACTGGAGCATCGAGAACTCGAGACTGGAGCTTCAAGCACGCAACCGAAAGACCTCGACCCATGAAACTGACACCATGGAGCCCTCAAATTTTGAAGCCATTGAACTTTGGAGCACTCGAACATGACCACTCCACCCCTCGAGATTTAAGACACTCGACAACTAAGGACCCCGCGAACATGAGCACACCACCCCACGAGTACTAAGGCACTTAACACCTCGAGTATACCACCCCTAGAGCACTACACCAGACCTCGACCCAGCAGTTTTACTCCCTTTAGTTTTTTCATCCACCATTCCACTACTATTAGTTTAATCTTTTGAAGGCAATCAGGTTGCTTTACCGATGTAATAACTCAAACATCTTTGTACATCTTTTGGTTTCTACATAGTCTTGGGGAACCTAATACATATCTCCCACCTTATGGTGCTTAAAAAAAAATATTTTGTCTGTTCCAATATAGACACCATTTTAAACTGTAAGACTCCATTGAGCTTTAATTAATTTTTAATTAGGATAAATGTCAATATAACCCTATCTATTTGAGTAAGTGTCAATATAACTCTATGATAATTTTTAGTGCAACAATAATCCTAACTAGTTAATGAAAGTGCCAATATAACCCTCAGACCCCATTTCTGGTATTGACCTCAATTTTTTGGTGTTAACTCTATATAAATTGACCAAAATACCCTTTGGATTAACTATAAAATTTGGTAGACAATTTTTTCCTTATAGTTCACCGGACCACCGCTGGACAGCAACCGGGCCACCACCAGACCGCCATCGGACCACCACCGTAACAAGTAGGGTTATATCAGCACATTATGAAATGATATTGGATTATATCAGCACATTCCTAATGTTTGTAGGGTTATATCCGCACATTCCTAATGTTTGTAGGGTTATATCAGCATATTCCTAATGTTTGTAGGATTATATCAGCTTATATTATAAATATTAAGTGTGTGGTACTCGGGTGGCCTTAAGGGGCAGCCACATTATCATATAAACTATTATAACATCATAACAATATCTTATACAATATAAAATTTGACATCATGACACCATCATTAATATTAAACACCATCATCACATATCATAGCCTCATTTCAAAACTTATTAACATTAAAAACCCTAGGTCGAATAACACAGCAAAATAACAATCACACATAACACCAAATGTCATCTAATCATCAATCCGAACTAAACACAATAAAATAAACAAAATTATATTAAAACCCCTATAGTCTATAGTATGTGCTGATATGACCATACATTTTTTACTAATGTGCTGATATAACCCTATAAATTTTAGGAATGTGCTAATTTAATCCTATCAGTTTTCATAATGTGATGAGTCTAAGGGTATAACGTCATTTCCTTCTTTTTTTGTATTTTAATTTTTTTTCAGAAGGACAAACATATAATTTTATAAAATTCCGGATAAAAGTTGCCAGAGAGGATTATATTGGCACTTTCACTGACTATATAAAATTATATTGGTACTTTTGAATATTAAAAGATTATATTACCACTTATGTCAACTAGGCATGTTATAAAAATTCTTTTTTCTTTTTTCTTTATGGCAAAGTCTTAGGAAAGGCGGTCTTTCCATAGGCTTATGGAAAGACGGGGTTTGATTAGAATAATAAAAGGTAAAAGGTCTTAGTTGCAATATTAAAGTTTTAGTATGAGACATGTAGTAGTTATAAAATTTATAACCCGGTTCATGCAACCCGAAAATTTTATCTTAATTTCTTCTAATTTACACTTTAAACCTTGGTCTTTCCATAGCTTATGGAAAGACCGTCTTTCAAGAGACGGACTCTTTCTTTATACACTTGTTTCTGTTGGTACGAAAATAGTGTTATATAGCCTTCATACAACATTACCACATTTTTTTACAAGAGTTCATCTTTCCCAAAACTTTTTCTATTTAGAGTTGATATAAACAAATAATTTAGGGTAACTTCGAGAATATCACCTGAGGTTTCAGTTATACATCACAGTCACGGAGACTCAGTCCTTGCGAATATTTAAAGAAGAAACGGAAAGATCAGCACACATTTTGCTAAAAATAGTAGAATAACTAACTTTTCGATATAAATAAAATTGTACGAATCAAGCAGTAAAGAATTTTTTGTTACCCAATCTAAACTGAACCACAATTAAACAATTAAATTAAGTAAATTGAGTTGAAAACAGAACAAGCCTTCATTGATTAAGCATTCAATAATCTTCCGTGAATCCATTTTCACACTAATTTCCCTCCCTTTCTAAATCAAATTTATAAAAAAATCTCGATATAGAAAATAAACCCATTTCCTTTTATTTCCATTTGGAAAGGAAATTGTGAAAAATATTCACATGGACAGTAAAATCAAGCAGAAAGCAAAGCACCTTAGTATAATAATACACTCCGCCCTTCACTCGCCCCCATCAACAACACTATTATTCTGCCTTCGCCGCCTCTGCCTTCGCCGCCGCCGCCGCCGCATCCGTCTCCGCCGCCGCCGCCAGCTTCTGCAGATTCAGCCGAACCACCGTATCGGCGAACAGCCGCGTGTCCTCCTCTGTGTTACCCTCCGGCACGTCCACGATGTACGACTCCAGCACCACCGTCCAGATCCCGCCGCCGCCGCCGCGATCGAACTCGTCCACCGTCGTCACCGACTTGTAGTTCCTCAGGCGGTGTTCGCCGCCAGTGATGCTGAATCCGGTCACGTGCCGATCCTCGTCGAGGATATCCAACCGCTCCGTGCTGGTGGCCGCCGGCAGGCCGGAGATGACGTTGACGTCGCGCGTGTCACCGACCGTCATTTTAAAATCTTCTCTCACGGAGCAGCTCTTGATGAAGTGCTTGTAGGTCTGTGGCTTGTCGAAGCGGCGGACGATGGACCAGACGGAGTGGAGCGGCGCGTGGACGCGCTGCGCGAGCAAGGAGGAGCATTGGCCCGAGTTGACTCGGTAGCTGTGGAACTCGGTGATTTTGTGCTGGAGCGAGTCGAACTCCTCGCGGGTCAACCCGGGGAGAGGGTTCGTGTTCGTTTGTTGCTCTTCTGGTTGCTGAGTTGAGGAATTTGAGGAATCTGATTTCTCCATTTTTCTGTGAACCTTGATAGTGAGACTGGAAGAAGAAGAAGGAAAGAGTAGTGTGTGAGTGTGTGAGAGAGAGTGTGGAATAGCTTGTGTTATGACTTGTAAAGGGTAAGGTAGGGATTAAATTGACGGCGAGGAGGTTTTTGGTTAAGGGCAGGGTTTTTATGATTTCCCATTTTTTTAGCTATAGGACCAGAGAACATATTAGGAAAGACAATATTTTTAAAATTGTGGACGGCGAGCAATGACTTTTATCGTAAATGTTATAATTTTTTTTAAAATTAAATATTTATTTTATAAATTAAAAAAAGTAATAATATATATTTGAATATGAAAATATATAATATAAAAAATATTTTTAAAGTTTTAAAATTTTATATCTAATTTAAAAAATGTAGTACTCCTTCCATTTTTTTAATATTGACACACTTACTAAAAATGAGTGTTCTTTTTAATTGGCACATTCTATTTATGGCAAGTTTAAGGTTATTACATCCACTCATTTTACTTTCTCTTCTTTCAATTCAATTTCATCCACTCATTTTACTTTCTCTTCTTTCAATTCAATTTCATCCACTCATTTAGCATCTCCTAAATTTTAACTCCAAAAGTGATGTGTCAATGTTAAAAAAATGGAGGGAGTATATAAGATAAAAAATATGTGCTTATCATAAGACCCACTCTTAATACAATTGATTTTAGGGACTACTCCTTCCTCCTTTCCCATTTCAACTTTTAATTCTTAAAGTATTAATTAGTAAATAAGTGGTATATAAGAATGAGTGAATGTAATTTTTACAACTTCCATTCCCATATTAAATGTGTCGGAAATAAAATGGAATGGTTGTGATAGTATATGATGCTCCATCAATCATCTCATAATTTAAGAGAGAAATGGAGAGGGTCACACTAGTGTAAGAATCATCATTAACGATTATGTTGTACAACGGATATAAAAATTTCTGTATTTTTTTGTTTTGAATTTGGAACATGTGTCTTGATAGTCGAACTGATGGTAGATGATTCCAATGATCCGATGGACGAAGGTTAGGTCAACAACGGTGGGGTTTGAACGGTTATTGAAAGTGATATAAGACGGTTTTGTTCTTTTAATACACTTTTGAGAGCAGTTATGATATTGAAACAAGTGTAGGTTGTGCACTAAAGTAAAGAACGGCAGTTCACTAGACGTCAAAAGAAATCCTACAAAGATATGTGCCAAAAACTACTCCCTCCATCCCAGAATAATTAGCTCACAACCTAATTTTGTCTGTCTCACATGTAATTGCACATTTTAATTCTTATACAAAATGGTAAAGAATATGTTGATTTTTTTTTACAATATCCTCTTTAACTTCAAAAAAAAATTTCTGGGCCCACAATTTTTCCAATTTTTTTCTACTTTATCACAATTATTCTTTGCCATATCAACTTTCATAAAATATTGAGGCAAAAATGTATGTGCCAATTATTCCAAAACAGAGAGAGTACTATTTTAAGGGTCTTCTAAGAGCAGTTCCAATATAGATATATGTGTTCAAAGTGCACTTCTGTGAATAGTTCAACATTGGAACAAATATTTAAAGTGCATTACTGTAAACATCGGTTGAATCACATCTAAAAATTCATAAAAAATATTTCACATTTTCTTCCTGCTGCAACAACCATTTATTATCACGCTTAACCCGCAGATTACCAGTTTATTTTGCCAATTCCTACTAAGCATGATATAAAATATAATTAATAAAATGTGCCTGTCAAAAAAAAAATTGAAAATGACCTAGTTTACCTTTTCTTTGTTCTCCCTGTCATCTTGCATGTGGAGCTCTTATAGAAGCTGAATCTTTATTTACATTATAGTGACAGGAGAAGTTATATATTACTCCCGTTTCATTAACAGTGTCACCATATGTCAATGTCATTGAGTTTATATGAATAAAATAATTTTTAAAAAAATGTAGAAAATAAAAACAAAGTAGAATAAGTAAGTGAAATTGATGGAATCTTGACAAAAATGAAAAGTGCGCCAATATAAAGAAGCATTCCAAATAGGCAAATGTGCCACTGATAAAGAAATGGAGGGAATACTTCCACCATTTTTCTGTTTTCCTTACACTTATATTTGACATAAGAATTATGAGAAATAATAATAATAATGATAAATAAAATAATGAAAGTAATATGAATAGACTATAGGAAGAAACTTGTATGAATAACAGTAGTACTGTTATTTTCCCACATTTTTATCTGATGGTCTTTATGTTAGTTATCAGGTCACTGTATAGATAAAAGATTTTTGGATAAGTTATCAGAGGTAAGGTATTAAGCCCCTCTTTTATGTATCTTTTATTTTTATTAATAAACAGGTAGGTGTCTGCCAAATTCCTCACCATCACATGTGGATGAATGTGTGAAGGAATGAATGATTAAAAAAAAAACAAAGCATGAAAATAAAATGGCATTAAAAAATGTAAAAATAATAGGCAGGTAATTCAAGAAGTTGAATTATGCCGTATTTAGATTTTAGTCGATATACTAAAATGTTAGCATCAAATTTAGGCAAACTCTGAGGAAAAATCGAGTTTATTTAGAATAACAGGAAATTAAAATATTTTAGTTACAATATTAAAAATTTAATAGGCAACATGGGCGTTATAAAGTTTATAATCCGATTAATGCAACCTGAAAATTTTCTCTTCATTCCTTCTAATTTAATTTACAATTTTAACCCCAACATTTTCATGACTTATGCAAAGACCGTCTTTCAAGAGACGGACTCCCAAATTTATCTATATTTATTTTATAATTAATTAGCTTCTTGCAACAAAACTCGGTCACCATTTATAATATACTAGTGAAGTAATAGAATCGTGATTAGTCTCTGTTGCGGAGTGGTGGTCGAATCACTGTTCCCATCTTCCGAGCTTTCTTCTGCTTTCCAGGTGAAGCTGCCAAGTTCCCTTTCTTCGACTTCTTCTTATGCTTAACAACGGCATTCGCCTCATCAACCCCATTGATCTCCATCCCAACCGAGTGTCCACCATCATCGCCATCTTTCCCATCCTCTAAAACAGAAACATCATTCCTCGACTTACCACTCCCATTCCCATCCCCTTCCTCCTCAACCACAAATCTTCTTCGAGAGCTCAAAGATTACAAAATCATGACCCTCCAAATCTACATTTTCCTTATTTCCATTCTTAGCTAACTTATTCCTAATCTTCCCATAAAGCTGGGTCAGCCACCAAATCCCCAATCCCAAACTTATGAAAAGCATCCATATCAGCCGTGGGGTTGTTAGAGTGAATCACGTTTATGATTAGATCTTAATTGATTCTGGATAAGTCATGTTGACTAAATTAGAGTTCTACTCATATTATGTTTCCTTATTACATTCTATGTATTTTTGTCAGCAATACTATAATTGAATACGAGAAATATAATTCTATTATGGTGTCAGAGCATGGTCTGATCCAAGAACCTAAAACCTGAAAATCAAGTTGGCGTTTTTTTCTTCTCCCTTTGCCGCAGCCGACTTGGCTTCTCCCTATCACCTTTCCAAAAAAAATTTACCTCCCCCTTCCCTTTTTTCGAGCAATTGACACACTTCCCGGTGTCTCTCAACTATCCAAATGGCCGAAGAAAACTTTCATACAACACACTGCTTCACATGATGCAGATCAAATGCTTACCTCTACCAATTATCTCCTATGGAAACATCAGGCTGGTTACGTTCAAAAACTCTACGGTTTTCTCAACGGCTCAACTCCCTGCCTGACTTGCCCGTCTCCGCTGCTGGCCGGCTCCTCCTCCTTTGCGTCGGTCACGACCACTCCTCCTGGTGGCGCAAAATCCGATCATCAGGCAGCATAATTGAAGGTTATGACTGAGTATGAGCAATGGGTCGATCAAGATCAACGGGTATGCAGTCTCCTGTTTTCTTCCTCACTCTAGAAGCCCTTACTGAGATTCCTGAATGTTCAACCTCCAAGGAGATTTGGGATCATCTTACTGCAACCTATTAGAATAGCAACACTTCCACCATCTTTCGCCTCCGTGCAGATGCTCATGGTATTCGAAAAGTCGGTACAGTACATGAACTCCATATTAAATTTAAAGAAAATTTTGACCAACTGTCTGTTATGGGTTCTCTGATTAATAATGATGATCAAATAGTCTAGTTTCTGACTGCCTTTGGTAATGAATTCAAAGATTTTCTTGCTCCGTTGATAAATTCTTCCCCTACGCCCCTTTATGCTGAAGTTTTTTCACGTGCTAAGAATCATGAGCAGTTTTTGAAAAATCTCCAACGAAATTCAATACCTGTGTCTGACCCAGTAGCGTTTTCTGTAGGTGAGCAGCCCCCAGCCTGCCGCATGTGGGATCACGCGCCGGCTAGGGGTGGCGCTACATAGGGTTCACGTGCCGCCAGAGGCGGCTGATCTGGTGGTTACCGAGGCTGTCGGTTCGGCTCTGGTCCTGGTCAGTTCACAGGTGGGGCTGGTTCTAGACGCGGCCGTCCTCACTGTACTTGGTGTGGTCGTCCGGGCCATTATGTTGCTACTTGATACAAGATGTTAGCGTAGACTCGTCGTTTAGACTCCACACACTTGGCCAAAAATTTTCAGAATTCCCTTCAGTTAGAGCCATCATCTCGCGCATCAGATTGGTTTGTTGATTCTGGTGCTACCAGTCATATGGCGTCTTCAGCCTCTGCCCTTGACAATGTCGCACCTTATTCTAGTAATTCCTGTGTTTCTGTTGGTAATGGTGTTTCTATTCCAATTTCACATATTGGCGATTCTCGGATTTATGATACTTTGACACTGTCTGATGTTTTGGCCGTTCCTGCCATCACTAAAAATTTACTGTCTATTAGTAAACTGACCAGGGATTTAAATGTATTTGTCACTTTTGATGACCAAAACTTTGTGATTCTGAACAAGGTTTCCAAGGCAGTCGTGGGCATGGGCCACAATGATGAAGGAATGTACATGTTAGACAAGGGTGACACAACACTAGTTTCCTTCTTGCAACAAAATAAATGATGGGCATCGTATGAGCTTTGGCATACTCAACTGAGGAACGTGCCAGCGACTATCATCTCTAGTTTATAGAGGTCCGGTCTTTTTTCAGTTTCCTTTTTACTACCTAAACTGCATACTTGCGCTCCTTGTGTTATGGCAAAGGGCATCGGTTAACTTTTGTTGAGAATCATAAGCATGTTGCGCACGTCCTAGACTTGGTACATTGTGATTTGTGGGATCCCTTCCCAGTTTGATCTGAAAATGGTTTTTCTTATTATGCCTTGTTTGTGGATGATTACTCTCGCTTTACCTGGTTTTTTCCACCGCATCAAAAATTCGAGTTTTTTGACACTTACTTGCAGTTTGAGGCCCTAGTCGAGAATCAATTTACGTCCAAAATAAAGGTTTTTCAAAGTGATTAAGAAAGGTTTTTCAAATTGAGGCCCTTTCCCCTCTTGAAGTCAATCACGTGATTAAGAATACAAACCACATCCCCCTCGCTGCAAACCCTGCTCCCAGACCTCTTCTTCTTGGGGCCTTCAGATGGGGCTTTTGAGATGCACTTCTGGGACCCTTTGCCTTCAGAATCCAATCCCTCATCGCTGCTGGGAAGGGGGCGAGTAGCAGGTGGCGGTGGACCTAGGGTTTCAGGTGGACATTCTATAGGGGAAGAGGATGGGGGAAGAAAAAAGAAAAAAAGGAAAAAAGAAACAGAAGAGGAAAGGCAAAAGAAAATGGAAAAAAGTCAATTTTGCCCTTGAAAATTAACCTGTTGACCATAGATTAACGGTTTGACCCGATGGAAGGGTTACAAGCTACCAATTTTGTTAGTTCAGTGGCTAAAAGTGTGGGAAAAAATTGAAGGGCCAAAGGTGAACGATAGTGATAGTTCGAGAGCCACGTAAGTTGTTTGCTTTAGTATTATTAGTGGTGGTTGAACTTGAACCACCGATAGAAAGTGTTGTACGATGACTCCATTGTTTACTTTAGTTCTGAGGGGAGCTTGGATGTCGGAATATGTGTGTGGAGTGCATTAAAGTAGACAACTGTGCTTGAACCGCCGTCTTAGAAATTTCACAAAAATATGCACTAAAAGCTAGTGTTTTAAAGGAATTCCAAGGGCACTTTCAATGTACGAACAGGTGTTTGAAGTGCATTTTTTAGGGTAGTTCTAACGTCAGAATAGATGTTTGGAACCACTAAAGTAGACAATGGTGAATGAACACTCATCTATGAAACCCAACAAAATATGCACTAAAAGATACTATATTAAAGGAGTTACGATCGAGGGGAATCCGAAGGATGAATGGGAAGTGCATTTATGAGGACCGTTCAGTGTTTGGAGTGCACTAAAATTTTAATAAAAAACCTTAAAAAATATTCCACCTTCCCAGCAACCACCGTTTTTTCCTTTCCTGCTCTTCTTCTTTCCTTTCGGATTTAACTACATTTAACCCACCAATTCAATGCCTTAGACGTCACACACATACTACTCCCTCCGATTTTCTAACATTGGTTCTGTTTGACTGCAAAATTTCTCAAGGCATTTTTAAACATCAATAATTTTAACTATATGTAATAACTGGCGTTATGTAAGGTATCTTTGAATTCTCCATAATATGTAGCTTCTAAATAGAAATATTTTATAATTTTTCATTGCATGAAATTAAAGTTACTAGTTGTCAAACAAACATTTTAAAAAATTCAGGAAAAATAGAGGCATTGTTAAGAGACCAAGTGGAGTATAAATGAGTCATTTTGAAATAATAATTCGCCACCATATGGATTGAAAAAAAACAAAGATAATTCACCACCGAATTTAGTTCAAGGCAAATTCTTGGGAAAGATGGTATTTCCATAATCCTATGGAAATGCGAGGTTTAATTATAATAATAAAAGGTAAAGCCAAAGTCTTGGGAAAGACGGTCTTTCCATATGCTTATCAAAAGACGGAGTTTGATTAAAATAATAAAAGGTAAAAGGTCTTAGTTGCAATATTAAAGTTTCAGTATGAAACATGTAGTAGTTATAAAATTTATAACCCGGTTCATGTAACCCAAAAATTTTATCTTAATTTCTTCTAATTTACACTTTAAACCTTGGTCTTTCCATAACTTATGGAAAGACCGTCTTTCAAGAGACAGACTCAAAGGTAAAATGTCTTTGTAATATTGAAATTTTATCATACAACGTATAGTAGTTATAAAGTTTATAACCCGATTCATACAACCCAAAAATTTTATCTTCATTTCTTCTAATTTACACTTAAACCTTGGTATTTTCATGACTCATGGAAATACAGTCTTAGATTCGGATTCTTAGTACAACATACAATTTCATTTTTAAATAATAAAATCTTGTTATGCAAAAATTAATTAGATGAACTAATGCTCAACTAATTAGACTACTCCATCAGTCTCAAATTAAATTACCGACTTACTTAATGACACTATAAGTATTAAAGTTTGATCGCATATTTGAATAAATATATGAAACATAATACTATTGTATGTGATATTGTTGAATTCGTCGTAAGTAGTTTCTAGAAAGTAACTTTTATTTGCCGGTATTATGGATAAGTAAACATATTAATGATCAAACATATTTTTTGAATAATGTAAAATGATTACGGTATAATTTAAGATAAGACGAGGGGAGTACTAGTTTGACGATGTTTCACTACACTCGCTCTACATCCCTATAAGATTACGTATTAGCTCACTTAAACCTTGTACGTATCAATCAGCTCACGTACTATACGAAGGGAAATCTTAACTTTCACGGTTAATATGCCTGGTATTTTGATGGTTGTATAAGGTGGATATGTATAAACGTCATTTACGGAAAGAGAAATCATCCATTTCTTTGTTGCATTGATGAGCAATTATTATTTTTAAATGTATTGAGTTTAATTCTTATACTGTAATATACCTGGTATTTTGATGGTTGTATAAGGTGGATATGTATAAACGTAATTTACGGAAAAAGAAGTCATCCATTTCTTTGTTGCATTGATGAGCAATTATTTTTTGAATTATATTGAGTTCAATTCTTATATTGTACCCTTGGATATTATGAATGTGCACAGTTAATATGTATAATGTGCATTTATTATTATTATTTGGGCATTCATTAAATATATGCTAATTATAGATAAATTAGAATAATGCATAATATCACATAAAATTATGCATATTTTTACAATTTAAAATAGAGTTCGCTTTTTAAAAGACGGTTTTTCCATGACTTATGGAAATACCAATGTTTAGAGTTCAAATTAGAAGAAGTAAAAATAATATTTCCTGGTTGTATGAATCGGGTTATAAACTTTTTGTATGAATCGTGTTATAAATTTTTTGTATGAATCGTGTTATGAACTTTATAACTACTACACGTTGCATAAGAAATTTGCCATATTGCAACTAAAATATTTTATCTTTTATTATTTTAATTAAATTTCATCTTTCCACAAGCCTATGGAAAGACGATCTGTCCGAAAACTTTGCCTTAAAATATACAAAATATTCCTGAGAATACCATATAATTTGCCTACCTCTAGTATTCTAGTTAAATTTTTATTACTATTTGTAAAAAAATGTCTCATACTTTACGCAAAATTTTCTTTACTTTATGCAACTTCCAAGTAGGATGGCGTTTTTCATTTTCTAAACATCTTTTTACTTATTCTTAAGAAATGTTTTTTCATGAAAATAAAAAAATGTGCCATGTTGATAATAACTATGTTAACGAAGTAAATATTAAAGTCAAATTTAATAAGTCAGAAAAATGAAGAAAAGAAAAACATACTAGTTGGGGACTTTGAGGACAGACAAAAATGGGACCAATAGTCATGCATTTTTTTAAAAAACGGTTAATGATTGTTAGTGATGAAGCTACTGTTGGTTCAATTTGTGAACGATGATTGGTCGACAACATTGATCACGTGAAACGAAGAAGAGAGAGATAATTTGGGAATAATAATCTAATTGATATTGATATAATGATGAGAATATATACCCAAATGTACTGAATATAACTAAGGTAATTACGTAAACTACGTAACCTATTACAACACAAACCATGTAGCTTTATTACTCCCCCTCAAGTTCGAGCATGAAGGTCGAGAATGCTCAACTTGGAACGAAGATGAAGAAAAGATGTCCATTCTAGTGCCTTTGTGAACATGTCCGCCGGTAGTTCCAAAGTTGAAATATGATGAATAGAAATGGTATGCGAAGACACCAAATCACGAACAAGATGTCAGTCAATCTCGATATGCTTAGTTTGCTCATGAAAGACTGGGTTCGGTGCGATGAGGAGAGAAGCCTGACTATCATGATAGAGGCGAACTGGATCCGAATGACAAATACCAAGAGAACGAAGAAGAGAGCGAAGCCATAAAATCTCAAAACATGTGTTCGCCATACCTCTATATTCTACTTCTGCTGATGATCACGAAAAATGGGTTCTTGGTTTTCCAAGAGATCGGCGACACACCTAGAGTGAAAAAGTATCCGGTGACAGAGCGACGAGTGATAGGACAGGTAGCCCAATCCGAGTCACAATAAGCAATTAGAGCCAAGCTACTACCTTGAGAGAGAAACAGACCTTAACCCGGGCTACCTTTGACAAAGTGAAGAACTCGCAGAGCCGTAGTCCAATGCTCCAACTTTGGCTGCTGCACGAACTGAGATAAAGTGTGAACTACAAAGCTGAGTTCGGGCCTAGTGATAGTCAGATAGACCAACTTGCCAATCAGATGGCAATATTGGTCGGGATGATCATAATCTGGACCATTGTTTTTCCGCGAACAGCAGCAACATATAGGAATGTATAAACCGTGACCATCTTGACGACGGGAGATTTTTTTTATTAAAATCAATACCTTCAACTTGACGGTTTCCTAGCACAACAAGATGAGCCTTATAGCGTTATATGTCACCATTCTACTTGTACTTGAAGTGATAGACCCACTTACAGCTGATTGGTTTCTTACCTGGAGGAAGAGATGTAAGAGACCAAGTTCCATTACGCTTAAGAGCTTGCAACTCGGAGTGCATAGCTTCTTGCCAACACGAATGTTGTACAACATCAAAAAAATGAACAGGCTCAGAACCCGAGTGACAGCCGCCAGAAAAGGGGCATGGGCCGAAGAAAACCTTTGAGAAAACACAAACTCAGAAATGGGATACCGCGAGGTAGAAGCCTCATGTCCAGAATCATGGCAAAGAATGGAGTTGCACATGAAATCCTTGTGCAGGACACTCGGTTGACGTTGGCGAGAGCTGCATTGAGTGTCAGCCTGAATAGGCTTATTTGAATAAATGGCCGCGACTGGTGAGCTGGGAGATGCGGTTGGCCCAACGTCGGCGGTAGAAGGGGTGATACGAATTAGGTTTATTTATTTATTTATAGTTATTAGGATTTTTAGAAGATAACACTATACTCTTTTTCCCATTGGATTTTTTTAATGAGATAGTGTGATCATTTATTTTATTTTAGAATAATCCTCATTAATTCAGCTATGTTGGCCTTAGAAGAATTAATGCTTCGGTCATGCATTTATTTTAGTGTTTAGAATATTTAGTTCTGATTTGATTAGAATTAGATTTGGTAAGATTAGATAAGGTAATATTCATTCA
This sequence comes from Rubia yunnanensis, assembly GCA_037428765.1. Lineage (NCBI taxonomy): Eukaryota > Viridiplantae > Streptophyta > Magnoliopsida > Gentianales > Rubiaceae > Rubia > Rubia yunnanensis. The sequence continues at coordinate 7,886,285 of CM075064.1, forward strand.
AGATTTATATTGAAGAATATAGTCATTTATTTTAGGTAGTCTAGTTAAATATGGTTTAGTTTCTTAAAGCTGCCATAATCTTTTTCAGTTTCTTATTTGTATTTTTTGAAGACCATACATATGTACTATAAATAAGGGTGGTATTCAACATTATTTTTAGCTTACACTTTTATCAATCAAATATACAACCTTTTGAGTTTATACTCTTTGCTTGCGATCAATTCCATTGTTGCTTAATCCCTAGGGCTAGTTAAGTATTAATAAACCTTGTAATCTGATCCTGAGGGTTAGTTGAGAGCAAGTCAAAGTTAGGCGTACCCCGAGGGCTAGACTCCTGAATTTCGTGCGAGATATTGCGGGTTTGCAGATCCCTTCACTAGATCAAAGATATTAATTCCGCAAATCGTGAGTCTTCGCAAGGAAATTCATATCAGTTGGTATCAGAGCAAAGCGAAAAATCCTTGGGATTTCAAGTTTTGTTTGAGTTTATTTTCAAAAAAAAAATCAATTTTTTTCCAGATAGCTTCCACCGCCAGTCATCTTCACTACCGCCGGTAAACCTCATCTCCAGTGACTCCGTTCATCTTCATCAGCTTCGACAGCCTGCCGCCGCACCTCCATTTCTCCCAGTCCACTACAACGCCGATCATCTCCGACCGATCTCCATCTCCTCCGAGTCTGCTCATCGATCGCTGCAAATCTGCTAGCCGTCATTCGTCCACTGTTAATCTCCGACCAAATTCCGTTGCCGCTAACTCGTCAGCCACCTAGAACCTCATCGGCGATCTTTTGATTATCTCCAGATTTGCATCCCTTCTGTCTCTAGCAGCAAGCTTCTCCGATCAGCACAACTCCGGCGTCGTCTTAGTTTCCAGTTAGTAAGACTCCGGGGAAAGAAAAGGTAGAAGTTCAGAATTTCTAGCGAAGAAAACAAAAAGCTTGGCGCGTGGGATGCATGCGCAAGCAGCAACATGGGCGCATGAGCTTCACACGTGCATCCCATTATAGGCACATCTTCCACACGCGCGAGACACAAGCCAGTCCATCTCTTCATCCCGTGAGATTTTCAACTTCTCGCGGGCGGAACCAGCTTCTCACGAGTCATTCCATTTTATCGCCAGCACTCATGGTCTCGCGAGTTCAAGCAATTTTTGCCTAGTTTGCGCACAGTCAACGTTATATTAGCAGTTCTTCACATGGATGGCTTGGGACATTGATCTACAGCTATTTTTATATCATTCACATTTCGAGGACGAAACTTTTCGACCTCAGAGGGAATGATACGAATTAGGTTTATTTATTTATTTATAGTTATTAGGATTTTTAGAAGATAACACTATACTCTTTTTCCCATTGGATTTTTTAATGAGATACTGTGATCATTTATTTTATTTTAGAATAATCCTAATTAATTCAGCTATGTTGGCCTTAGAAGAATTAATGTTTCGGTCATGCATTTATTTTAGTGTTTAGAATATTTAGTTATGATTTGATTAGAATTAGATTTGGTAAGATTAGATAAGGTAATATTCATTCAAGATTTATCTTGAAGAATATAGTCATTTATTTTAAGTAGTCTAGTTAAATATGGTTTAGCTTCTTAAAGCTGCCATAATCTTTTTCAGTTTCTTATTTGTATTTTTTGAAGACCATACCTATGTACTATAAATAGGGGTGGTATTCAACATTATTTTTAGCTTACACTTTTATCAATCAAATATACAACCTTTTGAGTTTATTCTCTTTGCTTGCGAGCTATTCCATTGTTGCTTAACCCTGAGGGCTAGTTAAGTATCAATAAACCTTGTAATCTGATCACGAGGGCTAGTTAGAGAGCAAGTCGAAGTTAGGCGCACCCCGAGGGCTAGATTCCTGAATTTTGTGCGAGCTAGTGCGGGTTTGCAGATCCTTTCACTAGATCAAAGATATTAATTTTGCAAATCGTGAGTCTTCGCAAGGAGATTCATATCAAGGGGGCATAGCAGTAGAGGTCAGCGGCGTAGGGGATGCAGTCGAGGACGAGCGAGCAGTCTCCGATGAAGTGCTCCCCCTTGCTTCGGTGGAGGGAATATTCAGTTGATCAAATACAGCCGGATGAGGTAGAACAGTCGGCGGAGTAGAGGATGGTGAAGAGGACTGAACCCAAAATGGAAATTGATCTTCGAAGAACAACACATCTCGAGAGAAGAAGAACTTTTCGGATTCAATATCATACAGATGCCAACCTTGCTTGCCACTGGGGTATCCCATAAAGACACACTTGCGACCACGAGCTGCGAACTTGTCTGTAGGCCACAGAAGAGTCGAGGCAAAGTAGAGAGAGCCAAATACACGAAGATCTGAGTATTTTGAATCTTTCTTGAAGATCAAATTAAATGGTGTTTGTTTCTGAAGAACCGGCGTATGAGTTCAATTAATCGGAAAACAAGTTGTAAGCACACATTCTCCCCAAGCCTTGATTGGAAGAGCAGCCTGAAACCGCAAAGCACGCACCACATTCAAGAGATGGTGATGCTTGTGTTCCACCCTACCATTCTACTGAGGGGTATAGGTGCACGAAGTCTCGTGAAGAATACCATGTGCAGCAAAATAATCCTTAAGATAAATTTTTTTTGTACCATTATCCAAAACCGATTAACTGAGGTATGAAACTAAGTAGGTGTCAGACATAGAAATCCATAACTAATCGCAGAACTTCTAACTTAGATTTAACTAAATAAACCCAGGTGGCATGGGAGTAATCATCAACAATAGTAACAAAATAAGTAGCACCATAAGAAGCAGGGATTCTGACGGACCCCAAATGTCGCAATGCACAAGTTCAAATAAGTTTGTGGCTTTATTAGAACTTAACTGAAAATAGCACTTTGGAATGAAAAAAAATGTCACAAGGAGTATTACTTTGTACAGAATCACAAGAAACAGGTAAAGATGCTAAAACTGCAAGTGAAGGATGTCCCAGCCTTCTGTGCCACAACTCTGTCGAGGACAACTGCTCGGACTTGGATGCATGACCAGTATGTGCGGTTGCCGAGAAATGCCACAACCAGTAAACACCTTGCCTCTGCTCAACCACACCAATTAGTGTCTTCGTAACACTTTCCCGAAGGACACATACCTTATTGGGTAAGAAAGAAAAACACCTGGTATTGGGAAGCAACCTGGCAAAGGAGAGGAGATTGCATTCCAAACTCAGAAAATATAGAACATGGTCAATCTTGGCATACTGAGAGAAACCCAAAGAGCCTTCATGAACTACTATAACAACATGATTGACTGGAAGCTTAATAGGAACAGGGGCAATATTAATATTATCACGAAGTAAGGCCTGAGTACCCATCATATGAAAAGAGGCACCAGTGTCAAGAATCCATAAAGAATGCTTACTAGTAGCATCAACAGAAAGAGTGTTCATGGATTTGTACATCTGTAAGACAGCCAACCACTGCTCAGGACTAAGATTCGAACCACGAACAACCAACTCCAAAATAGAGACAGCATCGGAAGCCGTAGTCTGGGCTTGCTGTTGGGTCGAGAGGGTAACACCGCCACCCAGAGCTCCATGGCTGTGACCAGCTCCATGCATGGCCGAGCTGTGGACGAAGCCTTCGGGGATGCCATGAATCTTCTAGCAATGAGAAACATCGTGACCGAGCTTCCCACGGTGAATGCACGGTGAAAGACTAACAATAGGTTTTTCGGTGCCGATGGAGCTGATTGGTACGACGGAAAAATGAGCTTAGCCTGGGCAGCAAATGCCATACCATCATACTTGGTGTTGCGTTCGTGCATCAGGGTCTTATGACATTCCTCCTGAACAACTAAAGCATAAACCCTATTGAGAGAGGACAATGGTTCTTGCACTATGATGCTGGAACGAAGAGTGCCAAATGTGTCATCGAGACCCAGGAGAAATTGATGAAGACGCCCAACATCATGTTTAGTCCAAAGCTTGGCCATGATGTTACCGTAACAGTTACTGCAGAGACAAGCCTGAAGAAGGACATAGGTTGTGACTTTGTCCCAAATCTTCTTGAGGGAACCATAATAAAAGGCGGCAAATTTTCCACCTTGGCAACAGTTCACTGAATCTGCTCGAAGCTGGAGAAGACGAGGGCCATGACCAACAGAAAAATGATGGCACAACTCCTCCCAGAGCTCAAAAACAGTTTCGGGATAGGTTATAGAAGATCGCAGCGATGGGTTAATGGATTGAACAACCCATCCAATCAACATAGAGTTAACAATATGCTAGTAATCCAAATCAATGGAGGCAATATCGACCTGAGAAATTTGGGCATCGATAAATCCCAACATACGCTTAGCCTTGAGTGCATTCTTTATCAAGGTGGTCTATTCCTGATAATTGTCACCCTAGAGAACAACCGTACAAAGAGACATGCCCGAATGATCTGAAGGATGAAGGTAGAATGGAAACGAGTGATCAAGAGGACGCAGAAATGGCTGAGGACCGAAACTGTCATCGGCCAGCGGTGGAGGAGGCGGCGCTTCATTGCCGGATTGAGTCTGAAGGGGAGGGGAGTTGATCATGATTTCTATGTTGCTCATATTGAGTTGGTGGTGGCGGAATTACACGGCTACGGGGTAGGGTTTTAGGCAATTTTTTTTGGATTCATAGAGTAGGCTCTAATACCATGAAATGAAGAAGAGGGAGATAGTATAGGAATAATAATTTGATTGATATTGACAGAATTATGGGAATATATACCCAAATGTACTAGATATGACTAAGGTAACTACGAAAACTATGTAACCTATTACAACACAAACACTGTAACTCTATTAGCACGCCATTGGGCAAGTGGAATTTAACTCAAATCAAAACATAATTAATCGTAAAGTGGGGACTAAAATTTTAAACTAATGGAGTATAAGTAACTTAAGCTTATCAATTGACAGTTTTACTATCAATTGATTTTTTTACCTGATCAGAAACTGTCAGTTGAATTAACTAGAATAATAAAAGGTAAAAAGTCTTAGCTGCAATATTAAATATTTATACCATAGGTACACACACTCGTATAAAGGCCAAAAACCATGTAATCATACCCGAGCTTCGTATAAAGACCCAAAAACCATATAAAAGCCATGATTCCCCCAAGCTTCATGCCCTGGCCTTTGGCTGTATGCACCACAGGTCTGCTGTTAGAGAAGTAGTAAAGAGATTGGAACAATTCGTACTGAGGGGAGATTCCAAGGCCGTTGCATTGAGTTAGGAACACCATAACCAGTAGAACGAAGTTCGAATGCACCTGTGCCAGACTTATTTGGTGCTCCTTGAGAAGATGAGAGAGGATGGAGGGGGGGGGTGTAAGGGAAAGCACAACCCAAATTGGAGGCCGCGCTCGTAGACAGTGCACAGGCCGAGTCTCGTATCCCTTGAAAGACCTCCAATCTTAAGTCCTCGGGGAGCTTTCTCCACATGGGTAAGGTAGTTAGCAACTTGGAAATCTCCGGACCCGCTGGCTTAGGGTTCTCAAGGATCGGAATCAGGATTTTCTCAAAGAAAAAGGGGCGACCCTTTTTATCTTCCTGAGCCCTTGCCCAACTCGGAACCTGGGACCTTGAAGAAACCTACTTCCGGCGATAACCTTGAGGCATCACTGAGCAACTGGTAGAACTTCCCCTAGCCTCCAAACCCATCAGAGAGGAACCAGTCGCCGATGAAGGAACATCGCTGGAATCTTAGAGGCAAGAACCTTCTACACCACCGGTGGTAGAAACGGCCTGGAAATAGGCTGGAATGGAGTTCTTCCTTGACGATGATGTTTACGACATTATAAAACGGAAATGAGAGGTTAAGAGAAAGGTAACTTACTGGTAGATTGGCCAGAAAAAACTTGACCTTTAAGAGAAAGATCGTTGGAAAATCGCTAGTACAGAGAAGAGGGTTTCTGAGATTTGGAAGTGATTTGGGGGTGAAAAGCCCTGTTATATATAGATGGCGTTAAAAGGTAATCATTACCTTGGGCCGCTACACAAAATGTAAATGCATGGGTAAATGGGCTGCGTGGGGGAGCAACCCAAGACATTTATAGGGAAAGCAGCTCTTGTGAAACCTAACAAGAGCTTCACGCACCCTAGAAGGAGAAGGTTAACATCACACTTGCAACTCTCCCACTTCCCGCCTTGAATTTGAACTCTGAAAATCAATCCCATACAAATTTTCCACTTCCCGCTCTTATTTCAAACTCTTTGGGTTCCAACGCAAATTGGAAGGCCGAAGATCGAACCCCTCATCCTTTTATAAGGGGATTCTAGCACAGATTAGAACCCCGGAGCCTCTGCATTTAAATGCATGTATTCGAGCTCCAATGATTCTAGCACAGATTATACGTAAACGCATGAATTCGAACCCTTTGAACTCCAGCATAGACCAGATGCTCGAAAGACGACTGCACTATATGTAGAACATGAATTCCATGGTTTTTTGCATAGTTCAGAAGATTGGAATTCGAACCTTATACGACCAGAAGCTCAGATTTGGATGCACTAAAAACTTCTAGCTCAGATTGGAATGTCGATGGCCAGATCTATCCTGGACTCCGAGAATTAGAATGACCCTGGGCTCTAACACATAATTAGAAGCTTGAAGGTCGTATCTTCCATGGGTAAAACACTAAGACTCACACGATCTCCGGATTTAGCGCAGATTATAAGCCTTGGATTCTATGGCATTTTATCTTTTCATATGTATACACAGCAAAATTTGAAGGCTCTTGTCTTCTAACACAGATCGAAAGGCAAGAAGCCGAACTTCGTATTTCAATCCATGGGGATTGAAGGTCCATTGGTTTCTAACACATATTAGAAGACCGAAGACCGTATCCCTCATGAAAAATTATTAGGGGCCCGAAGGCCCCTGGGTAAATAAAAGAGGCGGGGTTTAGGCCATTGGGCTCTAACACAAACTAGAAAGCTAAGAGTCGAACCCTTGACACATTAATTAGCTTGAATGGCAAGTTCGAAGCCTTATCCTGGGACAAACCTTCAACCCATCGTCAGGGGCACCAACACCGTACCCCTGGAAATGTTAAAGGAATTCAGAGGGTACACCCTAGCTTAGACATTAGCTCGAAGCATCCCCATCAAAAAGGAGCCGTGACGAACCCACAAACTCAAGCACGGATTCGAGCCCACGATACCGGGATGAATTCGAAGGCCAAACCCTCAACTTTCTAGGGTCTTCTTAATAATGTGTAAATCCGTATGGGCCTAAATACCCATGCAGCCGACCTTAAGTCTATAGCTTTGCCCTTTGGGTAAAGACTTTTGGGCTGGCCCAAGGTGAGAGTACTTGCTCCACAAGCAAACAAAACAGTTGCCCTACTTTCCTACCTATATAAAGGCCAAAGGTAACCCTACACAACTCAATTATTCATTACACTCCTGTAATCTATTTTCTTACTTGGCCGTCAAAGCTTCTTCCCCCTAGAAACTTCCAGGGGCTTTGTCTTTGCAGATTCTGATCACCCACGGCAGCACGGCGGCGGAGGTTAGTTAGTTGGAGCGCATCACTCACCACAAAATACTGGCAGCTCAACCCTGGGACCTTGATTGCCAAAGTTTCTGCCAGGACATTCTTGATGATTGAAGTTCCTCTCCTCCTGATGATGTTCTCCTTTGGACTGTTGTTCATCTTTGAATTAAGTCCTCATGTGGTTTCCGTTGTTACCGCCTCTCTTTTGTGACTCATTATATTTCTCAAATTTAGAGGACAATATGGAATGGAGTAAGCTCCATCAGTGATCTTCATCTTCCTGAGACTCCTTTGAAACATCATTGCAATTCTTTCATCTATGGATTGCAAGTTGCTCGCCATTACTTGATTGATCTGTGCCTCCAAGTCTTTGTTGATTGCGCTGCACTTGTCTTCCCTCGCTAGATACATCCGTGAAGAATGAGTTTCTAGTGGAGTCATCAAATCCTGGTCCTTGATTTAATTCTCAATGGTCTTCTTCGGGGTATTTTCAGCCATGATTGTGCCGAGGAATCACTACTTTGATACCGATTGTAACATACACTCAAATAACTAGCAACAAAATAGGGATTTAAATTTTTTTTGGAGGTTTTACCCCCCACATGGTTTGTCGACTTCATAAATATCTTCATAGGTTGCGACAAGCTCCTCCCAACTGGTTTGCCAAGTTGGCTCAGGCTCTATGCGCATTTGACTTTGTTCAGAGTAAGGATGATTACTCTCTTTTTGTGTTCTCCTGTGGTTTAGTTTCTTTGCATGTGTTGGTTTATGTGGATGATTTGGTGATTGCTGGTAGTTCTTCGTCGCTCATCTGTGAATTTAGGAAATACTTGAGCTCTTATTTCCACATGAAGGATCTTGGTTCCCTTAAGTATTTCTTTGGTATAGAGATTGCCAGAAGACTGGAGGGGATGTTTCTTTCACAAACGAAAGATGCTATTGATATTTTATCAGATATTGGTTTGTTGGCTTCAAAATCAATAGACTTTCCGATGAAGCAACAACACGATCTCGCACGTGTGGTAGGGCCCATGTACGATGATCTGGAGCAGTATCGATGCCTAGTCGGTCATCTCATTTATCTTACAATTACACGTCTGTAGCTTAGTTATTCGGTTCATATACTTGCTCAGTTCATGAAGTCACCATGTGTTCTTCACTAGCAAGCTGCACTGCGGGTTCTACACTACTTGAAGAGTCACCCTGGTCAAGGTTTATTTCTCTCTTCACGTAGTTCTTTACAGTTGACTGCTTATTGTGATTCTGATTGGGCCGCGTGCCCCATCACACGACGTTCACTTTCTGGATATTTTGTGATGATTGATGATTCTCCAGTTATATGGAAGACTAAGAAGAAACCCACGGTTTCTCGTTCTTCTGCTAAAGCAGAGTATTGCGCCATGACAGTTACCTATTGTGAGTTATTGTGGCTTAAGTATTTTCTTAAAGATTTAAGTGTTATTCATTCTGCCCCCATGCGATTGTTTTGTGATGGTCAATATGCTCTTTATATTGCTGCTAATCATGTCTTTCATAAACATACGAAGCATATAGAGGTTGACTGTCATTTAGTAGTTGAAACTCATCATATTCGCACATCTGATCAGCCCGCAAACTTGTTAACGAAAACTACTGGACATAATCAATTTCAATTACTGCATAACAAGCTGAGCATTCTCGATCTACATGCTCCAACTTGAGGAGAAGTATTAAGAAAATAGAATATTTTTTGAATAATTTTTATATTTATATTAGTATCATTTTCCTTATTTACTTATAATTCTTGTAAAACTGTATAATTTACTAAATAATATACCAGAGTTTGAATACAAACACAGTTCTTTGCCTTATAAGTACACACACATTCATATAAAGGCGGCGTTGAATGACTCGAGCGGCACATTCAGGGCGGCGACTCGGCAAGCGGCGGCGCTCAGGGCCTTCACGGTTTGACTTCAGCGAATCCAGTATTCCAGTTCTAGAATCCAGCTTTATTTATAAAGTGGGTGTGTGACTCTTTGTAATTTCATCAATTCTAATTCCTCGTTATTTTATTTTTAGAAATCTGATTGTGAATGTCGAATGATAGGGCAAATTTGTGATGCTTATCGTGTTGTGATGCTGTTCTAGTGTTCTCTGTGAATTCATTACTTCGCCGTGATTCTGTGATGATTGACTGACTATCGACTGATGAATGATGATGCTCTTGTGATTGTTCTATGTTGAATTGTGATGCTTATTGTATGATGCTTATAGTTGATTTTCTTATTATTTCGCGTTTTAAAAGATTTCGCACAATAGTTTCATAAATGGAGAGAACACGTGGTAGCTTATAGCCTCACTGTAATTTTATCGCCTGTCCCTGCTCCTCCTCATCATACGAGGAATACTGTGAGACATTCCACAGTATGTGCTTCTGAACACAATGGACTTAGTGTTAGTATCTTGATGTTTTTGGTTTGTCATAGGTGCTCGCTTGTCTGAACAAAAAGGAATTCAAGTTTTTATTGCGTGGTTGTACGATCAGCCGTCATAGCGTTAAATAGATTAACATTTTGCAACATGTTCTTAGGATCAGAGTAGCCTTTATTTTAGGTCCACGGCATTTTTGGTCTTGTTCTAGGTTTGTTTCTTGGTGCTGTATTTGTATATGTTGCTGAGTGAAGTTGAGAGATATTCTTGGTAAAAGGCGAAAGAATAGTTCGCTATGTGCTCATTGCGTGGCTGCGTAATATGGCTAACAGGGGAAGACAATCTGAGGCTCTGGAAGAGAATCAAAGGGTAGATGAGCAGGAACATAGATTGATTAGACCTCAGGCTACAGTAGAACTGGAAGGGAAATCTAACTTATCAGTATCACAGAAAGAAAAAGATTTCCAAAGTCAGAATCTGAAGTCAGTTTTCCTGCAGCAAAATAATACTATTTCCCATACTCATAGTCAGTCTAAAAGAAGACCTTTTTACTCTCTGGATGATATTTCTAAACCTATCACCAATTTTTTCTGGAGAAAAAAAACCCAATTCAATGACCTCTACCCCATCCAGGAAGGGATAACAAAAAGTAATATGGTTTCTATATCAAATGCATTCCACTCTCTAATTGATCTACAGGAAGAGGACACTGCTATCCAAGAGGATGATTCAGGTGAAATCTACCATGAGTCTGTGGAATCACAAGATACTATGACTCCACAGAGTGATACAGAAAAGATTGCAACCAAAGAGAACAGTTTCAGTCCTCAGGTAGATCAGGGGATCTCAGAAGGTAATATGGCGCAAACTTTAAAAAATCCTGAAGCAGATCATCAGGTCCCAGAAGATATTGTAAATGAGGCAGCAAAGACTTCAATTGCAGCAACTGATTCTACACTTCATAGCCAAGACCAATTTTATCTTGGGGATAACAGAGGCACTGCAGAACAGGTAAATTCCTCGAAGGTAAGTCCTCTCTCAACAGATTTTGCTAGAAAAAGTGAAGACAAAAGAGGAAAAAACAGTACTGTCACCTTTTCAAAACAAAGGAAACTAAGGTCATCTCAAAAAGCGACCCCCCTAGTTTTAAATGATTCAGTACACAAAAATAGGAACTATTTTAGTGTGGAATGTTAGGGGTTATGGTTCTTCTATGGATAGGTTAAAGGCACTTAAACTGAAACACAAGATTGACTTGCTTTGTTTAATTGAGCCATGGCATGATAAGCATAATATAATCTCTCTGAAGCATCAACTTGGCTACAGTAATGCTATTCATGCTCAACAGGCTAAAATTTGGATTCTTTGGAATCATGTTTTCAACTTAGATATTGTAAAGGAATCTGATCAGTATATTCAAACTAAAGTCACTGACATAGCCTCTGCTGCTAACTGGAATATTTTCTTTATCTATGCAAGTGTACATAGACAGATGAGGGAGTTTTTATGGTCTGACCTAAAAGCTGTAACACCTGACCCTTCTATTTACATAGGCGATTTCAATACTGTTTCATCAATCTCTGAATACAAGGGTAGAAAGTCAACCCCTAGGAAAAGTATGAATCAGTTTAATGACTTTCTAAATAATATGGATTTGCATGATATCCCAACTGTTGGTAATACTTTCACTTGGAGCAATAACAGATTTAGAGACAAATGTAAGGACTTACAATTTCAAAGATTAGACAGAGGTGTTAGTAATTTAGAGTGGCTACAGAAATTCCCAAACAGTACAGTACATGTCCTTAACAGGATGACTTATGACCATTCTCCTCTATTGCTGTCTATCCAATCTGCAATTGAGATGGCTCCAAGACCTTTTAGATTCCAGGAAATGTGGATAAACAGGAATGAATTCAAAGATTTAGTGGAAACAAACTGGAATCTTCTCTCCCCACTTTCTGGAATGACAAGGTTTGTGCACAAATTAAAAAGACTTAAGGTAGTTATTAAGGAATGGAACAAACACACTTTTGGCAATGTTAAGAATAATTTGGCTCAGTATGAATTAAAAGTTACTGATTTGGAAATAAAGTTTCAGCAAACACATGATGAGTCAGTGCTTTCGGAACTGCTGCAAGTTAAAGACCTTTTACTTAGAGCACAAAAGGAACATAACATTTTTTTGAAGCAAAAGGCTAGGTTAAACTGGTTAAAGCATGGAGATGCAAACACTAAGTATTTCCATCACACAATTAGAGAAAAAAAGGCAAGGGCCAGAATAGGTAAAATAAAAGATGGTAATGGAACATGGTTAACTGACCCTAATTTAATTAGAGAGGAGGGTGTTAGATTTTTTCAGGAATTATTAACAGAGGAAGCCTCAAAACAGAAGGGAATTCATTTTAAAGATTTTTTTACTGAAATTCCAACTGTCATTTCTGAAGAGCAGAACAGTTTTCTGCTATCTCCTTTCACTTCTCAGGAGTTGCACAGTGCAGTATTTGATCTTAACAAAACAAGTGCACCAGGCCCTGATGGATACTCTGGTTGCTTTTTTACACATTTCTGGGAAACTATTAAAGCAGATTTACTAGAAGCTGCAAATGACTTTTTAAATAATGGAATAATCCCAAAAGCCATTTCTAGTACTTGGCTCACTCTAATCCCAAAGAAATCTATCCCGAACACATTTGCTGACTTTAGGCCAATAAGTTTATCCAACTTTGTAAACAAAGTTTTCTCAAAACTTCTAATGGAAAGGATTAAACCGTTAATGCAGCTCTTGATGTCACCAGAACAAAGTGCATTCATGAAAGGGAAGGATATTTCGGACAATGTCATTTTAATGCAGCAAATGACTAGATTACTGTCTAGAAAAACAAAGGTTCCGAATCTAATAGTTAAACTTGATATGCAAAAGGCCTTTGACAGAGTTTCTTGGTCCTTTCTAAATTCTATACTACTTTGTTTTGGGTTCCATGGAAAATTTGTGAGATTAATTATGCACAACATAATGACAGCAAATTTCTCTGTGCTAATTAATGGGGTCACAGCAGGGTTTTTTTGCTCTACCAGGGGGATCAAGCAAGGAGATCCTTTATCTCCTTTTCTATATAACATTTTATCTGAGGCCTTCTCAAGGGGCTTAAAAAAACTCTTCTCCACTGGATACTTAACATATTTCAGCCTACCTAAAGCTTGTACACCCCTCACTCACCTGATGTATGCAGATGACACTGCAATTTTTTTGAATACGGACACTAAAAATTTAAAGCGTTTTAAACTGTTCCTTAATGCATATGAAGAGACTTCGGGACAAAAAGTTAACTTCTCAAAATCTGAATTTTATGTCTCACATAAGGCTCCTCCTCAGTGTTCTCAAACTGCTAGGAGAACATTAGGGATGAAGAAGGGATCTTTTCCTTTTAAATACCTTGGTGTTCCAATTTTTACTGGTCGAAATCTGAAGGTGTACTATTTACCAGTAATTGAAAGAATGGAGAAACAGATAAATAATTGGAAAAATAGGTGGTTGAGTCCAGCAGGTAAAATAATTTTGATAAATTCAGTGATGCTTTCAATTCCAATGCACATATTTGGAGTTTTACACCCCCCAAAAACAGTTCTAAAAATAATGGGAAAATTGGCATCTAATTTTTTCTGGGGAAATTCTGATTTAACTGAAAAAAGAAGGTGGAGGTCTTGGAAAAGAATGTGCTATCCATTGGAAGAAAATGGTTTAGGTTTTAGGGAATTAAGTGATACTTTAGATGCTTATTCTTGTAAATTATGGTGGAAGTTACAAATCAATAATGCCCAGTGGGCAAACCTCTTGTGGACTTTGCCAGTTTCATATAAACACTCTCACATATGGGCAAGAATCACCAAAATTACAGCTTTGGCAAACAGTTTCTCCAGAGTCCTCTTTGGTAGGGGCCAATGTTCATTCTGGAGTGCCAATTGGAGTGGGGAGGGAGCATTGTGCTACATCTGGCCGGCTGACATTGACATTCCCTTTGAGTGCATCTCCCTTAGGGATTTTTTATCTAACAAATCAGCACTTATTCCAATCCTGGAGCCACATTTGGCTACCAACATTATTACAATTCTGCAGGAGACAATGTTGGAGTATAGCCATGAAGATAAATTGGTGTGGATACTCACTGTTGATGGAAATTTCTCTGTCAGCTCGGCTCACAATGCCCTGAGACAGAGGGGATCTCATATCCAACATTTCAAAAAGGTATGGTCCCCATTCATACCAAGAAAGATGTCTATCTTACTTTGGAGGGTCCTTAATAATATACTACCTTTTGATAACATATTAAAAAGAATTGGCTTCTCAGTTGCCTCAATGTGTTCCATATGCAAGAACAGTGGAGATAGTTTGGATCATTTCTTCAGTTCTTGCAATTTTTCAACTGCAGTGTGGAACAGTGTTTTTTTCATGTTAAGGTTACCCGGTTCTGATTTCAGAGATTTAAAAAGTAGAGTGCATTTCCTCTTATCATTCAGAGCTGAATCTAAAATTCATGGAAACATTATCAATGCAGCTCTAGTGGTTACAATATGGACATTATGGAATCATAGGAACAGATTCTTTTTTGATAATAGATCATACTCACATGAGGTTTGTTTTGCTGAAATAAAGGATTCTATTTATCAAATATTCACGGCACATAGCCTAATAGGTAATAAGGAAAAGAATAGGTTTTGGACACAGGATAACATTGTTCCACACATAATTCAAAAACAGAAAAATGCTCTCTCTAAGGTCCAATGGGAGAAACCTACTGTAGGCTACAAAGTTAACACTGATGCATCTTGGATCCCAGGAGGTTTGCCATCTTCGGCTGTTATCGTAAGGGATAGATTTGGAAATGTAGTAAAAATGATTGTCAGTACGTTTTATTGTCCATCTCCCTTACATGCAGAACTAATTGCTATTCGAAGCGGCTTTCATGTCATCTCTGAACTTAATCTTGAAAATGTTATCATTGAATCAGACTGTTTATCCGCTGTAAGGGGTATTCTAAACCCTCTCTCTTCTCCCTGGAGAGTTTTTTCTATGTGCAATGCTCTTAACTTAGCACAAGGCTCCATCACATTGCAACACATACCACGTGAAGCTAACTCGGCCACTGATTTCCTGGCTAAATATGCAAGGGAAAACCACCTTAATGGGGTTATTGAGCTCGTTTCTATACCACTATTCCTTAAAGGTTTACTAACACTTGACTGCATGAGTTTTCCAGCAATTCGAGTTGATTCATCTAGGGAATCAAACATCAGTAGCTATTATGAAGCTACATAATCGGATAGATAACATTTGGTACTATTTCTGTGCTTGTATATTACTCTTAAAGTGTTACACATACTGCTGCTTCTCCTTTTTCTCTTTTTCAGGGATTCCCGGGGGCAAGCAAAATGGTGAGGGAATTCTTTCTTTCAACCACATCTGGATACAGCTATGCGGTGATTAAGAGGAGTGTAAAAGTATTTATGCTTTCCTTGAAGAAGCTATCCAGTACACCACTAAAGTATAGGAGGTTCTACTCTGAGCATTTCACGGTCATCACCTGCTGCTCACATTCTGAAGTACTCTATCGGCTACTACTTCGTTGGCAAACAGGAGTCTCGATCTCGCTTCTCCGACCTGCTCGCGATGTACTAGTGTGATAGATACTACTTAGAGCTTCTTCTAGATATGTCCATAACTTTTAGGGTGCTACCATTGCTTTTGGATGCAAAGGCTTTATTGATTCACATTCCTTTTAGCAATAGATCATCATATGCAGGATCTTTTTGTAAAATAAACGTATGTTAACTCTCTGCCCTTACAGGGGTTTATTATTTTGGTCTGGGGAGCCATATATATCTCCCCCAATTTAAAAAAAAAAGAAAAAAAAGAGAGATATTCTTGGTAAAATATTTAATTTAATTAATATATAATATTTATATGTCACATTTTAAATTGAACTAAATAAATAAATTATAAGTATATTCATCTAAGAATAACCATCTAAATTGTAAAATAAAGAATAAATTTTGTTGGAATTTATTGAATAATCAAAAAGAAAAAAATTTATTTTATAACCTTTGATGGAATAATATATTGCAAGTACATGAAGTAAGTAAAATATAAAAAAAACGTTGAACTTGTGGAAAAACAAGGAACTGTGTGCAAATGTGAGAGTTTTGAGTTATACTGGGTTCGAGTGGAGAAGTTCGAGTGGTGAGGAATCGAGTGGAGATGTTCGAATGGAGAAGTTCGAGTAGAGAGGTTCGAGTGTTACTATGTTCGAGTGGCACTGGGTTTGTGTGGAAAGAGTTTGAGTGGAGAGGTTCGAGTGTTACAAGAATAGTAAGTAAATAAGGAAAATGATATTAATGTAAATACAAATAATATATGCAAAATATTCTATTTTCTTAATACTCCTCCCTCAAGTTGGAGCATGTAGATAGACCCGTCAAATGGATTAATTGGAGCAACCTGTTATCCAAATCCAATTAATCCATTATCCAATGAGTCTTTATTCAATTAAAAAATATATTAATGGATCATAATGTGTTGGATCATATATGAATTGAGTCATTAAATGGATAATCCATTTGGTAACTCATGAGATAACTCATATGATCCAATGGGTTAACTCACATGCTATATTGTGCATCGCAAGGGTGTTAAACACCTTACCTTGACTTTGCTGTCATATTTCTTATAGTTAATTAACATATTTTAATTTAGGTATGGTATATTTTATATGTTATCTTATACCTCTATTTATAAGTAAGAATACCTTTTCTACTCCCTTTTTAAAGGCACATAATATAATAACTTCAATTAAATAGTTATTGATTCTTTATCAATAAATATTTCATATTCTTATAATTATATTTTTATAACGTAAAGTATTTCGGAACAATAGTTAATATTTTTCTATATAAAATAGATACTATGTATTTGTTTAAATATATAATAGTTAATTTATTATATAGCATCACAGATCCAGTCAATTTTTTAATCTTTTTAAGTACATTACAATATTAAATAACCAACCATTTCCGCAATAAATACGTGATGGCCCTTTGATTAACCCGCAGTTGGAGCAAATGTTTAGAAAAAAAAAACACATTGAAACTTCCACATGATATATGATGAAAGTAAAGCATAGCCTTTGGATAGTGGAGGCATATATTTAGAAGGAAAAATGCTTTTATAACGCTACCTATTTGATATAACTGTCAATATAACCTTATAATATTTGAAAGTGTCAGTATAACCCTATCTAGTTAGTGAAAGTGTCAATATAACCCTCTCTGACAACTTTTAGCCAGGATTTTGTAAAACTACATGTTTGCCTTTCTGAAAAGAAAAATTTTAAAAAAGAAAAGGAAATGACGTTATTACCTCCGCCGGATTATGTGTGGTCATATCAGCACATTAGGAAAACTGGTAGGGTTAAATCAACACATTTCTAAAATTTATAGGGTTATATTAGCACATTAGGAAAACTGGTAGGGTTAAATCAGCACATTCCTAAAATTTACAAGGTTATACCAGCACATTAGTAAAAAATGTAGGGTCATATCATCACATACTATAGAATATAGGGATTTTAATGATATTTTGTTTATTATATTGTGTTTAGTCCGGATTGATGAGGCTATAATAAGTTTTAATGATATTTTAATTATTTTGTTAATAGATAGTTGATAAGTTTTGAAATGATGCTATGATATGTGATAATGGTGTTTAATATTAATGATGGTGTCATGATGTCAAATTTTATGTTGTATAAGATATTGTTATTATGTTATAATGGTGTATATGATGATGTGGTCGCCCGTTAAGGCCAGTCGAGTACCATACACTTAGTATTTATAATATGTGCTGATTTAACCCTAAAACATTAAGAATGTGCCGATATAACCCAATAAGATTTTATAATGTGCTGATCTAACCCTACCTGTTCCGGCGGCGGTCCGACGGTGGTTCGACGAACTATGAGGGTAAAATTGTCCACCTAATTTCATAGTTAACCTAAAGGGTATTTTGGTCAATTCACATAGAGTTAACGTCGGAAAATTGTGGTCAATGCCGGAAATAGGGTCTGAGGGTTATATTGGCACTTTCATTAGCTAGTTAGGGTTATATTTGCACTAAAAATTATCATAGAGTTATAGTGACACTTACTCAAGTAGATTGGGGTATTTTGACACTTATCCATATTTAGAATTTAGAAAGACAAGTCTTATTACTGTACCAAGAAATGATACAGACTAAGCCTTTTGGTGACCATGCAAAATTAGGAATTTCCGCTATTATTTAACTAACTTAATGTATGGTAAAAGGTCTAATTTTGTGAGGAAAAAGTGGTGCTTTTCTGACTTTGTTTTCCTCTTCTTTTTCCAATTTCTGTGTTGAGAGGGAATTAAATTGTGTGTGAAAAGAATTGCAGAAGTGGAGCAAGAATAGGGTAAAGGCGTATGTCCGCTGTAATTTTGTGTTTTAATGTCCAAGTATGATTTGGTTGTGTGTTAAGAAGCTTTATTTTCAGAGCTTATATACTCTTTCTTTCTTAGTTTAGCTCTTATATAGCCTATGAGTGTTTGTCTTGGTCTCGCCTTACCATTCGTTTGTAAACAATCTAAGAACTCTATATTACTTCAACTGAAGAATTTGGTTTACAGATCTGAGAATACAACTCACAGTACTGAACTTAATTTGTTCTATCGCTTTTTAACTGAATCTGATCTCAGATCAGTTAACTGAATCTAAGCTCTAATACTCCATTGAAGAAGTCATTGAATACAGGAAGAGGTTTGTATCTCTAACAACTTGTACTTTACTTTCCCACAATCTAAGAACTCTGCATTATTTAAACTGAAGAATTCAGTTTGCAAATTCGAGTGTTCAACTAATAGAACTGTATATTCAACTAATAGAGATGGGGAGAGGTGGAACCCTAATTCGGCGACACGCCTTCCATTACTACTACCTTCCCACCGGCAACTCAGGTAGAGGTGGAGCTCTACTACGCGTATTAGTAGTTCAACCCATGATTTGCATTGAAAATCCCGAGACCTTGGCACTTTTGCCGGTTACGTTGAACCAAATTGTACTTGGTCCAGCTATAATTGCTGTTATTTTTGCTTGGAACAATTTAGTGGATTGCTATACCACGCCCTGTATTTTACTATCCTCGCCCTAATACGTATACAGTATATTTTTTTAATTTAATTTCAATAAGTGAATTAAAATTAATTTAGATAATTGTAGTTAGTTAATATTAACTGAATTAATGTAAAAGAAATTCCGCCGCTGCCGGACCACCGGGCGCCGCCGCCGGACCCGGTTCGCCACGGCCTGGGCGCGAGCCGTTCGCCACGGCCTGCCTGGCCGCGAGCCGCCGCCGGTCCGGTCGCCACGGCCTGGGCACGAGCCGCCGCCGGTCCGCTCGTCACCGCCTGGCCGCGAGCCGCCGCCGGTTCGCTCGCCACCGCCTGGCCGCGAGCCGCCGCCGGTCCGCTCGCCACGGTCTGGGCGCGAGCCGGACCGGCGCCGCTCGCCGTGCCCTGGGTGCGAGCCGGACCGGCGCCGCTCGCCATGCCCTGGGCACGAGCGGAACAGCCCTCCGCTCGCCGTGCCTTGGGCGCGAGGCTGACGGGGTCCGGTCGCCAGGCCACGGGCGCGAGCCGGACGTGCCTCGGCTCGCCGTGGCCTGGGCGCGAGCCGTGCCAGGCTGCCTCCCAAATTTGTACTGCTATAAATTACCTCGAATTCTACTGATTCTGAGGGCACTCGAAATTTTTGCTATCCAAGACGAGCAAAAATTACTCCAAAAAGGGTGTTAGAAATTCCATGTCTTCGGAGGTAATTTTACTAATTAGTTTTCTGTCCATAAGTAGTTGTTAAATTTAATAATTTTTGCCGTAGAAATTTATGCTCGTCTTTGTGTTTTAATTTATTAACTGTTACGTAGAAATTATTGCACATTTATCTCCTATGAATTTATCTCCTATTAATAGCAGTAACGTTAATTTTGTTGTTAATTTTGTTACGTAATGCTGTTTTTAATTTATCTACAATAATTTATGTCCTATTAATTATTGTAACGTTAATTTTGTTGTTTTGTTAATTTTGTTATTTTGTTAATTATTGTACCGTTAAGTTACGTATTTTTACGTTATTTTGATATTTTAATTTGTTGAACTGTAAGAATGTAATATTAATTCTACCCACAATGTTATTTCATCAAATAAAATTGTCACATTTTTTTTTCCATTACATGTATGTTTTAGCTGTTAATGAGAAATGGCGGAGTGCACCCTTAAGTCCATTAGGAGGACAGTTTGAAATGGATGAATGTAATTTTAGTTTAGGGAGTTAATTTGTGTACGGGAATTTTATAACTGTAATGGCATTTCATGTACTATAATTTTATCTTTATGTTCTCTTCTTTAAGTATATGTTTTAACGTTTTGACTGTAATTTTATCTTTATTCGTTCATATGTAAACGTTAATTGACGACATCATTGTCGTTGGTATAGCAGTTGAGTGCAACTAATTACTTGATGTTTATTGCTGTTTAAGGATGACAATCAGTCATGTGAAGCTGCTGCAGGGCGGAATAGATACTCTCCATTTGCCACCTCAGCTGTGTTCCCAGGTGTTGCCGAGGCTTATTCCTACCTGCAACGGATTGCTCTGCAGGTGGGATTTGAACTTGTCACGGGGTCCTACAAACAGAATAGGAATGGTCCCCTGAGGTTATATTGCATTTGCAATCGGGGCCGAAAGGATAAGGTTGTAGATACGAGCGAATCTGATGTAGTCCGACGGAGTAGCAGCTCGACCAGAAGTTGTGACTGCCCATTCGCGATTGTCTTGAAACAGAGAATCACGGGGGATGGTTGGAATGTAGTGTCGTGCAAGGATCCTAGACGAGGGATGCACAACCACTCTTTCTCAGTGTACCCCGAGGGTCATAGACAGAGCAGCAAGCTCCATGCGGACGCGAAGCAAATGATCAGAGATTTGACAGATTCAGAAACAGCCCCAAGGCATATCAATGCCAGCCTCAGTAATTCGTTTCCGGACCTGCATCAGAACATTAGGCAGGTGTACAATGAGAGATCGGCATATGTAACAGAAAGGCGAGGCGGGCGCAACACAGCGGAGAATTGTTTGCATCTGGCCACCGGGAAAGGGTATGTCACTAGTCACCGCTCAGCAGGTGATGGTACTTTGACTCATTTATTCATGGCCAATCCCGATGCTGTTGTGGCATTTCGCACGTTTTCGTGGGTTGTGGCCATCGACTCAACGTACAAGACCAATCGCTACGGCATGCCATTCATTGAGATGGTTGGGATGTCCCCTTGCAACACAAACTTCCTGATTGCCTACGCAATTGTCGTTGACGAAACGGCAGATACCTATGAGTGGGTGCTGAACGCGCTGAAGAACTTGCTTGTGGATGGACCGTTCCCTGAGGTTGTGGTCACCGATCGGGAGATGGGACTGATTAGGCCACTTCGGACTGTGTTTCCAGAATCGAATCATTTGCTCTGCATCCTACATAGATGCGCAGTTGCGTCTGGAGGAGAGCGGCATTGGCGAGCCGGACAATTGTACTAGTGCACGTGGGAGACCAAGCGAGCAGGTCCCCCGATCAAGATCAACCCGACGTTCACCGAGCTACCACGAGCACGTGAACAGGCGATACGGGAGTAGTTCAAGGTCCCCGGGGCGTGCTTCAGGGAGCGGTCGCCGGCACGGTAAGTACAAGCACCATTCTTCCTAATGAACGCCGCCTGCACAAGATATTTATCTTAATGTGTTCTCCTGCAGCGACATTCCCGTTCCTCGAAAGTGTCCCCCACATTGTCCGGCGTTACATCGAAGGCTGGAACGATGTCGTGAGTGATGGAAACTGTGGCTTCAGATGCGTTGCTGATGCGTTCCACGTAGACGGTGAAGGTGAATGGTCTACAGCTCGTCGGGCAGTATTTAACGAGATATCAACTCATTGGCCTGACTATGTTCCCATATACGGTTCGTAAGATGACGTTGAATTCGCCAGAGCCCGTATGCACCACACCAGCGGTCCATGTGGTCCAGAGCATTGGTTTACGGTCATTGCAGACATGTTTCCTGTCGCCACCTACTACAACACGGTTGTAGTTTTATATTACATTTTAGAGAATGGGTCGGCGGACCATTGCTGTACAGTCCTTCCACTGAGGGCAGGTGGGGGCGAGGATGGAACAAGTAGGGAGCTACACATTGTATACGTTCGCAGTGCAAGCCATTTCGTCCGGGTACACGTGAAGGAAAACTGTCCCATGCCCCCCGTGGTTAATATGTGGACCACATTGAGGAAGGCTGATGTCGTAGGTTGGGAGTTACCCTTTCGTAGGAGGATAAGGGCTTGGAGAAGAGCATACTCTGAGAGTAATTAACTGTTGCAACCCAGCGAAACATTTCGGCATGTACGCAACCGTTACAGTTATTATCGAAGCGTCACAATTATTTTGAAAGCGTTACTGTTGCAAAAATCGATGACTTATACATTTGATATGCACAAACAGTTACCGATTACATAAATGAGCAAACTGTGGCAAAACTGTGGGATCATACATAAGCAAACAGTCGACTAAGGAATGGGTCCATAACCGAGCCTGCGATACTCATCGCGGTGACTGACAAAAGTCGTCATCAACTCCCTCATGCTGGGGTCGGCGAGTCCATCAATGGTCGCCGAGTCAAACGGATCCAGGGCGCTCATCATGTCACTCAGCATCTATTGCACAGGAAACAGATTTTACAATAACGAAACAGTAAAATGTAATATAATTACTCGAAGCAAACAGTTCGGGAAAACTTACCGATAACTGATGATGTGTCCTGTCCGGTCCACTCGTGGCAGCATGTTCAGGATTTGCGATCAATGGGTGCGAATGAGTCGCGTACCAGTCCTCGTAATCCATGGTACACTCTGATTGGCTCGTGGCTATTGGGAACGCCGCAAGCTGACCGTCGTGCCAAGTGTGTGCCATCTCCCATAGGGTCAACTGCAGCCTCCCTGGGTAGGTCACTGAATAGCTGGCTGGATCAGCCGGGCGGGAACAAGGCTCGGGCGCAATTGCAAGACCCCGCGGTATACCCTGTACGAGACCGAACTGGCGCACAACGCGATCTGGCATGTACGCCTCCATTGCGTCGAGGTATCGAATCACGCCGCGGTAGTGAGTCCTCCCCCTCGCAGCCCTAACCACGTCCACTCCATATGGCAACCAATCCACCTGCAAAAATTTTCACAGACATGTTACGTTTCTATGGAATCCGATCTACCTACTACTGTCAGAATAAGAGTAAAAGCATGGAATTCATACCTGGTCGGGCTGTAAGGCATCCAACTGTCGCCTGATGGCACCGAGCCTCCCCGTACCCCTCCCCGTTTTATCCCCTGTGTGCCACCGACTGGCGCGGCCCGGAAGAGCTGGAAATGTACTCGGTCTCGGCCGAAACATCGGAAAGTACTCGTATATCCATGCTTGAAGCAGCGTGCAACATCTGCATAGGCCGTGCGCCTTGGACCGGGACGCAATTCCCAACTGCAGATACAAACTGGCCAACGTCGCCGAGCCCCACGACAACTGCGAATCAAGTAGGGGTAGAAGGTTGGCTCTAACCTTATTCCCAGTTTTATCCACAAAAAGCGTGGATGAAAACAGGGTCAGCATGTAGCACATAAATTGGAAGTTCTCGCTCTGCCCCGCCGCTACACACCTCGCCATCAACGATTGGGCATCTATGTTACCCCCGTTCCAGTCTTCCGCGACAAAGGACTCCACGTCTTTCCCAAATAGTTCAGCGCACGCTTCCTCAATAGTCTCCGTCGAAATGGTACTCGCAACAGCGCCACCAACGATGGGAATGCCAAGAATCATCTCAACGTCATGCATCAGGATGGTCACCTCCCCAAAAGGCATGTGAAACGTGTTCGTGTCCGGCTGCCACCTCTCGACAAAAGCGGATATCAGTGCCATGTTAAGGAACTGGAACATAATCGCAGGCAGGTGGGCCAACCCGGTCGCATGTATCCGGGCCTGTGCAACATCGCTCAGTTCGGGGAGCGTGGCGACTAGCTGCTTGCATAGCGGCGACCGAGCATGGCATCTCAGCACACCTCGCTCTATACCATTCCAAACGTCAACAGCGACGTGTCCTCCGAAGCTTGGTATGACGAGGTCATCTTGCGGGCCACCAGCCATCGGTCCCCGCACTAGCCACGTCTCATCGGCGGGTCGCTTCCTCCTATTCCTCGGTGCCCTTCCGGTGCTAGTCTCACCGGCATTGCACGATCCACCAGAAGATTGTGAGAATTGACCAGCTCTATTCCTCACGGTGTGCCTGGCTCCTCCAGCAGCAAAACGTTCGATCCCAGCATCCAATGGCACACTCGTCCCAGGTTGGCCCATCAGGGGGATATCTGCCGGCAAGTCATAATTCAACTGCCAGTCACTATCGTGACGGATTCCACCAGACGCGAGAATGTTAATCTCCGAACCGTCCCATGTTGGCATGGGATCGAATGCACGAATGCTCGGTGGAGAAGGCCGCTCCGCTCCTACATCACACTCCTGCGGGCGAGGCGACGGTTCATCCTCGACCACGCGGCCTCTAGCCTGTCTCGCCGAGGCACTAACACCTCTTCGTCGTATGGAACGACCATGGCCGTCAGGTTGACCAGCAGTGCTCATCTACAACACAAGATATGTAATTAGTATAACAACAATTGAATCAAACTGATATGATAAGATAAATTAACATACATTTCAACAACGTGTGAACTAATATTTTCGAACAGTGCATAATTTCAATTTACTAATGGAAACTACATATTCTATAATGCATAGGAAAAAGTGGATATAACATAAAAAAACCCCTCCACAAACAGCAAATTTAATTCTCGTACAATCCCATACAACGAACTACACATTTTTTTAAGTTACAAATTGGAAATTACATTACTAAATAATCTTATTTTTTACCACATCACACTATTATTAACATTCAAGGAAACAATAGTTAAAACATATCATAATAATTTACTACACAATTGTTTACATCGGATTAATAAAGTTTATTTAAATAGAACTATATTCTATTATGTCACATAACTAAATAATTTCTAAAAAACACAATTTCTAAAAAATAATTTCTATTATGTCACATAACTAAATAATTTCTAAAAAACACAATTTCTAAAAAATACAATTTCTAAAATATTATGTCCAAATTTAAACTAAATAATTTCTAAAAAACACAATTTCTTCGTTTTAATTCCAAAATTCATTAAATTCCTAATATTAGATTTCTCCTAATTATTCTACATCTTAATCTCCTATACTAACCACCAACCCAACATCTAACCACCAACCGAACATTCATTCTACATTTAACAAAATTCTAACAAACCCCAATTCTAACAATTCCGACAAGTTCAACAAAATTCGAATAGATCGGGCAACAATTCGCACGAAAAGTAAAAAAAATTCCTCCAAAACTTACGTTTTCCGGCGGGTTTCCGGCGACGGGCGGGCGGGCTGGGCGGCAGAAATGGAGAGAGGGAAGGGGGAGAGAAATGGAGAGAAAGAAGAAGAAGAAGGAGAGAAAGAAGAAGAAGGAGGAGAGAAAAAGAGAGAAGGGAGGCAAATTTATGCTACTTCTCCCATTTTTTTTTCATTTTAAATTAAAAATACGTGTATTTATGCGTATTAGGGCGATGATAGTAAAATACAGGGCGGGATATAGCAACACCCACAATTTATGGCTAGGGAACTCTCAGAACTTCTTAATAAGTACCAGAGAGATGACCTTCCTACTCTGCTCTTTGGTATAAATCTCATTCTAACCTCTTTTGAATTACGAGTTATATCTGTTTACTTATATGTTGCACATATTAGTATTCAATGTATACTTGTTAGTTGTAATGTCTATGACCTTTTGTTTTCATTTGTTGTTAGTTTTACGTTTTGAATAACGAGTTGCATCGGTTTCCTTATATGTTACATATGTTAGTATCTCGGGTGAACTTGTTAGTTGTGTTGGGTATGATATTTTTTTAATTGTTCATTTTGAATTAAGAACTGTATTTGTTTACTTATATATTACCGCAGTTATTATATATTGCAGCAGTTATTATCCAACGTGTACCTGTTGGTTGTACTGTGAATGACATTTTTTTGGGTAATGGGTGACCCGTGGATAATTTCATATCATAAGAGCATCTCCAATGCATGGAGGATTTTCCTTATTTAACGGTTACAAATGGTAGAATCTGATTGTAACATTGATTTACCTTCAGTCTGACGTAATATTAAATGTTTCGACTGTGGGTCTCGTTTGAAATCATTCTCCAATCCAAACTTCAAATGAATAATTATTATGTAACGTGGATATGCTACAAACTCCCAATTATCGGGAAAGACGGTCTTTCCATATGTTTATGGAAAGATGAGGTTTGATTAGAATAATAAAAGGTAAAAGGTCTTAGTTGCAATATTAAAGTTTTAGTATGAAACATGTAGTAGTTATAAAATTTATAACCCAGTTCATGCAACCCAAAAATTTTATCTTAATTTCTTCTAATTTACACTTTAAACCTTGGTCTTTCCATAACTTATGGAAAGACCGTCTTTCAAGAGACAGACTCATTATATAATATTGAAATTGTATTTTAATATTATATTTGATCTCAACAAATATTATATTCATACAATTAATTATATTTTGAATGCGTCTAATTATTTGACAAGAGTAATGATGGAGAATAAATAATTATATTGGTTCAATAAAATAGTTTTTATGAACTCGAGTATAACATTAATCGGCACTAACTGATTTTTAGTTCATGTTTAAAATAAAATTGATTCTATTCTAGAAATTAATTTGTTATTCTAATTAAATTAACTAATTATTAAATAGACAATGAGTTAAGAAACTTTCTAATTTATGTCTCAATTTTACTTTTATGGAGAGAGAGTAAAAAATTAAAATTAATTGAAATTAATTTTTATTTTTGCCAATCTATAATATATGCATCATTATTATTTATATATTATTAAATATAAATGAATATATTTAGCACTTAACATGTGGATTTTTCATTATTATTAAAATACATCATTCAATTATTTTATAACCTATAAATTCATAGTTACTTTTTAGAATTTGAAAAAAAAAATTGAATTCTAATGTTAATAGACTAATACTTACAATTTTTTGAGTATAAATATATATATATATATATATATATATATATATATATTACCACATATATTGAAAATATTTTTAAATCTCTTTAAATTATTATTTTATTTTATATATAAAAATAAGAGTGTGTCTCTTGAAAGACGGTCTTTCCATAAGTCATGGAAAGACCAAGGTTTAAAGTGTAAATTAGAAGAAATTAAGATAAAATTTTTGGGTTGCATGAACCGGGTTATAAATTTTATAACCACTACATGTTGCATACTAAAATTTTAATGTTGCAACTAAGACCTTTTACCTTTTATTATTCGAATTAAACCCCGTCTTTCCATAAGTCTATGGAAAGACCGTCTTTCCCAAGACTTTGCCTAAAAATAAATCAACGTTTAAAATTAATTTTGCCATTTCATTTTCCAATGTAGTTTGGTTTATTTTAGTGGTGTACAAAATTATGGTAAACGTGAATTTGGAAAATTTTCCAAACAAAACTACATCAAAACACCACGAGTGCGTCTCTTGAAAGACGGTCTTTCCATAAGTCATGGAAAGACCAAGGTTTAAAGTGTAAATTAGAAGAAATTAAGATAAAATTTTTGGGTTGCATGAACCGGGTTATAAATTTTATAACTTCTACATGTTGCATACTAAAATTTTAATGTTGCAACTAAGACCTTTTACCTTTTATTATTCGAATTAAACCTCGTCTTTCCATAAGCCTATGGAAAGACCGTCTTTCCCAAGACTTTGCCAAACACCAAAGTATCTACCCCAATAAAAAAAGAGTGTGTCTTTTGAAAGACGGTCTTTCCATAAGTCATGGAAAGACCAAGGTTTAAAGTGTAAATTAGAAGAAATTAAGATAAAATGTTCGGGTTGCATGAACCGGGTTATAAATTTTATAACTACTACATGTTGCATACTAAAATTTTAATGTTGCAACTAAGACCTTTTATCTTTTATTATTCGAATTAAACCCTGTCTTTCCATAAGTGTATGGAAAGACAGTCTTTCCCAAGACTTTGCCATAAAAAAATTAAATAAGGCATTTTTTTGGCTGATTTGGCAAAGCGCGGCCTTCGATATCATCCTCGGAGAATAGAAGTCCATTTCGACGGGATCACTTATATTTTTAGCCACGTAATATTGACGTTCACCTCCGACTCCTGGATTGGAGATTAAATTTAATAATAGGCGTTAGTAAATCTTACGTGGCAATTAAAGTTTACTCTAACGAAACCTGCATTGGAGATGCTCTAAGATAACTAAATTTTCACAAGTTTGAGTACGAATGATTTAATATTTCCCTAATATATAATCATTTATTATATTATGTACATTATATTATAATATATTTAATAAAAAAATATGTTGGCTTTGTAAACTCGGCGAATTAACGAACAATATTAGTTGGGTTCGAGCTCGAGCTCAAATAATGTACGAGCTTGAGTTCTGTACGAGATTGAGCTTGAATATTGTACGATATTGAGCTCGAATATTGTACGAACTCAAATACTGTACGAGATTGAGCTCGAATATTGTACGAACTCGAATACTGAACAAGATTGAACACGAATATTGTATGAGATTGAGTTTGAATACTGTATGAGCTCGAATACTGTACGAACTCGAATACTGCATGAGATTAAGCTTAAATAATTTGTGAATTATAGTGAATTTTTATGTTAAATATTACACGTGTATTTAATTCAGTAATTTTGGATATTTATTGGATATTTGTTAGGTTTCCGTTGAGTTAACATAATACGGGACACATTGAGATCAAAATTTAATTATTCTCATCCCGCCCAATTCCAAAAATTAATAAGTATTTAATACATGATCACCGATAATTAGGGGTGGGAATCGGTTCGGTTTAATCGGTTTTCGATTTATTCAGTTCGGGTTATTCGGTTTTGCCCCTAAAAAACCAAAAATCGAATCCGACCCGAATAACCCGAATCATCCGAACCGAATTCGGAATTTGGTTTCAATTTGAAATCGAATTCAACCCGAATAAACCGAATTGATTATATATTTTAAAAATAATTACTAAAATCATATCGGTTTTTCTAACGAGTGCCCATGGGCACTCGTTAACAACTTCATATTCCATCGAAAACTGTGTTATTAAATGCAAATAGAGTTAATGATTAATGACATCCCTCAAAAACTTACACTCCCTATGTACTATTACACAATTTTCGATGGATTTGCATTTAATAACACAGTTTTCGATGGAATCTGAAGTTGTTAATGAGTGCCCATGGGCACTCGTTAAAAAAACCGAAATCATATAAATTAACTTTAAGTTAAGTTTAAATTAAATAAAAATATTTAATCTAATTTCAATATCATCAAAATCAAGTTTTCAAAATAAAAATCCAACAAATACAGTACAAATTCAAGCATAACAATTTTAGCATTACATTTAAGATTAAAGAAAAATAGTTCATTTTAATATTCATCTTCAAATCTTTCACATTTTTCAAGCCTTCAAGCAATCCATATTCACATTCACCTTCAAGCACTCCACAAACTTAATTAGGTTTTAGAGTTTGGGGATAATTTTTTAATTTAAAGATTGGTCCTCCAACTTAAATTTATTTATAAATTAAATTTTGTTGTTTTAAAATTTAATTATTATATATATATATAATTATTTTAATTAATTACAATTCGGTATTTGGTTTGGATTTCGGTTTGAGTTTTAATATCCAAAAACCGTATATTAAATTCGGTTCGGGTTATTCGAATTCGGATAATTCGATTTTCGATTCGAATTTTGGTTTTCGGTTTTTTTGCCCACCCCTACCGATAATGACAACTTGTGACCCAAATCAGATAAAAATATTGAATGATAACTTATTGGATTAATTACATAATAACTTATTGGATAATATATTTTAACCCATTGGATCATATGAGTTATCTAATGAGTTACCCAATGGTTTATCCATTTAATGACTCAATCTATTTATTATCCAACTCATTATCACCCATTAATAAATGATTTAATTGAATAAAGACCCATTGGATAATGAATTAATTGGATTTGGATAATGAGTTAATCCAATTAATCAATTCAACAGGCCTATCTACATGCTCCAACTTGAAAGAAAAATATTAAGGAAATAGAATATTTTATAAGTATTATTTGTATTTACATTAATATCATTTTCCTTATTTACTTACTATACACTAAATAATATACCCAGCCCAGAGTTTGAATGCAAACACAGTTCATTACCAAATACACATACATTCGTACAAAGGCGGCGTCGAGCGACTCGAGCGGCACATTCAGGGCGGCGACTAGGCAAGCGGCGGCGCTCAGGGCCTTCACGGCTTGGCTTCAGCGAATCCAGTATTCCAGTTCTAGAATCCAGCTTTATAAAGGCGTGTGACTCTTGGTAATTTCATCAATTCTAATTCCTCATTATTTTATTTTCAGAAATCTGATTGTGAATGTCGAATGATTGGGCGAATTTGTGATGCTTATCGTGTTGTTATGCTGTTCTGGTATTCTCTGTGAATTCATTACTTCGCCGTGATTCTGTGATGATTGATTGACTAGCGACTGATGAATGATGATGCTCTTGTGATTGTTCTCTGTTGAATTGTGATGCTTATTGTGTGATGCTTTTGATTTTCTTATTATTTTGCGTTTTTAAAGATTTCGCACAATAGTTTCATAAATGGAGAGAACACATGGTAGCTTATAGCCTCACTGTAATTTTATCGCCTGCCCCTGCTCCTCCGAGGAAACCCACGAGCCATTCCACAGTATGTGCTTCTGAACACAATGAACTTAGTGTTAGTATCTTGATGATTTTGGTTTGTCATAGGTGCTCGCTTGTCTGAACAAAAAGGAATTCAAGTTTTTCTTGCGTGGTTGTATGATCAGCTGTCATAGTGGTGAATAGATTAACATTTTGTAACATGTTCTTAGGATCAGAGTAGCCTTTATTTTAGGTCCACAGCGTTTTTGGTCTTGTTCTAGGTTTGTTTCTTGGTGCTCTATTTGTATCTGTTGCTGAGTGAAGCTGAGAGATATTCTTGGTTGAAATTCAGGTTTAGGTGAAGTTTGAAGATAGTGTAGAATTGTACTCTTTTTTTTGTGTTCGATGAATATTTTGGATCAATCGAAATTCCATGTCTGCTTCAAAGTTGAAACTGGCTTTTGTTAATATTTGATAGCATTAGTGTGTATAGGTGTGGTGTGCTCAATGAGGTAATGCAACAGTTTATGGAGTCCCTGGAATTGCTATATCCTTATGTTAGAACAGATAGATCTTTGATGCATTGTTGAAATGCTAAAAACTTAAGAAGCATAATATATGCCATCTGAGATGACCTTATTCACTTCGTTGACTATATTTCTGATGAGCTAAATTGCTGGAGTGTGTATGAACTAAATTAAGCCTACTTTTAGTGTTACCCTGGAGTTAGTTTTTAACTTGTATGTGAACTATTTTCGGTGTCTTTTGCAGGAAATGAGCTGCGCAGCAACCAATTTTGATGGTCTCACTGATGATGACCGTAAAGTCTTGGACATTATAAAGGGCGCGGAGGATATGGGGATAAAGGACTTCGAGAGCATCCATAACAAGGGAATGGAGATCTACATGGCAGCAGAGTTCCAACCATCAGACAAAGGCACCGGTGGGAGCTGGTACACCAACGGCCAACTCGATAAAGAATTCATCGACCATCTTAAGGCCATCTGCTTAAGGATCATCGGGCACCATAAAGTTTCAACTGTTGGTGCAATTCACGACATTGTGGTTAAGAAGAACATTGCCAAGTGCTCGAATCACCAGATTAAGGAGATTCTTAACTCCATGATTCTGGACGATGTGGTCATCGAAGTGAAAAGCAGCGGGTGGGGGGATTACCATTCGTTCCCTGTCGGGACATTGTGTTATAGGCTTGGCACCGGAGACACTTCGGAAAGGGCGTGAGAATTGGCGCGATGGCTTCAATGCCGTGTGGGATGTGCCCTAGAATTAACTAGTGTACACCTGGTGGAACCATCTCCCCGCCACTTGTGTTTACTTCAAGAGCTGGTATGCTATAAACTTTTAAGATTATCTTAGGTTGGTTTTGTTGGAAAATAATTGTAAAACAAGTTAAATTTCGTCAACTTTTGGGCTTCGTTTTAAGTTGGGCTCGAACTGAATTAGAATTAGTGGGCGTCGTTTTTGGATTCCCCTATGCGAGTAATATAAAATCGACTATTTAAACTCTCAAAAATGGACAAAGGGTGAATGAGATATGGATGCTCAAAGAGTCACTCTTAGAATGGAAACTTAGGCGGAAATTCATTCACACGTACTAAGTTTTCTGTAATTTTTGTCGGTTTAAAATGCGTTTGGATCGTGTGGAAGTCTCTAGAAAGCCAAACCATGCGGTTAATCGTGTTAAGGAATATGATATTCTTATCTTTCTAGAATCTATTCAAATATTTATAAAATATTTGGTGGTTAGAGAATATTTTCCCTGATTACGAGAATCAGATCTTCCACCTATCTTTCCATAGGGTCTCTTAGATATCTATAAATAGAGCCTTTATGTCAGACATAAACCTCACACCATTCTCACGTTTCTCTCTACTTCTAAACTTGAGTCTTATCTTCTTTCTCTGTCTTTGTCGGTGATAGTCCTTTGGGATTTGTGTTACTGTGAGGTAATTTTACTTGTTAAATTACCTTCGATGGTTTTATCCTAGCGAACGATGTCCACGACGGGACTCATTGGCTTGGCTCATTCGTTTCAAGGACTCCACGACGGGACTCATTGGCTCATTCGTTTCAAGGACAACGAGTGTACTCGTGACTCCATCAATATGTGATATATGTTATTGCTTGAAACGTGTTTATTAATTGTATTTTAAGCGTTTCAATTGTACGCATGAATAATTAATACAATTTCATTATTCTTGCTTATGTTGAACTGCTCGTGTAATTTCATTATTTAATTTCCACGTGATTTATCAATATACGTTCAACAGTCTTGAAACGAATGATTTTTAGTTGAGTTATAGTGATCAAATTTAGTCGTAAAATTACACGATGAAATCGTATGCCATACATGTCTTAGCCGAATTATATTCCCGCAATGTAAATTAATGCTATGACAATATGCAATATGCCATACATATCGTAGTCGAATTATATTCCTATTAACAATATGCAATGCATGTCTTATATGTATTAATATAAATTAATGCTATGACAATATGAAATGCATGTCTTACATGCTGCAATATGCCATACATGTCGTATGCAAATTATATGCCTAGTTTGGATTAATCGTATATATGTAGTATACTTCGTAAATAATTAGAATTTGCATGTCATAATACTCGACTAAATAGTTCTTCGAAATTTATGCATGCCAAAATGAAAATATGCATGTCGATTAAATGGTTGTTCGAAATTGTGTATACCTTATATCTTATAATTTGCATGCTATATGTGCTGCAATTTTTGTTGTTGTTGATGCAGTATAGCTTAATGTCATACATGCTGTATTCAATGGTTGAAATCGGTTGATGAATTCGAAATGAAGAATTCAGAATTTGTATGCTAAAGTATGTTGAAAATTATGCTTTAATCTCCTGCAAAAATTCTTTTAGAATAATTTATGATTTGTAAAAAATGATTGGGTTGTTTACACGAGAACCGTGTCGAGCGATAAGACTACCCCAGGGGCGACACCTCTTACGGCTGTTCCTCATGCTGAGAAACCCGAGAAGTTCAACAATGGTATAAACTTCAAGATGTGGCAACAGAAGATGCTCTTCTACTTGTCCACTATGGGTTTGGAGTTTGCGAAGATCGTCCAATTGCGGATGAGACTAGCGATGTGGAAGTCCAAAATGTTGCAGTGGAATGAAACTCTAAGGAGTATATCTGTCGCAACCTCATTTTGAATAGCCTTCACGATGCCATTTGGAGTGTGTATCAAGTGAATGAGCCTTCTAAGGTGCCGTGGGAAACTCTTGACCAAGAAGTGGATCGTTGGCAAGTTCCTCGACTACAAGATGCTTGATGCCAAATCTGTAGTCAGTCAAGCTCAAGAATTGCAAATAATGATCAATGAGCTGATAGCCGAGAAAATAATGATAGGCGAGACTTTCCAAGTCTAAAACATCATTGAGAAGTTGCCTCCAAGCTGGAAGGACTTCAAGAGTTACCTGAAACACAAGCGAAAGGAGATGACCCTGAGAGATCTAATCCAAAAGCTTCATGTTGAGGAGGATAACCGCAGCTCGGAAAAGAAGAACAATGGGTCCATGCCTATGGCAAGAGCCAATCTTGTGGAGATGGGTGGAAGCTCCAAGTCGAAGAAGTTCAAGGCAAATAAATTATCCAAGTTGGGAGCTAAGGGTGGAGTTGCTAAGAAGTCGAAGTTCACTGGCAAGTGCTACAACTGCAACACCATTGGCCACAAGTCCTCCGACTGTAGGAAGCCAAGGAATGCCAAGAGCGAGGCCAATATGGTTGACGATCTTGCACGTGATGTGAAGGACATCGATCTTTGTGCTGTGATTTCTGAAGTCAACACGGTGGACTCTAATCCAAAAGAATGGTGGATTGACACTGGTGCTACCAAGCACATCTGCTCAATCAAGGAAGTGTTCTCAAACTTCTGGGCAATTGCAGATGGCGAAACCATCTACATGGGCAACTCTACAACTTCCAAGGTGAAAGGTCGTGGCACGACGGTGCTGAAGATGACGTCTGGGAAGGAATTGACTTTGATGAATGTTCTGTATGTGCCAGACATTCGCAAGAACCTTGTGTCCGGTTCTGTGTTGATCAAGCATGGCTTTAGGCTAGTGTTTGAGTATGATAAGTTAGTTTTGTCTAAGCAAGGTATGTTTGTAGGCAAAGATTATGAGCTAGATGGTATGTTCAAGTTGAACACCATGGTTGTACCTCCTAAGAAAGATGAAATGAAAGCTTCTTCTTCTACCTATATGATTGAGTCTTCCAATTTGTGGCATGGTAGACTAGGACACATTAATTATGATTGGATAAGAAGATTAATTAACATGGAGAACATACCTAACATGAAAATTGATACTAATCATAAATGTGAAACTTGTGTTTAAGGCAAGATGACTCGAACAACTTTCAAACAAGTCAAACGAAACACGAAACCTCTTGAGTTGATACATACAAATACTTGTAATCTCAAGTTCGTCCAAACAAGATGAGGTAACAAGTATTTCATCACCTTCGTGGATGATTGCATAAAATACTGCTACGTGTACTAGCTGAAAAGCAAAGATAGGGCAATTGAGAAATTCGTACTCTACAAAATGGAAGTTGAAAATTAACTTGAAAAGAAGATCAAGGTGATTAGGAGTGACTGTGGAGGTGAATATGTAGATCCATTTTAGGACTATAGTTCTGAACATGGCATCATTCACGAGGTCACTACCCCCTACTCGCCACAATCGAATAGTGTGGTTGAACGTAAAAATTGCACTCTTAAGGAGATGATGAATGCAATGTTGATAAGTTCTGGGCTACCACAAAGCATGTGGGGGGAGGCCATTTTGACGGCCAACTATCTTTTAAATAAGATACCATGTATGGATGAGAAGACAACTCCCCATGAGTTGTGGAAAGGCACAAAGCCGTCGTTTACGTACTTGCGAATGTGGGGTTGCCTTGCAAAGGCGTTGATACCAACCCCTAACAAGCTAAAGATAGGACCTAAAACGGTTGATTGTATCTTTATAGGGTATGCACATGAAAGTAGTGCTTATCGCTTTCTTGTACACGAATCTTATCATACTGAGATTCACAAGAACACAATCATGGAATCATGAAATGCGAACTTCTTTGAAGATGTGTTCCCTGGAAAGGAAAGGGTGGATCGTTGAAATGGACCATTGAGTCTGTAGACGAAGATGTAGGAATTCCTGATGATCTCGAGGATCAAAAGGAATGGGATGAACCTAGATGAAGCAAACAGATTAGGACTGAGAAGTCATTTGGTCCCGATTATCTAACGTTTATGCTTGAAAGTGAGCCATAAAGCTATAAGGAAACTGTGAATTCGTCTGAGGGTCCTATGTGGAAATAAGCGATTAAGAATGAAATCGACTCGATTCTACAAAATCATACTTGGGAGCTAGTGGACTTACCACCTAGGAGTAAACCACTAG
Organism: Rubia yunnanensis; assembly: GCA_037428765.1. Classification (NCBI taxonomy): domain Eukaryota; kingdom Viridiplantae; phylum Streptophyta; class Magnoliopsida; order Gentianales; family Rubiaceae; genus Rubia; species Rubia yunnanensis. The sequence continues at coordinate 7,922,670 of CM075064.1, forward strand.
GCTACAAGTGGATCTTCAGAAGGAAGATGAGAGCCGATGGTTTGATTGACAAGTACAAAGCAAGGCTTGTAATCAAAGGTTATCGACAAAAGGAAGGTCTTGACTACTTTGATACTTATTCTCCTGTCACGAGAATAAGCTTCATTAGAATGATACTTGCTATCGCCGCATTACGTAAGCTTGGGGTTCATCAAATGGATGTGAAGAAGGCCTTTTTGAATGGAGATTTAGGGGAAGAAATCTACATGGAGCAACCTGAGGGTTTTAGCGCTCCAGACCAAGAAGGGAAGGTCTGTAAGTTGGTGAAATCATTGTATGGTCTCAAACAAGCTCCAAAGCAATGACATGAGAAGTTTGACCATGCCGTTCTAGCCAATGGTTTCAAAATCAATGAGTGTGATAAGTGCGTCTACGTGAAAGACACGGAAAGTGGATATGTAATCCTATGTCTATATGTAGATGACTTTCTCATTGTGGGCAGTAATGAAAAAATGATCAAATCTGCCAAGGACATGTTGAATTTTCATTTTGACATGAAGGATATGGGACTGGCGGATGTGATCTTAGGGATAGAGATCATCCGAAGCTCTGATGGTATCACCTTAACCCAGTCTCATTTTGTAGACAAAATTCATGAGAAATTCAACAAGAATGGCTCAGAGGTGGCGATGACTCCAATAGATCCCAATTTGCATCCACGTAAGAATAAATTGGAGGCTATTAATCAGGTGGAGTACTTGAGAGTCATTGGAAGTTTGATGTACCTAATGAGTTGTACTAGACCAGACATTGCTTACACTCTAAGTAGGTTGAGTAGATACATGAGTAACCCCAATACGACTCACTGGAAGGCTATAACTAGAGTATTGAGATATCTACGTTTTACTGGTGATTATGGTCTACATTATACGAGTTATCCAGCTGTAGTTGAAGGATACAGTGATGCAAACTGGATACACGATATAAAGGATCCAAAATCCACTAGTGGGTATATATTTACACTAGGTGGAGGAGCAATCTCGTGGAAATCCTCTAAACAAACTGTTATTACTCGGTCCACGATGGAATCCGAGTTTGTTTCCTTAGACAAGGTGGGTGAGGAGGCCGAATGACTCCTCCAATTTGTAGAGGATATTTCTAGATGGCCAAAGCATGTGACAGCCATATGTATACATTGCAATAGTGTGTCGGCTATTGGCAAGGCTAAGAATATGTTGTATAATGGGAAGTCTCATCATATTCGACGAAGACATAGTTCCCTTAGACAACTTCTCTCAACTGGAGTGATCATAATTAACTATGTAAAGTCGAAGGATAACATAGCCGATCTCTTGACAAAAGGGTTGAATCGAGAGATAGTTGAAGCATCATCAAGAGGAATGGGACTAAAGTTCATTAAATGATGGGTTACGTATGTGGACACCCAACCTATGTGACTGGAGATCCTAAGATCTAGGTTCAAAGGGACAACAAAACTGCAAAGACCCATCGAGATCACTGTGGGGGGTCATACCTCCTGTCTTATTTCCTATGATGAAGAAACAATGAAGTGAATGGAGGTTAAGCATTGAATTGTTTTTAATGATTTACGACATCGAGTGTATGATACTTGAAAGAGCGCATAGTTTACGAAACTGCTCTTACGCTAAGAATCACCTATGTAAGCGAGAAGTGTGGCCGGTTTGAAAGGAAATTGTAAGGATGCATTTCCTTAGAAACCTTACAGAACTAGGGGGTGTGCCATGGCCTGATTAATGGACACAACCGAGGAAAACACAAAGGCTAAGAAAGATGTCTGTGGGAAGTGCATTGTCATTCACAAAAGCGGTCAGGGAAGTTCAAGGACATCGCGTCTACTTCCTAACCAATGGGTTAAGTGTACTCTCTCAAGGGAAAGTTCAAAGGGTGATACCTACTTATCCTATGCAGCATCTATGCCATTGAAATGAATCTATCACCATATCAATATCTGTGTCTGGCGTGATTGTTCTGATTCCACATCAATATCTATTCATGTGGGGGATTGTTGGAAAATAATTGTAAAACAAGTTAAATTTTGTCAACTTTTGGGATTTGTTTTGAGTTGGGCTTGAACTGAATTAGAGTCAGTGAGCATCATTTTTGGATTCTCCTATGCGAGTACTATAAAATCGACTATTTAAACTCTCAAAACGGATAAATGGTGAATGAGATATGGATGCTCAAAGAGTCACTCTTAGAATGAAAACTTAGGCGGAAATTTATTTGCACGTACTAAGTTTTCTGTAATTTTTGGCTGTCTAAAATGCTTTTGGATCGTGTGGAAGTCTCTAGAAAGCCCAAACCGCGTAACAAATATTCTTACAATCACGTGTGGAATATATGAGATTTGATACGCGGTTAATCATGATAAGGAATATGATATTCTTACCTTTCCAGAATCTATTCAATATTTGTAAAATATTTGGTGGTTAGAGAATATTTTCTCTGATTACGGGAGTCATATCTTCCATGTATCTTTCCATAGAGTTTCTTAGACATCTATAAATAGAGCATCTATGTCAGACAGAAACCTCGCACTATTCTCAAGTTCCTCCCTACTTCTAAACTTGAGTCTCATCTTCTTTTTCTGTCTTTGTCGGTGATAGTCCTTCAGGCTTTGTGTAACTATAAGGTATTTTATTTGTTAAATTATCTTCAATGGTTTTATCCTAGGGAACGATGTCCACGACATGACTCATTCGTTTCAAGGACAACGAGTGTACTCGTGACTCCATCAATATGTGATATATGTGATTGCTTGAAACATGCCTATTAATTGTATTTTAAGCTTTCCAATTGTACGCATGAATAATTAATACAATTTCATTATTCTTGATTATGTTGAACTGCTCGTGTAATTTCATTATTTAATTTCCACATATTTTTATCAATATACGTTCAACATGTTTTAGTGTGATAGCATATGTTATAGACCTAAGTCATGCAGTGTCGGTTTTTCTCCTGTCTGTAATTGCACACTTTCCATTTTTGTCTGGACCGACAAAGTTGCAGAGCTTGAAAATTTCAAGTCCAAGATATGTATACAAAAAACTTATGAAAATAAGAATCTCATATGTTCCGTCCTTCCTATCTTGAATTCGATGGAATTTTTTTCATGGTTATCGAGAAATATGTTTAACTATGTATAATAATGGCAAATAAAAGTTGATATTTATAAACTACTTGTTACGATGAATCCAACCATATTATAAATGATAACGTTATTGTTTATATATCTATTCATACATGATAACCGTGACAAAGTTAGACAATAAATAGAAACATAAAGTAAAGTAGAAAGTTTGAGCTTGGACATAAGGAGCATAGAATATTTAGTAATGTTAGTTTTAGAGCACTCGATTTTTAAATTGACTAAATTGTTATTTGGTCCCCAACATATTATGAAATACCATTTTTTTGGTCCTCAAGGCTCATACCACGTTTGTTCAACAACTAACAAATACAAAATGATTTGTTTGGTCCCTAAAGTGATTTTCGGGCTGTTTTCAGGTAATTGGATTTATTTTCCGATATAGTTAGGGATATTTTTATAATTTTACTTTTTACCCTATTTTACTTTTTAACCCTGTTTTACTGCTTTACCCTTACTTTTTAACTATAATTTTCTCCGCCAATAAGTATTTTCAAGTTGAACACCATGGTTTTACCTCCTAAGAAAGATGAAATGAATGCTTCTTCTTCTGCCTACATGATTGAGTCTTCCAATTTGTGGCATGGTAGACTAGGATACATTAATTATGATTCGATAAGAAGATTAATTAACATGGAGAACATACCTAACATGAAAATTGATACTAATCATAAATGTGAAACTTGTGTGAAGCTAAGATGACTCGAACATCTTTCAAACAAGTCAAACGAAACACGAAACCTCTTGAGTTGATACATACCGATATTTGTGATCTCAAGTTCATCCAAACAAGAGGAGGTAACAAGTATTTCATCACCTTCGTGGATAAAATACTGCTACATGTACTTGCTGAAAAGCAAAAATGGGGCAATTGAGAAATTCGTACTCTACAAAATGGAAATTGAAAATCAAATTGATAAGAAGATCAAGGTGATTAGGAGTGACCGTGGAGGTGAATATGTAGATCCATTGAAGGACTATTGTTCTGAACATGGCATCATTCACGAGGCCACTGCCCCTTACTCGCCACAATCGAATGGTGTGGCTGAACGTAAAAATCACACTCTTAAGGAGATGATGAATGTAATGTTGATAAGTTCTGGGCTACCACAAAGCATGTGTGGGGTAGCCATTTGACGGCTAGCTATATTTTAAATAAGATACCACGTAAGGATGAGAAGGCAGCTCCCCATGAGTTGTGGAAAGGCACAAAGCCATCCTTTACGTACTTGCGAATGTGGGGGTGCCTTGCAAAGGTGTTGATACCAACCCCTAAGAAGCTAAAAATAGGACCTAAAACGGTTGGTTGTATCTTTATAGGGTATGCACATGAAAGTAGTGCTTATTGCTTTCTTGTACACGAATCTCATCATCCCGAGATTCACAAGAACACAATCATGGAATCAAGAAATGCGAACTTCTTTGAAGATGTGTTCCCTGCAAAGGACAGGGTTGGATCATTGAAAAGGACCAATGAGTCTGTAGACGAAGATGTAGGAATTCCTGATGATCTCGAGGATCAAGAGGAAGGGGATGAACCTAGACAAAGCAAATGGATTAGGACTGAGAAGTCATTTGGTCCTGATTATCTAACGTTTATGCTTGAAAGTGAGCCACAAAGCTATAAAGAAGCTGTGAATTCGTCTGAGGGTCCTATGTGGAATGAAGAGATTAAGAGTGAAATGGACTCGGTTCTACAAAATCATACTTGGGAGCTAGTGGAATTACCACCTAGGAGTAAACCAATAGGCTACAAGTGGATCTTCAAAAGGAAGATGAGAGCTGATGGTTCAATTGACAAGTACAAAGCAAGGCTTGTAATCAAAGGTTATAGACAAAAGGAAGGTCTTGACTACTTTGATACTTATTCTCCTGTCACGAGAATAAGCTCCATTAGAATGATACTTGCTATCACCGCATTACGTGAGCTTGAGGTTCATCAAATGGATGTGAAGACTGCCTTTTTGAATGGAGATTTAGAGGAAGAAATCTACATGGAGCAACCTGAGGGGTTTAGCGCTCCAGGCCAAGGAGGGAAGGTCTGTAAGTTGGTGAAATCATTGTATGGTCTCAAACAAGCTCCAAAGCAATGGCATGAGAAGTTTGACCATGCTATTCTAGCCAATGGTTTCAAAATCAATGAGTGTGATAAGTGCATCTATGTGAAAGACACAGAAAATGGATATGTAATCCTATGTCTATATGTAGATGACTTGCTCATTGTGAACAGTAATGAAAAATGATCAAATCTACCAAGGGCATGTTGAATTCTAAACTATGTGATTCTGGACAATGAGGTCATCGAGGTGAAAAGCAGTGGGAGGGGGATTACCATTTGTTTCCTGTCGGGACAATGTGTAATAGGCTTGGCTCCAGAGCCGGTGTCGGAAAGGGCGTGAGAATTGTCGCGATGGCTTCAATGTCGTGTGGGATGTGCTCTAGAATCAACTAGTGTACACCCGATGGAATCATCTCCCCGGCCACTTATGTTTACTTCAAGAGCTGGTTTTCTATAGACTTTTAAGTTAAAGTCTTATTACGTACAAAGTGAAATTGATACAAGTTAAAGTCAAGAAGTCACATTCACACAATATAATAGTTTTTGATCATTATGTGAGATTTTTTTATATGTTATAGTTACTTTTTTAGTTGAAGGAGTTTTCATCCCCCAACTTTATGGAAATGGATTCTCGATCCTAATGAATAGAGAGTCTGTTTCTTGAAAGACGGTCTTTCAATAAGTCATTGAACGATAAATGGTTAAAGTGCAAATTAGAATACGCTAAGATAAAATTTTTGGGTTACATGAATCGGGTTATAAACTTTATAATTACTACACATTGCATAATATAGTTTTAATATTGCAACTAAAGACTTTTTCCTTTTATTACTTTAATTAAATCTCATTTCCCCATAAACTTATGGAAAGATGGTTTTTCGAAGACTTTGCCATGAATAAATCATTTTGTTAATGTTTTACCTTAAACTAGCGGGAATCCCACTATGCATTGCGCGGTGTACTTGATTAAAAATATTTAATTTAATTAATATATAATAGTTACATGTCACATTTTAAATTGAACTAAATAAATAAATTATAAGTATATTCGTCTAAAAATAACTATCTAAATTGTAAAATAAAGAATAAATTTTGTTGGAATTTATTAAATAATTTATTAGATAAAAAAATATTATTTTTATAATCTTTGATGGAATAATATATTGCAAGTACATAATGTAAGTAAAATATAAAAAAGAAACGTTTAACTTGTGGAAAAACAAGGAACTGTGTGTATATGTGAGAGTTTCGAGTGATGAGGAATCGAGTGGAGAGGTTCGAATGGAGAAGTTCGAGTAGAGAGGTTCGAGTGTTACTATGTTCGAGTGGTACTGGGTTCATGTGGAAAGAGTTCGAGTGGAGAGGTTCGAGTGGTACTTGGTTCGTGTGGAAAGAGTTCGAGTAGAAAGGTTCGAGTGGTACTGGGTTCGTGTGGAAAGAGTTTGTGGAAAGAGTTTGTGTAGAGAGGTTTGAGTGTAGAGAGCTTCGATGATGTAAATGTTATTCAGCCTGATGGATCTGTGTCATCTGCTACACAATATGGTTATATTTGCTTTGGTGATGTCACCCTTTCTCATGTGCTATATATACCTACTTTGAGATGCCATTTATTATCATGCTCTAGAATGTTATCTTCCTTAAAATGTATAGTTTTGTTTACTTAAAATTATTTAATTTTACAGAAAATCAGTATGAGGGCTGTGATTGGCATGGGTGAACTGAAGGGGGGTGGTATATTGACTTCGTCTGCTGGATACTCGTGTTCGTCTCATATCATGCAGTTTATTCCGACAGTTGCCTCATCTTCTTCATCCGATTTATGACATCAATGATTTGGTCATCCATCCTCTACGGTGTTATCTTCTGTTCCCTTTCTTGATTTTAGCACAACTAATACATCTATATCTTGCTTTGTGTGATATAGAACAAAGAATACTAGACATAGTTTTCCTTTGAGCTCTTCAAACGCTAGTTCTTTGTTTGAATTGATACATTGTGATTTTTGGGGGCCTTATAGCTCACCTTCCTCTAGTGGTGCATTTTATTTTTTTTAACTATAATTGATGATTATTCCCAAATTGTTTGGGTTTATTTATTAGTGGCTAGGTCAGATGTAGCCTCTAGATTTGTAGAGTTTTGTGCTTTAAAGAACTAGTTTGTGCGCACCATTCGTCGTGTTCGTGCTGATAATGATACAAAATTTCTACCCTTGCGATCTTATTTTGCTGAATCCAACATCATCTTTGAGACTTCTATGGTTGATACACCACATCAAAATAGTCATGTGGGGTGCAAGCATCGCCATTTGTTATATGTGGCTCGTACTTTACGCTTTCAAGCTAATCTACCTATTGATATTTGGGGAGAATGTGTTCTTACTGCTGCATTTTTTTACTAACCGGATACTAATGAAGCAACTCAACGAACGCACACCAATTGAGTTACTTTATGGACGCACTCTAAACTACAAGCTTTTGCAAGTCTTTGGGTGCTTGTGTTATGCCTCTTACATTCCAAGAGACCATGGCAAGTTTGCTCCAAGAAGTTGACGATGCATTTTTCTTGGATATCTCGCTGACAAGAAAGGCTATTGCCTTTATGATTTGGAATCATGTACTTTCTTCAACAGTTGTGATGCTGATTTTTATGAAAACCAGCTTTTGTTTTCTGTGCCATTTGTACTTGCCCAGCTCGCACAGTCACAAACTGATACTTGGTATGTTGGCTATCCAACGGCAATTCCGTCGGTGACAACATGTGGCGCATCAACCTCGCCGCCGGTCATCACCCCCGCTGGGGCCTCACTTCAGCCGGTACAATCACTCCAGCACCATCACTATCCTCATGTGTTCTATTTCCTTTAAATGATTTTGTATATTGCGATAATTTTTCTCGTATGCATTCTAGATTTTTGGGTCCAGTAACTTTTAGTGCAGGTCCTACCACTTATTTGGAGGCGTCGAAGCATGCTCATTGGCGCGATGCTATAACTGATGTGATTAATGTTCTTGAGCGCAATGAAACTTGGACTGCGACTTCTCTTCCTTCGGATAAAACTGCAATTGGATACAAATGGGTTTATCGCACCAAGTTTAAGGCTGATGATACTCTTGAATGACATAAAGCTCGCCTGGTGGTTCAGGGTAATTGTCATATTGAAGGCATAAACTTTACTGAAACAATTGCTCCTGTTGCGAAGATGAGTTTGGTTCACCTATTCTTATCTGTTGCAATCATTCGTGATTGGAAACTTCATCAGATGGATGATCATAATGCTTTTCTACATGGTGATCTTCACGAAGAAGTGTTTATGCTCCCTCGTCCTAGCTATACTGCGCCCCCCAGCATGGTTTGTCGACTTCATAAATCTCTTTACGCATTGCGACAAGCTCCTCGCAACTGGTTTGCCAAGTTGGCTCAGACTCTATGCACATTTAACTTTGTTTAGAGTAAGGATGATTAATCTCTTTTTGTTTTCTCCCGTGGTTCAGTTTCTTTGCATATGTTTATTTATGTGGATGATTTGGTGATTGCTGGTAGTTCTTCATCGCTCATCTCTGAATTCAAGAAATACTTGAGCGGTTGTTTCCACATGAAGGATCTTGGTTCTCTTAAGTATTTCTTTGGTATAGAGATTGCTAGAATATTGGTGGGGATGTTTCTTTCACAAACGAAAGATGCCCTTGATATTTTATCATACATTAGTTTGTTGGCTTCAAAATCAACAGACATTTCGATGGAGCAATAACACGATCTTGCGTGCGTAGTAGTGCCTCTGTATGATGATCCAGGGCAGTATCAACGTCTAGTCGGTCATCTCATTTATCTTACAATTACAATACCAGAGCTTATTTATTTGGTGCCTATACTTGCTCAGTTCATGAAGTCGCCCTCTGTTCTTCACTGGAAAGCTGCACTACGAATTCTACACTACTTGAAGAGTCATCCTGGTCAAGGTTTATTTCTCTCTTCACGTTGTTCATTAGAGTTTACTGCTTATTGTCATTCTGATTGGGCCACGTGCTCCATCACACGACGTTCACTTTCTAGATATTTTGTGATGATCGGTGATTCTCCAGTTTTATGGAAGACCAAGAAACAACCCACGATTTCTTGTTCTTTTGCTGAAGCAGAGTATCGTGCCAAGAAGGTTACATGTTGTGAGTTATTGTGGCTTAAGTCTTTTCTTTAAGATTTAAGTATTGTTCATTCTACCCCTATGTGATTGCTTTGTGATAGTCAATGTGTTCTTCATATTGCTGCTAATCTTATCTTTCATGAACGTACGAAACATATAGAGGTTGACTGTCATTTAGTAGTTGAAACTCATCATATTCGCACCTCTGTCAGCCCGCGAACTTGTTCACGAAAGCTCCTGGACATAATTAGTTTTAATTACTACTTGACATGTTGAACATTCTTAATCTACATGCTTCAACTTAAGAAGGAGTATTGAGGAAATAGAATATTCAGTGAATATTATTTGTATTTATATTAATATCATTTTCTTTATTTCCTTGTAACACTATATAATTTACTATATAATTTAGAGTTTGAATACTAACACAGTTCATTACCTTATAAATACACACACATTCGTATAAATGCGGCATCGAGCGGCACATTCAGGGCGGCGACTTGGAAAGCAGCGGCGCTCAGGGCCTTCACATCTTGGTTTTAACGAATCCAGTATTCCCGTTCTAGAATCCAGCTTTAGGGAGTGTGACTCTTGGAAATTTCATCAATTATAACTCCTCATTATTTTATTTTCATAAATCTGATTGTGAATGTCGAATGCTTTGGAGAATTTGTGATGCTTATCGTGTTGTGATGTTGTTCTAATGTTCTATGTTTTTTTTTTTTTGAGAACACCCGAGAGTGAGGGTTATTTTATTATAGGTACCCCAAGCCTTAATTTCCAAATGATCGAATATACAATTAGAGTTGGATTGTGAAACAACATGGTTGTTTCCAAAAGACCTAAAAGTGTTTGCTAATATTGTGAAAACAGCTATCCTAAGTGAATGGATAGGTGTCGAAGTTGCGATCCAAAACAAGAGGATCTCCACCCCTCGTGTTAATCCTCTGTAATGGCCAGGAAACTTCAATCACGAGACAAGAAAATAGTCACGAGTATGCTGAGCCTTGTAGCTTTGAAGTTGAGCATATCTGAGAAGGATTCCCACTCCCTGATCTGTGCAAGACTCCCTTCCGTAGCAGAACAGCCAGAAGCAGAAAAGCCAAACAGCAAGGGAGCATCCGGGCTAAGAATAGTAGCAGCAATCTAAGCATGAGCAATCTCCCCCTCATAGTAGTGCTAGAGTTCCCTTGTTCTGCAAATCAACAAAACAAAAAAACATTCAGCAGCATCATATTCTAAAACCTGGGAGTTTTAGCAACTCGAATATGAGGAACACAGCCTCTATCCATATCTATAAGACCCTGAATTCTAGGTGTAACATTAGTCATATCCAGCCCTTGGTTCAAATCAAAGTGATGTTTAGCTATGGCATGAGCTACAGAGTTGCATTCCCTGAAAGTGTGGATCAGTTCAGCATTACCAAGTAAAGATTTCGCTTTGTATACCTTATCAAAAACTTGCCACTGTGCCTCATAGGGATTCTGTATCATATCAATAGCAAGCTTACAATCTGATTCCACAATAATGTCACACTCCAGATGGTCAAAGGATTCTGAAGCATATAATATTGCTTCAATTTCGGCATGTAGGGGGGATGAAGATGTAACTGTTGCCGAACTAATTCTAACAGGTAAGCCAAGACTGTTCCTAGCTATAAGACCCACAGAGGCTTTGTTAGGGCACCAGGCTGCATCTACATTGATTTTTATGGATCCATGTTTAGGTCTTTCCCAGCAAACAGTCCTTAAATTTGGTTTAGGGGGAGGCCTTAGCAATGGAATGAGATGATGATGCTCTTGTGATTGTTCTATGTGAATTCATTACTTCGCCGTGATTCTGTGATGGTTGATTGACTATCGACTGATGAATGATGATGCTCTTGTGATTGTTCTCTGTTGAATTGTGATGCTTATAGTTGATTTTCTTATTATTTTACGTTTTAAAAGATTTTGCACAATAGTTTCATAAATGGAGAGAACACATGGTAGCTTATAGCCTCACTGTAATTTTATCGCCTGCCCCTGCTCCTCCGAGGAAACCCGCGGGACATTCCACAGTATGTGCTTCTGAACACAATGAACTTAGTGTTAGTATCTTGATGATTTTGGTTTGTCATAGGTGCTCGCTTGTCTGAACAAAAAGGAATTCAAGTTTTTCTTGCGTGGTTGTATGATCAGCTGTCATAGTGGTGTATAGATTAACATTTTGTAACATGTTCTTAGGATCATAGTAGCCTTTATTTTAGGTCCACAGCGTTTTTGGTCTTGTTCTAGGTTTGTTTCTTGGTGCTCTATTTGTATCTGTTGCTGAGTGAAGCTGAGAGATATTCTTGGTTGAAATTCAGCTTTAGGTGAAATATGAAGATAGTGTAGAATTGTACTATTTTCTTTGTTTTCGATGAATTTCCATGTCTGCTTGAAAGATGAAACTGGCTTTTGTTGATATAAGATAGCATTAATGCGTATAGGTGTGCTTTATGAGGTAATACAACAGTTTATGGAGGCCTGGAATTGCTATATCCTTATGTTAGAACAGATAGATCTTTGATGCATTGTTGAAATGCTATAAACTTATGAAGGATATTATTTGCCACGTGAGATGATCTTATTAGCTTGGTTGACTATATTTCTAAGCTAAATTTAGGCTACTTTTAGTGTTACCCTGGAGCTAGTCTTTAACTTGTACATGAACTATATTCGGTGTCTTTTGCAGGAAATGAACAGCGCAACAACCAATTTTGATGGTCTGGCTGATGATGATGGTAAAGTCTTGGACATTATAAAGGGCGTGGAGGATCTGGGGATTTTTAAGAGGCAGATCAAATACAAGAGTGAACTTGCAGACAATGTACTTAACAAATCTCTGAAATCGCTTGGAGAAAAGAAACTGATAAAGGACTTCCAGAGCATCGATTACAAGGGAATGAAGATCTACATGTCAGCAGAGTTCCAACCATCAGACAAAGTCACCGGTGGGATCTGGTACACCGACGGCCAACTCGATAAAGAATTCATCGACCAGCTTAAGGCCATCTGCTTAAGGATCATCGGGCTCCATAAAGTTTCAACTGTTGGTGCGATTCACGACATTGTGGTTAAGGAGAACATTGCCAAGTGCTCAGATCAACAGATTAAGGAGATTCTGAACTCCATGATTCTGGACGATGAGGTCATCGAGATGAAAAGCAACGGGTGGGGGGATTACCATTCGTTCCCTGTCGGGACATTGTGTTATAGGCTTGGCACCAGAGCCGGTGTCGGAAAGGGCGTGAGAATTGGCGCGATGGCTTCAATGCCGTGTGGGATGTGCTCTAGAATCAACCAGTGTACACCTGATGGAATCATCTCCCCGGCCACTTGTGTATACTTCAAGAGCTGGTCTGATATAGACTTTTAAGTCCAAGTCTAATTGCGTACAGAGAGAAATTGGATACAAGTTAAAGTCAAGAAGTCACATTCACACAATAATAGTTTATGAGAGTTCGTCTTTTGAAATACGATATTTCCATAACATATGAAAAGATCAATGTTTAAAATGTAAATTAGAAGAAATGAAGATAAAATTTTTGGGTTGCATAAATCGAGTTATAAATTTTATAGAAAAAAATGTTTTTATAATTCTACCTAATTGATATAAACGCCAATATAACCTTTCAGTATTTGAAAGTGCCAATATAACCCTATCTAGTTAGTGAAAATGTCAATATAACTCTCTCTGGCAACTTTTAGCAGGTATCTATTAAAATTACATGTTTGCCCTTCAGAAGAAAAATAAATAAATAAAGGAAATGACGTTATTACTCTTAGACTTATTGTTAGGCCACCGCTGGAACATGTAGGGTTATATCAGCACATTATGAAATTTTATTGGGTTATATCAACACATTCCTAATGTTTGTAGGGTTATATCAGCACATTTCTAATGTATGTAGGGTTATATCAGCAAATTCTTAAAACTTATAGGATTATATCAGCACATATTATAAATATTAAGTGTGTGGTACTCAGCTAGCTTTATCGGACGACCACATCATCATATACACCATTATAACATCATAACAATATCATATACAACATAAAATTTAACATCATGACACCATCATTAATATTATACACCATTATCACATATCATAGCCTCATTTCAAAACTTATCAACATTAAAAACCCTAGGTCGAAGAACACAGCAAAATAACAATCACACACAATACGAAAGTTCATCGAATCATCAATCCGGACTAAACACAACAAATAAACAAAATATCATTAAAACCCTATATTCTACAGTATGTGCTAATATGACCCTACATTTTTTACTAATGTGCTGATATGACCCTATATTTTTTACTAATGTGCTGATATAACCCTATAAATTTTAGGAATGTGTTGATTTAACCCTACCAGTTTTCATAATGTGCTGATATAACCCTACCTAATCCGGCGGTGGTCCGGCAGTGGCTCGACGGCAGTCTAGCGGTGGCCCAACAGCGGTCTGGCAAACTATGAGGGTAAAACTGTCCACATAATTTCAGAGTTTGCCCAAAGGGTATTTTGGTCAATTTACATAGAGTCAATGCCGAAAAATTGAGGTCAATGACTGAAATGGGGTCTGAGGGTTATATTGGCACTTTCATTAACTAGATAGGGTTATATTTGCACTGAAAATTATCATAGGGTTATATTAGCACTTACTCAAGTAGATAGGGTTATATTAACACATACTCATAAGGTTTTATAATTACTACATGTTGCATAATAAATCTTTAATATTGCAACTAAGACATTTTACCTTTTATTATTCTAATAAAACTCTGTATTTCCATAAGTCTATGGAAAGACGATTTTTCCCAAGACTTTGCAAATTTATTTTTGTTAGACTTAATATAAAATTTTCAGTTGTAAAAAAACTTATTTAAGAAAAATAATTTAAACTATTTCCAATATCCAACATATTGGAACCAAAATATTGACGACATATTTCAAATTATTACTATTGGTGTTAATATTAATGAATGACTAAATCTTAACTAAATAAAATCTCAAACTTTACATAATATTAGTTATATTTATATATATATATAGTTGTGTGGTATGGTACGTGGTTTATACATAGCCCAAAGTTGCAAACCCAAGGCCATCCTGGGATGCGAGCAGAAAGAGGAGCAACCCACGAACCGTGAAAAGCGGAGATGGTGGTCAGACGTCAACCACGAACTGTCTTTCTCAGAGACGATCAAGCATACGATAGCAAGCCCAGGAAAAGCGGAGTCATGATTAGGTCAGGCTATAAAAGGAACAAAGAGACCACAGATACAAGTAAGTGTAACTATCCAAAGAAATTTCAATTCTGAAGAGAGATAAGTGACTTGATCATCGAAGTTGTTCTCCCGGAATCACTTCCAGAAATAGTTTTGCAGGTAAAGAAGGTTATGTGGTGAGCAATAAGTGATCCACCTGAATAGACCAACACATCATTTGGCGCCATCTGTGGGGATCAAAAATTTTCTTTTCGTTTCAAGGTTATTAAGGTAATCAATGGCGTTCAACAGGAGTGAGAAAAGCCATAATCATCAGTCGCAAGAACAAACACTCGGACGAGATAGAGGAATACATCATCATCATAATCACACCCCAAACAGGGAAAAAGAACACAGTAAAGAAGAAATGGAGGAGGAAGAAGAGGAAGCAAAATCCCCTAATACTAATCAGGACAAGGAAAATAGGATGTTCGATGCTTTCTTAGAAGCGGACAGAGAGGGTCTTTATGATCAATTTTTGAAGACGCTCAAGCAGAAACCTCCAAAACCAGAAAAAAATGGTGTATTAGGAGCATGAGAATCTCAACTATGAAGAAGAATTGTGTGACATCGTTGGGAAAGATGCCGAATACAAATCGCCCCTAGCACTGCATGTATGAGATTTCAAGATGCCGAAGGACTTTAATTTTCCTCTGCACGTTAAAATCTACGATTGGGCCATAGACCCAAAAAAATTCCTACATTCATATAGGAACAACATGAGATTCCACGATGTGAATATCGAATTAGTTTTCAAGGCGCTTCCCATATTTTTTACAGGAACAACGATCACTTGGTATGAAGACCTTCCAAATGGAAGTATCAAGTCCTGGGAACAGTTGTCAGACCTATTCTTAGGTCATTTCTATGAGAAGCAAAAGTTCACTAAGACGATAGTAGATCTTAACAACATAACCCAGCGAAGTGATGAAAGCTTGACAGAGTATCATAATCTATTTGTCACAGAAATCCTATAGGTTTGCGACTTATCATTCCAGTCGTCATTAGGAGCGTTCACTAGAGGCATGCAATCAGGAGAGTTCTAACAAATAACTAACGAAGAATATGCCTGGAAACCCAAGGGAACTTCAAAAGATGATTGAGCAGTACATGCGAACAGATTAAGTAAATAACCATAAGATAGAGCAGGAAATAGGCAAAAAATGAACAATGGAGATTTACAAAAGGGATTTACAAAGAAGGGAAGAGTAAATGTCCCTTTCAAAGGAAGAGAGTCAGGTTTGCAAGCTACACCATTCCCGAATACATCTCTGATGAAGCCAAGGAATGAGATATGGAAAATGAACAAGGAATTATTCCGAGAACCAGCTCCTATGTTGGCACTGCCAGAAAAGAGATCCAGGGAGTATTATTGTGCTTTCCACAAGGACCATGGTCATGATATTGAGTATTGTAGAGACATAAGAAGACAAATTGAGGAAAATTTGAGGAATGGTTTCTTAGAAAAGTATATAAAGGAAGGGGGAAGCCAGTACGGTGACACTGGCAAAACAACGAACCCCTTGGCAAGGAATCAAGGGATGGCATCCACACTACCAAAACAAAAAATGACCGTGGCAGTCAATTGCAACGATGAGGTGAATAACGAAGTACCAGAAATGGTCATTTTGTCCATACATGAATGTATGGAATCACTGTCCAACAATGCTTGGAAGGCTAGGGAAAGATACTCTCCCCCGCAAGAACCGGTTGACAAAAGACTGCGATCAGATGAGGCAATTACTTTCAGCAAGGAAGACGCAGTGCCTAACGCTTCGCCTCACAATGACCCCATGGTAATTATTGTAAAAATAGGAAATGTTACTGCGCACAGGGTGTTCGTAGATGACGGATGTGAAGTCAAAATACTATTTGTGGACTGCTTTGACAGGCTAGATTTCAAGCGAACCAATCTCAAAAAATCCACATCCTTGGTAGTTGGGTCACAGGGCGAGCAGAGACGCCTTTAGGTAATATGCAGCTCCCTGTCGCTATTGGGAATAGTGAAAGGAATTTCACCATCATGTGCAACTTCATAGTCATGGACGCTCCAAGTACTTTTAATGCTATCATAGGAAGACCATGGATGAATAGAGCCAAAGCGATATGGTCCCCTTATCACATGGTCATGAAATTCCCAACTCCATCCCGAATTGCGACTATAAGAGGGAATCAGCAAATGGTAAGGCAATGCATGGTCATCGCAATGAAGGCAGGTAGAGTGGAAGACAAGGAAAAAATGGTTAACACAATCTCAACGGGTGGACCATTAGATTAGCCAGGATCAGCAGCAGTCCCAGGAGAAGAAACAGAGCTAATTAGCCTGGAAGATGAAGATAGCTCAAAGTGTGTAAAGGTAGGTAAAGACCTTCGAAATGAGGATGAGATGAGAATTATAGATATTTTTCCAGACCACAAAGAAACAGAAACTTCGCATGGAATGTTCAGAACATGGGAGGAATAGACCCAAGCATCGCTGCCCACTCCTTGAAAATCAGAGGTGCGGTTAAACTGGTTAAGCAAAAGTAGCGTTACTTTGCTACCGATATGCAGAAATCGATTGAAAAAGAAGTTACAACACTTATTCAAGCTAGCATAATAAAGGAAGTCATATATCCAAGGTGGCTAGCGAACCCAGTCATGGTAAGGAAGTCATACGCAGGCTGGAGAATGTGAATTGATTTTACAGATCTAAACAAGGCATGCCCAAAGTATTGTAATCCTTTACCAAAGATCAATCAATTAGTTAAAGAAATTTCAGGGTACGAGGTCCTAGGTCAATTTGAAATCCAAATCTAGCCGAGAACAACGATCAAATCCCAAGCACTAGCAGAATTCATTGCAGAGATGACCGGTGAAGAAGCGCAGAAAGAAACTATGAATCACAGCCTAATAATCGATAAAGGCAAGTTAAAATGGAAATAAATGGCATGGACATTGTTTGTTGCGCATCCAGCAGAGAAGGTTGTAGGGCAGGATTGCTGTTTGTAAACCCAGACGGAGGTGAACACAAATACTCACTATGCTTCAATTTCCCGCTCACCAACAACAAAGCATAATATGAGGCATTGATTTGTGGACTGGATCTTACCATCAGAATAAAGGTTAGAAGTGTTCAAGTGTCTAATGATTCGCTAATTGTGGTTTAGCAAGTGTGAGGTGACTTTGAAGTACGAGAAGAGCAGTTGGTAAAAATATTTAAGGTAAGTTCAGCAACTGATGGCCCAGCTCAAATATTTTGACATAAAGTATGTACCGAGAAGCAAAAACACAAAGGTGGATGCACTAAGCAAGCGAGCGACAACAGGGTTTGATTCTCTTCACGAACATGGAGATGTGATTGTAGAAGTCATTCCACTCAGAAGCACGATGACAACTATTGCTTCGGAAATTCAAACACATGAAGTAAACTGGATGATGCCACTACTAGATTTCTTTGCGAAGGGAACGCTTCCAAAAGATAAGGTGCAAGCTAGGAAGTTGGAGTTACGTTCTCGTAGTTACACCTATGAAGAGGGCACTTTGTACAAGAGGGGGTTTTTTTATTTCCATGGAAAAAATGCATAGGACCAACACAGGCAGCAGAAATTTTAAAGGAAGTTCACGAAGGGTTTTGCGGTACGCATCAGGGAGCAAGAATAATAGCAAAGAAGATCATCCGAGCTGGATACTAATGGCCGACTATGTTTAACGACGCACACAGCTTCATGCTTAAATGTAGTTATCGCATAAACCACAAGCAGCTTTGACAGGATTATATAGAGCATGGTCATTCGATAAATGGGAGATTGACTTAGTTGGGCCATTCCCAAAAGGTGAGTGTAATGCCAAATTCCTAATGGTAGCAATCGACTACTTTACAAAGTGGGTGGAGGCTTAACGATTAGGATGAGTCACAACAGAAGTCACATGGAAAATTATGCCCCAAATGAGAAGGGTCGTACAAGATAACGAAGTCGCAGAGATCAAACTGCAACGAGCTAGAAAGGATGGACGGTAGTACTGTTCCTAACAGTTGTCACATAGTTAACTTAAGGAAGTTTTATGTGTAGAACCAGAAAAGTGGCAAGAAAATCAAGTTTCCATGTATAGAAACCATAAAATGATCATTGGTTATGTTCGCTCCCGTAGTTTGTGCTGAAGGCGATATTATCGCATTATGAACCTCTTGGAATACAATCTTTCTTTTTCGAACGTCTATACTTTGCATTTACAATACTAAGTTACACATTCTTAACAGCCATCCTAGGGAGTTAATTGCATAAGTGTTAATCATGAA
Organism: Rubia yunnanensis; assembly: GCA_037428765.1. Classification (NCBI taxonomy): domain Eukaryota; kingdom Viridiplantae; phylum Streptophyta; class Magnoliopsida; order Gentianales; family Rubiaceae; genus Rubia; species Rubia yunnanensis. The sequence goes on from CM075064.1 coordinate 7,941,614, forward strand.
AGCCACTCATTCCAGTTCTTCAGAAAACATAAACGAAAGAAAGTCGAGAACTTGGCAATACGACAGAAAGGGATCACATCAAAGCAAAAGCGAGTGATGGATCTAACAACTTTGCACTCTCACTAATCCGTAAGCTATAGATCTTGCTATTACGCAAATATGCCACAGTACAGCGACTAAAGAAAGCTATGGATCTTGCGGCTTTGCACATTATATACTCTCAACAAAGCTAGCAATAAACCTTGCTACATGGCAGATATGTCTACAAAACAACGACTAAAGCAAGCCATAGATCTTGCAGATTCTCACAACAAAGCAAGCAATAGATCTTGCTATTTGGAAGATATTCCTACAATATAGCGATTAAAGAAAACTATAGATCTTGCGGGTTTTTAATAAATAGAGCCGATATACTAAAAAAGGAGTTGGTGATACGAGAAACGAGTCTGACGAAGATAAATGAATCACGCCGTCAAAAACATTCAAAAGTGTGAAGGCAGAATAAATAAGGAGAGACAACCACAACATTTGTGGAAAAAAACTAAAAATATATCATTGAAAATATCATCACATTTATCTATGCCTAGACGCTCGTGAGGAACTAGAAAAGATGAACCACCGTAGCGACGACTTTGTGGTGTTCAGCCCGACGTCTATTTTCTTCGACCTCACATTCCTCGCTAACCATATGGCCATATCACCATTTCATATGTATATAAGCAGGATGGCGTATCGCACTTCTTCGCTCCATATGACCAAAATACCTAGCATAATACGCCTTAAATTCAATTATCAGCCTGAACTCCATGGTCCAGCTGCATACTCATAACATTAACGGTCTCCTCATACCGCTTCATTTCGGTCCTTAAACCATGAACTTCATCTTCCAACCTGCAAATATGAGCTTGAACAGACTCAGACAAATTGATTTGCGGATCACTGATTCCCACAATAAGATCTCCATGGCTAGTACCTCCACAAGATGAAGATGGGAGAGCCTGAAGTTTGTCTTTCAACTCAACATATTTTTGCTCAAGTCGGTGCACTAACGAATCAAGCCGATTGCACTTAGGCGAAGCCGTTCAATTTCACTTCGCATTTATGTGTTTATAGCTAATTGCTCGTCAAACTTACTTTGCCAACCAAGGGCAGAAGAACTTAAATGATCGCACTCACCCTAATTTTTCTTCAACTTATCAAACATATCATCAATTCGACCACATTGATTATCAACAATCAATGTCTTCTGATGGGCCTCGCGAGTCTTGCTAGCAGCATAATTCCTAGCATCTTCCTATTGTTGGAGCATCTTTGTCATAGATAGGTGCTGATGATGGATAAGGCTATTCACTTCCTTTCAAGATCGTTGATACCCAAAAGCATATACTTTAAATGAATCCCCAAACTTGTCACCCACTCTTGGACACGGACAAGCAGGTTAAGCTACTGCATGTACTCACCAACATATTGAAGATCAACTAAACCGCGGACAATGTACTTCCCAAGCGATTCAACATTATATCCATCAGGAACAAACTTTCCACAAGAACAGGTTGAACACGAAGAAGGAGATGAGGGGGGAACAAAACATTGCCACCCAAGACATAAGTGCAGGGATTCCATGCGTGAAAAATGATCAGATGAAACAGCCTCTTCATATTCTTTTATGAAGGATTGAGTGGCACGAAGCAAGCTAATAGGTTCAGGAAAAGGATCATTACATCCCATAAAGTCAAGCCTTTTCAAGAATTCATGATCAACAAAAATACTGAAGCCCTGCACATAAGTAAGGGCGATGAGAAATTTAAATAATGAAGAAATAAACCAACATTCATATCGAAGGTCACATAAATAGTACATACATACACCAAAATATTGCCTCAAGTTTACAATTCAAAAATCCTGGAAAAACCAGTACACTGGAAATTAACTAACTTCAAAGGTAGAGGTAGACATAGGCTGGACATCGATAGCAGAGGCTTCCTGGCTTAGCTGCTAAGAGTGATTCTCTTCGCTTGGCTGCTGGACAGAGGCCTCATTGCTTGCATCACCTTCATTAGTCACACTGGCATCAAGGTTCAGAGGTGGAATATCACCACTAGGTTTAAATGGAAGATCTTCAAAGTAGTCCACCTCACTCTTCTTCAGCTCGACCACTAAAGGAAGACTGGCGAGATGCGAGAACAGGGCATATGAATATCCCTTATCAGCAATCTTTTGAATAAAATCTTTTTTCAGCTTCACCCTCTTCTTCTCCAGGGTCTCAACACACTTCTTCATTGAAGGCAGGCTCTTTAGGTCGCAAGTGGGGTTCCACTCATGTTGATCCTTCACAACCTCGCAGTAACCAATGGTTTGAGCATTCTTTGGACGCATCCTCAAAGAATTTATCTAACAACTTGGTCTTGCAGAGTTGATCTACTAAAATTTGGGGGTATTCAGGAAATCGAGTCCATTGGTACGCATCTCCCTCAGCTCATAACGAAGCTTAGTCACCTCCACCTCCACGAGCCTAGCACACTCCTCAGCAGTGCTCGCTCTTTCCTCGGCAACCTTCGCCCTCTCCTCAGTGACCTTAAGCAACATTTCTAGAGCTGCACATCTCTCTTCATGTACCTCATACTTCTCCAACAATGACTCATCGGCAGGAGAAAACTTGGACAATTGCTCACTTGCGAGGTAAAGGCCTTTGTCAACCTTATAAGACACATAAATAACACAAAACAAAGTTAGTCAACACTTTGCAAACGAGAAACCAACGTATGCAACAGGGTCACTACAAGACAGCTGTAAACTCACCACAACCAGTGTATCTATCAGGTAAAGAGAGTGGAAAGGATATCATATATCATCCTTCCACCCACCAAAGGATTCTCAGTTCGTGCCAGACTTTGAGAACTAGATGGGTTAGCACGCCTATTTTTCAAAGGGGGGAAGTGAATGTCCTTTTGGTTTTCTTTTCTTTTGGCACAACAGGGCAACAACCACTTGTCCCCCCTTCTTCAGTGTTCTTACCCTTACCACTAGAACCTTTCTTATTAACACCTTGTTGGAGGACGTTCCTCCCAACAACATTATCAATCTGAACAGTAGCCGTAGTTGACTCCTCTTCATTGTCATCAAAGAGCGATCCATTAATTTCACCTTTAGATAGGTCCATATCTGAAACAGATTGAGCGTCACAGATCAAACTAACATACGATTAAAAAAAGGAAATAATAGTTCATCAAAACAAGGACGATTATAGATCAAGCATATCAGAGCAAATAAAAACAAAAAACCTTCAGCATCAGAGTCAGCATGGCGAAAATGTTGGGTATGAGCACAAAGTGTGGCTACGATTTTCGTCTCAGCTGTAAAACGGGCACTCAGACTAGAAAGCTTAGACTTGGGAACCTTGTAGTTCCAAGAAGGCACAACCACTTCGAGAGTTTGTTTTAATTTTATGAAAAAAATACTTTGTACGCCATTGACCCACATCACTAGGGGAAACCACTAAAAAGTTCAACCCCGATGACCACAGGATAAATGGTAAATTCATCTACAGTATTTTTAACTTTCCGCAGATGATAGAAGTTACGAAATATCTTAAGCGAGAAAGTTATACCTGCTTTCTCGCAAACCTGAAGAAACCCCATTATGATAGCAATGCCTTTGGGGTGAAATTGGAACAACACAACTTTGTATGAACAGAGAATTACAACCACAGGTTCAGGGAGAGGAAAATAAAGGCCAAAGTTAAGATAGGATAGATAACATGAAGCATAACCAGGTGGAGAACTGCGAACGCACTCCGAATTTGCAGGAGCGTGAAGCGAGAAAGGAGTTAGAAATGAGAAATATTTTTTCAACTCATCTAAATACAAACCATATAGCATACTTCGTATGGTAGAGGATCTGGTAACCTCACCAGAATCCCCATCAGAATGAGCATCTTTTACGGGGGGTCTCAACACGTTTAGAGGACGACATATGGACAAGAGAGAGTCATATAGGTGTAAGTAACAACCTTAATTAGGGAAAAATACTGCGGGAACATTTTTCAGGGAAAAGATTCATAGAGAACAAACTGGAGAAGATGACCGGAATATAGTTAAAAACACAACTGCTAAAATTGTCAAAAATTGAAGTTGAACATCAATGTACCTAGTCCAGAATATGCAACAAAGGAACTAGAAATTAAATTACTGACAAAACTTACTCTCAAAAAGGTTGAAGGGAAACGATACACAGAAAACCTAGGAGCGCTCAGAGAAGATGAAAGCGTGAGCAAAAGGAGGAGAAAAATTGAAACGACAAATGAGAAAAGTTATTAAATACCAGTAGGAAGAAAGCAAGATCGAGGAAAGTAATCAGTTAATGAACCTAATGATGATCTGACACAAAAAGCAAATTACATTTTGCTTATTTCGAGAAGGCGGTGGTATATGAAAAAATAGCGCACTAAATAAGGGCAAAACTGAAATATTCATTTCAAATCTCAATTTAAGAAGTACATCGAGAACAAACATCAGGAAAATACGGACTGGAATAGCGGATATTGAGGATCCAATCTCGGCCTTTAGAAACAGAATATCCGCAAATATAGCCTTATCACGAGGAGTTCAAAATTCAAATATTCTAATTTGATCGAAGACAGAGACATAGCCAAGAAGCTAACGTCACTTCGTAATGTCGACGAAGATAATATTAATGACGAGCAATCTATAGACAAGCAACATCAGTTTGCATTTAAAACACGAAGTCACGCCATTACTTCATTTCCTTTAGTATTCATGGCTAGGGGGGCTTATGGTGTATACCTAGCCCAAAGGTTGGGCCATAAGCCCAAAGTCTCAAACCTAAGGTCATTCCGCGATGCGAGCAGTAAGAAGAGTAACCCACAAACCGTGAAAAGTAGAGATAATGACTAGACGTCAACCATGAACCATCTTTCTCGGAGCCAAGATCAAGCATACGATGGCAAGCCCGGGAAAAGCAGAGTCACAATCAGGGTAGGCTATAAAATAACAAAGAGACCACAGATACATATAAGTGTAATTATCCGATGAAATTCCAATTCTGAAGGAGATAACTGACTTGTTTGTCAGAGTTGTTCTCTCGGAATCACTTCCGGGAATAGTTTTATAAGTAAAAAAGGTTACGCTGCGAGCAACAAATGATCCACCTGAATAGACCACCACATCAGTACGGTTGTACAATGGTAATATTTTCTCAATACTATTACCATCCCATTTTAAGTGTATGGTACGGTACTACCATACCACATCATTAGTTGCCAACATATTTGGTACACATGGAACTTGGATCAGTGGGGGGAATATAGAGATTGGTGATAATCAAAAATGGCATGAGGTTTTGGGGTCTTTTAGGATTGAAAAGGAGTTTAACGATGTGATGGTTTATGTCCAAGGCCCTCATCCAGGCGTTGATTTGATGATTGCTAGTTTGAGATCTTCGCGGTTGACAGGAAAATGCGGTTTAAATTCTTACAGAAACGGACGAATAAGGTTAAAATGAGGGATGTGATGTTAAGGTTTACAGAATCAGTAATGTCAAACTTTGGAAATGGTACGAGAATCAGAATTAGGCAGACAATAAACGCTTTCCTGAATGGATCCTGTCTGAACAGGCGCAGCATTGAGAATGAAGACTTCGTTGCTTTTTTTCTCAAGTATTTTTCATGGTCCGTGTTTGAGAACGAGCTGAAATGGTACTACACAGAAGCACAACAAGGACAACTGAGCTATAAAGATGCCGATGATTTGTTCAGCTTTTGCAGGAGCCATGGAATTCAGGTCCGAGGGCATTGCATCTTCTGGGAGGATCCGGATGCAGTTCAACCATGAACCATGGGTTCGTGATTTGAATGGTAGCGATTTGATGAGTGTTAAGAGCCGGTTAACCGAGCTTGTCACACAATACAAAGGGAGATTCAGGCACTACGATGTAGACAATCTATAGTTCATTTTACAAAGATCGTTTAGGGAATAGCATTCGAGCAGAAATGTACAAGATTACGAGCCAGTTAGACTCGAGTCCTATACTCTTTGCAAATAATTGCCATATAGAGGATGGTGAAGATTACATATCGTCTCCTGAAAAGCACATCCAACTCATTGTCGACCTTAAGAACCAGGGTGCTCCTGTTGGAGGGATCAGCATCCAGGGACACATGGATGCTTCAGTCGGGCTAATTATACACTTTGCACTAGATAAGCTTGGTATTCCCAGGCTCCCGATATGGTTCACAGAAGTGGATGTTTCTTCCGAGAATGAGTACATCAGGGCCGATGATCTGGAGGTCGTGTTCAGGGAAGCGTTTGCTCATTTGGCCGTGGAAGCATTGTTTTGTGGGGCTTCTGGGAGCTGCTGATGAACATGCAAAATGCATTCTTGGTAAATGCAGATGGTAGTTTGAATGAAGCTAGGAGAAGATTTGTTGCATTGAAAAAGGAATGGCTAGGGCATGCTGATGGTTATATTGGTCAAGAGGGGCAATTCTCGTTTAGGGGATATGAAGGATCTTATTTGATCCATATTTTCAGTCCTAAAAGGATTACTAAGAATTTTGTTGTTGGAAAGGGCAAAGGTCCGCTAATGCTGTCTATGCAGATCTAGTTGCATTATTAGTTTAGTGATTTGATGAATTTATGATCTTGATAGGAATTTATTGTACAAGGATGAAAAGTTAATTGTCCAAATAGGTTAGTGATTTGCATTTAACAAAACTCACGGGTTTGAGAGCTAAAATTAAAGGAAGTTTTTGGGAAGAAATCATTATCTAGTATTTCCCATTTTTTAAATAAGTTAGCTTATAAACACTCAACAAATGATAAAACAAACACTGACGCACATTTCATGTTGCATGAATTCACATTAACTCTATATGTACAACAAATACCCTATGGAACTGAGAAATAGTTGGTGGCCATTATATTAAAAAGAAGTTTTCCAAGAATAGAAAGGAGTCAGAATCCAGCCAACCATGGAAAAAACTGAAAATCATGCAATGAAATCCATGCATTTCGTGTTCGTAGTTACTTAGCTCAAACGACATTGTAATACTATATGACTTCATTTCCAGAATGTGATATTCTGTAACAATGATTACAACATTTGAAAACGCACACCACTTATATTACATAAGAGCCAATAAAGAACAATACTATGTAAAGATCATTTAATAACAGAATAAGATACTGTATAACAAAACTAGAACTGAAGGAAAATGCAGAATTAATTATAAAGAACATTATAGAAAGACAATCTTTGAAATGTTTAAAAGCAGTACATCATTGTTGGGAAAAAGACACCATGTTCGGTGTTCAATAAAAGAAACAATTTTAAAAAGGAAAAACATATTCAAACCATTGTCATTAAGCTAGCATGAAATCTTTAACCCTAAACATTTGACTAGTAAGTTTTACAGGTTCAAGTATCCTCGTCATCCTAAGGACATCTATCGACAACATCATCATATGAAACTATCAGAATCATGAACGGACAATACTGCCATTATCATCATCATGCCCTGTAGTCTTGATCAAGGATAATCTTGAAGATTCTGTCCATGAAGTCCTATTAAATGTGTTGGGTAGTCCGGATCAAATTGCTGGGGCTGAGTCATTTGACTGGGAAGCAGTACACCAACCAAAACAAGTATTAGTCTATCGGCAGAGAAATCAGTAGAACCTCAGTCAGCTATTACTGTGAGGGGAAAAAAGGTACCAACTTATGACTAATGGATGAACTTCAACTGTTTACAGTGATTATGTAAACATGCAATCGACCTTATTATATCAGTGCAAAACCACTTACATCACTTTGCATGAGTATACATATTTCAGAACGAATAGCATGCGGAAATGGAATACTATAGAGCTATGAAAGCAATTGGAGGACCAAATATGCTTCTTATTAATTCTATCATGTCTCAAAACTCAGGGACCAGCACTAGAGCATCCTCTATTTTAAAGGTCATCTGACAGAATTAAATGGATATACGAGCATCACGTTTCACTTACTCTAAAAGTTTGCCAAAAGCCTTCTATAGTTTAGCTAAGAAGAATAACATGACAATAATACTTGCACGAAAGGAGAAATCAGTGTTATTTTACAGCACACCGGAAAACAAAATTATGGCTAATTTTTCAGCTGATGCAAACTTCACCCAGAAAGCAACTGGCAGTCAGTACTGGTCTTGCTTAAAGGTCATCAGCACAATTAAATTGCAAAACAAGCCAGGCATTCGAAAAAACATTCATATCAACCCTCCTTAAACTCAACAATACATATTCACTAGATTCAGCTTTTGATTAAGGCAAGGAACCGTCTTTTGTTTATGTACTATAAAGAAAAGCATTGAAAATTAGAAGAGCATTAAAATTTGACAGTAAGTAAACAAGTAATGAAGCCAAACCTTGTCAGTATTTGTTGGTAGAACAGCCCTTTCAGCAGCTATTGAAGTCCAAATTTTTACACCAGTTGCACTGCTCGCATGTGCTGTGATATGAGGATGAGCCTCAACCCAACGAACCACATCCGCATCTGTTTTCATGACTCGAATAAGCTTCTCACTCCTCTTGTTCCAGATGAATATTCTACGACAATCTGACCCTCTCATCACGTAATCACATCTAGGCCAAAGAAAGTTGACACCCCGAACTGTCTCTACACCTTGAAAACTGTAGTAACCAGTAACCATTGCTACACTAATTCCAGTACTATCCTCATAAAAACAAAGTGTAGTAGGAGTTGATGCTCCGCTCCCCATATCCTTGGAGAAAAGATATATGGACTCCCCAACCTAGGATACAAGAAGCTCGCTCTGATCTGAGAAGGCCAATCCTTTAATATCAAATCATGCACATTCGCTTGAATGTGCAGGAAAAAAGGTGTAACATATCTTGTCGAGTTCACTTTTTTGTTCCATTTGAATTACAGTTTCGGATATCATAAAGTTGGGCATATGAATCTGCTCCAGCAACATCAAATAAATTGGGATTTCTTGGATCAATTGCAATTGTATATATATGATCAAGGTCTGTCCAATTAGTAGGCCTGTGTCACCAGGGTCGGCAGGGAACTAGTTCTCTAGCAATTCGTGTCCTGAGGTCAAGCTAAAACAAAGGCGAAAAAAAAAAATGCAACAGAAAAGGAAGCTGGGAGGTATATGTGGGCTTCCAGATTCACAGACAAACTTGTGAACACTTGCATTTTTCTTTGTTAAAAGCTTAGATTACACTCCTCCACCCTCAAGAATTGTAAAAATTTGGACTCCAATAGCAGCTGAAAGGGCTGTTACTGACAAGGTTTGGCTTCATTACTTATTTATTTGCTGTCAAGTTTGAATGCTCTTCTAATTTTCAATGCTTTTCTTATATTACATAAACTCTTATATCCTATGCTGGGGTCCATATATCTTTTCTCCAAGGATATGGGGAGCGTAGCATACCTCCGACTACGAGGACAGTAGTGGAATTAGTGTAACAAGGGTTCAAGGCACAAACGCAGAGAGACAGTCTGGGTGTGTCAACTTTTTTGGTCCTAGATGTGATTACGTGATGAGTGGGTCAGATTGTGGTAGATTATTCATCTAGAACGAGTGGGGAGCTTATTTGATTCATGGAAGTAGATACGGATGTGGTTCGTTGTGTTGAGGCTCATCCTCATATCACAGCACTTGCAGTGCACCTAGATACCAAAATCATTCATGAGAAACTACCACAGCAACACTTGCCATCTACCAACAAAAGTGTGGAGATAACAGGATGACAAAAAAAACTGGATACATCATCAAACAGAATAGATACCGGGCTATCAGCAGCGCAAGTTACTATACAACCTTCTGAGTCTGGTATGAAGTTACCTTGTAGGATCAAGTCGCACCCTGAGACGAATGACAATTTAGCATTCCCACTTTCCCAATCCCAGACGGTCACTTTCCCGCGATCAGAACCCGAGGCTAGAATATCCCCACTAGCATTAGCTTAAAGCTAACAGTATACACACAGCAGGCACAATTCCACACAGCAGGCACATGAAAATCGAAATGCCTCTGTCATCACCGTTGCTGACCTTACCAGACCCCTGTTTGACTCGCCGGAATTTTGTTGACTCGCCGAAACCTCGCGGGACACGCTAGAGCACCGTTATTGAGCCGATCACCAAATCTGATCGCCATCTCCATCGCCGGCGTGGTGCCGGCTCCCTTTCCCTCACCGGACCTGACCCTCTGATGGATCTGGTCTCTTTAAAGCTAGAGTCGGTCCCTCCATGGACATTGTCGTTCTTCTCTGGGGGACGCTGTCCTCCATGGCCAGTTTGTTGGTTTGACGCGAAGGTGGTTGCCGGGAAACTTCGGATGACAACGGTGGTATGGGAGGCTCATGGCCCTTCACCTTGATCTACAGCCAGGAAGCTTAAAAACAGAGCTGGAATTAAAAAAAAAAATGGGGGGCGCCACCAAATCGGCGGCGGCGGCGGCGGCGGCGCCCCCCATCAGCTAGGGTTCGGGAAAGTTTGTTGGAGAGAAAGTTTTTAGAGAGAGAAGCTAGTCTGTTGGATGGATCTAGTCTCTTCAAAGATAGAGTCGGTCTCACCACTCCTTTAAATGTTTTTAGTAAAGTGTGTCATTTAAAAGAGGGACAAGAATAGAGGACGGGAAGGACTATGCGGTTTGTTAATCAAATGAGATTTGCTAGAATGTGTTTTTAATAGCTTTCGATCATTATGTGATTTGACTTTAGCATCTATATATTATAAAAGCGGGGATCTTGATGAACAATATTTTTTGTCATCGTTAAATTTTTTTTTTTCCTTCCCTCTTCTACCGAGACGTGTTATTGTGCATGTTCATTCTTTTTTTTCCTCCCTCTCCTATGTCTATCTGTTCTCCATCATTCACCGCATGTCCTCTACTTTTATATGTGGCCATATCCGAATCTCTTCCCAATTACACGTATCTTCTCTTTTTTGCTTCCATAAGATTTTGCTCTCAGATGGTTGGGTTCCTATCCTTGCACAATTCCACAAGGTAATTCCATAGTTTTCCTAACTAAAATCGACTGCCTTTTCCATCATCGTTGCTCCAATTTGTGTAATGTTTCTGGTATGCTTTCAATTTCTTAGTCGAAATAGAGTTCGACAGAATGCAATTTTGACATTTTCTTTGGGTTCCTAATGTTTATGTGTTCTTCTCCTTCAACCTACCGAAGTTTGATTTGTGAACGCAAGGTGTTCGTTGAATTGCCTGACTTGTTTTGCTAAATGTTTTCTCCTTGTTTTACCCTTGTTATTCGCAGAGGTCGTGCCACCGCAATTCAAGACAACTACATGAATCGGGGGATTCTTTCTGACGGAGTTTGGTATGCAGGAGCCAATGGCGGCGATGGATTTTTCCTGGAAATACCTTTTTGGGTTTTTATGCATGCTTATATCATTGTTTTCTTAGTTTGTTGAAAATATTTTGTTTTCATTTGTAGTGATTCACTGATTGGACTGCAATTTCAATTATGGAGTTGGAGCTGAGAAGTGAGAGGAAGCCTTTTATAGACTCCGCATTTTCATTCATCTGTTCCACGAGTGCTAATTCCGTCTACCCGGCGTATGGCCTTTTTTTGGTCGTAATGCTTGCCAAAATGGCCGTTTAGAAGAGTCATTAGCTTGAATTATGAACTCATCTGTAAAATAAGTTATATAATTTAGCATTTATCAGTGTTACGCCTTCGTTAATGTTCTTTTGTGGCATGGAGCATCAAAACCCAGCACAACTCTTTTGTGGCATGGAACATCAGAAATCAGCGCAGTAAGAGATGAAGAAATGTTTCAATATCGAGTAAAGGGGTTTCAAGGGTTCGAGTGGTGAGGTTCGAGCGGTGAGAGTTTGAGTGGAGAGGTTCAAATAGAGACTGCTTGAATAGAGGGTTCGAGTGGTGCTGGGTTCGAGTTGTACTGGGTTTGAGTGGGGGTTTGAGTGGAGGGGGTTTGAGTGGAGGGGGTTCGAGTGAAGAGGGGTCGAGTGGAGAGGGGTCGAGTGGAGAGGGTTTGAATGGAGGGTTCTACTCGAGGGTTGGAATGGAGAGGTCCGAGTGGAGTGGTTCGAGTGGAAAGGTTCGAGTGGTATCGGGTTCGAGGGGTACTGGTCAGAGTGGTGAGGTTCGAGTTGTGAGTCTTCGACTGGTACAAGTTCGAGTGGAGAGGGTTCGAATGGAGAGGGTTCGAATAGATGGGGTTCGAGTGGAGATGGTTTGAGTCGAGCGATTCTAGTAATAAGAGTTCGAGTGGAGAGGGTTCGAATAGAGGGTTCGAGTGGAGTGGGTCCGAGTAGAGGTTCGAGTGATACTGGGTTCGGGTGGTACTAGGTTTGAGTGGTACTGGGTCCGAGTGGTACTGGTTCGAGTGGAGAGGGTTAGAGTGGAGAGGGTTAGAGTGGAGAGGGTTAGAGTGGAGAGGGTTAGAGTGGAGAGGGTTCGAGTGGAGAGGGTTCGAGTGGAGAGGGTTCGAGTGGAGCGGGTTCGAGTGGAGAGAGTTCGAGTGGTACGGGTTCGAATGGAGAAGGTTCGAATGGAAATGTGTTGAGTAGTCTTGGTTCGAGTGGTGAGAATTTGAGTACGCTTCCCTCTCTACATACACCACCTTCCACCACCGACGGCCTCCTCTCCACCAGCCACCCAGCAGCAAGTTGTGGCTCGCCAAGCCTCGGTGGTGACATCACCAAAGATCACCAGCTCCATTCCAACTCTTCCACTCATCCCCGTCTACCACCACCATCTCCCAACCTTCCTGCCACCTCTACAGTCTAAGCTGACCGCCTCCTCTACCCCACCTTTGTCAGAGATGATCAAGGCCCAGCCCGAATGACCTATTTGAGAGGTGGCGCCACCAACAAAACCATCTATCATCTTCTTCCACCGCTAAGAACAATAAAGGCCCGGTGAACTCTGCTCCAGCCCCGCCAGAGAGCCCTATTCGCAAAGACCGCTGCTACCACGCCGATGGAGATGGCCAGAACAACTCACCGGCAGTTATGAGCTTATCCTGATTCAGCGGAGGCATTCCCTCAAGCAGAGACGTTACCGAAATAGACCACACTAGCTACGGATTCTCCACATCCATTACTAGCTGAGGAGCACGCGTCCCCACACGATCACCAGCATCAGCAACAACTCCTTGTATTCACTGGATTCTTGCTTATCCATTCCTTTAATCTTGTGACCTTCTTGTTCAACAATCAATGCTATATAAGATGGAAATGGAACTGATGCTAAATGGTAATATATATTGTTTAAGGTTATGATATCAACGGTTTCATATTCAAAAACTCCTCTGATCAACGGGAATAGAGACTAGAAATAGAGACTGGGGTTATCTATCTTATCCAAATTCACTTCTCTTATAAGGATAACAACACACCCCATATATCAAATACATACCTAACAAAGACAAAATAAGCAAAAATAATTTCTCACAAGAACACCAAGCCATGCACTGCAATTATAACAAATTCAAGTGTATGGAAATACTTCTCGTAACTAATACCGATTTTGGTTGAAACAGGACATGACATTTAACTTATAATAATTCATTGCCTCTTTTGGTTAAAAGCGTTTGATTACTGACAAGTAGTACTGGTTTGAGTGGTGAGGGTGGCACTGGTATGAGTGGTACTGATTTGAGTGGAGAGGGTTCGAGTTGAGGGTTCAAGTGGAGAGGTTCGAGTGATACTGGGATCGAGTAGTACTGGTTTGAGTTGAGAAGTTCGAATGGAGAGAGTTTGAGTGGTAATGGGTTCGAGTGGTACTCGTTTGAGTGGTGAGGGTCCGAGTGGAGAGGATTTGAATGGAGAGGTTTTGAGTGGTACTGGTTCGAATGGTACTGGTTCGAGTGGTGAGGGTTTGAGTGATGAGGAATCGAGCTGACAGGGTTCGAGTAAAGAGGGTTCGAATGGAGAGGTTCGAGTAGAAAGGGTTCAAGTAGAGAGGTTCTAGTGGAGAGGGTTTGAGTGATAATATGTTCAAGTGGTACTGGGTTCATGTAGTAAGGGTTCGAGTGAAAAAGGTTCGAGTAGAGGAGGTTTGACTGGAAAGGCTCCGAGTATAAGGTTTGAGTAGAGAGAGTCTGGCTGGAGAAGGTTCGAGTGGTGAGAGTTCGAGTGGTGAGAGTTCGACTGGTGAGAGTCAACTGGTTAGGGTACCATCCACCACTGGAAACAGTACTAGCCACCCCTCAAGAGGTTATAAAATAACCCCTCAAGAGGAGTATACCATCCACCACTGGAAAGAGTACCATCCATCCCTCAAGAAGTTTGTCAACCACCCTTCGAAGGTACACCATCTCGAGAGGGTAAACCATCCACCACTGGACAGAGTACACCAGCCCTCGAGGGTACACCACTCCTCGAGAAGAGTATACCACTGAGAGTGTCGAACCATCCACATTAGCTCTCGAACCACGACCCACTCGAGACATATACCCCTCGAACCATCCACATTAGCTCTCGAACCATGACCCACTCGAGACATATACCCCTCGAACCATTCACATTAGCTCTCGAACCATGACCCACTCGAGACATATACCCCTCGAATCATCCACATTAGCTCTCGAACCATGACCCACTCGAGACATATACCCCTCGAACCATCCACGACACCACCACTTGAACCATCTACCCCTCGAACATCAACCATCCACCCCTGGAACATCAACCATCCATCTGTCAGCACATCTTACATCCACTTCTGGAACCATCACCCCTCGAACCATCAGTCCTTGAACATCCAACACGCTACCTCTCGAACTATCTACCTCTCGAATCATCAACCATCCGCCTTGAGGCCTCCCTACCACTCAAACCATCCACCCATCGAGCATCAACCATCTGCCTCGGGGGTGTTGATTTGAGACACCCTCCCTCAAATCATTAACCCTCGAACCCCTGGAACCATCAATCATCCCCCTCGAGGCATCATCCCTAGACCCATCAACCAACTGCCTCGCCACCACTCGAATCATCCACCCTTCTAACATCAACCATCCGTCTCTAGGGGTGTTGATTCGAGGCATCATCCATCGATTCATCAACCCTCGAGGCCCTGGAACCATCAACCATCCCCCTCAAGGCATCACCCCTCGACCTATCAACCATCTACCTTGCCACCACTCGAACCATCCAACCATCGAACATAAACTATCCGCCTCCTGGGACCATCGCCCTCGGATCATCACCCATGGAACCATCAACCATCCATCTCACCAACACTCGAACCATCAACCATCCACTCCTGGGACCATCACCCCTCAAAATATCATTCATCAAGCATCAACCATCCGCCTCGAGGGGTGTTGATTTAAGACACCCTCCCTCAAATCATCAACCCTCGAGCCCCTGGAACCATCAACCATCCCCCTCGAGGCATCATCCCTCGACCCATCAACCAACTGCCTCGCCACCACTCGAATCATCCACCCTTCTAACATCAACTATCCGCCTTGAGGGGTGTTGATTCGAGGCATCATCCATCAAGGCATCAACCCTCGAGGCCCTGGAACCATCAACCATTAACCATCTCCCTCGAGCCATCACCCCTCGAGCCATCAACCATCCACCTCGCCACCACTCAAACCATCCAACCCTCGAACATCAACCCTCCGCCTCCTTTGACCATCATCCTCGATTATCACCCCTCGAACCCCTGGAACCATCAACCATCCACCTCACCAACACTCGAACTATGATATGAATCTCCTTGCAAAAACTCACGATTTGCGGAATTATATCTTTGATCTAGTGAAGGGATCTGCAAACCCGCACTATCTCGCACGAAATTCAGGAGTCTAGCCCTCGGGGTACGCCTAACTTCGACTTGCTCTCTAACTAGCTCTCAGGATCAGATTACAAGGTTTATTGGTACTTAACTAGCCCTCGAGGTTAAGCAACAATGGAATAGCTCGCAAGCAAAGAGTATGAACTCAAAATGTTGTATATTTGATTGATGAAAGGTTGTAATTTTCGTCCATAAGGCCTCCCTTTTTATAGGGTTACAATCTTGCCAATCACAAATGGAAACTGAATCGACTTATGGCAGCTTTAAGAAGCTAAAACCATATCTAGCTAAAATACCTAAAATAAATGGTAATCTAAGGTAATCAGGTTGAATTCTTAAAGAAGTAACCTTGAAGAATATTACCTTATCTAATCTTACCAAATATAATTCTAATCAGAATAAAACTGAATACTAAACCTTAGTGGACTGTATTTTCGAAATTCAGCTCTTCAAAGCCCACATGGCCGAGCTATCAGTCCAATAAACCCAAAATGAAATAATTTTACAATGATCACACTACCTCATTAAAAACCCAGTGGGAAAAAGAGTATAGTGTTCTTCATGATGTCTTCAGTTCGTCGACAATCTTGAATAATGAATCCAAGATGTCGATGGTGACTCCTTCTTCAATTCTTCATCATAAAGTTGATCCATCAAACCATTTAAAGCACATCAAAGCATTTGATATTCGTATCATTCCCTCCCGAATCAAAAAGTTTCATCCTCGAAACGGGAAGCATATAACCTGTAAAAACATCCTTGAATTCCTGTAACAACTTAATAAACCGTGAAAACATATCTACGGGAATATCTTCTTTGGAATAGTAACTTTCTTTAAAGGACATTATAAAAATAAAAGAATGATTAGTCAAAGATCGATTCACATCTCTTATTGAAGCATAAAACGATTTACTAGAATCAGTAGATAGTTCATGTCTCATCATATAAATAAAAAGTAAAGGACTAAGATGTGAAAACAAGACTTTATGCAACTTTTCATAATCATTCAGCAACTTACCTTTCTTACCTACCTTAGGATCGACCTGGAACTTGTCTATGGCGACATTTGTTGTCTTTTTGGTGGAATTGAAACTATTTTGGTCGAAATTACTTGCTCCTTGTGGGGGAGTAATTTCGGCAACATTTGTGGAATACACCTCAAAAATATCTTGTATTTCAGAACCTTTCTCACCTCTTTCA
Source organism: Rubia yunnanensis (assembly GCA_037428765.1). Classification (NCBI taxonomy): domain Eukaryota; kingdom Viridiplantae; phylum Streptophyta; class Magnoliopsida; order Gentianales; family Rubiaceae; genus Rubia; species Rubia yunnanensis. Next base: position 7,958,644 of record CM075064.1, read on the forward strand.
ACAATGATGATTTCATCATCTATTTGTTCTTCTTCGGTGTCATACCGTGCAGGCATATCATCATCTTCTTCCTCCTCCATTGTTGTTATAATTCGTTCATGGGGACAGTTATTGTGAACATGTCCTCGTTCATTACAATGAAAACATATAGGAGTGTTAGAAGAAACTGTATCTGACAAAGTAGAAATTAATTTACCTGTATCTTGGCTAAGAGACTGATTGGTTGCGATCATTCTTTGATCAGTTGGTTCCAATGGTGGATTTGAGTAGGTTTTGGTTGAATTAAGGTTTCCTCGGCCACCCAAGTTCAAATTGCTACAACCCCTGGTCGAATTTGGGCTTCTGAAATCAGAGAATTGCCTGTGACTATCATAGCCAAAAGTAGAGCTTCCATTGGGCCTTAATGTTGACTCAACCAACCTGGCCTTGAACAATAAATCTTGCATGGAAATATAATGTTGGAGCTTAACCGGAACTTGGAGATTTTCTCTTAGACCTTCAATAAACCGATTCTTCATAAAAGTATCATTTTCTCTCATGCCAACTCTTCTCATAGCTAATTCAAGATCTTGCCAGTATTCATCTACACTGCGATTTCCTTGCTTCATATTGCTGAGATATGAATGTTGCTCCATAAAATATGTTCATGGAACATGATGTAATCGAAGCTTGGTTTTCAATCTCTCCCAGGTGGAGATAGGTTTTTTACCAGCAAGCTGTCTTGATTCTTTCAAATCCTCCCACCATTCTGTGGCATAATGGGTGAAAGAATACTGTGCGATCTTGATCTTCTCTTTCTCACGGTAGTTGTAAAGATAAAATAGGTTCTCGATCTGCCTCTCCCAATCCAAGTATTTCACAGGATTGTGTCGACCATCAAATCTAGGAATATCATACTTCACACCTTTGATGTCACAAGCAGATTCAACTTGTCTTGAAGAACAAGGTGTCGTTGGATTTGATAACTCATCTACCTTCCTTGACAATCTCTGAACCTCGCTCATTATGGCATTTATGACATTCATGGAATTCGTTTTAGATTTATTGTTGGGATTACCAACAAATGGCGGGACGAATGGATCGTCCGCCATCCCTGCTAAGAAGAAACAAACCGTCAGGAATAAATGTCCCCATTCTCCTTTGTTTAGTAAGGTCACTCACCAAGTTTATAACACTCACAACTCACAAGGCAAAGGCTAATGCGAGGGCAACTGATCAATTCACCGCAATTCAAAGCAAACTATGGAGATGAGTACTGCAGAATTTATTTCAAAATTTAAAAATATATAAACTCAAAATTTGGCTCTACGATCTGGAATTCCAAATTCTACAAAGAATAAGGAACAAAATACAATTTGAATGGAACGAATCGGAGCTATATTGAATGAATTATGACCAAAACAAGATTGCTTTATATAGGCGACAAATAGGTTCCGAAAATTCAAGAACAAAATGGAATAGGAACTTAAATCCAAATCCCTTGTGGAAAAGGATTTTAATGACTTACTTGTCCCCCAAGTCAAAAATTCATATCAAAACTCCTCTCTCAATTGGCTTTTATTTCCTTTTTCTCTTCCGATTAGGATTTTGACTTTTCTTTTCCTTTTTCAAACCAGATTCCTTTTTCTTTCCTTTTTTTTTCAGCCACAATTCATTTTTTTCCTTTTTTTTTGGTACTATAAAACTCACAAATAGAATGTTATTCTCCAAGAAAAGTTTTGGCCACAATTACCAAAATTTTTGGAAATTGCAAATCTGCCCCCAAACTTTTGAAAATTGCAAATCTGCCCCAAATTTCAGATTTCAAATCCTGAAATCCGATTTTGAAACCCAAAATCTGCTACCTTTTGTTTTTTATTTTCGGAAAGTTTTGGAACAAGAATCACCTATACAAAACTTGGAATAAGAAAACTATGACAACTTCCTCTTGATTCCAATGAACTTCGAGGTATTCAACATCGTAATGATCAAGAATATGACACTATATATATGGAAAACGACACAAGACTCTCTTTTTTAATAAGGTGTAATCAAGAATCAAAGAAAAATTCTAGATCACGGAATCAAAGAACGATAACGAAAACAAATAGGATTATGAGCATGCAATAATTTTCTGAAGAGTTGATGAAAATATCACAAGCACATAAACTGTTTGAGCTACTAAAAACTACGACACTGACCGGGAGGTGAAGGCGGATAATACTTGTTAACGCTCAGACCTTACGACGTCCTCCTGACTCGATTGATGAAGGTGAAGGTGGATAGTAATACCGAAGTATTCTAACTCTCGGACCCTTTGACGTCCTTCGACTCTAGATTCAATCCTCCTGGTAAGAAAGATCAAACAAACACAGTTAAAACACGACACAAAAGAGTATATATATAAAAATTCGAAAATAAATTAATGCAAACTCGAAACCCTTTTTTTGTTTTTTTCGGCCTCAGTGGATCTTTTGCTTTGCTCTGATACCAACTGATATGAGTCTCCTTGCAAAAACTCACGATTTGCGGAATTATATCTTTGATCTAGTGAAGGGATCTGCAAACCCACACTATCTCGCACGAAATTCAGGAGTCTAGCCCTCGGGGTACGCCTAACTTCGACTTGCTCTCTAACTAGCCCTCAGGATCAGATTACAAGGTTTATTGGTACTTAACTAGCCCTCGAGGTTAAGCAACAATGGAATAGCTCGCAAGCAAAGAGTATGAACTCAAAAGGTTGTATATTTGATTGATGAAAGGTGATGTGTCCATTTTAGGCGCATTATTTAGTAGTATTTAGGATCACTTTTGTGCTCTTTTATTATCGAGAGCTTGTGTTTTACCTTGAAATTCACTTAGGAGAGGTAAAAGCAACTTTGTACTCTTTTACCTCTTTTAAGTGGATTTTGTGTGACAAGGGAAGAACACGGAACCAACGAAGACCGGAAGACATTGAAGACTATACTTTCGAAGACTTTTGGATACTCACTTCGAAGACATGAAGACCGGAGGCCGTTGAAGACCATTTTGGAGCTGTTGAAGACTTGAAGAGTGAGAGGGATGGCTATGAAGAAGACAAAGAAACAATGCAAAACTGTGGCTGCCGTCGCGACCCCGTCGCGACGCCGTCGCGACACCATCGCGAGCCGGGGCACCGTCGCGAGTCGCGACGAACACCGTCGCGAGTCGCGACCATCGGGTGGCCAGAAATCAACTTTATTTTCTTTGCACTATAAATACCATCTCTTTTCCCTCTTCTTCTCCAAGCTTTCCAGGGCGCGTTTTCTCTCTGTTTTGGGCGCCATTTTAGGTTTTTCTTCTTCTTTCTTTTCTTAGCTTTCTCTTAGTTTGATTATGTATTTTCTTGTTGTTCTAGAGTAGTTCTTGTTCTTGGGAGCAAAGGATTGAAGCTTCCACTATCTATGTAGCAAGAACTCATTTATATCTATCTATTTGGTATTTTTGCTATTGTGCAATTATTGTGCTTTGAATGTTAATTGTTGATTGCATTGATGTTGTTGAGAGCTTGATGATATGAAATGCTTGGATTAATTGCTAGCTAGGGTTTGGGGGATTTGGGTTAATTTCCCCCCTGTTCTTGTTAGCAATGTGAGAGTATGAATTAGAGCTTTCGATTGTGTTAGTGTGTTGACAATGTGCTAGGCGAATGTGATTGATGTCGAACTCTTCGTCATGTTCGTTTGTGTAGCAAACGAGAGAGTCATATGCTCTTGGATGAATGTGCGTTGCACGTTCATCCAATCTCGTGTAATTGCATGAATTGGTTCAATGCCTAGTCACGGTGTAGTGGTCATAGGCATTGCCAAGCTTGTTGGTCCTTCGTGCTAAATGCCACCAATGTCGCTTTGAGTCGTGGTCGCGACTCGGGAGCCATTGGTGAGGTTTGACGAGAGATGTCGAACTCACTCTCGCAAACTACGAACTAAGAAGGATAGGAGTTCAGTCTCCACGACAAGTAGTTGAAGTATTGAATAGGTGATTTAAACTCATTCCTGAAGCATTTGTTGTTTGGCGTTTATATACTCTTGACGGTGTGTTTCACTGCATGTGTGCCATGAGTGGTTTGAGCATAGGGAGTGCTTGTGTGGTTGAATTGCTTAGGTGTAGGAACGTGACGACTTCCGTAGCACCTTTGCATGAAAATCTGTGAGCATGAACTTAGAACTGCTCGTGATGTGTGTGTTGTGGTACTTGCTAGATGGGGTGTGTGATTGTTGGGTCATGAATGCTATATGATGGAATGTGTGAATGATTCGATGAACTACATTAGATGTGGAAGTGGATATCCGTTGCCCCCAAGGCATTTTATCTTTGTAGTTTAAAACCTTTCTTTTTCTTAGTTTCGTTTGATGATTAGCATAGTCACTTGACGTTGCTAGTTATCTCGTCTTTTTATCTTTGTTAACTTAGGAACCAACCAACCAACCAACCCCCCCCCCTTTTTACTCGCTTTTATGTGTGTGTGTATATATTTACTCCTAGCCTAGTATATCAACCATTTGTGTGCTTAGACGCTTAGGAAGATCCCTCTTCTCATTGGACGACCCCGATTTGCCACTATCTACCTAGTTGTAGAAAGTAAGCACTGAGGGCTTATAAATTATCTTTTGGCGCGCGGGCGCGACGACCGCCCGCGCCTGTCAAAATGGCGCCGTTGCCGGGGAAGAGGCGTTTATTCTTAAAGTATTTAGGTGTATTTGGTTGTGTATTAGCTAGTTGTTTTTATTTTCCACTACTTGGTGGTTGTTTTTGTTCGGAGTAGGTATTGCTCGAGTTCTTGGTAATTTATTTTATCGAGAATCCTTGCACTATGATTCCCCGGCAACGGCGCCATTTTGACAGGCGCGGGCGGTCGTCGCGCCCGCGCGCCAAAAGATAATTTATAAGCCCTCAGTGCTTACTTTCTACAACTAGGTAGATAGTGGCAAATCGGGGTCGTCCAATGAGAAGAGGGATCTTCCTAAGCGTCTAAACACACAAATGGTTGATATACTAGGCTAGGAGTAACTATATATACACACACTTAAAAGCAAGTAAAGGGGGGGGTTGGTTGGTTGGTTGATTCCTAAGTTACGAAAGTAAAGAGACAGGACAACTAGCAACGTCAAGTGACTATGCTAATCATCAAACGAAACTAAAGAAAAAGGGTTTTAAACTACAAAGATAAAATGCCTTGGGGGCAACGGATATCCACTTCCACATCTAATGTAGTTCATCGAATCATTCACGCATTCCATCATATAGCATTCATGACCCAACAATCACACACCCCATCTAGCAAGTACCACAACACACACACCACAAGGAGTTCTAAGTTCATGCTCATAGATCTTCATGCAAAGGCGCTACGGAGTTCGTCACGTTCCTACACCTAAGCAATTCAACCACACAAGCACTACCTATGCTCAAACCACTCATGGCACACATGCAGTGAAACACACCGTCAAGAATACATAAACGCCAAATAACAAATGCTTCAGGAATGAGTTTAAATCACCTATTCAATACTTCAACTACTTGTCGTGGAGACTGAACTCCTATCCTTCTTAGTTCGTAGTTTGCGAGAGTGAGTTCGACATCTCTCGTCAAACCTCACCAATGGCTCCCGAGTCGCGACCACGACTCAAGGCGACATTGGTGGCATTTAGCACGAAGGACCAACAAGCTTGGCAATGCCTATGACCACTACACCGTGACTAGGCATTGAACCAATTCATGCAATCACACGAGATTGGATGAACGTGCAAGGCACATTCATCCGCGAGCATATGACTCTCTCGTTTGCTACACAAACGAACATGACGAAGAGTTCAACATCAATCACATTCGCCTAGCACATTGTCAACACACTAATCCAATCGAAAGCTCTAATTCATACTCTAACATTGCTAACAAGAACAGGGGGGAAATTAACCCAAATCCCCCAAACCCTAGCTAGCAATTAATCCAAGCATTTCATATCATCAAGCTCTCAACAACATCAATGCAATCAACAATTAACATTCAAAGCACACTAATTGCACAATAGCAAAAATACCAAATAGATAGATATAAATGAGTTCTTGCTACATAGATAGTGGAAGCTTCAATCCTTTGCTCCCAAGAACAAGAACTACTCTAGAACAACAAGAAAATACATAATCAAACTAAGAGAAAGCTAAGAAAAGAAAGAAGAAGAAAAACCTAAAATGGCGCCCAAAACAGAGAGAAAACGCGCCCTGGAAAGCTTGGAGAAGAAGAGGGAAAAGAGATGGTATTTATAGTGCAAAGAAAATAAAGTTGATTTCTGGCCACCCGATGGTCGCGACTCGCGACGGTGTTCGTCGCGACTCGCGACGGTGCCCCGGCTCGCGATGGTGTCGCGACGGCGTCGCGACGGGGTCGCGACGGCAGCCACAGTTTTGCATTGTTTCTTTGTCTTCTTCATAGCCATCCCTCTCACTCTTCAAGTCTTCAACAGCTCCAAAATGGTCTTCAACGGCCTCCGGTCTTCATGTCTTCGAAGTGAGTATCCAAAAGTCTTCGAAAGTATAGTCTTCAATGTCTTCCGGTCTTCGTTGGTTCCGTGTTCTTCCCTTGTCACACAAAATCCACTTAAAAGAGGTAAAAGAGTACAAAGTTGCTTTTACCTCTCCTAAGTGAATTTCAAGGTAAAACACAAGCTCTCGATAATAAAAGAGCACAAAAGTGATCCTAAATACTACTAAATAATGCGCCTAAAATGGACACATCAAACCTCCCCACACTTAAACCTTACTCGTCCTCGAGTAAGAAAAGATTTAAGCATACGGAGGAAATGGCATATCCACATCCTAAAACCCCCAAAATAACCACACAAAATGGACATATCAAAAGGTTGTAATTTTCGTCCATAAGGCCTCCCTTTTTATAGGGTTACAATCTTGCCTCAAACCCTAATCACAAATGGAAACTGAATCGACTTATGGCAGCTTTAAGAAGCTAAAACCATATCTAGCTAAAATACCTAAAATAAATGGTAATCTAAGGTAATCAGGTTGAATGCTTAAAGAAGTAACCTTGAAGAATATTACCTTATCTAATCTTACCAAATATAATTCTAATCAGAATAAAACTGAATATACTAAACCTTAATGGACTGTATTTTCGAAATTCAGCTCTTCAAAGCCCACATGGCCGAGCTATCAATCCAATAAACCCAAAATGAAATAATTTTACAATGATCACACTACCTCATTAAAAACCCAGTGGGAAAAAAGAGTATAGTGTTCTTCATGATGTCTTCAGTTTGTCGACAATCTTGAATAATGAATCCAAGATGTCGATGGTGACTCCTTCTTCAATTCTTCATCATAAAGTTGATCCATCAAAGCATTTAAAGCACATCAAAGCATTTGATATTCGTATCAAACCATCAATCATCCACTCCTGGGACCATCACCCCTTAAAATATCATCCCTCGAACCATCCACTGCGCCACCACTCTAACCATCCACCACTCTGACCTTGAACAATTGGTTCCTAACCCCTGGAACCATCCATCCCTCGATGCAACAAGCCTCGAGGGTACACCATCTACGTCTCGAGAGAGGTTTACTAGCCTTTGAGGGTCCACCACCCCTCGAGAGGTCACACATCCACCCCCTAGAATACACGAGCCCTTGAGGATACACTACCCCTTGAGAGGGGTATACTACTGAGATTGTCGAACCATCCACATTAGCTGTCAAACCATAACCCACTCGAGAGGTATACCCCTCGAACCATCCACGACACCACCACTCGAACCATCTACCCCTTGAACATCAACCATCCACCCCTGGAACATCAACCATCCATCTGTCGGACCATCTTACATCCACTCCTGGAACCTTCACCCCTCGCACCATCAGTCCTCGAACATCCACCACGCCACCACCCGAACCATCCACCTCTCGAATCATCAACCATCCGCCTACCATCACCCCTCGAACCATCATTCCTCAAACATCCACCATGCCACTAGTCGAACCATCCACCTCATGAATCATCAACCATTCGCCTCGAGGTCTCCCTACCACTCAAACCATCCACCCCTCGAACACTAGCCATCTGCCTCAAGGGATGTTGATTTGAGGCATCCTCACTCGAATCATCAACCCTTAAACATTTGGAACCATTAACCATCCCCCTTAAGGCATCATCCCTCGACCCATCAACCAACTACCTCTCTCCCACTCAAATCATCCACCCCTAGAACATCAACCATCTGCCTCTAGGGGTATTGATTCAAGGTATTACCCATCGATTCATCAACCCTCGGGGCCCTGGAACCATCAACTATCCCCTTCGAGGCATCACCCCCCGACCCATAAACCATCTGCCTCGCCGCCACTCAAACCATCCACCCCTCGAACGTCAACCATCCGCCTCACCACCACTCAAACCATCCACCACTCTGACCTTGAACAGTTAGTTCATAACCCCTGGAACCATCTATCCCTCGAAGCAACCATCCACCCCTTAAATTATCATTCCTCGAGCCATCTATCCCTCGAACCATTAGCCACCCACCCCTGGAACCATCCACCACGCCCTCACTCGAACCATCTACCCCCTCGAGCCAACCATCCACCCCTCAAATCGTGACCCCTAAAACCCTTGGAACCATCCATCCCTGGAACCATCAGCCATCTATCCCTGGAACCATTAGCTATCCACCCCTTAAATCGTGACCCCTGGAACCCCTGGAACCATCCATCCCTGGAACCATCAGCCATCTACCCCTGGAACCAACACCCCTCAAACTATCCACCCCTTAAATCGTGACCCCTGGAACCCCTGGAACCATCCATCCCTGGAACCATCAGCCATCTACCCCTGGAACCAACACCCCTCAAACTATCCACTACGTCTCGAGGCATTACCTCTCCAATCATCACCCCTCGAACCCATGGAACCATTCATCCTCAAACAATCAACCATCCACTCCTCGAATCTTCACCCCTCCAACCATCAACCATCCGTCATTCCAACTATCCACCACCTTTAACACTTGCTTCCTACAGACAAGAAGGTTCAAGTAGAGGGAATATGAGGGTTCGACATGATTGTTCGAGTGGAGACAATTCGAGTTCAGGGTTCGAGTGGAGAGGTTTGAGTTGTGAGGATTCAAGTTGTAAGAGTTCGAGTGGTGACCCGTTGTCGACAGCCCGCACTTCACGCGGGCTGGAGACCCCTGGTATTATTGAGAAATAAAGACATAGAATATTTCTTTGGTTGTGTCACCAAAGCATTTTGCAGAGTCAGCAATTAACGGACGGAGCATAATCCAGAGATGCAACATTCAGTAGCCTAGTTTTCCACATACATTATAAATTTATAATTGATCATGGACCTCTAATTTTGGGTAGCTAGGTACATCATGTAATAACGATGAAACTTTAAAATTTAAAAAGTTCCAATCAAATCAACAAAAATAAAGTTAGACTATAACAAGTCAAAACCTAGCTAGATATTCTGAAGAGATGAACATATTAACATAGTACTCCCCCCGTCCCAGGGGAATACACATAGAGAGAAATCTCTATAGAACACAGATTAAAAAAGGCAACTATCAGAGAAGATGCTCAACTTCACTCAGGTTTAAATAAAGAGGCAAGAATCAGAGAAGATGCACAACTTCACCCATGTTTCAAATAAGATATCAACATGGATTCACATATATCCTCGAACCCCTGAAGCAATGAGGGGTTCTCGCACATAAATATGCATGTTTGTTACACTAAAATCATCAAAAAATGTAGGCATGAATATCACAAATATATCATGGAGCTACTGCAACAAGTAGTGGCTCTCGCACATAACACGTAAACAGGCACCAACAAGGGAGGAACGATGTCTCTTCAGTACTTGTAATGAATTAAGAAGTTTTCCCATTTTTGTTTATATTTTTCCATTTACTACCAAAAAACATTTAACGAACATGGAAGCATCAATATTGGTCTGCAAAATTAGGCAGAGAACACAAATGTTACATTAAGGAAAGAGCCACACCATCAACACCTAAAAGGAAAAAATCATACAAACCCTAATAATCGAGAATTAGGGACTTATCTTTTTTCGTGGCTATTACTTCTTTCCTGACCCAGAACAGTTAATAGATAGGGAAGCATCAATATTGGTCTGCATATGCAACCAGAGAACACAAATGTTAGAATTAGGGAAAAAACCAAACCATCAACACCGAAAAGGCTAAAATCAAACAAACCACAATAATAAGAAATTTGGGACTTATCTTTTTTCGGGCCGCCATGGGAGAAAAGCCACCAGATCTAGTGTTTGCGCCTCCTGGCATCGCACTCCTCCCTCAACCATGGACATAACAAATAACGCATCTGGTTGTTGCCGTATAATGTGTCCTTTGGGTCGTCTGGAACATCAGTGTTCCAGGGGAAGCACGTCGCCTCGGAAACAGGTCTTGAGACGGTAGCACCGATGACTCTCCGTCTAGGATTCAGGTTATCTGCCACCAAATCGTGGTCGTCATGGCGCATTTAAACTTCATCACCATGCAAGTCGCAGGTGGGAGATTTCACATCAACCTCACGCTCAACAACACCAGATTCCACCGGATCTGGGGCAGAGAAGCTTTTACAGCAGTCGTGGACCACCGTTCCCCAATGGTGGCATTAGCCCTCTAAGCAGAGGTGGCATCATCGACCTCCGTCTCGAGGACAAACTTCAATTTACTATATGTATTGGAAACGTAGCACAACGAACATCCCCGACATAACTGACCGGAGGAATTGGTCTGAAAAAACATTCAAACCCTAGCAAATCTCAGTGAAAATAGGGGAAAGATAGCGAAAACAGAACGGATCCAACAAGAACATGTGAAAATTACAATGAAAATAGGGGGAAGATGGCAAAAAGTATGAACTAGGGTTTATGGCGTTAGAGAGAGAGAGGAGCGTTTAAGAAGAAGGTAAACGAGTTGAATACGAGTAGACATACTCATGGGAGAAATTAAAAGGCCACAAATATTTCATTCACCAAGAAACATTCATTGGCCATTACTGTCGGTGGTGAAAGAGATAAGATCTGAAATGGGTCTTTAATTTGAATGGAAAAAATGGTTAGGAGATTGATGAGTTGATTAATAATATGAATTTGGTGTTAAGTTTTAACGTGGATTAGTTTAGTTTTAAATGGAGTAAGTGGAATGGATTTGGGCCCAATTATGTGAACTAATATTGGGCTGATTGTAAAACACAAAATTGGCTAGGTTAGTTTAGGGAATTCAGGCCTTTTTTTTTTGCCAAAGTGGGAAAGAAGCAAAAAGAGTGCAGATTTTCCTAGGACACCCCTTTATGGAAAATATGCATATTCTTCTGGGACGGAAGAAGCAAGTAAAATACGATAGATAAATTACCGATTTTCTTTTTGTCTTTATAAACCAATATAAAAAAAATTGTGTACAATCCATTTTACCTACTCCTTTCATTTCAGTCAAAGTTTATGAGATGGTTGGAGATCATTCTTATAGATTAGTTGATGTGGAGTCATTCATACATGGAAAAAATTAAAATTCGATAGTGATGATGTCATGATCCGTGTCAACAACGTCATTATTATTCATATAAGTAAAATGAACTAAAATGAATGAATTCAAGATTGAAAGCTTAATATTTTGCTCCAAAAATTTTAGCACCCTCATCTAGTTTGATCGTCCCAAATATGACGAAGTGGTATATTTGTATGGTAAATTGAGTGACATTCACATGGTTAGTGGGGCATTTCCTTCGGAAAATATTCCGCCAAAGAAGCAAAAATATGTATGTCATTTACCTTCAATTTCTTCCAATTTTTAAATCGACATCATTCAATAATTACATGTGAACTTATGATGGTTGGGCCGAAATTCATCAGGCTAGGCCAAATCTCAAGCAGTTAGGTCACAACATCATTACTGAATGGAAGCCCACTATGACCGAATGTTCTCATAATCAAAATATATATGAGAAAGTATGACTCAATACCAATTATACTGTGGTAAGACGGCTATTCCGATCAGGAATAAGTATGTTTACCTTAGTTGGGTTCGAAGAACTTGTGAGAATCAACCCATATAAAACTATGAATGTTTTCACTTTGTTCATTTAATTCCCATTATTCAGAATAACACATTTGTGATGACTTTAGCATAAGAGAATCTTTGTTCGATACCGTGTAGACTCAGTCTTATAGGTTCGATGCTATCGATCAATGATTGACTACCTGATTGGTGTCCATCCCGTATCAACAATTAAAAAAACGTATTCTTATTGACACAAAAGTAAAAACAGGGCACTCAGACGTATTTGCTTTTGAACCAAATACTCTTATTTCATCCATACTCAATATAATTAGGGATATATACAAATATAATCATATCTACTTGAATAAGTGTCAATATAATCTTCAAATAAGTTTTAGTGCAAAATAACCCTAACTAGTTAATAAAAGTGCCAATTTAACACTATGAATTGACCGACGTTAATCATACTTAAAATGACTAAAATACCCTTTGACCTCAAACTTAAAAGTGTGTGGATAAATTTACCCATAGGCACCACCTCCACCACTAGGCCAACTCCACCATCGCCCCATCTCCACCAAACCACCACCATCACCCCCTCCCGCCTCCACCGGTCACCATTACCACTCCTCCAGCCATCACCATTTCCAAGAAGAAAATTGCTGAAAGTTAACGCAGGGGCTAAAATCAACGCTTGTTGACTCGATAACGCCACAATAATCTAGAGCAAGAAAAAAAAGAAAGCGGTCCCAGCACCAGTGACTAGACCCATCGTTTTCGATGCCACCGCAGAGAGCCGTCCCTTATAATCCCGGGCCTCCACCATGCTCTCTCTGCTGAGCTTCTTCTCCCACCCACATCAACTCCACATCATCGAAGAAATTGAGGGATTTTTGAGAAGATTCGAGTTGGCAGATCACTTTGAGGAGATAGATGGGTGGTGCCAGGAGGAGGAGTCAGTGGAGATCGGCGTCGAAATTCTAGCTTTCCAGATCGGTCATTTTGAGGAGGAAGAGTATTTGGGGAACACGGTGGGCTTCAGGGTCCGACTGTGGCGGTGGAGGTGGGTGGATTGTTTGGTTTTCGGTAGAGAAGCGGCGGACGGTTTGGTTTGGGTGGTGTGAGTTCAGTCGGCAAACGAGAGGAATAGTGGCGTGAATGTTTAACAATGGAATCAGAGGCGTCCGAATTTGTTGGATTCTAAAGAAGAAGAAGGAAAGATAGTTAGGAGTGTTAGGTCAAAATAGTAATTCTTCTTTTTTGTTTTTATTTTTATTTTGAGGGATAAAATGGACCTTTCACCCAATTCCAGCCTAAAAATACTGGAATGGGTACGTTTGCACTTATACTAACTATATAGGGTTATATTTTCACTTTAAATTATCAAAAGGTTATAGTGACACTTATGTAAATTAGGTAGGGTTATAAAAGTACTTTTCTCATATAATTATGACGAGACCAACAGCATCCCGGGGAGCCCCGCTACATCCTGGTGACTAGTTGCAAGGTCCGGAAATGACAACGACATCCTGACAGCGAGGTTTCCGGCGTGGCCAGTGGCATTTCTGGCGCAGTCAATGGCTACCAAGTTGGTCAACGACCACCCAACATAGTTAATGGCGGTAATTGTTGACGGAGGGACTCAATGGCGGTATTATGGTCTATGGCGGCGCAATGCAGTGATAGGCTTCTCCCACCTCGCCCTATAAAAAATTATGGCCTAAAACACATCCAACATAACTTATTCCCTTGCCCATCCTTAATATCTACCCCTACACTATGTGTAGTCTCGTCGCTCAACAAATATTTTTCATGATCGGCTATTGTCACAACAGCCTCGTGGTGACCGCGGTGAAGAATCAATGAGATGTCGTGTATGACTTTTCATTAGTAGTGATGGGTTGTTGGTAGCAGTCAAAATAGGTCATCCTGTAGCTGGTACATGGTCTAACCCTCTGAAAAATTGGAAAACGGGTCAATCTGTAGTATTATGTATTCGCGAACGAGGTTTCTGGCGTACAACGAAGTTCCCAATAGCTTGTAGTCACATCTGCAGCGGGTCGGAGGACAATACTCCTTAGGTGATAAATACTTCTGGGTTATAAAAGATTTGCGATGCAGTATGACTTCCCTGGACGAAAATAGATTATTAGGTTAACTTGTTTTAGTTGTTTTATGTTTGTTTCTAGGTGTGCTGTTGGTGCTCTCACGATTTTGGCGAGATTTAGATTCATATATGTCCGCTGATAGGAGAAATCCAGCAACAACCTCCAAAACGTTCTCAAAATTATAACTACAGAGTTGTGGCGACCCAGTGAAAATAAAATATGGCCAACATTGAATAAATATGGAAGCATGCAATACCATACTGTTTCAAATAAAAGCGAACATGTTCTAGAAACTCATTCAACATGCATTTTTCACCACAGATTAGAGAAATTCAGCAACCACCTCTCCAAGCCTATGAAATTGATGCAACCCGATGAAGATGAAAATTGGAGGCGCGAAACTAATAATAGCTTCATTTGTTGGCACTTGCCCTAGAGTGTGGAAGTTCGATCGTAGACAAATTAAGAGATTAGTTATAATAGTTAGTTGGAGAGTGTGCAATCTTAACCCGGTACTATATGTAATGATTTTAAAGCAAATGAGTACGACAATATTTTTTTAACGGTTTTTCTAACGAGTGCCCATGGGCACGCGTTAACAACTTCAGATTCCATCGAAAACTGTGTTTATTAAATGCAAATTCATCGAAAACTGTGTAATAGTACATAGGGAGTGTAAGTTTTTGAGGGATGTCATTAATCATTAACTCTATTTGCATTTAATAACACAGTTTTCAATGGAATCTGAAGTTGTTAACGAGTGCCCATGGGCACTCGTTAGAAAAACTGTTTTTCTAAACAAATTCCTTGTTAGCCAACTCGATTGTCAAAATCCAACAATGGGTAAACAAATTACGAGCTAATTTCTTTCTTTTTACCCTTTTCTTCAAAAACTCGAACCAAAACGGGGTCCACATTGTCCTCCGGCTCCCACGTGGCCTCATCTATATCCGTCCACTTAACCAAATACTCCTTCCCATCTTCACCCTCCATTTCCCGCATGTCCACTATACACTCCGCCACAGCGTATTCCAGCCCAGCCTCAAAATCCCTCACCAAATCCTCCGCGACCCACTTCGCGTTGACCCACTCGTTATCCCCACCGTCCTTCCAGCTGACCAAATACTCCATCTGCTCCCCTTTCCCGCGCCTCTCCATAATCTCCTGCACCTCCCCGTACTCGAACAGTTCCCCCTCCAAAACATTAATTACACTCTCGAGCCCCAATCTTTTCACAAATTGCAGTTTCGGCGTGGCTTTTAAAATCTCCTTTGCTAAGTCCAGCGGCGTGCGCCCTCTCCCGTCAGCCGCCGCCGCGTCCGCGCCGCCTTCCACCAGCGCCTTCGCCGCCTCCGGCCGCACGTAACCAGCCGCCATGTGCAGCGCCGTCAAGCCGCCGGTTGGTTCCTTGTAGTCCAAGTCGGCTCCCGCCTCGGCTAATAATCTCACGCACGGCTCCGAGCCCAGCCCAGCCACGAAGAGCAGAGCCGTACGCCCGTCTTCATCGACGGCGTTGATATCCCTTCCGTCGTTCTCTTCGAGGAGAGCCTTCAGCGCCGACTCGTCAGCTTTACGCGCCGCCGTCCACCACGGCGTCTCGTACTCCGCGATGACGTCCTCGGCTATGTACTCCGACGGGACCCACGTCGGCGCGTGGCCGTCTTTCCACTCGATCAGATACTCCATGACCTTGTCTCCCGCTCTCCGACTGCCGATGATTTTGTCGACTTCGCCGTAGGTTTCGTCTTTCTTGTAATCCTCGAACTCTTCTTCTTCCTCTTCTCCTTTCTGGGTTTCCTCCGTTATTTCTTGCCGTTGGTTTTGCAGGGTGGCGGAGAAGGGTTTCAGGGTGTAAATGAGAGGTGATTTGAAAAGGGAATGGGAAGGGAAAGTGGTGGTGGCGAGTTTTGCGGCGGCGGCAGGGAGTTTGAGGGAGGAGACCGGCGGGTTTAACAGGAGGGAGTCCATTTCCGGCGGCTGCGGGCGGCGGAGAGTGTGTGTGTGAGTGTGAGTGTGTTGGGGGTTGAGAGGGAAGAATCTTTAGGAAGGGATGATTTGAGATTTTTGTGGATAAGATTATTTGGGATTCGTGGATAAGAAAACCAATCCATGCACAAGGGCCACATTTGTAATAAAAAGGATAAAGTTATCAATTTTACTTAGTTTTGTCACAAACAGCATAAGGATTCCCCAATGCAATTCAATTTAACGAAGATTTTACTACAATACCCTTAATTAGTTTTCATTTTATTTATTTAAATTCAGCTAATAGGGATAAGTTCAGCTAATAGAAAAAAAACTTCTAATTTAAACTTATAAATGGAATAAGTTCATATCGTAAGCAACATCAAACTTCAAACAAAATAAGAATACTAACAATCCCAGGAAACCTAGAAAAACTAGAAGTAAAGCAATGAATCAATTCGAAAAGAATCATGAGCTTCTATTACATAGCGATCTCAGCAGCCGAGAATATTGAGTGGTAGCCAGTTGGGAGAGATGCTCTTCTTCCGTTTCCGGCTACCACCTTCCTTATCTTTCTTGATTCCTGCTGCTTGCTTCTTCTTCATTAAACTTGTAGCTGAACCCTCTGTGTTTTGAGCTTGATCCGTCTGCATTAATTGCATAAAATGGTTAATTGCAAAAGATGATGAAAGAATTAGTGTAAGAGATTACGTACCTCGGAATCGAATGGATTATTGTAATTGGACGATTGGGGGAGCTGTTTGGTCTGAGGTTTGTACGCAAAAGTTGGGTACGAGCTGATTCTTTCAATTCTGGATCCTGCATTATTGTTGTTGTTGCTTGAAGATGAAGCTCCAGAAGAGACGTTTATGGTCGAGCTGCATGGCCAGGATCTTCTGCATGACTCGATCTCCAAGCACATCTATTTGATTTAAATTCATCATTTACAGAAAACAACCAAATCAACCACCTTTCAAAATATCAAGGTCATGCATTTAATTCCATCTTAATAGCCAATATTTTAATAGTTGGCATTTAATCACTCTTATCTAACGAAATTTCGATATCGTGATTAGAGTTTTGCATGAAGAAAAATAGGTATCATAACAGTTGACATTCGAAATCTAGAATTTATGATTTAAAAATAATATGTATCATCGGAAGTTTTTAATGTAACGGTTGACATTTGATGACCCTAATTTCATAAAATATCGAACCCAAGACTAGGGTTTTGCATGAAGAAAATATGTACCATCAGAAACTTTGATTTGTACATGAAAATCAAAATATAGATTAACCTGAACCAGTCGCTCTTCAAGAAATGCAATACGTTCCAACAATGAGCCTTTGGAGCAAGTCTCCTGCTCAACCGTTGAATCCAGTGCAACATATTTACCCTTCAAATTTTTATCTTCTCTTTTGTGTCTGTTTTTACCCCACGAGATCCTTCTACCTCCGAATCGCCTCATCTGCATTACCATAGAACACCAATATTACGATATTGAAATCGCGAAAATCCGGTTCGATGATCAAAACTACTTTCATTTGAGCTAAGAAGTAAAACTTTAGTACACCTTCTGTCCCATCTAAACCTGCATAGAGTATTTTTCACGGTCTCCAACAAACATGTTTGATGTAAATAAGTGTAGTTACGGACGCAATAGCGGCGCATATAAAACTGATATTTAGAAATTACATATTACGACGAATCTTACTTGAGAAAAAAAGATTCTGTGCAGATTTGGCTGGGATGGAAGGAGTAGCTATAATAGAAAATGAAAGATAAAAGTGAAAGAAGAGGCTTACTAGATAATGGAGGCGATTGATGCCTGAGAGTATAGCTATGAATGCTTGAGATTGTGCTGAATATGATTCGTCTTTAACCATTTGTTTCTATTTTAGCATAGCTTTTGCTATTGATACAAAGGGCTTTAAAGAAAGAGTGAGTTGGACTTTTTCCAAGAATTCTAAA
This sequence comes from Rubia yunnanensis, assembly GCA_037428765.1. Taxonomy (NCBI): domain Eukaryota; kingdom Viridiplantae; phylum Streptophyta; class Magnoliopsida; order Gentianales; family Rubiaceae; genus Rubia; species Rubia yunnanensis. Next base: position 7,976,729 of record CM075064.1, read on the forward strand.
ATGTCTATGCTCTTGACTAGCAGATTCTTCGTTAAAATCAGTTTAAGGAATGTACTGTAAAATGACCAAGTACTGGGGTGACATGGCGGTCAAAACAGTTAATTAAGGCGCGCAGCCTTTGATTAAATCACATGCTTAATTTATAGGCTCATTTTCCTTTTTCTTTTTCTTTGGTTTTGTATTGAAAGAATGTTTGTAATCATGAATTCTGATTTTTATAATGATTACTTAATATTTTTCTTAATTTGAAAATATATGACCATTAAATGAGAAAGAGTTTGTTTTGTGGAACACGATTTTTTCATAAATTATAGAGCTAACAATGATAATTTTATTATAAAATATGTATTTTTTTAAATTTAAACATAGTGCATTCTAAGTTATAACAAGATGTGTTTGAGTGTTGAAGTATAGAAAAATGTTATGAAGAAATGCAATGTTTAAATTTACATATAAAATATATTTAAGTTAAGAAAATACAAATGTTGTTCCATAAAGAAAGGCGGCCACTAAATAAATGATGAAAAATCAATATTTATTAAATACATGTTATGATGAAGGTAATATGATGACTAATATATCAACTTAATTTTAAAATTAACTACTTTTAATTAATCAACCAAATAATTGCAGCAATGTGCAATTTAGATTGAGACAAAGTAGTTTTAGTTTTTCTCATAAATATTTTTAATATTAACCCTCAATTTGGAGTAAATGGAGGAAAAATAGTACCATCCTCATTTTAAAACCTTGGATCTATCAATGCAGCAGAGAGTAAACAAAACTAAAATCTTTTCCATTACATACTTTCCATTTAACTAGAGTACAAAGCACAATAAACAACCACCTCAGTCGATTAAGAAAACGTTTGTATGATAGAAGATGAACTTTTCGGACCATACATGTGAACCTGTGATTCATTGTTTTACATGCATTTCCGGCCAGATTCCGGCGAACAATCATGCTGCGAGGCAAAATCGCCTGAATCTGGCCCAAAGAATCATCATTTTAAAGTCAAATGCCAAGAACATTGGCTCAAAGTGAAGTTAGGAATCATGATCAATATTCACTAAATACTTTCCTTTTCTTGAATGAAATAATTGACCACCCTAAAGACTAGCTTTAGTAACCTCGTACGCCAAGAAACATGCAGCATTTGCAGGAACACTTCTGCACATGGCAGGTCCAAAACCTTTGTACAGCCCTTTAATCCCCTCTGCCTTCAAGATCTTTCTGAATGCATCGAAGCTTCCTGAGTACTTCGGGTTCTTGTAGTCGTCGACCTGGATCACGCTCTTCACGACATCGGTTGGGTAGACGGCCATCCAAAATGCTCCTCCGGCTAGGCCTCCCGCGAGTAGAAGGGATCCTCTTCCTAGACCGGAAGTGTCCTGGCCACCAGCGATAACCTGTTTGATCGCTTCATATGAGCCAAACATAATGGCGTTTCCCGGGACTTCACGTGCGAATGTTGGACCTAAACCCTTGAACAAGCCCGTCATGCCTGCTGATCGCATAACGTGTCTCGCCACATCCATCGGCCCGCCATACTTGACTGCGGCCACAGTAGTGGGGCCGGAACTTGCTAATGCACTTTGAGCTTGCAACCTGTGTAATCAGTGGCGGAACCAGAGTCAAAATTTATGAAGGGATTGGGAGGGGTTGGAACTACCCTCAACCCCCCTAGGTCCGCCCTCGTGTTCAATGATATACATGTTTCAACAGACTACCAGTAGAGGAGAATTATTCTTAAAAAGATATGAAAGCAATGATGCCACTAAAGTGCAGGTGTACAATAAACAGAACACCCTTTTTGAAAGAGAAAAACAGCACTTTCACAAAATGATGAAAATATTTTAAGGCCTTCGCATCTGTTTTAGGATAGTCATTTAAGATCATAAATCCATAACTGAATGCACAGCTAAGTATGCATGAATCCCTGAAGAGGGGCGCACGTGAAACATATGTTCCCTAGTGCCACAAAACTGATCAGTATAGTAACTGAGGATGATATGAGTGTCTTACATTCAACAGGAAGATTATGGCATCTCGTGAGATGAAGTGGATTACCTGCATTTTATCAACTCAGTGGGGCAGGCAAGGAAAGAAACGGCGACTCCGGCTCCAGCCCCGCAAACAACTTGTTGGTTCACACTAAGTGGCACTCCAGGTTCAGTTCTAACCAGAGTTTCCATTTGGCCCCTTACAGTGAACAGAACGGCATTGAAGGCTGCCACGGTTGCAAGTGGAGCACCCATACCTTTGTATAAACCTCTTGGGCCTTCGGCTGCAATTGTTTGTCTGACAGCATCCATTGCGCCCGAGAACTTGGGAGGTTGGCCGGGAGCGGGAGTTGGCTGGCTCTGAAGCTTTACTTTTATTGTGTCGAACGGGTGCCCAACGACCAGCTGTGCGGCCCCTCCTACTGTACCGGCAAACAAATCCTTGGCTACATCGCCCATCTGCAATTTTATTGATTGGGGAAACATAATTCGTAAGATGAAAATTTAGATAAAATAGAGCAAGAGTTTATGGCACAGGATGATGATTTATTCATAATGTAGATTTCTCAGTCAACCCAGGAGGCCTAATGCATGGTCAATCCAAGAATTTTCCATTATTGAGTAGTTACATGGCTAAGGAAATAGCCATCAGAATATGGTTGCATTAAATACAATAATCAGATTCATCAGAAAGGAAAAGTTTCAATTACTACGAGATATTCCTGGCCATTGTTTGTGGCAGGAGGAAACTCATGGGGCCCCTATTGACATAGAGGTTGAATGTACAGCATGGAGGAGCGAACCCCTTATTAAGACCATGATCTTTTTATTGTCTGCTCAAATACAATCTCCCAAGTACAAAGAATCTAATGAAGATTTATTTTCACTAGAATGTGGCCTCTGCAGCAACAATCCATACTCGATGCTCACATAGGCAGATATATAAGATACAAAGAAATATATGTGTCAATTGCCTCTATATCGATAACCAAAAGGGGAACCTTATTAGTCCCAATTAACTGTGAGGACTACAGAATTCACATTGGTGTCTGAAGTGCAAAGTTGAACAACATTATCAAGGTTCTTGTTGCATGTGTTTTAAGTAAGCAGTTACATAAAATGAAGGAGAGAAGCATGCATAACAAAACCAAGCAGATGGATGGAAATGATTGCCTAAACTGAGAATCAATACTATGAAAACCACATTTCTCCGAACCAAACTGATGAACTAATTTAGGTTACATACTAGAGACTGATCGAGCCTTATCATCTATTCACATTTCAATGAGTATAACAAGGAAAAAGAAACTAGATTATGAAACGGAATCCAGAATAGCGTCAGTATGAATTGTAGCTACTTGAAGTCATGATCTTCTCATTTAGAGTAAGCACAGGTGAACAACCAGAGGTTAACATGTGGACTATTGAAATGGAATTCAAGAAAACATCAAGTTTAAAGCTTGGAATGTACTAAAAAGAGCGCCTAGATAACAACGCAAAACCCTCAGGCTCCACTTTCTAGGAGCCACAGAATCAAACCTGCATACAATGAATTTCATACGAATTTGATTCCAAATGACGGGGTTGCATTTCTGGACTATGTACAGAATTTCACATTAGATTACCAATCCAGAATCCAGAAACTTTACCGTGTCTGATTCTTCTTCTCTGATGAACCCAAAAGATGAGCCAAATGATCCCTTTACTCCAAAATCTGAAGTTCACAAATCTGAAATAGAGTTAGATTAAGAAGAAGAAGAAAAATCAATGACAAAACCAAGATAAAGTAAAACTAGAACCCAATGGTAAGGTAGATACAAAATCCCACTTGGTAGCAAGAAATGATTTTTCGTTGGTTATCAAGGGAAATGAACAAAAGGGTACCTTTGGTTTTAAGGATTCGCAGCTGGTTATGAAAATCACGGGTGTTTGAGAATGAATAGAAAAAGTAAAGATTGTGTCTGATTGATAGAATCTTGATTGAGAGAATCTTATTACAAGAATGAGGGCCACATGAGTGCCGAGCAATGAAGACAAGAGAATGTGTAATTAATGGGGTCAGGGCAATGGGAGCCAGAAAGAGTAGGTAGAGGAAATGAGGACAGAAATTGAGAGCCAATTCCAGCCCAGAATCTAAGATCCAATCTGGAAACTAAAAGAAAGGGAAAGAGAGTTCCTCAAGTGTTGGTTGGTGAACATCTTGTTGAAAGAGACTAATCCACCGCTACCTCTCGAATATCTAATTCTAGATTGTTTTAATGTACTCCATTCCATATATTTATATTAAACTTTACACGACTTGTTTTCCATTCAATTTGAATCGGAAAAAATGTTGGAAAAGGTGAACCCGTGTTCATTCAGATGTTCAGGTGGCGGGCAAGGGTGGGCTGGTAAGTGGGGATGGACTTGTGGTGAGCAGTTGGCAGTGGGGTTGGTCGCTTGTGAGGGCAAGACAAGAGGGGTTTGGTTTTTCGAGCAACAGGGCTTGTCGCGAGTAGCTGACAGTGGGATTGGTCGCGAGTAGCTGACAGTGGGATAAGCCTATCGTCGAACGATAGGCTTATCGCCAGCATCTTGCAGCAGGGTTGGTCGCGAGTAGCTGACAGTGGGATTGGTCGCTCGCGAGAGCCAGGCAGCAGGGCTGGGCAAAGGAGGTTAACCACACAAGTTAATGAACTTGCAGATAATAATGGATAGTTTGTCATGTTGAAAAGGTTAACCACAGCTTTAAATATAAGACTCAAGCTCAATCTAAGCTACACATTTCTCCGGTAAACCTACCTTATTCTAAGCGAAATAAGTTAACCATAGTATTAGCTGTTCTGTGACTCTGTCCACACACCCCCACCTATTTGTCTACACATGCTAGTATAGAACTAAGGTTTTCGGGTCGGAAAATGAACTTTAAACCACATAGCATGGAGTCATCTGAAACTCAAACTGCTATCTGAGGCTCAACAGCCTTTCTGCATCTGAAAACACCCCACAGATACAACAAACCATTCCAATCTGCAAAAGGTTAAAAAGAGTAAATCAGCCATGCAATGAAAAACTGCAATGAATCTTATTACAGGTTTCAGCACATACACTGGGATCCCTCTGGGAGAAGGCTAGAGGAGAATATGAGCACTTCGATCGCGCTGATGTTTCCCCGGAGAGCCAAATCATGATCAGTCATCAAGTGCAACAGGCTTCTGTAGTTTCCGTAGCTGCATAGGAACAGATCGAGTAGTAGTTAGAATGTAACACCGCCGTAGTTTAATGGAAATGGGAGCCAGAAAGGAGTACCTCGCGTTGTCTTCCGCGAAAAAGTAAAGTGCGATGCTATCGCCTTGGGGATGGCGCTCCTGAAACTGCATCGGCCATGCGTTCATGCGCGACACTTCCTCGAGGGAAATCTTGTTCGAGAACTTCCTCACTGCTTCAGGAATGCTCGGGGATGCCTGAGTAGACAGGTGAGCTTGGACCCTGCACATGACTCTCGGAAGTTTCTCACTCGGATGTATCTCGAACTGACCCCTGTAACAGTTTCAGAATATGCATTTGATATGGTTTTCGAAAGCAGGAATTCAAATGTCATTCAGATTATGATCGACAAGAAATAGTAGCATACCTCCATATGTAATTAAGGTCGGGAAAAGCAAACGACGCGAGCTGCTTGTAGCATGTGTAATCATGATCCATCAGCCCGGGGTGAGTTTCTGGACTTCCACCTTCTTGCATGTTGTTGGTACTTCTCGGGCTTGTAGTAGATGCTGGGAGGCTTTTCTCAGTTTGACCGTAGGATCCTGGCTGAGAAGCCGATTTAGCTTCCTGAATTGCATTGGAAGAGCTCGGAAAAGCTTTCAACACCAAGGAAACATTGCTCGTGCCACCTTCGGGTGTCGCCTCCTCAGAAGCATCCAAACTAGCTAGAGCTTGTGAATTCCGGCTTGGATCCTCTGCATTAAGCACCACATTTTCAATGAATTTCAGACTCTTCCAGTAAAGAAAGATATCCCATAAGTACGAAATAAACGATTTGGGTGCTGACTGAATTACCTGCACCTCTTGAGCTGTGTGCCACTTTTATTACATTTGAATCATGGTCCTTCGTGATCCTTGACCTTCTTAAATCACCATCTCCAAACTTAGGACTAGCTGCAGTTGTCCGGCCAGAACTCGCATCATTAAAAGACACGGTCTTGCGCAATGAACCCGGAGCAGAAAACTTCTTCCTACCACAAGTCCCATTGGAGAGTTCATTTTGCGAAACTTCATCCAATCGCAAGACTTCTGGTCTCTTGTCTGAGAAATTAACTGACTTCGACTTACTGAGGTCACCTGCCACAAACATATACAACTTATAAATTCTAGATATCAGATGCACACACGAAAGAAACAGGAAACTAGCTCCCAGAACAAAATCATGAGATCATACCACAGATGCGATAAATCGGAAATACTACATTCGACTTTAGAGCTGCACAGTAATATGAAGATTTTCACCTGATAACGAGGGGACAGCTGCATTATCCTGGATGCTTCTGGATCTTGAAGTGAGCTCGTGACTTTGCTTTGTTGCAAAATCCCGAGGGTGAGAAGGCAATCCACCTTGGTTCGGTTGAGTTATAGATTTTTGCCACTCATATGTAACAGATTGCACAGATTTGGCGCTTTTCATCTTATCCTTCTCTTCCAAAACACATTCTCCGCACATCCAGTTGCTGTCGGGGAGTTTGTCCATGCTTATCCGCATGCAGTAACTGTTCAAAAGAAAACATAATACTGAATCATTTTACAGTCTTTACTTCGATCATGAACATAAACGAAATGATTTAGAAGTAATACTACTAAACTAGGGTACAATAATAAACTAAATGACTCACATATGTTCTGCACCATCTTTGCACTTGCTACAAACAGCAAGTGAATGCTCATAACCCGCAACCCCACAGATATCGCAAACTTTCACCTGAACCATTAAGCAAAATAACCATGACCCCATCATTCCTAATCCTTCTCAAGGTAAATGTTTCAAAAAGGTATGCTTTTCTGAAGCAGAATAATCAGAAAACAAGACGTTAGGTTAAAGTATCAGTAAAACAAAACATGCATAAAAAATGGAAGACAGGATACTGTAGCAGTTTGCACTTCTTTTGTTCCAAGTAATTTTCTGAACACTGTATTAGCAGTATATAAAATTCCTGAAACTTGAATATTATTTAGTAGTGCTCAACAAACAACTTCAGAAACAACAAGAATTAGCACTTCTATAATCTCATTGCTTAACACTACAACCATATATAGCAACAAAGGGCCTTCCACTTATAGAGGTTGTCAAGGAAATGCGAGTTTTCAACTTACATCATCATTCAGAGCTGATTCATCGTCAGAACTCTTATTTTGACTAGACTGACCAACTGGTATCATGTCCACGTCACGATTCAAGCAATCGGTATCAACGTTTATGGGTGAAGATGATGATTCCATGTGTACCATGGCACCAGGTCCTTCAATTAACACAAAAAAAACACACTATTACAGTCTATTCTAAAGTAGGTGGTGAGACAACAATAGATTCAATGATATATGCACATGTAAGAACCAAAGACCACCTTTACAGATGTTTACCCAGCAGAAAAGTTAATGAAAATCAGATAGACAAAAGATATGAATAGCCTAAGAAACTTCTTTTCTCAAATTCTAAGACCAACAGAGTAGCAATGCTTGCTCGATGATCACGTAGGCGGATATTTAAGATACAAAGAAATATAATTCTCAATTGCATGTATATCGATAACCAATAGGAAAACATTATTAGTCCTAATTACTACAAGGACCACAGATTTCACATTGGCATTTGAAGTGCAAAGTTGAACAACATTATGAAGGTACTCATAACATTTGTTCTTCATAATGTTGTTCAAGTAAGCAGTTACGTAAAATGAAGCGGAGAAACATGAATGACAAACCAAGCAACTAGATGGAAATGATTGCCTAAATTGAGAATCAATACTATAAAAACCACATCCCTTCGAATAAATCAACCAAACTGATAGACTAATTTAGGTTACATACTAGAGACTGATAGAGCCTTGCCTAGTCATCTAATCATATTTCAACGAGTATGACAAGGAAAAAGAAACTAGATTATGAAATGGAATCCAGAATAATTTGAGAAAATGAATAGTAGCTACTTAAGTCATGATCTTCTCATTTAGAGTAAGCACAGGCGAACAACCAGAGGTTACAAACTTGTGGACTATTAAAACGAAATTCAAGAAACAATCAAGTTTAAAGCTCCCAATACACTAAAGAGCGCCTAGATAACAAGGCCAACGCCCCAGGCTCAAATTTCTAGGAGCCATAGAACCAAACTTGCAAACAACCTAACATCAAGACGAGACCAGATTTCGACTACAAGAACCACGCAGCATGGTTAACAACTTAACATCCCAGTCCATAACGGAACTTGTTTCATTACCTTTGACAAACCATATCCATAAGCTGCACTCAAGTCAGCTAATCAGCAACACTTTGTTCAGCCTAAAAGCTTAAAGTGATGCACTGGCTGGAACTCCAGTTAGTAATGCTAAATATTCACAGACTAAAGCTATACCACTTTTGAGCAAGAAACTTCTTTAACATTCTCTCTTCCTCCCAAAAAAAACCATCCAATTTTAGCAATAAACAACATTTTATCTTCTATTTTTCCCAAAAACATCCATTTTGCACCAATTTCTCTCACTAACTACTCCGTCAAGTTTTAAGCTCACTAAGATCATATGTCAAATACACCGAATAAGGATATACTGTAATAGACATGTAAACTGAAATCAATTGTAATGGGATTTTTTTTGCGACAAAAAACAACTTTGAATCTTTTTTATGGACGGAAGGAGTGTTATTTTTTTCATATGAATTTGATTCCAGGTGATGGGGTACAATTAATTTTGCAACTTGTTTGCATTTCTGGAGTATGTACAGAATTTCACATTAAAAAACCAATCCACATTGTAGAAGAGATTACTGTGTCTGGTTCTTCTTCTCTGATGAACCAAGGTGAGAACAGCAGCCAAAAGACGAGGAGATGATCCCTTTACTCCAAAATCTGAAATTTACAAATCTTAAATAGAGTTAGATTAAGAAGAAGAAAAATCAAACACAAAACCAAGATTAAGTAAAACTAGAACCCAATGGTAAGGTAGATACAAAATCCCTCAAATCACAAGAACTTGGTACCAAGAAATGATTTTTCGTTGGTTCCTACCCCTATCAAGGCAAATGAACAAAAGGGTACCTTTGGTTTTCAGGATTAGCAGAAAAATCTAGGAGTAGGAACTGGTTATGAAAATCATGGTGCCAGAGAATGAATAGAGAAAATAATAATTACACTGATTGTGAGAATCTTGTTACAAGAATGAGGGCCACATGAATGCCGAGTAATGAAGACAAGAGAATGAGGACACAAATTGCGATGCCTCGTTTGTGCATAAGGAGAGCATTTGCGATGCCTCATTCCCGTTAAGAATTTTCACAGCATCACAAGCTCACCATACCCTCAACAGATCAATTTCCTAACTATGAATCATACCATCTAGGGCACATGTCCCAGTGATCCAACTGAAAGACTAATGCCAGCAATTTTCATAAACTAAACAGCATTCTCTCTATATATGAGGCCTGACTCTCTGAAACAGCATTCTCGATTAATTTACTGATGCACCTCCTAAACTGAACTTGTATCACATTCCATACAGCATAAGAAACATCATTCTCCAACAATAAAAAAACTCGAAATGGCTCAATAGATACCGAAAATTGAAGCAAAAAAACATCAGAAAAACAATGCATAAAACATCAGAAGCTTGTAAAACAGAAACCCCACATCACTGAACATAGCAAAAGCAGGTAAACCAATCCAAACCAACAAAAGAAACAACATTTCAACTTGAATCAGTACACAAAATCATATCACAAAAACAAAACAAAAAAAGTTCACCAGAAATAAATGGGGCTCGTGCATATATCACCTTTACTTGTCCCCCAACCTGCAACTTGTAGATAGAATTGCTTCGAACTGTGAAACTTGGAGAGCAAATAGAGAGAAATCTCTTTAATTGAGTTTCAAGTGATGTTCTTCTGCTGGAAGTTGATTTTCTTCGTCAGTTACTTACTTGTTTTCCATTTTTAGATACTCCGACAAAAATCATCAATAATTTATAATTAATTCGCACATTTATTGAAAAAGGTGTGCTTACGTGGCACGGTGGCAGGCAGGGTCCATGGCCACCTGGATTTTTTTTATCTATAACTGCAGAACAGCCCTTGAGTTTTTCAGGCTTCTCACTCTTACCTCTCTGTTGTAGGATTATTCCAATCTCTCATACAAACTTTCGCCCTCCATATGATTTATATAATCCAAGCTTGAAATCTCTTCATTTTAAAAGGGGAACTATTAGTGATGGTTTTAACCTATTAGAATGAAGTATGTAAGTTAAAACCTGACAGCTATTAAAATTATACTAGTTGAAATATGTAAGTGAGATTTTCTAAATACGATAGGTATTGGATTTCTCACATTATTTTCTACTCTTATGAATTTCATAGCTTTAAATATGTTGATGTCCTTTTCTGCATTTATAAGCATTATATCAACCATTCGGACAAAAATAAATGATATCTAAATATGTGAATTTGTATTTTGCTTAAAATGATGGAACCGTTATAGAATAATTTTAAATGGATGTAGAGTCAAACTATTTGAATTCCAAAAGTATTTTCGGGATACAAAAATCACTGCTTTGCGTACAATCTTACAAAAATTATAGAAAAAAAAATGCTTTTATAACTCTATCTAGTTGACATAAGTGCCAATATAACTTTTAAGCATTTGAAAGTACCAATATAACCATATTTAGTTAGTGAAAGTGCCAATATAACCATCTCCGGCTACTTTTAGCCGGAATTTATTAAAATTAGATGTTTGCCCTTCTGAAAAAAAATTAAAATACAAAAAATAGAAAATGGCGTTATTACCCTTAGACTCGCCGCCGGACCGCCGCCGGGAACAGGTAGGATTATATTAGCACATTATGAAATCTTGTTGGGTTATATCAGAACATTCCTAATGTTTGTAGGGTTCTATCAGCACATTTCTAATGTTTGTAAGGTTATATCAGCAAATTTTTAAAATTTATGGGGTTATATCAGCACATATTATAAATATTAAGTGTGTGGTACTCGGTTAGCCTTAACGGGCAACCACATCATCATATACACCATTATAACATCATAACAATATTATATACAACATAAAATCTGACATCATGACACCATCATTAATATTAAACACCATTATTACATATCATAACCTCATTTCAAAACTTATCAACATTAAAAACCCTAAGTCGAAGAACACAACAAAATAACAATCACACACAACACCAAAGGTCATCGAATCATCAATCCGGACTAATCACAACAAAATAAACAAAATATCATTAAAACCCTATATTCTAAAGTATGTACTGATATGACCCAACATTTTTTACTAATGTGCTGATATAACCCTATAAATTTTAGGAATGTGCTGATTTAACCCTACCAGTTTTCATAATGTGATGATATAACCCTATCTAATCCGGTGGCGGTCCGGCAAACTATGAGGGTAAAATTATCAACATAATTTCAGAATTAGACCAAAGGGTATTTTGGTCAATTTACATAGAGTCAACGCCAAAAAACTAAGGACAATGCCAAAAATGAGGTTTGAGGGTTGTATTGACACTTTCATTAAATAGATAGGGTTATATTTGCACTAAAAATTATCACATGGTTATACTGGCACTTCAACTTCATCTAGTACCTCATCACAACCCACTAATGTTGGACTAATTCTAACACGCACCCTCACGTACAACGGCATGAATAATCGCACAAACGTGATAGAGGGGGGGGGGGGAGGGGGTAACAGGCCAACCTTGGGCTCTGATATCATATTAGAATCATGGGCTTCTATCATAAAAATAATTGGTACTATGTAGAGTTGACCCATGATTTTATATACTGCGGTATAAGACTGTCAACCACCAATATGGTACTAACTCTAACAAAATGCACAAATAGTAATTCAAAGCATTCGAGAATGTAGGGGTGACAAAACAGATTTTGAATTGATAACATTCGATATTAAATTTGAACTAGATCAACTTCGTAATCCATGACTGAAATGGATCCCTAGAAAACAAAATAGTGCCGTCCACTAGTATATGAAAACGAGTCTAGATGACTCTCTCTCATGAAGTTCAACTCCAAACTTTATTACCATGCTTCTTAGTTATAGTGCTTTTTTTTTAAAAAAAATTATGGGATGATTAATGTGAAAATAACAAATAAAAGACATACTTGAAAAAAGACTTCAATAGTGAAATGAAGGGAGGACTGGCAATATATCTATCATCTGAATATACAATGGTTTTTTCAGAGGGGATAAAACCAGTTCACAAGTTCCATAGTCTATAATGGAAAGACTTGAGTAAGATATACCAAAGTCGTTAGTAGAACGAAATCCCATTGTACTCATTAAGTACTACTAACCATCGCAATCCTGGTCTAATTTTAATATCAAAATCTTCGAATTTTTCTCCATTTATTTAGTCCTTCCTTTGGAAAAAAGGGCAGAAATGCACCCTCTTCTTCCCTAATGGAATTAACAATTCCATGTCTTCTGATCAATGGTTACAAAACCACAGTAAACGATTTTGTATGCAACTTGGGTAGACTAAACATATTTAGAAAACCTAAACTTGGGCAGAATTATATTAATACTGCAACTATCTTCTTCCTTAATTCTTGATCTTAATATGGGAGCTGCCAGCAATCGGGCCTCACAAACAACCATGCTCTCCTCCTCCGGCTTTCACGTGCTGGCGGTAATGGCACTTTTCGTGCTAGCTGGCTTCGCAGAACCCTGCAATCAGCACGACTGCAATTCACTGTTATCCTTTTCCAGCAACATCACCACCAGATCATCGCGTCTGAATTGGACTATTTCAGTGGATTGCTGCACCTGGGAAGGCGTCGCGTGCAATGCTGCCGGCAGGGTGAGCAGTCTGAAGCTCCCATCAAGAGGGCTCGTTGGAAGCATATCACCTTCCATTTCTAACCTCAGCTATCTTCAAGAACTTGATCTTAGTGCAAATTTCCTCACAGGCAATTTTCCAGATGGATTCTTTATGTCCCTGAGTCAGTTGCGGATCATTGACTTGAGCCACAATCGTCTCTCTGGAAGATTACCATCTGATTCAGATATGATTCCAGCAACTGCTGAGTCAGTGGATTTCTCCAGCAACGACTTTGAAGGAATAATCCCTCTCGTGTTCTACAAGCAAGCAGTAAACCTGGAAAGTTTCAATATCAGCAACAACAGCTTTGAAGGACTGATTCCTAGTTCCATATGCAGTATATCCCCTTCCATCAGAGTTCTTGATTTCTCTCACAACTATTTTGTCAGTTCAATCCCCCGAGATCTAGGAAATTGCACAAAGTTGGAGACTCTACGAGGAGGTTTCAATTGGCTCTGGGGTCCTCTTCCCCAAGAGATCTACAGGTTGTCAGCTTTGAAAGAACTATCATTTCCTGGCAACAGAATCAGTGGTTCACTGAGCGGTGAAATTAACGGTCTTCACAACCTTATGATTCTTGCCATGTATGCTAATGATCTTACCGACATAATTCCTCCACAAATCGGTACACTCTCCAACCTAGAACACCTACTTCTTCACAAAAACAATCTCTATGGTACTCTGCCTCCATCTCTCACAAACTGTACTAGACTTGCCTGGATGAACCTCAAAGTAAACTCATTTACTGGTTATCTTTCAGAATTTGATTTCTCCAAATTCACCCTTCTTCGCATGATTGACCTAGGAGAAAACTTTTTCCAGGGCAGCCTTCCAAAAAGCCTTTTTGCCTGCAAGTCACTAACAGCGCTTCGCATGGCTAATAATCAGCTGACGGGAGAGATCCCGCCCGACATTCAGGCATTAGAATCATTGTCTTATCTCTCACTTTCCAATAATTCCCTGACTAATGTTGCTGGTGCAATTAGGATACTATCAGGTTGCAGAACTCTCAGAACAGTACTTATTGCAAAGAATTTCTACAGTGAATCGTTGCCGGATAATGATAGTTTACTTGATTATCGGGCATTTCAAAATCTCCAGGTTCTCGGTCTAGGTGGTTGCCGTTTCAATGGCCAAATTCCAGGTTGGCTGGCAAAGCTACCAAAGTTAAAGGTACTCGACCTATCAGTTAATCACCTTAAGGGCTCAATTCCTAGTTTGCTTGGGAGTCTGCCGAACCTATACTACCTAGACCTGTCAGTGAACCAACTCTCTGGGAGCTTTCCTGTTGAACTTACCAAAATGCAAAGATTGGCAAGCCAAGAGACTGGAAATCAAATGGATCAAACTTACTTAGAGTTGCCTGTCTTTGTTAGGCCTGACAATGTCACCATATCCTACCTGCAATACAATCAATTATCTAGCCTTCCTCCTACTATATCTCTAAGTTGCAACAACCTCAGCGGAGAAATCCCAGCTGATATTGGCCAATTGAAGCTCATACATACTTTGGATCTCAGTGATAACCATTTCTCAGGGGGCATTCCTTACTCAGTTTCTTATCTCATTAACCTGGAAAAACTGGACCTCTCAAAAAACCACTTTTCTGGTGAAATTCCAGCATCACTGGGAAATCTCCCTTTTTTGTCTCTCTTCAATGTATCAGAGAACAATCTCCGAGGCCCAATACCTACAGGAGGTCAGTTTGACACCTTTCCCGAAAACAGTTTTGAAGGAAACCCGGGTTTGTGTGGAGTTTTAGTTCAACGACCATGCGCTAGGCAACCTGCAGCAACAAGACATCCTTCAGCTGAGACCAAGAAACAAATTCATTCGGACAAAATCATCTTTAATATTTTTGTAGGTGTCTGTTTTGGAGTTGGATTCACCATTTCAACGGTGGCAATGTGGAATTACGAAGTAGAGGGATCATTCCTGCATGTGATCTTGATGAAACTCATGAAGAAGCGTATTCATACTTTGTAAAGAGACCAACTTATAAAGTGTAAGAAATAACTTCAAAATTTGTCATCATCATGATAGTGCTTAATTGTGTAATCTATTTGTTTTTACAAAAATATTTATTAGTAACCTAGTTTATCAACAACGATTCAAAAGCAATATACATCATTTACATGTCTGATTTTTCTCCAGAAAAGGTGCCACATCAATACTTCCTTTATTCATACATGAATATATATATATATATATATATATATATATATATATATATATATAAATTGGGAAAATTAGGTGTCTATTTGTTAGAATACAAACATACTAAAAATTGAATGACAAAACATTACAAAATCAGTACATAAAGACCTAGCTGGCTTAGAACTTCCACCCTATTTCTAGGTACTTTATTATGTATAAAACAACTATTAAGACTCAACTCAATCAGACAAACAACAAACAGTGTTAATGATACAACACAAACAAATGAGCTCACACATTTACCGACGTTGGCCCAGAAAGACAGTTTCAAATCAGACAACTGTCTAGAGATAGTTTTAAAAGATTGTTTTATAGTAACCGCAGAAACTTGTTCACTCAAATTCATGATTTGGCTCACAGAGAAGAAATTCTATCAAGAATTACGAAATCGTAACGACTCACACAACATAAAGTAGGTTCAGAGTTCTTTATTAAAGATGATTGCAATGCATTCTGTTCATATGTGTCACTTCTATCATAGTCCAATGATCAAGATTCGCTTCCTGTAAAAAGGGATGCAAGGTTCACCAGGTTTTTTAGAATACATAATAAATGCATTACTGGGAGAGTTGGGTAAGCTTCATAGAAATGTGACAAGGTGCATAAAAGATAATCATTAACTCAAACTAAAAGGGAAGAGAAAACCTAAATAGAAAGAGAGAAGTTAGTTAAAACTTAAAAGAGACATCTTCTGCTTAATATAAATGAATCTATAAATGTCTCAACTGAATTTGGTGACAATGTATGATCCATATAATCGATCTCATATAGTGGGATAATGACTCAGTTGTTGCTTTATAGATTTTATGATGCTTTCATCTTTCCTTTGAAAGTGGTGAAGCATATGTTTTGAATATCTGTTGATTTAAGCTTGTGGACTACATATAAAAATTAGGTATAGTAGATATCAATTGACTAGAGGCCGAGCTTTCCAATTCACAGTATAGATGAAACTTTCAGTTTGGTAATGAATTGAAACTAAATCTACTACTATCAAGAAACTAAGACAAAAAAAAACTGAAGTATGCAAAGTACCTGACACAGTAACCTATCTTCTTCAAAGACAAACTAGGAAAACAATGCCACGAACCTGCAAGTTTCTTTCTTTTCGAACTTGTAATGTAGTGAGGTGCAGCAAAGGCATCTTCGAAAACTTAGAGTGGTTAGCAAAGAGGTTAGGGACAACATCTGCTAGTAGAGGATTGAAATGCTAGCGAAAATGTAAGGGGCAAGTTATATCGTTCCAAATAACTAAATAATATGGTCAGAAGAAAAAGCTTTCTGACGCTCTGACACATCATTTGAACATGATTAGATTAAATGCACGGAAATTAAAAAACATAAGGCAAACCAACTTCTCCAAACAAGCTTCTGGGAAGATCACATTCTCAAGGAATCTCCAAACATGGGAATGAAAGGAAGCACTAGGAATTAAATCATCGTTCAAGTCACATTTCGTAAAAATACAAATCTAAGAAATACTTGAGCAGAGACATGAATAATCTTCTTCACCATACAGCAACAACATTACACTTCAACTATACACACACACACAAGAAAAGAAAAAAACAAAGAAGAAGCAAAGCACCATGTCCATTGAAGAAAGCAATTCAAACTTGAAGATCAGAAATTCAACAGCACAAGATATAACAATAGCAGTGACAGTATTCCAAACCAATCAAAGCATAATTATGTTCCCAAAAAAACTCAGAAAATTAGTACTGAATATTTACCAAAGTTAATTGTGTTCTGACATGACATACAAGGCACACATAAGATGCAAATAGGGTAACTCTGACATAGTGCTTTCCATTTCAGAGTATTAAGATGAAATCTACCAGTTCGCTAATTAATTGAAACTAAATTTACTCACAGGAAACCTGAAACAAAATGAAGAAATCTAAGCATGGAGAGTGCGTGGGGAGATATTTCTCTTCTGCAAAGAAAATATAAGAAAGAATGTCATAAATCTGGAAAACCCCTTTTCATTTTCAAACTTTTCCCGTCACATATATGCAACAACATAGCCTATCGGAAAATTTTGAAGATGGCAACTACTCTCAAATAAACAACGGAAGTGAGCAAAGAAGTGAAATACAATGAGGCGAGCAGTCAGAAGAATAAGCTTTTCCATGTTCTCACATCATCACTTGTATATGATTACATTTACATAAAATGCATGTAAAACACAAATCGCAGAAATAGGACATATGACATATCCACTTCTACAAACAGCCTCACAAAAAATCACATATTCAGAAATTTAATGGTAAATACTGCGGTGCATTTCTCAAAATCACACTACTGAGAGGATGAAGAACATCTATGAAATCAATGGTTCGAGTTTGCTATGCTGAGAATTTCCATAATATTAAACCTTCATCACACAAAGACTAATCTCAGCATTTTACAGTTTTCCTCAGTCCAATACTTCACAAAATCAAGCAGCTAGGGCACTTCGTATCACAAACAATATACGAAATCGCAAAAACTAACAGATCAATAAAAGCGAAAAAGTGCGGAATTACAATTCCGAATTTATAACTCAAAAGTAGAAAAAAAATAGAAGGAAATATCCGAAAATTAATCGAGGTACTGACATGAAACATGTTGAGTTGAATCTTCAAAACCTATAACGAAAACGCGGCAATGAACTCCTGCAAACTTTCTCATTTTGCCGCCACAATGAACAGAATAATCCCCTCACGATCAATGTCCTTTTAGGCTTAATTACACAATAATCCTCATTATTTGTAAAAATATCAAAATCTCCCTCATGTATCCAAGAAGATATCAATTATCAAAAGAAGAAGAAGATGGGGAAAATTCTAAAGTCGTCCCTCTCATTGTTTAATTTGTTTGTAATAAACTCTCATGGTTTTAAATTTCAAATAAAGATCGAGAAAGTCTCGTAGATCGAAAAATGGTTAGATCAATCATAAAATCTTACTTCAATAATATTTAGGGTTAAATAATAATTATTTACACATTGTGAAACAAATTTTTTTAAAAAAATCAAAGTTTTGAAAACTTTGTTGCTATGAATAAAAACAAATATCAAATCATCTCATGATTTAGTACATCATTTATAAAATAACTCGTATAACGATTAATCGGTATAAAAACAAGACTTTGAGTTCGTTTGGTGCCTGAAAATGAGCTAGCGCGCGGCTCAGTGAGGAGTCCCACTTCACCCAGTAGCTAGTAGCTCATGCGACGGTGGTGGTGGTTTTCGAAGGAGAAGGAAATGAGCTACTGGTACCAAGCACCAGCTTGGAGTGGGTGGCACCGCATCCAACAAAAAGCAGACAGCAGTGACTCTGTCACCCGCCACGCCGAAACTCTAACCAACCTAACCACTGTGACAAGTGCGGCGCAATCGAAACCTTACTTGGCCCCCTCAACGTCATTTATCGCAAGTCTAAGAACGGGTTTGGCGAAGAGTTGCGTGGATGACGGGTGATGGTGGTGGATGGCGGGATTGTGAGGTTGGCTAGGAAAGAGAGGTGGGCAGTGGTGGGGATGCGGGGGTGGTTAGGCGGTGGTGGTTTGTGACGGTGATTGGCAGTCAAGGGTAGTGGGTTGGCAGCAGAGGTGGTGGTGGATCAGTGGTGGCGGGGGTAAGAGGGTAAGAGGGGGGTTGAAGAAGAAGAAAAAGGGTAAAATGGGAAAATCATTTTAACCTTGTGGTAAGGGTATTTTTGTTATTTCAAACTTGGTCAACACCAAATTCCTCCCGTCAACGCCGGACAAATAGGCCAAAAGGTTATAAACTACACATTTTGTCATAAAGTTGAAATTATTTTAACACATTTTTTATAGAGTTAGATTGACACTTTCAGACTAAGGTTAGGATTAAAAGTTTAAACATCCCCATTTACATTACGCGTGAATCTCCTAGCTGCCTTATCACTATAACTTCCAAGTTTTCTATATATCCACCGCAACGTACCTCACTGTATATGCATGTAAACAATATCTAAACTTGACCTAATGTAACTGAACCATAAAATTAACACCCAATTGTTGTCAAGATGTTAATACATCCTTGTTCAAATGTAGTAACGCAAGATGCTAAACCCAATAACACGAATCGTGAAACCTATATTACATCGATCAGCAAAGATTGTGAAAATAAGAAGAGACCGGTTGAAACTTACATAATCAAAAAGGTATCATAAACTCGTCGAACTAAAAAACAGGTATGATTGTAAGTAGATATGACAATTCTATCAATACAAACCTGGCACAAATTTAACACACACCAATATCTCACTTATAACATGACTACAAATTTACAACTACTTATTCCACGTAGTCAACTGCCACCATCAGTGTGAGTTTTACGTTCTATCTCACATGCAGGTTTAGTCTCTGGCTTCGACGGTTGATTATGAGGAACTAAATCTTCAACTTCCACAACCGGTGCCATGGACTCGACATTCAAATCCCGCAAAGGCGATTGATCCCGTGCTGCCAAACCTTCAACTTCCAAGTGACCTACCTCATACTCGAGGTTTTGATCATCGAAACCTATAAGGTTGTTGACATAAAGTTGTTGAGCAACCAAATCTTCAACTTCCACGTCCTGTGCCATGTACTCGACATTCAGATCCTGCAAAGGCGGTTGATCCCGAGCAACCACACCTTCAACTTCCGTGTGACCTACCTCGTACTCGAGGTTGTGATCATCGAGCCCTATAAGGTTGTTGATATAAAGTTGTTGAGCAACCAAATCTTCAACTTCCACGTCTGGTGCCATGTACTCAACATTCGGATCCTGCAAAGGCTGTTGATCCCGAGCAACCACACCTTCAACTTCCGAGTGACCTACCTCGCACTCGAGGTTGTGATCATCGAAACCTATAAGGTTGTTGATATAAAGTTGTTGAGCAACCAAATCTTCAACTTCTACGTCCGGGGCCATGTACTCGACATTCGGATCCCGCAAAGGCTGTTGATCCCGAGCAACCACACCTTCAACTTCCAAGTGACCTACCTCGTACTCGAGGTTGTGCTCATTGAAACCTATGAGGTTGTTGATATAAAGTTGTTGAGCAACCAAATCTTCAACTTCAACGTCCGGTGCCATGTACTCGGCCATCAAATGCCATATATGATCAATCCCAGGCTGTTGATTCTGAGGAACCAAATTCTCAACTTCTCTGACGACCAAATCCAACAAATTATCAATCTCAGGCTGTTGATTCTGAGGAACCAAATCCTCAACTTCCCTGACGATCAAATCTGGCAAATTATCAATCTCAGGCTGTTGATTCAGATCCGGAACCGAATCCTCAACTTCCCCGACGGCCAAATCTGACAAATTATCATTCCCAAGATGTTGATTCAGATCGGGAACCGCATTCTCAACTTCCCTGACGACCAAATTCGACAAAATATCAATATCAGGCTGTTGATTCAGATCAGGAACCAAATCCTCAACTTCCCCGACGATCAAATCTGGCAAATTATCAATCTCAGGCGGTTGATTCAGATCATGAACCAAATCCTCAACTTCTCCGACGACCAAATCCGACAGATTATCAAGAACCGAATCGGCCGCGGTTAAAGGGACGTCCAAGCGTTTAGCGATATCGTGGTCTAGGTCATCCTCGGCTTTGCGTTTCTTGGAGAGATCCATTCTTTTGTTAGTATTAATAATAATAATAACCCTCGACTACAATGACAAAAAATTCACTTTTGTTTTCCTTTTATAAGCCACAATATATTCCTTTACCGTTTACGAAAGGGAAGAAAAACAAGAAGATTGGATACGTTTTTGTGCATTAAGATTTTCTAATGTGATAGTAATTGTAATATGATACTAATTACTAATAAGTGTAACGGTTTTCCTAATTGTAATATGATACGAATTACTAATAAGTGTAACGGTTTTCCTAGTTGTAATATGATACTAATTACTAAGGATCGTTTGGTTTCAATCAGAGGGGGAAAGAAATCAAGAAAGAGAAAGGAAGTGAATAACATTATTTTTTAAAATTTA
Organism: Rubia yunnanensis; assembly: GCA_037428765.1. Classification (NCBI taxonomy): domain Eukaryota; kingdom Viridiplantae; phylum Streptophyta; class Magnoliopsida; order Gentianales; family Rubiaceae; genus Rubia; species Rubia yunnanensis. The sequence continues at coordinate 7,998,064 of CM075064.1, forward strand.
TTTGGCTCAAGTGTGAAAAGGGAATTAAATTCTTTCTCTCTTCCTTTGTTACGGTTTGGTTTACACTTGGGAAACAAATATTAATTTCTAGCATTATTTATAAAATAACAAATATAATTAAGTATAAACTATTTCACATTATGAAATCTGCTCAAAAAATATAAAAGTATTTCATGAATTATTGTTATATTGAGTTCATAAAAAATAGTGTATACAAAATACGTAGCTCATCGTCTTTCATTTATTAATATGTTGTATGTGATTAAAAAAATGTAAATCTATTTATAATTTGTGGTAAATCTTTTATTTGCATGTTTTCATGTTTACATATTTTTTATTTCATATCACGACATATTGATTTAAAATCTACAGCTCATTTAATATAAAATGTGTTAATAATAATGTAAAAAAATCACATGCGTAAATCTTTTAAGAATGGACGTTCAGAGGATATTATTTATAAAACATAAAATCGATTCAAATCCGTCAACACATAAATATATTTCTGATAAAATAATTAAATTTTATTAATTAAACATTGAGAACCATATTACACCTAAATATCACCACCTTCATCAAAAGCATTAAAACCAAGTAAACTGTACATATTGTCTTTTCATCTGGGTAGGACAGCGGTAAAATATTCAATTTGTTTGGCTGACCTCTATAATATAACAATATTTATGAAATAATAATATTTTTAATGAAAATTTTATAAATATTAATTTTATTAATCATCCACCCATGTACAAGTTGAAAAGTAAAATTATAATATTATTTTTTATGTATGAAATTAATTTTTTTAATCTTAAATTTAATTAAGTTAAAGTATAACATTACTACTTAATATAATACTATTTATATTATATAATATAAAATAATAGTATTTATATAAAAATAATATATCTATTTTAAAATAATATAACCATTATTCATAGCTTAAAGTTAAAAATAGTTTGTTTATTTATACTTAAAAAGAGTTCATATGAAAATTATAGAATCAGGCCAGGGAATCACGTTAAACCCAATTGGTTTAATGGTAAAACTATAAATGGAAAAAGGGAATGGTAAAAATGCCAAGCCAAACACTAACTAGTGGAATCAATATCTTAAATTTCATTTCCCTTTCCTGATTTACCCTAACCAAACGACACCTAAATGTAACGGTAAAATATTAACGATTTTCCTAATTTTTAGAGAGAGTTCTCATTAAATGTGTCATATCAATTTTTTAAAATTGAATTTCTGTAATTGTTTTGTTTATTACAACGCATGTGTTAAATTGAATACAAATTTTTTATAATTAAATAAAGTATTTTAAATCAAATATTCTATATAATATTTATTATTTTAATGTAATATTTCTTATTTTCACATTCAAAAACACCTTACACAAAGTCTTACTTTATGCAGCATAAACTTCAGGCCAGAGATTATTATGCAATTATAACAAGTTTAATTTGGGATGAGGTTTTTTCTAAAATATGCTGGTAAATTTAGGGACCTTCTGTGCAATTATCAAAATACTATATATATCACAAAATTTGCAGAATTTTCATTTTTCTTTTCTGTCCTCCTCCAATAAAAATCTGCCTCCGGCCACCAGATTCCGCCGGTTTTACGCCGCTCCGACGGAACCTCCGTCTGAACATCTGGATCTCGTTGGAATCTCACATTTGCTAGGGCTTCATTGCCACTATACCTCACCGACGGAGCTAGGATTTCATCGTCGGCGTTTCTTCCTCCACCATTAGAGGCGCTGCTATGCGAAACTTTCATCGACGATTCTTCCTTTATTTGACTGATTCTGATGGGATCGTTATTGATATTTGTAATGTTATTTTTAAATTGTTGATATTTTATGATTTTCAAAGTGAATAATTTATATTCTTGAAGTACCATAGTTTTTTTTGTTGATATTTTTAAATTTTTCTCTCTTATGTTGATGTTTTTCATTTTCTATGTGAGGTGATAGAGGTTGATGTTTGTAAGTTTTTTGGTTATATGGTTGATGGTTTGGCAGTGTTTTTCCTCTTATGTTGACGTTTTTTTTTCATTTTTTGGGTGAAATTTAGATGATAATAATTGATGTTTTTAGCTTTTGAGTGATATAAGTTGATGTTTGTAGTTTTTTTGTAAGAAAATGATAATTTAGTTTTGTTGATATTTTTATGATTTTTAATTTATTTTTGTTAGTTGTAGTCGACTTTTTTTTCCAATTTTTTTGTTGATTTTTATTTGAATTTTTATACATTTTTTGTGGTTTTATTTTATTGTTTTATATATTTTTTGCTGCAGTTTTAGTTGATGTTTTATGATTTTTTTTAATGTTTTGTTTTTTTCGCTGATGATTATAATTTTCAGTTCGCTGATAATTTTCAGTTCGCTGATCACATTGTTTTTTTTGCAATTTTTTACATTTAAAAAAAAAGATTGTTTTTTTGCAGATTTCATATGGCGGGAAAATGATGGAAAAAATTGGATGAAAATGCCCTGAAAAATTATTAGCGATAGGTCCCTTTAAAATAATTAGATATAAGTCTTTATAAAATTATTAGAGATAGGTCCATGGAGCTAGAATATTGTTAGAAAAGCATAAAGGTCCATGCATAAAGTTGCCATTTATGCAATTTTAACGATATTTTAGTTCCAGAGACCTATCTCTAATAATTTCACAATGACCTATCTCTAATTATTTTACAGGGACCTATCACTACTAACTTTCTAGTGGCTTTGTCATCCAATTTTTCCTATCATTTTCCCGCTACCTGCAAAAAATTTAAAAAAAAATCAAACAAATATTTTTAAAATGCAAAAAAATAAATTTAAAACTGCAGTAAAAAACTGCAGCAACGTCATCATATAATAGAAGAACATCAATGAAAAATTATAAAACATCAACTAAAAAATTGTAGCAAAAAATTAAAAATAAAACAGCAAAAATAATATTAAAATAAAATAAAAATCAACAAAAAATTGGGAAAAAAACGTCGACTACGAATAACAAAAAATCAACTGAAAATCATATAAACTTCAACAAAGCTAAATTCTCCATTAAAAAAAAACTACAAACTTAAATTATATCACCCAAAAGCTAAAAACATCACTTATAATCATCTAAACTTTACCCAGAATATGAAAAACGCCAACATATGGACAACAAACTTTACAAAAAATCAACCATATCACCAAAATCTCGGTCAAAAAATGAAAAAATATCAATATGAGAAAATAAATAAATAAACTACAAATATCAACCATATCATCCAAAAAAAACTACAAAACATTAACTTATATCAATTAAACCTCACATGAATAATTAAAAGCATCAACATAAGAATTTTTTTTTACAAACATCAACAAAAAAGTAAGAGTACCTCAAGAATAAGTATTCTTTTAAAAAATGACCTGGTGAGATTTGAACCCGGGATACTAACCTCAAAATCTAGTCTAATAACCACTAGGCCAAAGAATTATTACTAAACATATACTCAGTCAAATAATATTAAACCTCAACATATACCTTAAGAACATAAATTCATCAAAAACAATGTCACAAATGAGACTCGAACCCAAGACCATAACCTCAATAGCCAAAGTACTAACCGCTAGACCAATGATCAGTATTATACATTCTCTCAGTCAAATATATATTAACCTCATCATAAATTTGAAAAAAATATATATAACACATCAACATCAACATCAACATCAACACATCATCATCAACATCAAACAGATCAACATCAGTATCAACAAATCACAGATGAACAGAGGTTTAGATTCAAAAACATCAACACATTCAGTGTGGAAAGTCAGAGAAGCAAAGGTTTACCGGCGGCATAGAAAGGTTTACCGGTGGATGTGCATCTCATGCACAACCTTCTTCACCGATGTGATGCTTGCATCTCACGCTCAACCTTCTTCTCCAATTGTTGCGTGCATCTGACCGGTCACCACACGAAGAGGCGGAGCAACATCAAAGCAGAGGCAATGTCAAAGCGGAGAATCACCATCGTCGTGAATCCATCACAGAGGCGAAGCTTAGGGCTTCCCGTGGCATCGAAGCGGAGAATCACCATGAATTGCAGTGCCGACGACCTAGGGCACAGCACAGCAGAGCGAACGATCGGAGGAGAAGAGATGCCAATGAAAAAATGGAGGTGGAGTTGGCGAAACCGAAGGATAGAGCAGATCGGCAAAATTTGGCAAAAAATTGGCGAGAATTTAGCTTCCGGTGGTGGTTGTCGGCGTCCGGTGGTGGTTTCCGGTGGGAGGAGCAGTTTCCGATCGGGTTCAAATAAAATGAAAGTGAGAATTATGGATATTTTGGTGATATGTAGTATTTTGATTATTACACAATATGTCCCTAGATTTATCAGCATATTTAACAAAAACTCATCTCAAATGAAACCTCTTATAATTACATAATAATCCCCAATCTAAAGTTTAGCTTGACTAAAAGAAGAGTTTGTATTATTTTATTGTGCGCTTTATCCAATCAAGTAAAATTATTAAGTATAAATACCACTTTAATACCATCATTCATTTACATGTAAGTTATAGGGATCACCTTCCCAATTTCACTTTCATTTAAGAAACTGTGGTCGTTATTTTTAAAAAGGAAAAGAAAAATAAACTGAGGTCCACTTAAATTGAACTTAAATTGAAAAAAACAAGATCTCACACGACATGCATTCTTTATTCACCGAAAAATACATGATTAGGTTAAGAGTATATCTTTTGAAATACGGTCTTTCAATAAGTTATGAAATACCAAGGTTTAAACAATAAATATTAGAAGAAAGGAAGATAAATATTTCTTGTTGCATTAAACGGGTCATAAACTTTATAAATAATGCATATTGCACAATAAAATTTTAATATTGCAACTAAAATCCTTTACCTTTTTAGTATTCTAATTAAACAACATCCCCCCCTCAATCTTTGCCTTTTCTGCTTCAAGGGCCGCTATTTGGATGACTATAGTCCCCAACCTTGCATTCAGTACCACCAACTTGACACTGATCTCATTCTCTGCTGAAGTGGAAGCCTCTGGATTCCACGGAAGATCATGCACTCGTCTCATCCCAAAGGTCTTCTTATTTGGTCGAAGGAACTCAGTATCAATAATTACATCCTTTGCCTTAACCATCACCTTTGCACTCCAAGCCAATGCAGAAATCAAACAAGGATAAACCAGAGCATGCTTAGTCTTTGGAGCAATAGCTTTCCTAACCAGATTTTGCTGAATGAACAACCCCAGGTTGATGAGAAAATTCTACTATTGTGGCTACAGTAGAGCATGCTGGATGCATAGAGAATGCATTCTCATTAATTTCCCTTTTTTTGCATGTGTGTATGAGGATGCATTCACGAATTTTCAATTTTTTTTAACGTAATTCCTGTGGACGCATTTGGCTTATGCTTCCTCCAAAATGGCAGGATTTTTTAAACAATTTTTTTAGAGGACGCATTCACCCGCATCAAGTTCTTGACAAAAAAATGATTGAAGCCGTTAAATTACATAACAATGCATATAATTTGTTTAAGAGTAACCATAATTTTTTAAAATAAATTTATAAGGTATAGTTATCGAACAATTATATTGTCGAGTGAAATTATTTTTGTCCATAAAATAATTACAAAATATTTAAAAAATTATATGTAAAATATGACATTTTCAATACTTATTAATACTTTAATATATAAATGTTTATTTGTATTAGTAAAATCTTCCAATAAAATTATATATTTAAGAGTAAAAATAATTGTTTTTGTTAAACTTATAAATTATGGCTATCGAACAATTTTAATTTTGGGTTATCAAACAATTTTATTTTTGGGTTATCAAACAATTTTATTGTCGAGTAAAATAATTTTCATTCATAAAATATTACATAACATTTAAAAATTATATATAAAATATAATATTTTTGACATTTATTAATAATTTAATATAAATGTTTACTAGTATTAGGTGAAAATTTTATTTTTTTGAAATGATATTTGTATAATATTAGGACTAAAACCATATTTTTTGTGCGATATATTCGATAAAAAATTTGAAATAAACTAAAATTCAAACTAAAAATCAAAATACTGCATACACTTAAAAAATTTATATTCCAAAATACAATAAAACGATGTCGTAATATTTGTGGTGGCCTTCTGACAGCCCACTTATTACTTAACTTATATATTGCATTTGATAAATTACATATAAATTTTGAAAATATTTTTTAATATCGTATATTTTTATATTTTCACCTTCAAATACATATTATTACTTGTTTTATCTTATATAATGCAATATTTAAATTTTATAAAAAAAATTACAACATTTAATGTAGATGCCCCTGTGGATTGTCCATAAACTTATGGAAATGTCATCTTTCCTGAGAGTTTGCATAAGTAGAATAGCGTAGAGGATCCGAAATTATCCTAACGTACATGCTAGAAGATTCGAGTACTAAATAATACGAGTACTAACATACATGTTAGAAGATTTGAGTACTAAAAAAACAATACTGGTAAAATTAATTTAACATTTTTTATATTTTCACCAAAAGGTTTTTTAACATTTTTTTAAAAAATATTTTTTTTGCAGATTTCATATGGCGAGGAAATGATGGGAAAAAATTAGATGAAAAAGCCCTGGAAAGTTATTAGCGATAGATCCTTGTAAAATAATTAGAGATAGGTCTTTGTAAAATTATTAGAAATAGGTCATTGGAGCTAGAATATTATTTTTGGAACTCGATTAAACTTCCATTTCTTTTCAAAAAAATATGCACAACTCTGCTTTACAAAACCCTATATCAGTCAAAATCTACCATAAGCTAAGCACATAAAGATTTCAACTTTGGTTTAACCCAAACTCTATACCACACACTCTATGATTTTACTTACAATATTTTTTCTCTCCTATTTATGGAAGCATACTTAATTTCTCCTCTTCCAAGTCCAGTAAATTGCTTCTGCTGCTACCATATTCAACAACTGTAATTGCCTTCCTTTACCTCGGCATTTTTGCACCACCCATGCTAGTTCTTCATCCCAATTACCAGGTTCCCTCGTCAGCTTCAGCTATCGCAACATGTCCCTCCAGATTTTCTTCGTTGTAGGACAGTCAAAGAACAAGTGCTGCAACGTTTCCTCCTTATCGCGGAAAGTGCACTTTGTGTCATTGCCTATTCCGAACTTTGCCAATCTGTTTTTAGTAGCCAGTCTCTTAAAACAGCACACCCAGAGTGTAAATTTTCCTTGTGGCCTTGCATAGTTGTTGTAGAAGAGTTTTCTCCAAACCATTTATGGTTGCTCCTGCTTCAGTTCCACATAAACCCTCTTGATGCTGAACTTCTCTAGCCCCTGTTGTTTCTTCCAAGCCTCCATGTTCATTACCCTTTCTCTGCATTTCCCCAGACTTTTGATCATCCATGATGCATTAGCTGGGATCTTAACTTTCAATACATCTCTATCCTTTATGTAATACTCATGAAGCCAACGTATCTATAGCATGTCTGCCTTTCTACAAGCATTCCATAATGTTTTAATCTCACTTGCCATAATCCATTCCTGCAATGAGATTAAACCTAGTCCCCCAGTTTTCCTCCTTCCGCATATTCATTCCCATGCCACTGGTGACTTTCTGGAATCATCTCTCCTCCACACCAAAGATAGGTACGACATAGAGCATCTATGTGTTTAAGTACCGCTTTTGGTAGAGGGAAAACTTGCAGCCAGTAGTTAACAACAGAGAAGATCACACTTTTAATCAACTATAGTCTACCAGAGTAGCTTAACAGTTTAGCTCTCCAGTGTTTAATCCGTTCAACTATTTTCTCAATCAACGGTTGACACATATGGATTGTTAACTTTATACTAGCTAAAGGAATGCCAAGGTACCTGAATGGAAGTTCTCCTTTCGTGAAACCTGTCAGCTCCAGTATCCTCCTCTCCTGGTCCTGTGCCACATTTCCAAAGTAAACATTAACCCTTAGCCCAGTGGAGTTCTCAAATTTCTGGTATGCCCTCATCAAAATATCGACAGAAACAACACCCCCCTTTGATAGTAGCAGTACATCATCTGCAAAGCTGATACTATTTAACTGCAATAGTTCACAACTCGGATGGAATTTAAACCCTGCCTTCTTACTACTATCATGTAACCACCTTGTCATATATTCCATAACGAGTACAAATGATAATGGCGAGAGAACTCTCTGCCTTAATCCCCTATTTTCCTGGATGAACCTGGTAGTGTTTCCATTGACATTGTACCTATATGACACTGTTTTCACACCAATCATAACCCATCTCACAAATTTCTCTGAGATTCATAATTTCCTCAAGCTCTTCCCATTCAACTGTCTCGAACGCTTTCTGTATAGCACATCTCGAGGTTCCTCCCTTTCTGTTGTATCCTCTTAGCAATTCATAGACCACCATGATATGGTCGTGAATACATCTTTCGGGAACAAAGGCAGCCTGGTTAATTTGAACTATCTCTCCAATTACATTGCTCAGCCGATTAGTCACTACTTTTGATATCACCTTGTACATTGTTGAACAACATGATATGGGCCTGTAATCCTTCACCTTGCTTGCTATGGGACTTTTTGGAATGAGGATATTAATGTGCTGTTTGTAGCTCTGCATATTCTTTATGTTTCAAAAACAAAATCCATCACTGCCTTAATGATATCATCCTTCACCACTCCCGAATTCACTTTAAAAAATCTCGTATCAAGCCCATCACAACCTGGGGCTTTCATGTCACCTATACCCTTCAAGGCTTCATATACCTCCTTCTCATTAACATCCGCAATCAGTATCCTTATGCTTTCATTATTCACCGTTATGCCATTCCTCATGATCTCCACATCAATGCTTTCTGATCTGTTACTTGTCCTGCCAATCAAATTCTCATAAAAACTTAGTACCCCTGCTTCTATTTCCTCCTGCTCAATGGTCACACTCCATCCTCTCTTTCTATTTTCAGCATGCCTGCTGCCTTGTTTTTTTTTCACCGATGCATGGAAATACAAGTTGTTCCCATCACCCAAGCGTAGCCAATCTATCTTTGATTTCTGTGTAGCTATCTTCTCATCTATTCCACTCCACTTATACACTTCGTCTATACAGGTTATAACCCTCAGTACTTTTCCTTTATCCATCCTGTTCATCAACAAATCTCTTTGAGCTTTACTTTACTCTTCTCTGGATTGCTCCAATTTTCTTATAACCCCACCAACCTACTTCATAACCAGTTTTAAGTCTTTCTATAGCCTCTGTAATTTCATCCACACAACATACATAGGCCTGCCATTCACTTGTTTCTCCCAAATCTCCTTAATGGTTATCAGAACTTCCTCCCTTTCTAGCAGGCAGTTTAAGAACTTAAACTATCTAGGTCTTCTCTCCTTGTCTTCAAACAGCTTCACCCTGAGTAACGCATGGTCTGAGATCCCCGGATCCATATTTTCTACTACAGACTCAGGAAACCTCGGAAATCATTGTGCATTTCCCATTCCTCGATCAATTCTGGAATAGATGATTCCTTCAACCTGTCTATTCGACCATGTGTAGAAGTCTCCCGTTAATTTGCATTCACTCAATCCAACAATCATAATCATTTGTTCAAGTTCCCAGTACTCACTAGGCTGTACATCATTGCCTCCCACTCTGTCGTCTAAGACATTGTTAAAATCCCCTATTAGGAACCAAGGCCCCGTAATAAGTTTATGAGATTTTTCAATCTCCTTCCAGAGTCTCTTCCTCACCTTTATCTGATTCCTAGCATAGACAACAGTCAACCAACACAACAATTCACCACTTCTATCAGTAACTTCACATAACTTCACATAATAGCATTTGATCAGTCACTTCCCTCTTCATTACTCCAACTCTTTTATCATCCCATAATAGCCATAATCTACCATTACGGTGAGCCTCATAATTATCCATAACTCGCCACCTATTTTTGAAACACTTCCTTACTTCATTCGTGTTTTCTTTTTAACTCTAGTTTCTACTATAACAACAATCATAAAACTCATACCAGAAAGATGGGAGTAAATCTCTCTCTGCTTCGCTGTATTACACGTTCCATGAGATGATCATGGAACGTGGTCAAAGCTCTCTGGAGAATCTATCAAAATTCCCAAAGGTGCGTCCAGTACCATCAAACCTTGTTTGCTACATTCTCCCTGTGTTATAGCCATACCCTCATTTTCTTTCCCTCTACTCCTTGGTGCCACCACCTTCCAGGCATTTCCTTCCACTGCATGCTGTGTCACCACCTTCTCACTGATCACTGCCTCCTGTATGCCATCATCCTTACTGTCCTTCCCTTCAACTGGTTAGGTAAAATACAAGCTCTTGCTAATAAAAGAGCACAAAATTGACCCCAAAAAGTACTAAATTATGCACATAAAAGGGACACATCAGATACACCTTTCATTCTATGTTTGTTAAATAAAAAGTGAATCCTTAATTCTAGTTTAAAGAGTCATGAGCATATATGCTGGAAATGACTAATTATTACTTGGGAAATACTGGACATAGGTCTTCATTTGTATCATGTTCCAACCACGTACTTATGGAAAAACAATCGTACTTAAGCAAAAATATCAACTATTTATTATTTCTATAATTATACAAGAATAGCAAAACTCATGCATTTTGGAGCAATGGATGGCAGGGTAACACCACTTTGGTCCATAATAGAAGATTATAAAATTGAACAGAAGCAATCAATGTCACCTATCTAGGCCTTTCTGTTCACCCATTCATTCCTAAATTGCCAAAATTGCAATTGTAAATTATTGACTTACATTTTCGTGACACCAATTTAGTGATTCGCCAACTCCAAATTGCTTGAAAGAATCTAAGTGCAAAAAGTACAAACTTTACTTGTAACTCTAAATTGAAATCCGCTCGAACGTGAGAATTTCACCGAATGGAGTGAAACGTAGCCAACATTAATCCTATAGTCAAATTATTTAATCCGATCCCTACCGATGTTGAAAATGATAGAAAACGACCTCAGTTTTATATTAATAGAAATGTTTAAAAGTTCTTGACATCTGCGACCTTGGCCTTTGTTCGGTAACATTCCGCATGGAACGATGCAATGCGACCGAAGTCGCACATTCATAGGCATATGAATCTCAGCACCATGTCTCACTCTTTACAAACATATGCTCTTTTCTTTTCCTGCCACACTTGTACATTTTTCTTCTTTTCTTCCTCATTGCTACATCTATGCCCTCCCATCTGAAATTTGTCACAGAACATTGGTCTCCTTTCTATTTCAATTGGCTGTTGGATTTTGTTTCCTTCAATATCTGCTGTGAAATATCAACTTCCACCAAAATCCTTGCGTATGATACCCGCAGCTTACTTGCAGTGCATTCATCTGTGAAAAGGGGCTTACCTACTGCACTTCCTACCTTCCCTAAACTCTTAGGCCCCCATAGATGTACTAGTAGGTTCGGTAATTTCACCCAGACAGGTAGAATTTGCACCATATCACTTTTCAAGGAAAAGTTGGTCTTCCATAATTGCAGGAACATTGACATGCCATAGATCGTGTACGAGCCCCTCCTTAGAACTTCATCCATATTTCTCTCAGATTTGAAATGAAGGATAAAATATCCCTCGTCATTGTACAGTAACTCCGGCACATTGAAAAACGACCAGAACTTCATGGCAAACCTTTTCACAGCATTCATTGTTAAATTCCCACCAAACACATATATAATCAAAGCATTTTTCCAATATTCTAGTTAATCCTTCACATCCTCAATCTCAATCTCTACCTCAATTTCACCGTCTATAACAGTAGGAGCTACAAAATCAATCTTCATCCCATTTTTCTGAACCCTATTTCCACTGATAATGTCAACCCATAACATCCCCTCTTTTTTCTCCCAATTTTCAATCAAATTGGCCTTATCAGTTGAGATAGTAGGGTTTACTTCTTCAGTAGCTTCTACCGTCTCATCGTTTTCCTCTGATAGATCCTCATCCTCTTCCTCCATCGGACTGGTAGCCTCAACACGCTCCTCTCGTATTGATCTACTCCACTCCGCCGTCATCGGAGCCACCTTCTTCCGTGGCCGACCCCTCTCACGCTTCATAGTTGCTACGAAATTGCACCTATAGTGTGTGTGTTTTGCCCGCACAACCCTTATCTTAATTGTTAATCCTCGAGATGAGCTAGAATATTGTTAGAATTGCATAAAGGTCCCTGCCTAAAGTTGCCATTTATGAAATTATAACGATATTTTAGTTCCAGGGACCTATCTCTAATAACTTTACAATGACATATCTCTAATAATTTTACAATGACCTATCTCTAATTATTTTACAAGGACCTATCACTAATAACTTTCAAGGTGTCTTTCATCCAATTTTTTCCAACCATTTTCCCGCCACATTCAATATGCAAAAAAAAATTAAAAATTAAAAAATTATTTTTAAAATGCAAAAAATAATTAAAAACTGTAGCAACGTCATCATAACATCAACGAAAAATCATAAAATATCAACTAAAAAATTGTAGCAAAAAATAAAAATAAAAGAGCAAAAAAATAAAAAATAAAATAAAAATCAACAAAAATTGGAAAAATATCATCGACTACGACTAACAAAAAATCAGCTGAAAATCATAAAAACCTCAATAAAGCTAAATTCTCTCTTTTTTTAAACTACAAACTTCAACTATATCACCCAAAATCTAAAAACATCAATTATTATCATCTAAACTTCACCCAGAAAATGAAAAACGTCAACATAAGGAATAAAACTCTACAAAAAATAAACCATATCACCAAAACCACTGTCGAAAATCAAAAACATCAACATGAGAAAAAAAATGAAAAACATCATCGGCGGAGCTAGGGTTTCATCGCTGGCATTTCTTCCTCCACCGCGAGAGGCGCTACTGTGCGAAGATTTCATCGGTGATTGTTCCTCCACTGCTGTTTGATTGGTTGATTATGATGCAATCGTTATTAAAGGATGCTTTTCTGATGCATCCGAGGTGGCGCTGTAATTGACGAGCTCGCGGAGGCAGGGAAGAGGGTGATTAAGGAAGCGATGATGGATAATTGCTGATGACCGTGGAGCTCAGGCTTTGGCGATGGAAGCAAAGGCGATGACGGGGGAGCTGGCGAAGGCGAGGCAATGATGGAGGAGCTGGCTTAGGCGAGGCGCAGCGGAGGAGTGTTGCGACAACGGTAGAGCAGAATGAAGGAAGAAGACGCGTGAGATGCACGCGCCAAAGGAAGAAGACGATGTGCGTGCATCTCATGCGCGACCGGAGGTGAAACGATGATGGATTGCAATAGCGGCGGTGAAGCTGAGCTTTCGTGTCGGAGAAGTGAGGCTTAATTTTTTGTTTAATGTTTTTTGAAGACTTGCTGAGATTTAATATTAATTTGACGGAGCTTATTGTTAACAAAGATTGTTTGGTCTAGTGGTTAGTACCCTGGTTGTTGAGGCTATAGGTCAGGGTTTCGAGCACATATATAACCTTCTTCTTTAAGAATTTATGTTATTGATATATATGCTAAAATTTAATATTATTTGACTGAGTATATAATCAATAAGAGTCTTTGGTGTAATGGTTATTGCTCAAGGCTCTTAGGTTTAAGACCCGGGTTCAAAGCTCCTCACGACCTATTGTTTGAAGTATTTTTATTCTTGAGGTACTATAGCTTTTTGTTGATGTTTATAGTTTTTTTTCTTGTGTTGATGTTTTTCATTATTCAAGTGATGTTTAATTGATATGAGTTGATGTTTTGTAGGTTTTTTTGGGTGATATGGATTGACATTTGTATTTTTTAAATATTTTCTCATGTTGACGTTTTTCATTTTTCGATTGAGGTTTTGGTAATAGAAGTTGATGTTTGTAGTGTATTTTTTTTTCTTATATTGATGTTTTTCATTTTTCGGATGAGGTTTAACTGATATGAGTTGATGTTTTGCATTTTTTTGGGTGATATGGATTGATATTTGTATTTTTTTAAAAAAACAATTCTCACGTTGATGTTTTTCATTTTCCGACTGAGGTTTTGGTAATAGGAGTTGATGTTAGTAGTGTCTTTTTTCTTATGATGATATTTTTCATTTTTCGAATGAGGTTCTGGTGTTAGGAGTTGATTTTGTAGCTTTTGGGTGATATAAGTTAATATTTGTAGTGTTTTTTTAAAAAAATGAAAAAATACTTTTATAGCCCTACCTACTTAACATAAGTGTCAATATAACCTTTTGATAATTTAAAGTGCAAATATAACCCTAGATAGTTAGTGTAAGTGCAAATATACCCATTCCGATTGATTTTGGCTGGAATTTGATAAAAAGACTATTTTACCCATATGAAAATAATGAAAAAATAAAAAATTTACAATGATACCCTTCCAAAACCTAATCTACTTCTTTCCTTTCTTCCTCACATTTTTCTTCCCTGCATCTTTTTCTTCGTTCTCTGCAAATCTCTGTGACTCATATCTACCACACCTCCGCCGACCGGGTGCCACCTCAGCTCATCCTCCTCGGTCGATCTATGAGCATCGCGACTCCTCCCCGACACGAGCGCCACCACCCATCCGTGATTGAGCGCAGCTTCCTATCGCCTCCGTGACCGGCGCCTCCGCGGTTGAGAGCCTCTGCGACTGAGCGCCTCCGTGGCTGAGAGCCTCCACGGCTGAGAGCCCTCGCAATCGAATGCCTCCACGATCGAGGCCTCTATGAGATTTTCGGCAAAGCTCCGAAGGGGTAGTGGCGGGACTGGGGGTGGAGGGGTCTAATTAATCCATATTTCCTGAAAAGCTCCGACTTCCCGTCGTCGCTAGATTTGTTCCGCCTCTCCGCGATGGTTCATCTTCTTCTGTACTCCTTTTTCTTCCGCCAGATTTACGATTAAAGTCTCACCGGGCATAGGTGGTGGTGGTGGTGGCTGGAGTGGCTGGGGTGGTGGAGTTGGTTGGAGGGGTGATTGTGGTGGTTGTAAGTGGCGGTGGTGGTGGCTGGAGGGGCTGGGGTGGTGGAGTTGGCTGGATGGGTGGTTGTGGTAGATGTAGGTGGCGATGGTGGTGGTTGGAGGGGTTGCGGTGGTGGAGTTGGCTGGAGTGGTGGTTGTAGGCTGGGGGGGTGGTGGTGGGGGTGGTGTCTAGAGGTGGTGGGGCTGGCTGGGGGCGGCTGTAGGGTTGTTGGTGGTGGTGGTGGCCATAGGGTTGGTGGTGGCTGGTGGTGGATGTGGTGGTCTTGAGGGCAAAATTGTCATTATATTAATAGATTTTAGGCCTAGGGTTATTTTTGTCATTTTAACTGCAGTCAATGCGGGTCAATGCCGGAAATAGTGTTCTAGGGTTATATTGGCACTTATGTCAACTAGTTAGGGCTATTTTTGCACTAAAAATTATCTGAGTGTTATATTGGCACTAACAAAAGTAGATAGGGTTATATTGGCACTTATCCCTAAAAAAATTATTGATATTTTATGATTTTCAAAGTGAATAGTTTACTCTTGAGGTACTGTAGTTTTTTTGTTGATGTTTTTAATTTTTTTTCTCTCATGTTGATATTTTTCCATTTTCTATGTGAGGTGATATGGGTTGATGTTTGTAGCATTTTTGGTGATATGATTGATGTTTTTGTAGTGTTTATTTTCCTTGTGTTGACATTTTTTATTTTTCAGGTGAATTTTAGATGATAATAATTGATGTTTTTAGCTTTTGAGTGGTATAAGTTGATGTTTGTAGCTTTTGTAAATGATAATTTAGCTTAGTTGATATTTTTATGATTTTCAGTTCATTTTTTGTTAGCTGTAGTCAATCTTTTCCATTTTTTATTGAATTTTATTTGAATTTTTATACATTTTTTGCTGTTTTATTTGATTATTTTATATATTTTTCGCTGCAATTTTTAGTTGATATTTTATAATTTTTTTTGTTGATGTTCTGCTATTTTTTGCTGATGTTTATAATTTTCAGTCCGCTGCTCATATTGATTTTTTTTTTTGCATTTTAAAAAATAATTTATTTTTTCCCAGATTTCATATGGTGGGATGATGGAAAGAAATTGGACGAAATAACCCATGAAAAAATTGGATAAAAAGCCCCTGGAAAGCTATTAGCGATAGGTCCCTGTAAAATAATTAGAGATAGGTCATTGTAAAATTATTAGAGATAGGTCTCCTGAAGCCATAATATTGTTAGAATTGCATAAAGGGCACCGCCTAAAGTTGTCATTTATGCAATTCTAATAATATTCTAACTCTAGGGACATATCTCTAATAATTTTACAATGACCTATCTCGAATTATTTTACAGGGACCTATCGCTAATAACATTCCAGAAGCTTTTTTATCCAATTTTTCCCATCATTTTCTCGCCTCCTACAATCTACAAAAATATTCAAATAAATATTTTTTAAAAGAAAAAAAATTGCAGTAAAAAACTGCAGCAACATCAACATAAAATAGCAGAACATGAACGAAAAATCATAAAACTTCAACTAAAAAAGTAAAAAAATTTTTTTTAAAAAAACAGCAAAAAAAACATATAAAGAATTAAATAAAAACCAACAAAATATTGGGAAAAAACGTCGACTACGATTAAAAAAAATCAACTGAAAATTATAAAAATCTCAGCAAAGCTAAATCATCATTTAAAAAAAACTACAAACTTCAACTATATCCCCCAAGCTAAAAATATCAATTATTATCATCTAAAACTTCACTCAGAAAATGAAAACGTCAACATAAGGAAAAAAAACTCTACAAAAAACCAACCATATCACCAAAACCTCGGCCAAAAAATGAAAAACATCAACATGAGAAAATAAATTTAAAAAACCACAAATATCAATTCAAATCACCCAAAAGCTACGAAACATCAACTCCTAACACCTGAACCTCATTTGGAAAGTAAAAAACATCAACATGAGAAAAAGCACAACACAAACATCAATTCATATTACCAAAACCTCAGCTGGAAAATGAAAAACACCAATATGAGAAAAAAATACTACAAATATCAATTCATATCACCCAATTTTTTTTTATTTTACAAAACAACAACTTATATCAATTAAACCTCACATGAATAATGAAAAACATCAACACAAGAGAAAAAAGTTACATACATCAACAAAAAAGGTACAATACTTCAAGAATAAATATTCTTTAAAAAAGGACCTAGTGAGATTAGAACCCGTGATACTAACCTCAAAGTCTAGACTAACAACCACTAGGCCAAAGAGTTATTACTGAACATATACCTAGTCAAATAATATTAAATCTCAGCATGTACCTTAAGAACATAAATTCATAAAAAACAACGTCACAAATGACACTTGAACCAGAGACCATAACCTCAATAGCTAAAGTACTAACAGTAGACCAATGATCATTATTGCACATTATCTCAGTCAAATATATATTAACCTCATCATAAATTTGAAAAAATATATATATAACACATCATCATTAACATCAACGCATCATCATCAATATCAGCATAAAAAATCACAGATGAACAGATGTTTAGATTCAAAAACATCAACACATTCAGTATAGAAAGTCAGAGGAGCAGAGGTTTACCGGCGGCGTGGAAAGGTTTACCGGCGGATGTGCATCTCACACTTAACCTTCTTCTCCGATGCACTTCGTGCATCTCATGCTCAACCTTCTTCTCCAATTGGCACGTGCATATGACCGGTCACCACACACAGAAGCAGGGCAACATCGAAGCGGAGGCAACGTCGAAGCAGGGAATCACTGTCGCCGTGAAGCATTCACAGAGACGAAGCTAGGGGCTTCCCGTGACATCGAAACGGAGAATCACCGTGAATTGCAGCGCCGACGACCTAGGGCACAACACGGCAGAGCGATAGACAAGTTCGCCGGAGGAGAAGAGATGCCGGCGGAAAAAGGAGGTGGAGGTGGCAAAAAGCTGGTGGAATCCGAGGGGAAACCGGCGGATATAGTAGATCGGTGAAATCCGGTGAAAAACTGGCAAGAATTTGGTGTCCAATGGTGGTTGTCGGCGTCCGGTGGCGGTTTCCGGTGGGAGGAGCAGTTTCCGATCGGGTTCAAAAAAATGAAAATGAAAATTCTTGATATTTTGGTGATAGGTAGGATTTTGATTATTACACAATAGATCCCTAGATTTATTAGCATATTTAACAAAAACTCATCTCAAATAAAACTTTTTATAATTGCGTAATAATCCCCAGCCCTTAGAAACCGTACATGCACCTTTTGATGACTAAATGAAGAGTTTGTATTATTTTATTGTGCGCTTTATCCCATCAAGTAAAATACTTAAGTATAAATACCACTTTAATACCATCATTCATTTTATCATTTACTTGTAAGTTATAGGGATCACCTTCCCAATTTCACTTTCATTTAAGAAACTGTGGTCGTTATTTTTAAAAAGGAAAAGAAAAACAAACTGAGGTCCACTTAAATTGAACTTAAATTGAACTTAAATTGAAAAGAACAAGATCTCACACGACATGCATTCTCTATTCACCGAAAAATACATGATTAGGTTAAGAGTACATCTTTTGAAATACGGTTTTTTAATAAGTTATGAAATATTAAGGTTTAAACAATAAATAAAAGAAGAAATGAAAGATAAATATTTTTGATTGCATTAATTGAGCGATAAACTTTATAACTACCGCATATTACATACTAAAATTTTAATATTGCAATTAAAATCTTTTACCATTTTATTATTTTAATTAAACCACATCTTTCCATAAATATATGAAAAGACGATCTTTCTCAAAACTTTACATGGAGATGAAAAATAGGGTGGCAGTATCAGAAAAGAAAACAGTAGATGTAAACAATACTGAAATTATTATAAAATACATCTCATGTACATATTAATTGTGGATGATTTTGTGCTCATTTATTTTTTCACTTGTTTTTATTAATAAGCAGTATTTCAAGCTCGCTATATAATTGACAATTATGATGAAATTCCTTGGCTATGAGACTATTAATATGATCCTTAATTCGCATTAAAACCCATCTTAACTAATTTACCAAATAGTTAACCCACTATGGATACAATAAAACAAAGCGTTCAAGTTACTGCTCCATCCTATTTAATATGTAATTTAACTATTCGTTTAAATTATAAAATTAAATGGATATACTCCCTCGGTTTTTTTATTAGTGTCATCATAAGTTTATTTGCTTGGATTTATGTAAAAAGAAATAAGTGGATGAAATTGAATGTAGAAAGTAAAAGTAGAATGTGTGTATGAAATTGAAATAATCTTACCAAAAATGAAAAATATGACAATATAAAAGAAACAACATAAAAAGAAACGCATATCAATAATAGAGAAACAGAGGGTGTATAGTGTTATAAGTAATATTACAATATAGTATATTTTTAGAAGATTGAATTTTGTCAAATTTTAATTATTGTCAATAAATAATGGAAAAATCTTGGGAAAGACGGTCTTTTCATATGCTTATGGAAAGACGGGGTTTGATTAGAATAATAAAAGGTAACAGGTCTTAGTTGCAATATTAAAGTTTTAGTATGAAACATGTAGTAGTTATAAAATTTATACCCCGGTTCATGCAATCCAAAAATTTTATCTTAATTTCTTCTAATTTACACTTTAAACCTTGATATTTCCATAACTTATGGAAATACCGTCTTTCAAGAGATGGACTCATAAATAATATCATGAATCAAATATTTGTGCAAGTTGAAATAGGACAGTACTCCTTCCGTTTCACTATATTTGTCACCATAGTTTTAGTGTTGTTTTTTTTTTTGCAAGTTGAAACGTGTGAAGAGAATTGAGTGAAAAGAATAAAAAAATTAATGAGTGATTGAAAATAATTTCCTTTTTGCCATAAAAAGAAAATGTGACAGCTTAAAAAAACATACCAACATAGAAATCGTGTCAAACATAGTAAAACAAATGGAATACGAGTATGTTAAATGCATTGGGAATTGAATGTTAGCCTAGCAGTTGAAGTCTAGTGCTACTACCATGAGGTCATGGGTTCAATTTCCACCAGGGCAAGGGGAGGGGAGGGATTTTATTGGGGGCAAGAGTATGTTAAATGCATGCAATGGACGGTAAACAAAAGAAGATCAATTCCATTTCCAATTCCAATCATTACCACAAATTGACATTTCACTTGATCAACTGGAAAAACATCACAAACTAACTGCATGCATCACACGACTTCGAACGGTATTTGCATGCAATACATGATTCAATTAGCTAGGTATTTTCCTAGCTCAATGATGATAACAATATACTATAAATTAAAGAACTTATTAGGAAACATTAATACATATTCATATTTGGGAGGGAAAATGTAGGTTGTCTTTCAAGGAGCATAGCCGCCATGCCCTCCACCTTCGCCACCACCATGCCCTCCACCATATCCTCCGGCATGCTCGCCACCGCCTGCATAACCACCGCCTCCTCCAGCACCACCTCCTTCGCCGCCACCATATGCTCCACCATGACCTCCTGCAGCGCCACCACCAGCACCTCCCCCGCTCCCATAACCGCCACCAGCAGCTCCTCCAGCATAGCCACCACCTCCTCCCCCGCCCTTTCCACCACCACCTCCATATGCACCACCATGTTCTCCCCCGGCGCCATATCCACCACCGGCACCTCCGCCCTCACCTCCACCATATCCACCACCATGTGCTCCACCGCCGCCACCACCACCACCTCCACCGCCTCCGCCTCCTCCTCCACCACCGCCATGCGCCCCTCCTCCACCTCCATACCCTCCTCCGGCACCCTCACCACCTCCATTTCCATATCCACCTGCATGCTCACCACCACCAGCATAACCGCCTCCACCACCACCACCATTCCCTCCACCACCACCGCCGCCACCTCCATGTTCTATTCCACCTCCATATCCCCCTCCCGCGCCTTCACCTCCTCCAGTCCCATAGCCACCAGCATGCTCCCCACCAGCATAGGCACCTCCACCACCGCTTCCTCCTCCAGCTCCACCACCACCACCAGCAACACCATGTTCTCCACCTGCTCCACCATATCCACCACCACTTCCACTCCCACCACCACTCCCTCCGGCACTAGCACCACCATAACCACCAACACCTACCGAAGCACCACCGCCACCAGACCCTCCACCACCACCATGTCCTCCAGCTACCTCACCTTCATAACCGGAAAGTAGGGTTCTGCCAGCAGAACAAAAACCTACAAGAAACAACACAAACAAACTCACACGAAGAAGCTTAAACCTATGCATTTTGCCTGGAAACTTGAAACTGCCTCGAACTACAAATGCATGGATGCATTAACAGGTATTTATAGGAATTGAAATGGGGTCGAGAAAGTGACTTGAGCTAACGCATGAGAATGTGAAACGGGCTTTAAGCCCCACAATAACAAAGTGGTGCATTACAGAACCACAGCACCACCAGAAAATGGCCTCACTACATTACTGGAGACTATACCTAATAGCTAAGTAGTGAGTTTTTGCTGTCTCCCACGTTTGATCAAAGTTTGTTCATATACTAATAATAACCCATTATTATGCCCCATCTTTGACATATTTTTGCGGAATTCCTACTCAATTTAATCCCAACTTTTCCGTTTAAGGAGATAGCTTCATAATATCTAGTCTTTTTCATGGTTATTTTGTTCATTATGTTAACTGAGTTGCTTTCCTCCTAGACGGCATGTCCATAAGCATATGAACCGTCTACGTATTTTTCACCTTATACATTACATTTGTTAAACTATATACTAAATTTATAAATATATTTTTATATTTTGATATTCAAATACACATTATTACTTATTTTAACTTTTAAAATACACTATTTAAATTTTATTAAAAAAATTACAACATTTAAAGTAAAAAGTACATTAAACTGTCCATAAACTTATAGAGCTATTTCGTGGGATTTACTCACGTTGATTAGTGCATACCATGCACAGTGGAAGTTAATTTAGAGGAATTTTATAATGACCCATGCCCAAAATGATCCACATTCGTAGTAGGAGAAGCGTTGGAACCCAAATTGAGACTAGGGAATCATTATCCACGCCAAAAAATTTATGTATATATAATGTAGATGGTTTATAGGGCTCTATGCGATTTCTAAATTATTTAATGACAATTGCAAGATCAGGCATGATTTTTTTTGTTAGCGTAATTATTAATATTATAAAGAAAATTAGCACAATATATTTTACATTCCTTTTTCATACTATCTTGTCTGCATTAATGCAGTACAAATTCCAACCTTTAACTTATTTCTAAAGTAATCAGACATGGTACTCGTAGTTTTCAAAATATCAATACTGTCAAGCATGTATGTTTAAATGACTGTCACACGGTTAAATTTCAAGGTATCTTGGACTTCCGTCTTAAAATTAATTGGTACTAAATGGATGCGATCCAAAACCTTATATGTAAGTCATTTAGCTCTTAAGAAATCGATGTAACATATATCTTTCAACACACAATTTCTTTTTTAGATTACTTCTTCAATGTAGACACATTTTTTTTTAGAAATATTTTCAATTTTATTCTCGCATTATACTTTTTACTATATAAATTCAATTTTATCCTTTCATTTCATTCGCTTAAATTCAAACACATGCATTTATGATATCATATATATTGTTGGTATGCCTTGAATACTGTAATACCCGCTTCTGCGACCCTGGCCTGGAATACAACTACATCTACAATTATGATAAGAATATAATTCCAATTCCAATTTGGACTGATGTTGATTTGGGCCGAATTGTGTTTTTGTTCCAATCCCAGTTTGTTAGGGTTTAGTGGAGACAATATATAAAGTGTCTCTCTTCTCTCTGTAAAAATTAAATTCTGTTCTGCACTTAGATAGGTAGAAATCTGGCCAATTTCTTGGCGTCTGTAACCTGCTACCTATTATAGTGAATCCGTCTCCCGTGGATGTAGCCAAATTGGTGAACCACGTAAATCTTGTGTCTTGTTATTTTCGTTCATATTTTCTGTTCTTTCTCCATTCCGCACAACAAACTGGTATCAGAGCTGTTTCTTTTTCCGGCGATATCCGTAGTGGGTATATCGGATTCTGGGCTCATCAGATCGGGGCTGATCGGGGAGAAAGATGTCTGGGTTGAACGTGAAGATCGACAAGTTTACTGGGAGAAACAGTTTCAGTTTATGGCAGATCAAGATGCGAGCTTTGCTGAAACAGCAAGGTTTGTGGACTCCGCTGACGAAGGATTTCGCGAGCAGTTCTGGCGATGTGGTGAGTCTGGAAGAAAAGGCACACTCGACGATTATGCTGTGTCTCGCGGATGAAATCATCACTGAGGTCTCAGATCAGGAGACTGCTGCGCAATTGTGGCTGAAGTTGGAGAGTTTGTATATGACGAAATCTCTAACCAACAAGCTGCTTCTGAAACAACGCCTCTTCGGTCTCCGAATGCAGGAAGGTACACAACTCAGAGACCATCTAGAGCAATTGAATACTTTGTTATTAGAATTGCGAAATATAGATGTGAAAATTGAAGATGAAGATGCTGCTTTGATTTTGCTAGTTTCTTTACCACTTTCGTATGAGAATTTTGTTCAGTCATTTATTGTTGGTAAAGATTCTGTGTCTCTGGAGGAAGTAAGATCCTCTCTCCATAGTAGAGAGTTGCGACATAAGGCAAACAGTACAGGTACAGAAAGTCAGGCCACTGGCTTGTTTGCTAGTGACGGAAACACAAAAGGCAAGGAAACCGGTAATAAGAAGAAGGGCAAGAAGTCATCTTCAAAGGGTCCCAAGGCCAATGATGTTTGTAACTACTGTAAGGAGAAGGGGCATTGGAAAAAGGAGTGTCCGAAGAAGGCTAGTAAATCTGGGAGTACATCTGGTACTGCTGCTGTGGCTGAAGGGGATTTCAGTTCTGAAGATGATTTTGCTCTAGCTGTTACTGGGCAAAATAATCATTCTTATGCGTGGTTTCTTGATTCTGGGGCATCTTACCATATATGCCCAAGGAGAGATTATTTCTCAACTTATGAGCAAGTTGAGGGCATCATTACTACGGCAAATGGTGTTGCGTGCAAGGTAGTTGGGATTGGTTCAATCAAGATCAGGACGCATGATGGTAGTTTCTGTACTTTGAACGATGTCAGGCATGTTCCATCGATGACAAAGAATCTGATTTCTCTTCCTACGTTGGATAGAAAGGGTTTCGTCTACTCAGGGAGTGATGGAGTTCTGTGTGTCTGCAAAGGTTCTAGGTTGGTTCTGAAAGGTGTTCTGCATGGTACTTTGTATTTTCTACAAGGTTCCACAGTTATGGATTCTGTTAATGTTGCATCTTCGGAGGTTCACCAGGATGATATGACTAAGTTATGGCATATGAGGCTTGGTCATATGGGTGAAAGAGGGATGCAGATTCTGTCGAAATATGATCTTCTTGGTGGCCACAAGGTCAAGAGTTTGGACTTCTGTGAGCATTGCGTTTTTGGGAAGCATCACCGCAGCAAGTTCCCTAAGGCGATTCATAGAACAAAGGGCACATTGGATTACATCCATTCTGATTGTTGGGGACCTTCCCGAGTTGAGTCACTGGGAGGTCACAGGTACTTTGTTTCTCTGATTGATGATTACTCAAGGATGACTTGGGTTATCATGATGAAACATAAGAGTGAAGCTTTCTCGAAGTTCAAGGAGTGGAAAGCTTTGGTGGAGAATCAGACCGGGAAGAAGATCAAGAGGCTTCGAACTGATAATGGGCTGGAATTCTGCTCGTCTGAGTTTGATCAGATCTGTAGGGATGAAGGGATTGCTCGTCATCATACAGTCAGGAATACGCCACAGCAGAATGGTGTAGCTGAGCGGATGAATCAGACATTGCTGGCGAGAGCAAGGTGTATGCTCTCTAATGCTGGTTTGGAAACGAGATTCTGGGCAGAGGCGGTGAGTACAGCTTGTTACCTGATCAACCGCGGGCCTCACACGGGTATAGAGTGCAAAATACCTATGGAGTTGTGGTCAGGTAAAGTTGTTGATTACTCCAAGTTAAAAGTTTTTGGTTGTACATCTTATTATCATGTTAGTGATGGTAAGTTAGAGCCCCGAGCCAAGAAGGGTGTCTTTGTGGGTTATGGAGATGGAGTTAAAGGCTCCAGGATATGGTCTCCGTCTGAGAAGAGGGTTATTCTGAGCAGGGACGTTGTCTTTGATGAAAATTCTTTGCTTAGATCTATGGTGAAGCCCACAGTTGTGCCAGAAACTAGTGGAGTTGATAAACAGGTGGAGCTTGAAGTCACTCAAGGTGAAAATAGATTGGAACAATTTAAGGTGAATCAAGAGCCACAGACAGAATCTGAGATACCGGAATCTCCACCACCAGATCCCCAACCATCAGGAGCTACAATCCGTAGTTTAGCTTAGGACCGACCCAGGAGGGTTGGAGTTGGGGCGCCCAAGAGATATGGGTTTGAGGATATGGTGGGTTATGCACTACAGGTTGCTGAGGAGGTGGATACTCATGAGCCATCCACCTACAGAGAAGCTGTTTCAGGTATTGATGCTGACAAATGGCTTGCTGCAATGGGAGACGAGATGGAGTCTCTTCAGAAGAATCAGACATGGGATTTGGTCAAACAGCCTCAAGGGAGAAAGGTAATCAGTTGCAAATGGGTTTTCAAGAAGAAGGAAGGAATATCACCTGCAGAGGGAGTCAAGTACAAGGCAAGAGTTGTTGCAAGAGGTTTCAGTCAAAGGGAGGGGGTAGACTATAATGAGATTTTCTCACCAGTGGTCAGGCACACTTCCATCAGAGTGTTGCTAGCCTTGGTGACACATCAGGATTTGGAGCTCGAGCAACTTGATGTGAAGACCGCTTTTCTACATGGAGAGTTGGAGGAAGAGTTGTACATGACTCAGCCAGATGGTTTCCAGGTTCCTGGCAAGGAAAAGTATGTTTGCAAGTTGAAGAAGTCTTTGTATGGACTTAAGCAGTCTCCGAAGCAGTGGTACAAGAAGTTTGACAGTTACATGCTTCAGCTGGGATATACGAGGTGTGCTTATGACTGTTGTGTCTACTACAGCAGGTTGAGAGATAGGTCGTTCATCTATCTGGTACTTTATGTAGATGACATGCTGGTAGCCGCAAAGAGTAAGCACGAGATTCAGAAGTTGAAAGGACTTCTTAGTGCTGAGTTTGAGATGAAGGATCTGGGTGCAGCTCGGAAGATACTAGGAATGGAGATTCTTAGGGATCGAAGTCACCGGAAGCTTCTCTTGTCACAGAAAGGCTACATTCAGAAAGTGTTGGCTAGGTTTGGCATGTCTACAGCCAAGCCTATAGACACTCCTAGTGCTGCAAATATTCATCTCACCACTATGTTTGCTCCTCAGTCAGACGAGGAGAAGGAGTATATGTCTCGGGTTCCTTATGCCAGCGCGGTGGGGAGCTTGATGTATGCTATGGTTTGCACGAGGCCAGATTTAGCACAAGCAGTCAGTGTTGTAAGCAGGTTCATGGGGCAACCGGGAAAGGAACATTGGCAAGCTGTGAAGAGGATCTTCAGGTATCTTAGAGGTACGTCTGATGTGGGTCTCATTTATGGAGGTGATACCGAGTGCTTAGTTACAGGCTACTCGGATTCTGATTATGCTAGTGATGTTGACACGAGGAAATCGATGACTGGTTATGTATTCACTTTGGGAGGTTCTGTGGTTAGTTGGAAGGCGACTTTGCAACCTACAGTGACACTGTCTACTGCGGAAGCAGAGTACATGGCTCTGACAGAGGCTGCAAAGGAGGGAATATGGATGAAAGGGCTAGTTAGTGATCTTGGTCTACATCATGATCAGGCTACTGTGTATTGTGACAGTTTGAGTGCAATCTGCCTAGCCAAGGATCAGGTCCATCATGAGAGGACCAAGCATATTGATGTCAGATATCATTTCTTGAGGAGTGAGAGGAGAATCAGGGTGAAGAAAGTGGGAACTGCTGACAATCCCGCTGATATGTTCACCAAACCTGTTCCACATAGCAATTTCAACATTGTTTGGACTTTCTGAACATCAGAGCTGATTAGGTGCTCTATGGGCAGTCCCGGGAGTGGAGGGCGAAGTCTACTCATCTGGCACTGTAATGGTGCATCTGGAGTTTTCTACTTTGAGGATTCAAGTCAAGGTGGAGATTTGTTGGTATGCCTTGAATACTGTAATAGGCGCTTCTGCGACCCTGGCCTGGAATACAACTACATCTACAATTATGATAAGAATATAATTCCAATTCCAATTTGGACTGATGTTGATTTGGGCCGAATTGTGTTTTTGTTCCAATCCCAGTTTGTTAGGGTTTAGTGGAGACAATATATAAAGTCTCTCTCTTCTCTCTGTAAAAATTAAATTCTGTTCTGCACTTAGATAGGTAGAAATCTGGCCAATTTCTTGGCGTCTGTAACCTGCTACCTATTATAGTGAATCCGTCTCCCGTGGATGTAGCCAAATTGGTGAACCACGTAAATCTTGTGTCTTGTTATTTTCGTTCATATTTTCTGTTCTTTCTCCATTCCGCACAACATATATATAGAGAGAGTTCTTCCAATCTTAAAATTTCGCACCAAATGACTCCTTAGCATGGCTCGACCTTTTGCACTAACGATAAGTTGCATTAATACATGTCTGATCTTTCACCTAAACATAAACGAGGAGGCCGGGTACTATTCAAAATATAAATTGGAGTATTTATTTTTCTACTCATCAAGAATCATATCGTTCTAACTTTTAAGGTTAAACTTTTGTACTACATGCAACTCTACACAAGTAAAACGTGAAGTTATAGATATGATGTTATGAAATTTAATTTTTGTTTAAAAAGGGAAACGATCAAAAGAGTAATTAGTTATTAAATTCTCAGTTTCATCCTAGGGTGTTTCTTTTTTCATTAGTACTCGACCAAATTCAATTTTAGTGCTGAGATTGGATGAATAAATTAGTACGTATAAACTTTAACGGGATCGTAATTGTAAAATCAAGAGATTTGCAAGTGCATATTTAATTGACAATTTTGTGTGAAATTATTTTGAACCGAAAATCTTTTCATGTTGGAACATGCTGTGTTCAAAATATTTATGCCAAGGAGTTATGGAAATCGAAGTCAGAATATTGTAGTATTTTGTAATATATGGAATTCGTATATTTGACTAAGTATATCAGGAGTGTGAAGCATAATTGATTTATGGAAAATCCCTACTTATATGGAGATGATATATTCGAATATATGAGATAGATTAATATAAGGTAAATCCCTTTATTTATGGGATTTGGATATGCTTCAAGAAGCAGATTTGGAATAGGAATATTGTGGAGATAATCAAGGAGTATTCCAATCTGTTCGTGGATATAAATTGGGACCAACGCGACTGCATAACTCACGGATTTAATAGAGCAAAAATCTACATACAGATTTTTGAGACTTTCGAGAATTGCAAAGAGTCAGATTCCTGTGTTCCAACATACCTGACCTGCTGCACAAAGTTCAGAATCATAAACCTTAATTCCTCGGGAGGAGGAGATCCTGCGTCGACGGGGTTCGATATCAGAGGGAGTCTGATCAAAGTGGATCGGTAGCTAGGGGAGCTAGCAGAATTCACACATAATAGTTAGTAAAGATAAGTATGTTGTAACCTGTACTCTGTACTGTATCTTTCTAATTAGTGGATTCATTCTGAACTGGGTCAGGCCCCGCAGATGTAGGTGGATTACACCGAACTGCGTAACCAAGTCGTGTGTCCTTTACGTTTTACGTTGTTATGCACTTGGTTAAATTAGTCATGTTGGAACACACTAGTAAGGACTAGAAAAAGTGGTAAAACTAAATTTTAGTTGGTATCAGACCTTGGTCACTTATTATTCCCTTGGTTGTTTCAAGGAAAGTGAGATCCAGTTTTACCATGACGACAAGAGAAGGAGCTTCAGTCTCTTGACCACCCCTGTTAGAAGGCAACGACTATAACTATTGGAAGGCACGCATGAGGGTCTTCATCAATTCACTGGATGAACTTGCATGGTTCTATGTTGAGAATGAATGGAATCATCCTACAGAAGATGCTGATACAAGTTCTAAGGCGGTAGAAGGAGAGTCAAGTCAAAGGAAGCAGAAACCCAAAGACAAAGCTAAATGGACTTCAGATGACCTCAAAGAATCTCTGGCGAATTCGAAGGCACTTAATGCAATCTTCACTGCAGTTGATGAAAATCAGTTCAAGCTTATATCTACATGTCATCAAGCAAAGAAAGCATGGGATATTCTACAGACTGTTCACGAAGGAACCAGTCGAGTTCGTGAATCGAAACTACAGATGCTGGCTACTAAGTTTGAAGAACTCAAAATGGAGGAGGACGACACTATTGCTACATTCAATGGAAAACTCAGGGACATCTCCAACATGGCTTATCAACTTGGAAAGGTGTACAAAGAAACAAAGCTGGTGAAAAAGACCTTGAGATCTCTTCCCAAAAGATTTACAATGAAAGTAGCAGCAATAGAGGAAGCAAGAGACGTAGCCACCATGAGCCTAGATGAACTAATGGGTTCATTACAGACATATGAGATGACATTCCAACAAGCTACAAAAAGAGTCTTTAAGGAATTGGCGTTCAAAGTGTCTCCATCTAAGGACAATCACGAGTCTGACAGCGATGATGAGATTGAAAAACTTGCACTTATCACAAAGAATTTCTTGAGAATGCTAAAGAAGGTGGCCAACAAGAAATCTCAGGAAAGATTTGGTGGAAATAGACAAAGACAAAAAGACTCGGGTAATAATCGCGGAATGAGATTTGAACAAGGGAATCCGCAGTTTGGGAGAAACCAGAACAACGAACCAAAATAGGCTGGACGAATTCGATGCAGAGAATGTGAAGGATATGGTCATATTCAGGCTGAATCGCAAGAAACAAGGAAAATCATATGTCACCTCTTGGAGTGAAGATGAAGATGATGAGAAGGACGAAGAGGAACTTACCAGTAACTATGTAGCTTTTAGAGCAAAGGTTCATGATACATCAGAGGATCAATGTTCCAACACACTGAACAAAGGTAAAGTTGTATGTTCCAACATAGATCTGAACGATGCACACAACAATGAAGATGATGATTTGTCTGTAAGTGATAAAGAAATCTACAGCACCTGTGAAAAAATGTATGCTATGTGGGTCCAAGTAGCCGACACAAACAAATAGCTGAACGAAGAAAAAAAGAAGTTATTGGAAAGTGAAAGAGAATTACGATTCACGATTACAGAACTTGAAAAGAGTAACGAAGAACTGAATGGAAAACTAATAGCAGCAGTCAAGAGGGCCGAGATGTCTGAAGCAACTATCTTTAAATTAAATTCCAGAAAGGCAAAGCTTGATGATATTCTGGATATGGGAAGAAACTTTGGTGATCGACACGGGATAGGATATGGGAAAGAACCTAAGACTGAATCGCATGAAAAACCAGTAACCCTCAAGGCTAAGATCCAAGAAGTGAAACAGAAGTATGGGATGCCTCATCGAAGAAAGCCACTCATTTGTAGATACTGTACATATCAAGGACATGCTGAAAAGCAGTGCAGAAAACTGATCAGAGATCAAATGACAGGACGACAACCTCTGCCATGTTCCAACATTTCCAATATTCATACAGTGAAATCGATCAGAAAGGTATGGATTGTTAAACGATCTAACTCATGTCTGGTTGCACACACTTCTCTCATAGCTTATTCCAGATATTTGTGGTACTTTGATATCGGCTGTTCTCGCCACATGACTGGCACTCCAGAATATCTCACGAACATTACTCCATATGATGGTGGATATGTAACCTTTGGTGATGGAAAGAAAAGCAGAGTAATTGGAAAAAGGCGAATTGAGAATTGAAGGGTTTCCAGTATTCACAAGTGTATTGTTTGTTGAAGATCTAAAGGCAAACTTGTTAAGTATAAGCCAGTTGTGTGACGATAATATGGTGGTGGAATTTCATAAGGACAAATTTCTGGTAAAGCATGGAGAAAACAAGGTTCTTTCAGGAATAAGATCTACAGACAATTGCTATCTGCTGGAACAAGGAGTACGGTGCATTATTTTGAAGCAAGATGAAGGAGTTCTATGGCACAGGAAGCTTGGCCATATCAATTACAAAACATTGGTGAAAATCGCAAATGTGAAAGCTGTACGAGGAATGCCTACCTTAACCAGCAAGGAAGGAATTGTATGTGGACCATTTCAACAAGGTAAACAAATTCGATCTCCTCTCTCTTTAGTTCAGTATATTACTACATCTAGAAATCTAGAATTATTACATATGAATTTGATGGGTCCAGTCAATACACCTAGTATAGGTGGAAAGAAATATATCTTTGTATGTGTTGATGATTTCTCCATATTTACACGGGTAGCCTTTTTGAAAGAAAAATCTGATACGTTAGAAGTATTTCGAAGCCTTGTAGTGAAGTTACAAACTGAAAAAGGGAGTCCAGTAGGGAAGATAATTCGAATTCGAAGTGATCATGGTAGAGAATTTGAGAATGTACAATTCAGTGACTTCTGTGATGAGCTTGGAATCCAGCATGAATTTTTGGCTCCCATCACCCCTCAGTAGAATGGTATTGTAGAATGTAAGAACAGAACCTTGCAGGAGATGGCTCGAGTTATGTTGGTAGAAAAAGATATTCACAAGAAATGGTGGGCAGAAGCAGTCAATACAACATGTTATACAATCAATCGAGTGTATCTTCAACCATTCACCAGCAAGACATCCTACGAGATTTGGAAGGGCAAGAAACCAAATGTTTCATATTTTCATGTGTTCGGGAGCAAATGCTATATTCTCAGAGATAGAGAACAGTTGGCAAAATTTGATAATCGGAGTGATACAGGAATTTTTCTCGGGTATTCCATCAACAACCGTGCCTATAGAGTTTTTAA
Organism: Rubia yunnanensis; assembly: GCA_037428765.1. Taxonomy (NCBI): domain Eukaryota; kingdom Viridiplantae; phylum Streptophyta; class Magnoliopsida; order Gentianales; family Rubiaceae; genus Rubia; species Rubia yunnanensis. The sequence goes on from CM075064.1 coordinate 8,030,055, forward strand.
TCATCGAACCAACACTCTCATGGAATCCATAAATGTTATTGTGGATGATTCAGAGAAGGAACAACAACCAGAAGGTGTAGAGGAAGAACCTAGCAACACTCATGTTCCAACACAGCCTCGAAACTCTGACAAGGCAGATCCATCAGTTAAATCTGACCTTCACCAACGTGCTGGAACAACTGAGCAAAATAATCCTAACTCTGCCGAAGCTGACCATGTTGGAACATTGTCCCCCGCTACTGACCCCCTTGTTCCAACACAGGACCAATCGGAATCCACCATGAGAAGTACTCGATCAGTTCCTCGAGTGGATTATCGTAGGCTAGCTGGATTGCACTGTTTTGTCTCTCTCATTGAACCCAAGAACTACAAAGAAGCCTTACTTGATGAGTATTAGATTGCTGCATTGCAAGATGAACTTGGTCAGTTTACACGGAATGATGTTTGGTACCTTACTCCTCGCCCTAAAGGCATTAATGTCATTGGTACGAAGTGGATCTTCAAGAATAAATCAGATGTGGATAGCTGAATCACTCGAAACAAAGTCAGACTTGTCGCTCAAGGTTATACACAAGTGGAAGGTGTCGACTTCGACGAAACATTCGTGCCTGTTGCCAGGTTAGAATCTATCCAAATTTTACTAGCTATTGCCTGCTCTATGAACTTTACTATGTATCAAATGGATGTCAACAGTGCTTTTCTAAATGGAGTGGTGAATGAAGAAGTATATGTGGAACAACCTAAAGGATTTGAAGATCCTCATTATCCATATCATGTATATCACCTTAAGAAGGCTTTATATGGACTAAAGCAAGCACCCAGGGCATGGTATGAACGACTTACTACCTTTCTTCTTCAGAAAGGTTATCGTCGAGGGGGAGTAGATCGCACTTTTTTCGTGCTTGACAAGACTTCAACATTTTTAATTGCTTAAATTTATGTTGATGATATAGTATTTGGTTCTACTTCACCATCTATGGTACATGACTTTGTCACCATTATGCAAGCTGAATTCGAAATGAGCATGGTTGGAGAGCTCACTTACTTTCTGGGATTTCAAGTCAAGCAAGGAAGGAATGGTTTATCCATAAATCAAAGTAAGTATGCCTTGAATCTAGTTAAGAAATTCGGTCTGAGTAATGCTCGGGCAGTTCGAACTCCTATGGGTGTTTCTGATAAATTGGTGAAGGATGAAAAAGGAGTTGCAGTCGATCAAAAATTATACAGAGGCATGATTAGAAGTTTATTGTATTTAACCGCAAGCAGACCAGATATATGTTTCAGTGTTGTGATATGTGCAAGGTTTCAAGCTGATCCTAAGGAATCTCATCTCACTGCAGTTAAAAGAGTTATTCGATATGTAAGTGGGACTTCTGAGTATGGTGTTTGGTATTCTAAGAGTCAAGATTCAGAGTTGATTGGGTACAGTGATTCTAATTAGGCTGGTAATGCTGATGATCGAAAAAGTACCACAGGTGGATGTTTCTTTATTGGAACATATTTGGTGTCTTGGTATAGCAAGAAACAGAACTCGATCTCTCTATCTACTGCAAAAGCGGAGTATCTTGCAGCAGGGAGTTGTTGTGCACAATTATTATGGATGAAACAAATATTGAAAGATTATGGAATTCATCAAGGCCCCGTAAAGATTTTTTGTGACAACACAAGTGCTATTGATATTTCGAAGAATCCAGTTCAGCACTCGAGAACCAAACATATTGATATACGACATCACTTTATTAGAGATATGGTTGAAAGGAAGGAAGTGGAAGTAGTCTATGTTCCAACACACGAGTAATTTGATGATATATTTACAAAGCCGTTGGATGCCACCTCTTTTGAAAGTCTTCGACAACACTTAGGTGTTTGTCAAATCTGAGGTAATTTTTCCTGTAAATATTTTTGTTATTTTTGTTTAGAAAAATGAAAAAGAACAAAAAAATGGAAGGTAGCAAAGTTGTACAAAAATAGGATATGGTTTGTATGGTATGTTGGAAGTTATTTTTGGAGTGAAAACTTGATTTGAGAAGAGGAGAAAGTATCATCATTATAAGCTTGGGAAATCTAAAACAATGTTTCACGGGAAAAGAGGTGAATAGATGAAGAGTTAAAGTGGGATTCAAACTTGCCCAAAATCCTTTCGTATCCCTCTACAATCGGCCTCTCTTTCATTCACTTTGGCATTCTTCGAACCTTTGCCGAAATCTTTTCACGACCTTTCTTCACCACCATGTCGTGCTAGAGAATGTCAACCCCAAACTCTCCCACGCGTGAAGCAGAGGTGCTAGAAATTAACCAACCATTGGAAGTTATGAAGGAAGACCAATGTTCAACCAATTTGGAATTGGTTTTACTTTATGGAAATAAAAATTATACTGACCAAGCTAGAGGAGAATCAGATGTGGAAGAAAATCAAGACCAGGTTGGAGGAAGCACGGATAAAGATGAGATCGAGGAGACATCTGAAGTAGAATCTGGTCAAGCTGAAGAACAAGGGGAAGAGGAAGAGGCACCCCGCAACAATAAAAAGAATGGGAAATATGGTGTTGAACCCGATTCACAAGAAAAATTCTCTGGTACCAAGAAGAAGAATTGCACGGTAACTGGTCCTGATCCTACTCCCTTAAAATTCATGGGCATAGAATGTAAGAGTTTTGATGAAATCTTTGAATGGCTGGAGGCAAACAGAGTTTCCATAGGTTTAACAAAGATTAAAAGCATAACAGGAGAATATCTGAATGTTAAGGTTAAGGAGCTAGTGACGGGTAGCATAGGTGGAATAACGAGGCTTGAAAATTATAATGTGCAATTTCTGTTAGGAAAATATGCTGAATTCAGAGAGAAAGACAAATTTTATGTGTATTGTCGTATTCCCTTGCCGAGTTATGTGTCTTTGAGAGAAATAAATGAAAGAGAAGTAGCTGGAAGGGAAGTTGTGCAGTATGGAGAAAAACTGCAGGTTGGATTCTATGACTTTAATTCTGCCAACAGGATGGAAGAATTAAGAAGACCTGTTATAATTGAGCTGTCAGACAGTGATGAGGATGACAGTGTTCCAATACAGGAGTATAAACATGATGATTATATGGATTTGGATTCTGATGCTGATCTAGGAGGTGAAGATCATGGTGATACGCATGGAAGTCTGAATGATGAGGCACCTGATGACAATTTTTCGAACCAGGATGATGGGTCTGAGTGTGGTGAAGAAGCTGATGAGAACTTGGATCAAGGTGATCAGTCTGAAAGGGAATTTGAGGAGAAGAATGAGGCTGAAGGTTCAGGGAATGTTCCAACACAGGACATCCCTGATTTGGCATACTCAAGTGATGAGGTTCTTGACGAATTTTACCAGATAGCGAAAAGCAAGCGGAAGGCTGTCAAAGCTAAGGTTTCTTCTCAAGCAAAAAGGAGCAAGAAAAGGCATGAATACAAGGAGAAAAAAGTATTACCTTCCCCCTCTGTAAGTAGGGCATATTCTTTCTTATATTTTGATTCAAAAGGAGAAGAGATGGGAGAGTTTTTCTCTGAGAGGAAGTTCACTCCTGAAAGAAATGTGGATTTAAAAGCTTACAAGGAGAGTGGTTTTTCGGACTATATGAAAGTAATTGGGATGACTACTGCAGCCACGGTCCAACTACAGTACAATAGGTAAGTTGTACTTGAGATATATTCCAATCTTATGATTGGAAATTTGGAGATAAGTTCCCCATGGTATGGAAGGGTTTACGTGCGGGGGAAGATCATAGATGTGTCTGCTGCCAGAATTAACAAAGTGCTGGGTCTTAAGACACCTGAGATAGAGGGGGTTTTTCCTGAAGATTTAGGAGTTTCTGATAATCAAATTTTAGCTACTATCTCGGGTGGGTATAAGGTTGAGTGGCCAGCAACTGGGTATTCACAAGCATCTTGCTTGTCCTCTAGATTCTTTGGGTTATATCAGGTTGCTGTACATTGTTGGTTGCCCTCTACTAATACCACAGCTTTGACAAGGGAAATGGCAAAATTGCTATACTGTGTTGGAACACAGAAGGATGTTAATCTTGGGCTCCTCATTCAGCAACATTTGGTCAGACAAGCTACTGCCCCCAAGGTTAATGATGCCATTATTTATCCTGCTCTGATATCTGCACTAGCCAAGAGTGCCAAAGTGAAAGGTAAGGTCTCGGATGTGGTGATTGATACAGAATTTCTGAGGCCAAACAAGAAGACATTTGGGTTAAGGCATGTGCATGATCTCCCATGGAGTCCATCTGGATCAACTTCTACGTCAGCAGCAGCAGAAAAAAAGGCTAGACTGATTGTTCTGAATGCTAGACTTGGTGCCCTTGTTATTCAAAAGGCTGCGCTGGAGGCAGAGAAAGCTCGGTTGGAATCTTGATGTCTGATGCAGAGGGAGCATACTGGTTGCTGTTGTTTTGCTGATTTTGGTGTTGCCTTTGGCCTCTGTGTGGTCCCAGGGGGAGTAATTTTGGATGTTGGATTTGACTGTTTTGTTCAATTTGGCTGTAATGACATTTATGTTTTGAATTTCCTGGATTTCTGGTTTTTGGATTTCGGTAGTCATGTTTAAGGGAATTCTGGTATTATGTTGATTGTTATTCTGCTATTTTGATGAAAGCTTATGTGAATGATGCTGGAAGTTTTTCGTTGTGAATTACATGTCCAAAATATTATGGGTCCACAAAAATGCCAAAGGGGGAGATTGTAAAGTCAAGAGATTTGCAAGTGCATATTTAATTGGCAATTTTGTGTGAACTTATTTTGAACCGAAAATCTTTCCATGTTGTAACATGCTGTGTTCAGAATATTTATGCCAAGGAGTTATGGAAATCGAAGTCAGAATATTGTAGTATTTTGTAATATATGGAATTCGTATATTTGACTAAGTATATCAGGAGTGTGAAACATAATTGATTTATGGAAAATCCCTACTTATATGGAGATGATATATTCGAATATATGGGATGGATTAATATAAGGTAAATCCCTTTATTTGTGGGATTTGAATATGCTTCAAGAAACAGATTTGTAATAGGAATATTGTGGAGATAATCAAGGAGTAGTCCAATCTATTCGTGGATATAAATTGGGACCAACACGACTGCATAACTCACGGATTTAATAGAGCAAAAATCTGCATACATATTTTTAAGACTTTCGAGAATTGCAAAGAGTCAGATTCCTGTGTTCCAACATACCTGACCTGCTGCACAAAGTTCAGAATCATAAACCTTAATTCCTCGGGAGGAGGAGATCCTGCGTCGACGGGGTTCGAGATCTGAGAGAGTCTGATCAAAGCGGATCGGTAGCTAGGGGAGCTAGCAGAATTCACACATAATAGTTAGTAAAGATAAATATTTTGTAACCTGTACTCTGTACTGTATCTTTCTAATTAGTGGATTCATTCTGAACTGGGTTAGGCCCCGCAGATGTAGGTAGATTACATCGAACTGCGTAACCAAGTCGTGTGTCATTTACGTTTTACGTTGTTATGCACTTGATTAAATTAGTCATATTTAAACACACTAGTAAAAATTATAAAAAGTGATAAAACTAAATTTCAGTAATATTTCATTTATTGCAGAATTTAAGCGGAACGTAAGATTTATAGCTCCATGTGATGTACTCATTTAGGATTTTGGAGAAATGGAACTTCTCAACCGACCCATTATGCTTTGTTTTCTTCACACTTTCATATTCGTCAACTGCCTGTATGAAAATTGTTTCCAGAAAATACGTATTTGAACTAAATTCGAGGTAGTTTGCAAAAAAAGAAAGAGTTTGTCTCTTGAAATACGGTTTTTTCATAAGTTAGAAAGATCAAGGTTTAAACTACAAATTAAAATAAATTAAGATAAAATTTTTGGATTGCATTAATCAGGTCATAAACTTATAACTGATCCACGTTGCATTATAAGTTTTTAATATTGCGACTAAAACTTTTCATTTTTCTATATTTCTAATTCAACCCCGTCTTTTCATATACCTATGGAAAGATGATCGTTCCTAAAATTTTGCAAAAAAGGAAAGGGAAAAAAAGCTAAAAGTAATTATTTTTTAATTAAGTTAAATTTTATTTTTTAAAATAAAAGTGATTAATTTGTGATATTACAGCTAATGTGTTTTCAGAAACCCAATCTTTATCTTGAGTCCATCCAATTTCCAACTTAGGAACCAAACGGTGACCTTTGCGGCGAATCACATGGTATGGTAGACTGGACGACCATTATGCTTTCTGATGGGACGTTTTGCATTTTATTTTACTTAATCAATTAGGCAAATTCTTGGAAAAGACGGTCTTTCCATAGGTTTATGGAAAGACGGGGTTTGATTAGAATAATAAAAGGTAAAAGGTCTTAGTTGCAATATTAAAGTTTTAGTATGAAACATATAGTAGTTATAAAATTTATAACCCGGTTCATGCAACCCGAAAATTTTATCTTAATTTCTTCTAATTTACACTTTAAACCTTGATCTTTCCATAACTTATGGAAAGACCGTCTTTCAAGAGACGGACTCAATCAGTTAGGCTGGTTTTTTCTATAAATTAATTTAAATTCAATTCAATTGAATTAAATTATATAAATTTATTATTATTAAAATTAAATTATAAATATATTAAAAAACCAGACCTAAGAGTGTTTATTTTCATTTTCCAAATGGTTTTTTGTTTTAAATACAATAAGACCTTAATCTTTCTCATTTATTCATTTTGTCTTCTATTTTTTTTTCATTTTTCTACTACTCATTTTCGTTGCAAAATTTCGAGTGTTCAAAGCTGAAAAAACGCTTTTCCTTTAACAAGAAAACAAAACCACTAATAATGGACTTTTTCTTTTTATGAAAGCTTTTGAGTAAGTCTCTTTAAAGATGATCTTTCTATAAGTTATGGAAATATCAAGGTTTAAAGTGTAAATTAAAAGAAATAAAGATAAAATTTTCGTGTTGTATGAATCGATTTACAAACTTAATAACTATTACACATTGTATGATAAATTTTTAATATTGCAACTAAAATCTTTTACATTTTATTATTCCAATTAAACATTGTCTTTCCATAAGACGGTCTTTCTCAAAACTTTGCCAAACCTTTTATATTAAATCAAACAAACAAAAATAAATGTTCGGGCTTTCAGCTCCAGCCCATTACAACCTTCCCTTCATCTTCTACCCACCTCCCTTTTCAGCCCCAAAACCATCCCAATAATGGACTTTTAGTACCTCTTAAATCAATTTTAAATTCACAAAAATATATTTCACAAGAAAGTGGCATAGATCTTACATAGAAATACTATGAATTTTAAAATTGCATAAAATTTTTTGTAGCAACGAGGAAATTACAATAATCGGGATGTGGGAAAAGTATCGAAATCTTCATCCAACTAATTGGGATGTGCTTTATCAGCTTCAGATACCCTGATATCAATGTGAGAAGGATGCCTTGGTCTCTTGCGGTATCTGACTTTCCAAACCATCAAAAATCGGATAAATAAAATAAAAGCAAAGCACAAAGAAAAATATGGCTACATACAAAGCCTAAGAGTAAAATATACAACAATTGTGTGATAGGATTCTTCCGAGCAAGGTCCCATCGAACCATCTGCAACACGATGCAACGTCAGAAAAAATAGAGGCAACTCTATTGTGAGGGGACTGAAGGGTAATTATTTGATTCTGAGCCATTATTATTTTTTGAAAAGCTCTTGGGAAATTCCTGGCGGAGGGTGGAGCTCGGATCCTCCGCCTCTTTTACCCCTCTTCCTTCTGCCTACACCAACACCCATTACAACAGCCCACCACCCACCACGACCACCATCCACCGCCACCGAACAATCATCAGGTACAATAATCACAAATATAATAAATTTACAACACTCACCATATACTCATTACAATCTGATACCAAAAGTTACAATAAATTCACAAACCCACTTTAACCATTACAAATCTGAACAAAATCCACTTTCATTTTCACCAACATTGTCTGAAAAAATATCTCCTCCTTTTGTCTCAAAAATTAAGATTTTCTTCCAAGTTCTTCTCCCAAGATTTTTTCCTACTATCTCGGCGCGGAGGGTCAGTAAATTCATTGTGCCAATTGGATTTGCATTCTCGAGTTTGCTATTTCCCCTCTTCAAATTGGATTTCGCCATTGTTTGATTATCGATCTCTAGAGATGCGGATTTACCGTCACATAGGGTTTATTTGCAATTTTGGATTATTGTTCATGGTTTTTCTTCAATGTCATATTGAAGAGGATTTTTGCTCAATTCGGCTGCGGTGGTTGATTTTTCATCTAGGGTATGATATTGATTAGATTTTGTGTTCTTGATATATGTTAGATTTTGGTTTAGGATTCTGAGAGTCAAGGTAGGGTTTTGGTTGATTCGGGGTTCTAAGGCTAGCAATTTTGATTGGACTTTCAGGTTGATTGCCATGGATGTCTTAGTAATTGTTGTCGCATGATTGGGATCTCGATGAGAGGGATAACAAGTGTTAGGTTCCTTCAGAAATTATTTCAAAGGAATTTTGGGTGAGCGGTTGGGTGTTATGGTTCATTCTTGCCAATGTACAAGATTCCACCAACCATCGATGGCGACGATAAGAGGGTTGAACTAGTGTTGGGTTCCTTCAGAAAATATTTAGAAAAGGGACTTTTGGGTGAGCAATATGGGATGGTGCTCGGGTGTTATGGTTCATTCTTTCCGATGTACAAGATATCACAAACTATGTACATGATCCCACAACTCACAGTTACAGTGTGCCTAGGGAGGGAGCTAAGACTCAGTACAGAATCCCAAAAACTCACAGTCAGAGCTTGCCTTGGGAGGGCTAAGGCGCTTAAGGAAAGACTAGGGGGTCCAGTGAAAAGGGGCTGAGGCTATTAATGAAGTGAAATTGGTCCAGTGAAAAGGGGAGATGAGGCTGTTAATTAAAGCGAAAATGGTCCAGCTTAAAAGATAGTGCTTATTGATCATCTGCTTGACGATATAGTGATAAGGAAAAAACAAAATAAACTTCTAATTGTGTATGGTTCCGAAAACAAAATGGAGAAGAAGACCAACATTAAATTCAAATAGAGACCAAAATTTATAATAAATTCATAAACCCACTTTAACCATTACAGATCCGAACAAGTTCCACTTTCATTTTCACCAACTTTGCCTGAAAAAGTATCTCTTCTTTTTGTCTTAAAAATCAATATTTTCTTCTGAGTTCTTCTCCCAAGATCTTCTCCTGCTAGCTCGGCAAGGAGTGTCAATATATTCATTGTGCTAAATGGATTCGCATTTTCAGGTTTGCTATTTACCCTCTTCGAACTAAATTTGCCATTATTTGATTATCAATCTCTAAAGAAGCGAATTTGCCTCCGCGTAGGGTTTATTAGATATTTTGGATTATCATCCATAGTTTTTTTCAGCGGCATATTGAAGTGGGTTTTTTGCCCACTTCGGTCGCAATGGTTGATTTTTCATTTAGGGTGTAATATTGGTTGAATTTTTGTTCTTGATATATGTTAGATTTTGGTTGGGATTCTAAGAATTGGGTTAGGGTTTTGGTCGATTCAGGGTTGTTAGGCTTGCAATCTTGATTGGACTTTCAGGTTGATTGCCATAGAAGTCTTAGTAATGGTTGTCGCAGGATCGGGATCTCAATGAGAGGGTTAAATGAGTGTTGGGTTCCTTTGGAAATTATTTTGAAGAGGGGCTTTTGGGTGAGCGACGGGTGTTATGGTTCATTCTTGTCGATGTACAAGATTCCACCAACCATCGATGACGACGATAAGAGGTTTGGACTAGTGTTGGGTTCCTTCGAAAAATATTTCAAAAAGGGACTATTGGGTGTGCGATACGGGCCAGTGTTTGGGTGTTATGGTTCATTCTTGCTGATGTACATGATCCCACAAATTCTGTACAGATCCCACAACTCACAGTCACAGCGTGCCTAAGGAGGGAGCTACACCTCCGTACATAATCCCACAAACTGACACTCACAGTGTGCCTTGGGAGGGCTAAGGCGGTTAAGGAAAGTATAGGTGGTCCAGTGAAAAGGGAGCTAGGGCTGTTAATGAAAGAAAAAATGGTCCAGTGAAAAGAGGAGCTGAGGCTATAATGAAAGCGAAAGTAGTCCAACGAAAAGGGGAACTAATGCAGTTAATGAAAGTGAAAGTGGTCCAACGAAAAAGATAATGCCTATTTTGATCAGTTGCTCGACGATATTCAAATAAGGAAAAAAGAGTATAAACTTCGAATTGTGTAAGGTTCCAAAAATGGAATGGAGAAGAAGATCAACATTAAATTCAAAATGAGACCAAAATTTACAATTCATTCATAAACCCACTTTAACCATTTCAATTCCGAACAAATTCCACTTTCATTTTCACCAGTATTGTCTGAAAAAATATCTCCTCCTTTTGTCTTAAAAATCAAGATTTTCATTCAAGTTCTTCTCCTGCTATCTCGGCGAGAAGTGTAAGTAAATTCATTTTGCCAATTGGATTTGCATTCTGAGGATTGCTATTTTGTCTCTTCGAATTGGATTTCACCATTGTTTGATGATCGATCTCTACAGACGCGGATTTTCAATCGTGTAGGGTTTATTTGCAAATTTGAATTACTGTCCATGGTTTTTCTTCAGCAGCATATTGAAGAGGATATTTTCCAAATTCGGCTGCGGTGGTTGATTTTTCATCTAGGGTGTGATATTGGTTGAATTTCGTATACTTGATATATATTAGATTTTGGTTTTGGATTCTTAGAGTGAAGTTAAGGTTTTGGTCGATTCAGGGTTGTAAGGCTTGCAATCTTAATTGTATTTTTAGGTTGATTGCCATGGATGTCTCAATAATGGTCGTCATAGGAATGTGATCTCGATGAGAGGGTTAAACCAGTGTTGGGTTCCTTAAGAAATTATTTCGAAGAGGGATTTTTGGGTGAGCAATTAGGTGCTATGGTTCATTCTTATCGATGTACAAGATTCCACCAACCATCAATGACGATGCTGGGAGAGTTGAATTAGTGTTTGGTCCTTCAGAATATATTTCAAAGAGGGACTTTTGGGTGAGCGATACAGGCAGTGTTTGGGTGTTATGGTTCATTCTTGCCGATGTACATGATCCAAAAACTCTATACAGATCCCACAACTCACAGTCACAATGTGCCTAGGGAGGGAGCTAAGACTCGGTACAAAATCCCACAAACTTACATTCATGGCGTGCTTTGGGAGGGCTAAGGCGCTTAAGGAAAGCAAAGGTGGTCCAGTGAAAAGGGGGGCTGAGGTTGTTAATGAAAGAAAGAGTGGTCTAGCAAAAAGGGAGCTGGGGCTGTTAATGAAAGCGAAAGTGGTCCAGCTAAAAACATAGTGCCTATTAATCAACTGCTCGATGATATTTCAATAAGGAAAAAATGATATAAACTTCGAATTGTGTATGGTTCCGAAAAGGGAATGGAGAAGAAGACCAACATTAAAATCAAACCGAGACAAAAAATTACAATAAATTCATAAACCCACTTTAACCATTACAAATCTGAACAAAATATCTCCTCTTTCTGTCTTGAGAATCAAGATTTTCTTCTGAGTTCTTCACCCAAGATCTTCTCCTGCTATCTCGGTGAGAAGTGTCAGTAAATTTGTTATACCAATTGGATTCCCATTCTCAGGTTTTCTATTTCCCCTCTTCGAACTGGATTTTTCCATTGTTTGATAATCAACCTCCAGAGATGCGGATTTGCCGTCGTGTAGGGTTTATTTGCAATTTTGGATTATCATCCACGGTTTTTCTTCAGCGACATATTGAAGAGGGTTTTTTTACCTAATATGACCGCGGTGGTTGATTTTTCATCTAGGTAGTGATATTGGTTGATTTTTTTGTTCTTGATATATGCTAGACTTTGGTTTGGGTTATTGAGTGTCAAGTTAGGGTTTTTGTCAATTCGGGGTTGTAAGGCTTTTAATCTTGATTGGACTTTTAGGTTGATTTCCATGGATGTCTTAGTAATTGTTTTCGCAAGATTGGGATCTCGATGAGAGGGTTAAACGAGTGTTGGGCTCCTTCATAAATTATTTCAAAGAGGGACTTTTGGGTAAGCAATTGGGTGTTATGGTTCATTTTTACCGATGTACAAGATTCCACCAACCATCGATGGCAATAATAAGAGGGTTGAACTAGTGTTGGGTTCCTTCAAAAAAATATATCGAAGAGGGACTTTTGGGTGAGTGATACACGCCAGTGTTTGGGTGTTATGGTTCAGTCTTGTCAATGTAAAGGATCCCACAAACTTTGTACAAATCCCACAGCTCACAGTCATAATGTGCCTAGGGAGGGAGCTAAGACTCTGTGCAAAATCCCACAAACTGACACTCCCAGTGTGCCTTGGGAGGGCTAAGGCAGTGAAGAAAAGCATAAGCGATCCAGTGAAAAGGGGAGCTGAGGCTGTTAATGAAAGTGAAAGTGGTCCAACGAAAAAGGGAACTAATGTTGTTAATGAAAGTGAAACTGGTCCAGCAAAAAAGATAGTGCCTATTGATCAGCTGATCGACGATATTCTGATAAGGAAAAAAGAGTATAAACTTTGAATTGTGTATGGTTCCGAAAAGGGAATGGAGAAGAAGACCAACAGTAAATTCAAACCGAGACCAAAATTTACAATTCATTCATAAACCCACTTTAACCGTTACAAATTTGAATAAATTCCACTTTCATTTTCACCAGCATTGTCTAAAAAAATTGCCTCTATTTGTCTTAAAAATTAAGATTTTCTTCCAAGTCATCTCCCATGATCTTTTCCTGCTATCTCGGCGATGAGTGTTAGTAAATTCATTGTGCCAATTGGATTTGCATTCTCAAGTTTGCTATTTCACCTATTCGAATTGGATTTCACCATTGTTTGGTGATCGATCTCTAAAGACATGGATTTGCTGCCGCTTATGGTTTATTTATGATTTTGGATTATCAACCATGGTTTTTCTTCTGTGGCATATTGAAGAGGGTTTTTGCCCAATTCGGCCACAGTGGTTGATTTTTCATCTAGGGCGTGATATTGGTTGAATTTTGTGTTCTTGATATATGTTAGATTTTGGTTTGGGATTTTTAAAGTCAAGTTAGGGTTTTGGTCTGTTCGAGGTTGTAAGGATTCCAATCTTGATTGGACTTTCAGGTCGATTTCCACGATGTCTCAGTAATGGTTGTCATAGGAATGAGATCTTGACGAGAGGGCTAAATGAGTGTTGGGTTCCTTCAGAAATTATTTCAAAGTGAAACTTTTGGGTGAGTGATCGGGTGTTATGGTTCATTCTTGTCGATGTAAAAGATTCCACCAACCATCGATGACGACAATAGAGGGTTGAACTAGTGTTGGGTTCCTCCAGATAAGATTTCTAAGAGGGACTTTTGGGTGAGCGATACAGTTCGGTGTTCGGGTGTTATGGTTCATTCTTGCCGATGTGCAGGATCCCACAACTCCTAGTCACAGCGTGCCTAGGAAGAGAGCTATGACTCCATATAGAATCCCACAAACTGATATTCAAAGCGTGTCTTAGGAGGCCTAAGGCACTTAAGGAAAGCATAGGTGGTCCAGTGAAAAGGGGAGTTGTGGCTGTTAATGAAAGTGAAAGTGGTCCTGCGAAAAGAGGAGTTGAGGCTATTAATGAAAAGAAAAGTGGTCCAACAAAAAGGGGAACTATTGTTATTAATGAAAATGAAAGTGGTCCAGCGAAAAAGATAGTGCCTATTGATCAGCTGCTCGACAATATTTTGATAAGGAAAAAAGAGTATAAACTTCGAATTGTGTATAGTTTCAAAATGGGAATGGAGAAGAAGACAAACATTAAATTCAAACCGAGACCAAAATTTACAATAAATTCATAAACCTACTTTAACCATTACAAATTCGAACAAATTCCACTTTCATTTTCACCAACATTGTCTAAAACTATCTCCCCTCTTTGTCTTAAAAATCAAGATTTTCTTCCGAGTTCTTCTCCTACTTACTCGGCGAGGAGTGTCAGTAAATTCGTCATGCCAATAGAATTCACATTCTTATGTTTGGTATTCCCTCTTCGAATTGGATTTTGCCACTTTTGATTAGCGATCGAATTTGCCGTTGCGCAAGGTTTATTTGTGATTTTGAATTATCGTCGATGGTTTTTCTTCAGTGGCATGTTGAAGAGGGTTTTTTCCTAATTCGGTCGTGGTGGTTGATTTTTCATCTAGGGTGTGATATTGGTTGAATTTTGTGTTCTTGATATATGTTAGATTTTAGTTTGGGATTTTTAGAATCAAGTTGGGGTTTTGGTCGATTCGAGGTTGTAAGGCTTGCAATCTTGATTGGACTTTCAGGTCGATTGCCATTGATGTCTCAGTAATGGTTGTCACTGGAATTGGATCCCGATGAGAGGGTTAAAATAGTGTTGGGTTCCTTCAGAAATTATTTCAAAGATGGGCTTTTCGGTGAGCGATCCAGTTTTATGGCTCATTCTTGCCGATGTACAAGATTCCACCAACCAACAATGACAACAATAAGTGGGTTAAATTACTGTTGGGTTCCTTCAGAATATATTTTGAAGAGGGACTTTTGGGTGAGCAATATGGGCCGGGGTTCGGGTGTTTTGGTTCATTCTTGACGATGTACAAGATACCACAACTCACAGTTAGCACATGCCTAGTGAGAGAGCTAAGACTCCATATAGAATCTCATAAATCCCATTCACAACGTGCCTTGGGAGTGCTAAGGCGCTTAAGGGAAGTATAGGCGGTCCAGTGATAAGGGAAGCTAAGGCTGTTAATGAATACGAAAGTGGTCCAGCAAAAAAGGGAGCTGAGGCTATTAGTGAAAGCAAAAGTGGTCCAACGAAAAAGATAATGCCTATTGATTAGCTGCTTGACGATATTCTGATAAGGAAAAAATAATATAAACTTCGAATTGTGTATGGTTTCGACAAGAGAATGGAGAAGAAAATGAACATTAAATTCAAACCAAGACCAAAACTTTCAATAATTCATAAACCCACTTTAACCATTACAAATCCAAAAAAATTCCAATTTCATTTTCACCAACATTGTCTGAAGAAATATCTATCCGTTTTGTCTTTAAAATCAAGATTTTCTTCCGAGTTCTTCTCCTACTTACTCGGCGAGAAATGTCAGTAAATTCGTTGTGCCAATATAATTCACATTCTCATGTTTTCTATTACCCCTCTTCGAATTGGATTTTGCCATTTTTTATTATCGATCGGATTTTCCGTTGCGCAGGGGTTATTTGTAATTTTGAATTATCGTCGATGGTTTTTCTTCAGTGGCATGTTGAAGAGGGTTTTTGCCCAATTCGGCCGTGATGGTTGATTTTTCATCTAGGGTGTGATATTGGTTGAATTTTGTGTTCTTGATATATGTTATATTTTAGTTTGGGATTTTTAGAGTCAAGTTAGGGTTTTGGTCGATTTGGGGTTGTAAGGCTTGCAATCTTGATTGGACTTTCAGGTCTATTGTCATTGATGTCTCAGTAATGGTTGTCACTGGAATGGGATCTCGATGAGAGGGTTAAAATAGTGTTGGGTTCCTTCAGAAATTATTTTGAAGATGGACTTTTGGTTGAGCAATCCAGTGTTATGGTTCATTCTTGCCGATGTACAAGATTCCACCAACCAACAATGACAATGATAAGTGGGTTGAATTACTGTTGGGTTCCTTCAGAATATATTTCAAAGAGGGACTTTTGGGAGAGGAATATGGGCCGATGTTCGGGCATTTTGGTTCATTCTTGACGACGTACAAGATACCACATCTCACAATCACAACGTGCCTAGTGAGAGAGCTAAGATTCCGTATAGAATCTCATTAACTCGCATTCACAACGTGCCTTGGGAGTGCTAAGGTGCTTAAGGGAAGTATGAGCGGTCCAGTGATAAGGGAAGTTGAGGTTGTTAATGAATGTGAAAGTGGTCCACCAAAAAGGGGAGCTGAGGTTGTTAATGAAAGCGAAAGTGGCCCACCAAAAATGATAGTGCCTATTGAACAGCTCCTTGACGATATTCTGATAACGAAAAAATAATACAAACTTCGAATTGTGTATGGTTTCAAAAAGGGAATGGAGAAGAAGACGAACATTAAATTCAAACCAAGACCAAAATTTTCAATAATTCATAAACCCACTTTAATCATTACAAATCCGAACAAATTCCAATTTCATTTTCACCAACATTGTCTGAAAAAATATCCTTTCTTTTTGTCTTAAAAATCAAGGTTTTCTTCTGAGTTCTTCTCCCTAGATCTTCTTCTGCTATCTCGGCGAGGAGTGTTAGTAAATTTGTTGTGCCAATTGGATTCGCATTATCAGGTTCTCTATTTCCCCTCTTCGAATTGGATTTTACCATTGATTTATTATCGATCTCTAGAGATGCAGGTTTGCCGTCGCATAAGGTTTATTTGTGATTTTGGATTATCGTCCAGGGTTTTTCTTCAGTTGAATATTGAAGAGGGTTTTTGCTCAATTTGGTCGTGGTGGTTGATTTTTTATCTAGGTTGTGATATTGGTTGAAATTTGTGTTCTTGATAAATGTTAGATTTTGGTTTGGAATTCTTAGAGACAAGTTAGTGTTTTGGTCGATTCGGGGTTGGAAGGCTTGCAATCTTGATTGGAATTTCAGGTTGATTGCCATGGATGTCTTAGTAATGGTTGTCCCGGGAATGGGATCTCAATGAGAGGGTTAAAAGAGTGTTAGGTTCCTTCAAAAATTATTTTGAAAAGGGAATTTTGGGCAAGCAATTAGGTGTTATGGTTCATTCTTGCCGATGTACAAGATTCTAACAACCATTGGCGATACCATTCTTTCATGAATTGAAAAATAAGTAGAAAGAGGTACCCATCTGAAGATGGGGGGACGATAAGGTATCAAGTCTAGAGTCTACACGTTACAAAAAGTAGAAACATATAAGTTAAAGAAAAGGAAAGTTTTCATTCATATGAAAAAAGTTAGGAAATACACCCGGAGCCCTAAGATAATAGTTCATACATTTCTTCCTATGCTAGGATTTTCCTGGAAAGGGCTCAAAGGAGCAGGCCTACGTTGGGACTCCAGAGCAGTCAAGGGATCAGTTTTGCTTCATTGCTTGTCATTATTCACCTCCAGATGGCGTATTTCCTCCATTGAGAAATATTTTCCGGAGGCCTTCAAGTGGTCAAGAAATGGGAGTTTGATGCCCCCATCCTTCACCAAAGGTGGTTCACCTGCTCTGACTCCGTGTTGTTGTTGTAAGCATCTAGCATGGTCGTGTATTTGGAGGGAAGATCCTTGCAGACTATACATGCCAGGTTGTTCCAAGTAAGTCCCACCAAAACTGAGGAGAGGGATGAAAAGAAGTCTTAGAACCCCTTAGTCTTTACTGGCCTATTAGTATAGGCCTCGAATGCAGAAGCCTTCTACTTGGGAGAGAAAAAGTCGGCTAGCTTAGCATTCTCGCTAACAAGAGTTCTAATAGTTGCCTGGGCCTGTGACAGCTTCTTCTTGAGCTCCTTCAGGTGGTTGTCCCTATCGGCGGTCAGCTTCTCCATCTTCTCCAGCTCATACTTGTGTTTGAGGACCATCTTTGCACGTTTGGCCTCATGATCAGAGGCTTCCTTCTTCAATTCCTCCTTGAAGTAGGAGGAAAACTTATTTAGCTCTCCCTTGAGCTCCTTGAATTCAGCAGTGGAAAATTTTGCCTCATTAGCCTTGGCCATGTAGATCTGGACAACAGATCCTAGAGTGCTTGAGAGAGTGGGCGCCTCCGGGATAGAAGTCAAAATGCAGTCCATCGCACCCAGAGGGGTCGGATTACCTTGCCCCAAGATATGCCCAACCTTTGACTGGGTGTTTCTGGAACAACCAGCTACTGGTTGAATGAGAGGGTTTGACAACGGTATGGATGTGTCCTCTGTTATCTCTGAGGGGAAGGGCAAGGCAGAGATGCACCTCCCCGAGGCAGAGAACCAGGGCCTCAGGAACTAGGGGCTCAGAGTAAACCTCCTCATCATGCTCCTTGTAAACAACCCTTACTTCATCCTCGTTCCCAAGCCTAAGTATATCAGCAAAGTTCATTGAACAAAACAAGAGAAAGAGAAGTCAGTAGAAGAAATAAAAACTAGAAAGGGGATGAAAGCTAAAGCAATCAACATAGAAAACAAGGATAATGCAAACACCTTCAGTGGGTGAGGAGGAACTCCTAGAAGGGACCCCTCTGACTTTATTCGCCTTTATGGGCCTCGACTCAGTTTTGATTACCTTCGAAATAGGCTCCACAGGCTTTGAGGCGTCAACCTTGACCTTATTTTCTTTGTTTTATAAAGCCCCATCTTCACATGTCGAAGGGGATTTTCTCTTATTCTTCTGGGGCTTATCGCCCCCAGTTGTCTTCTTTCTCCATTTTCCACAGCCTAAAGAGGCCTTCGAGGATCGATCAGGAGGAAGGGATCTAATCAAAACTGGTTTTTGGCTATTAATTCACTCATAAACCTCCCCTGGCTAGATGAAGTCAAAGTTCCTCAAAATGTTAAGAGGTTCTCTTAACAATCGATCCTTATCTGCCACCATACTCCCTGGAGCAACATAAGTGGCAGCGTTCTCAAACTTAGGCTTCTATGCCACCCTTTGCAATTCGACAAAATCTTTATAGGGTGGTCCAAGAACCTATTGCTAAAAGTTACAATCCCCCAAGCTTCATTTCCCTCCCTCCGGCTGTATGCACCATGGGATCTGCTAGCTGAGATGTAATACAAGGATCTAAAGAGTTTGTAGCTAGGGGTTAAAGCCAAGCTGTTGCATTGGGTCATGAACTCCATAGCTAGAAGTGTGTTGTTTGAATGAATCTAAGAAAGATTTAGCTGGTGCTCCTCTAGAAGATAAGAGAGGATAGGGGAAAAGGGAAAGCACAACCTAAATCAGAGATGACGCTCGTAAACAGCCCACCAACCTGGCCTTGTATCCCTTGGATTTTCATCTTCCCGTAGGACCTCTAATCTTAAATTCTCTTAAATCCAAACCCAGAGAGGCAGAGTAGATAAAAGGTATGAGCTCTTCTTAGTTATCAGTTGGGGGCTCTCAAGGATGGGAATTAAAATCTTCTCGAAGTAAAACGGATAACCCTCTTTATCCTCTTGAACCCAGGCCTCCCATAGAATTCTAGATCTCAACGTAACCCATTTTCGATGGAAACCCTTGGGTGGCACTGAACAACTAGTACAACTTCGTCTAGCCTTTAGGTTAACTAAAGGGAAGCCAATAGCTGAGGAAGGGACGACACCGAAATCCTGGAAGTGGGAATTTTCCACATCATCGGTGGAGACACAGCCAAAAAGTAGGCCGGAATGGAGTTCTTCCCAATTGGTGATGTTTGCGGCATCTCAAAAAGAAGAAAATGAAGGGTCAAAAGATAGGGGACTTACTGGTTGACGGACTGAAGCTCTCTGGAAAGTTAAACGGTGAGGAACCGCTGGGGAACCGTACTGAGAGGGAAAGGGATTTTTTAAATTTGAAAATGTTTAGGGGAAAAAGTGAGGCAAAAAGCATGGAAAGGCGCTTTATATAGAGGGCTAAGAGGCAATCATTATCTAGGTCCGCAGCGTAAAAAATAAGTATGTGGGTAAATGGGCCACTTGGGGGAGAAATCCAAGGCATTTATGGGGAAGAGACGTGTGTGGAACTCAACTCGGACTTCACGCGCTCAGAAAACAAGTGAGCATCATGCCCTCGTGACTTTTCCAATTCCCGTGCAAAATTCGAACACCTTGTTTCCTAACACAGATTAGAAGCCTGAGGGTCAAACCCACTTATTCCTAAGTGCAGGGATTTGAATACCTCGTTCTCTAACACAAATTAGAAGGCCGAGGGTCGGACCCCTTATCCCTAAGTGCAGGGATTCGAACACCTCATTTTCTAACATAGATTAGAAGGCTAAGGGTTAAACCCCTTATCCCTAAATGCAAGGATTCAAATATCTCGCTTTCTAACATAGATTAGAAGGCTTAAGGTCAAATCCCCATTTCCAAATACTGGATTCATGCGCCCTCAGACTCTAACACAGATTGGAAGGCCGAAGGTCAAATCCCCTATCTCTAGATACAAGGACTCTAATGCACTCGGATTCTATCATGGATCGGAAGGCTGAAGGTCAAATCTTCTAGGTGTAAATATTGGGATTCATACAACCTGGGACTCTAGCACAGTTTAGAAGCCCGAGGTCCGATTCCCTCTTTTTCTCTGAATGCTGGGACTCGAACACTCATGGACTCTAACACAGAGTAGAAGGACGGAGTTCGAATCCCTTATTACTGAGTATAGGGATTCGAACATCCTCGGATTCTGACTCAGACTAGAAAGCTGGAGGACAAACTCCTTATTCTTAAACAACGCAAGTTCGAGTGCCCTCGGATTCTGACACAGATTAGAAGACTAAGAGTCAAACCCTCTAGCTCTGCCTATTGGGGCTCAAAGGTCCTCGAACTCTAACACAAATTAGAAGGCCAGGGGACAAACCCTTTACTCAGAGCTTCTGGGGCCCAAATGCCCCCTGGGAAATAAATGAGGCAGGATCTAAGCCCTTGGGCTTTAAGACAGATTAGAAAGCTGAGGATCACCCCCGACACATTAATCCACTCAAATAACAGGTTCGAAGCTAACCTGGAATGGACCCTTAACGCATCGAAGGAGCATAAAAATTGTGCCCCCAGAGCGTCAAGGGATCTCAGAGGATAAAACCTTGCCCAACCACCAATTCTAAGAAACCTTTTCAGAAGGGTGCAACGACGAATTCACAGACGCAAGCACGGATTTGTACCCGAGATCTCGGGATAAAATTTGAAGGCCAAACCCTCAGCTTTCCAGGGGATTATTGATAATGTGTAAATATGCAAGGGCCAAAGTGCGTAATATGGCCAACTACTAGTCCATAGCATTGTCCTTTGGGTAAAGACTATTGGGCTGACCCAAGGTGGGAGTACTTTCTCCACAAGAAAACAAAATAGTTACCTTACTTTCGTACCTATACAAATGCTAAAGGTAACCCTACACACTCAACTATTCATTCCTAATTATACTCTTGTAATATTGTTTGCTTACTTGGCCGTCAGAGCCTCTTCCCCTCGGAAACGGGGCCTTGTCTTGTAGATTTTGGCATAGCAGTAGCAGTAAATTGGGGCGCATCAAAAGCCACATATATGAAGCTAATTGATCTAGCAACTTCATTATCACCGCATTCGATCGTCTCCGCATAACTAACTTTAGCCTGCAGCGCCGATGAATTTGGCCGACCGGAGTTGCACGAAACAACTTAGTTTTGAAGAAATCATCATCAATAAAACTTTACCAGAGTTTGTGGCAAGAATTTCTCCCGTTTCATAGGAGATCGAAGTCCAATTTGCATCAAAATGAAGGAATTTCGCCTTCATATCAAGGGGCTAGCCCTATAGAGAGTCAAATGAAAGGTTCACCTTAGACCTCCAATTTATTAATTATATAAAGGTGTTATTTTTTATTTAAAAAAGGTGTACTGTGTATGTAGAAAAAAAAACAATTCTTAATTAGTCGTCTCAATTATCACTAGTGGAGGCAGGCTCATTAAAGTTGGTTCTAAGGGACCAGAGAAATCACTTTGAAGGTGACTTCTCTTGTAGTGACTTTGACCACTAGGGATCAAAGTCGGTTATCAAAACTGGACTTGAAATCCAAACTTGGGGAATTTGTTTTGCCTTTGTAAACACTTCCTAAGTCGAACGTTGTTTCTGGGCCGGTACTGGGATTGCAGGCATGTAATTTTTATTTTTCGAAAAATAGTTCCGAGTTCGGATACAAAATCTGGGGCAAGTTTCAAGTTCGGAACTTGTGTTTCGTGCATTTTTTTATTTTATCACCACTGGCTACGATTCATGTTTTGGTATCGGAACATGCTCGGATGAATTGGTAAAATTCAATCTTTCAGGCTATTATAACCGGTTCAATAAATAAGAGGCCTATAGAACAGCTCCAATTGTCTCAATATTCTATAGACTAGGCTTACAAAACACCCTCTGAAGATGCAAATTGAAAATTAACAAATTCAATTCCGCAATATACAAGGAATCATTAACCCAACAAGCCAAAATCTATAGACTAGGCTTTCAAAACATCATTTAATACCTGCAAATAGTAATCAATCAAATGCAATTCCGAAAAATACAAGGAATCATCATCGTAACAACCAAAAATCTATAGACTATTCTAACAAAGCAACAATCAATAAATAGGAATGGAAATCTATCAACTTCTATTCCACAAAATACAAGGAGTCATCATCCTAACTAGCAAAAATCTATAGATTATACTAACAAGGCAACCATCTATAGATAGGACTAGAAATCTATCAACTCCTATTCCACACATTTCATATAATCACATAACAATTTGTCTTCCAAATGATTCTATTGTACAAGTGGATTTCCTAGAGAAACGATCGCGAGTTCACCAAATACCTAGTCAAGCAATTTCTTGCGATGTTTATGTCTTCTTGAGCATACAACTTTCAGTTGGCTTTAAAAATCTGTAAGTTTGAATATACGTCCATTATGATAGTATATTGAGAAACAAATATGAAAATAAACATATAAAAAACTCAAATATCACCTTGTCAATCTCAAGAAAATCCACCCGGACTTGTTGAATGCACTCAGCAGCGTAGAGCATTACGTAGTATCTGCTCTCCCAAGTTCTTGCTTGTTTTTTGTACTGAATGAGGGTAAACTTGTAGATAATTAAAATAGATGAATAATTGTTTACAATTTATTTGTGAAATCTACCACACCTTAATCTCGATAATGTTCAAATCCCCATTTTAAATTGGATTTTTTTTAGCATTGAGCGGCGCTCCCAATATTTTGATAAATGTCTCCAATGGTTGGAAGTGTAGTGGATCCATCCAAAAAACCTTCTTCGTCTCTGGGAAAATAAAAGTTAATCTCCAATGGTCCCAGCACAATGTCACATCTAAATAAATGAATAAATGCAAGAAAAGAGAACTGAACTTAATGTGGTGATTTAAAACCATCACCGCTCAATGTATGTTGCGAAGAATAATTTTTATCTCTTCGTCTAAGACTTTTGCGAATGTAGTCGATCCTTTCTCCGATTGTAAAGCCAATTTCTTGGTTGCAAAAATATCTGACCCAAGACATTCCTTTTGATTCGCAATGTAATACATGTACCTAAAAAAAATTGTTAAAAAATTGAATTTTAAAGGAGACAGTTATTTTAAATTAAGAATTTCGATGGTTCGTACTCACAATAGGTAGAGAGACATTATCATTTGGTTTACTTGCTCACACTTCCACAGACCTTCAAAGTCTATCCATGTGGCGATGATGTGTCGCTTTTGATAGATTATGCACTTATTTCCAAAGAATAAGTACGTTGAGTTATGAGGGTGCCTTGCTAGCAAATCGTACAAAACCCTTACAAAATTTGGTGCATCCTTAATTACCTGTGCCCAAGTGACCGTGGCTGCAATATTTTTTGGCGGTTGAACTACTGGTTTGGACTTCTTAGGGGTCGTGACCTTCAAATGATTATTCGATAAAAGAATGGCAAAAATTAGGCGATATGGCCGTAGGAGAAAATTTCCTTGAGTCGTTCCCACTTTCTTGCACTCACCATCGGGCACTGGCAATTCGACATCGAGGGTCAGCGGACTCTCCAATGAACCCAAGAAAAACCTTTGGGAATTTGTACCGAGTGATGATGTCACATTGAAGGGTGTAAAATCCCATCGACAACTTGGAGAGGTCTACCTTTCAAGCCTTGATCAGTGTATAACTCACAAAAGTATTGAGTTATAATAATAATGAACAAATTAGAACAAGCGATAAATAATAATGAAAATTTGAACTCTTACACTTGATGTATCAAAAAAATAAAATAAATGTACCTTATTGGGTGTCGACACAATTGCTTTGTCTAGGTTTTTGACTTCATGTCTCAGGGTTAAATGTTTAGGGTCGTGGTTTACCTCAACCTCCCCCACCTCAACCTCCCCCGGTGAGTGTCGTGACCCTCCAGACGGTGGTGTCTAACTAGGAGTTAATTCGTATAAATTCTCAGGTATAGGTAGACCAGTATGTTGGATTAACCTCTAAATCAACATTTCTTGTTTCTCTATTCGTTTGTCACGAATTAGAGCATCTTTCTGCAATATGTGCACTCTAGATGGTTTTTCCCCTTCATAAGACCTAACAATTCAAAATGCATCTTTTTGTGAAATGAACGAACCCACCCCTCTAGCACATCCCGCGTGATCTAATTTCCCAGTTTGCTTCTGTGAGGACATCGGTCTTACCCGTTGGAAGGAAATGTCCTTCCATTTGGTCTTGTATCAACTTAGCCTACGTATGTGTAAAAAATAAATTTATTAGTAATTATTTAAATATAATATGTATGTACTTCAATGAATTTTAAGAGCTTGGTGCCTACCACTTTTTCTGCAATTGTAACCATGGGTTCCTTTCCAAACCAACCATCCTTGTTTTCTTGGCTCTTGAGGAATTGATCACACCAATCAATGTCATCAACATCGATTGGTGTGACCGATGACCTTGCTTCCTCCTCCGTTATCTCACCGGAGATTGCAAGTTGGACATCATTCTCATAACGATCCTTCACCATTTGGAAGGCCGCTAAAGCATAGCCCCCATGACTTTTCCAATATGGAGTATTATTCTTTTTGGAAATAAGTCGCCTCTTATCCCTTGTCCCCTATGTTATAAAATCACAACCCAGACAATGCTAAAGACCAATTGATTTTTATTGTTAGTAAAACTAATAGAGGTGGACTAACGTTGTTTTCATTTTCCAAGGCCCTTCTTTTGTATATCTCCCAACTTTCTAGTTGAATATGCGTATAAGTTAACAATGGACGATCTCCCTTCCTATTAGAGAATATATATATATATATATATATATATATATATATATATATATATATATATATATAATCTCTAGATAGGGTGTATTTGTGCTCCCTCCAACTCTTGTCTAACATATACATCATCTTCTTCCTTAAATCTTCCATGTCGGGAGATCTATCTAAAATGGCTAATAATGTGTAAATCCGTATGGGCCCAAGTGCCTATACGACCAACCTACCAGCCCATGAATTTTCCCTTAATAAGAGTCTTTTAGGCTGGCCCAGGTGAGAGTACTTGCTCCACAAGCAAACAAATAGTTGCCCTACCTGTCTACCTATATAAAGGCTGAAGGTAATACTACACGTTCAAGTATTCATTCCTAATTACACTTCTGTAATTTGTTTGTTAACTTGTCCATCAGAGCCTCTCCCCCCAGAAACCTCTGGGGGCTTTGTCTTGCAGATTTCGACCATCCATGGCGGCACAGCAGCAGCGTTGAAATTGAGGTGTATCAAGTTGGGACGCCTAGTGGGACTGTTAGTCAGATTTGCATTGAGTATTGCTGTTTATGTCCACATCTACGTCAAGTGCCTTCTGTAGGAGTGAACGCCTAAAAGGAAAAATCTTTAGGCTCCGACGAAGAAGTGCAATCCCCTTACCGATAAAAGGGAGAACGTAGGGCTAATATGCAGTCCGGTAACAAGCCTCTGAAAGTCAGCCAGGACCATATCCTAGAGGTGAGGGGTACAGGCTTATCGCGCAGAAGCTGACGCACTTCCAAGAACTATGGAGGTTAGCGTCGAGCCTTGGGTGAGAAGTGGTGAATCCCCAACCTCACAAAGTCAGGCGCGACGACCAAGAGAGAATGAGCTGCAGTTTACAGAGGCTACGACAGATTCGCAAATGAAAGTTACAAGAGGAGTTGCTCGAACAACAAGGGGCACGAACAAATTGAGCACCCTATCGCAGCAAGATCTAGTCATGTGGGCTCATGCCCTCAGATATGCTGGTTATCAGGTGGAGCTCCCAATGCTCTACCAAAGGGTAACCCTGCAATCACCTTCGGTGCCCTTGATGATGCTGCCGAGATTTCAGTCGTACACCCCCTAGGAGTGTCCTATCTAGCGGACGTTGGAGCTATCACACGACCCCAACCAACGCTTCCAAGCATGGCCCAAATGATGGTATACCCCGTGCCACTTTCGATGCCAACTCTGATACCTCCTAATTTGAGCCAGACCATCCCTCACTTGATGGCCGGACTGAGGGTATTTTTCCCAGGCTTTGAAAAATCCCTCGAATTTATCAGATTGAGGAAAGTCTGTATGAACTCGAATTCGAGGAACTTTAATGAATTCATCAGACTTTAGCAGCTACCTTCAAGGCAAAGCGTAAGAGTGGTTCAAAAACTCGGCAGGGGATCATTACATTCATACAAGGATT
This sequence comes from Rubia yunnanensis, assembly GCA_037428765.1. Classification (NCBI taxonomy): domain Eukaryota; kingdom Viridiplantae; phylum Streptophyta; class Magnoliopsida; order Gentianales; family Rubiaceae; genus Rubia; species Rubia yunnanensis. The sequence continues at coordinate 8,056,403 of CM075064.1, forward strand.
TTGGAAGGGCCTTTTTAGGACAGTTGTTCCAAAAGAAAAGGTTTACGAAGAAGCTGATTTAGCTCTACCAGAATAAGCAGAGGTCATACGAGTCGACGAAGGCGTTTTACAATCGGTATGTAGATGAGAGCCTTAGTGTGATAAATCTAACTAAGGATGGGGTAATTCTCGAATACATGAATGGGATATCCAACCTCAACCTGTACAAAATGCTGATTTTGAAAAAGCTAGAGACCTTGCAACAGGTACAGGAAATCGTGGAACAACATTAAAAAATTGAAGAAGCCATGAAGAGGAAATGGGAGAGGGATAGATGGGTCGAAAAAAGCCTAAAAACTCAAAGCCGCGGTCAAAAAGGCCGGACCCATCAGGATTCGAAAAGGTCGGATCCTGGAAAAAGAGAGTCGCCTAAGTTTTGGGACCACCACAAAGAACGGGGCCACAACACAAATGAATGCACTCACCTAAGGTAAGAAGTGGAAAGATGTGCGAGAGAAGGTTTACTCCCTGACTATGTTGAGGGTTCGAGAGGAGAATCCTCCTCGAAGGGACGATCAAAATTCCATGGGAAAGGGAAAAAGAGAGCCAATCGAAGTGGTAGAGAACAGCAGATGAATGAAGCAGACCAAGCCAGAAACCATGCGCGGGTCCGACCCGAGGCTGAGGTTTTGTTGGATAGGAATCAGAGGGATGAGGCGAATCAGGTGATTAACTTCATCAATGGAGTTGTAAGTGACCAAGATACGAATACGATCATCAAAGCTCAGTCTTGGTATGTGTCTCCTGGGGAATCCTGTCAGAAGTGTTTCCGACCTGAAGAAGCAATTACCTTCTCGGAGGCTGACCTGGTGCAAAGTCGAACCCCTCACACACACCCAAGGTGATCCATGCAACAATCAGAGATTATTACGTGAAAAGGGTGTTCGTAGATGATGGCAGCAAGGTAGAAGTATTCCAAGTGCATCGATCAGTTAGGGCTTGGCTGCGAAAGTCTAAGGAGAATAACCTCTCCCTTGACTGGCTTCACCGGGAAAACAATGCTACCTCTCGAGGTTATGACCCTCAAAGTTAGAGTAGCTGACGGAGACAAGGAGATCACAATCGATTGTAGCTTCGCAGTGGTTAATGTCGTGTCCCCATATAACATAATACTTGGGAGGCCTTGGATGTACCAGGCACGTGCGGTATGTCCCCCCTATCATTTAACTATGAAGTTCCCCACGAAATGGGGGATAGCGGTTATTATGGGGGATCAACCGGCGGCCCAGAGCAGTTTGTCTATAGCTCTGAAAGAAACTAAGAAGAAGAATAGGGTGGCTTCAGTCAATAGAGAAATCAAACCCACAGACAGAGAACCAATAGTCTTTCAAGACAAAGAAACAGTGCTCGTGGGGAAAAATGATACCACCTGTAATGAGGAAACAATTGAAGGACCTCCTAGATAATTTTGTCGATGTGTTTTCGTGGGACACCTTCGACCTCACAGGGGTACCTTAATAGCTGATAGTCCACATGCTGAATGTGGACCACTCTAAGTAGCCAATCAAGGCGAAACACGGATCCTTTGCCCCTAAAAAGGCTGAAGCCATAAAGGAAGAAGTCTGAAAGTTGCTTTGAGCTGAAGTTATCGAAGTGGTATTCTACCCCGAGTGGATAGCAAATCTAGTGATAGTCCCCAAGCATGATGGAGCTTGGATAATGTGCATATACTTCATGGGGTCTCAACAAATGTTGCCCCCAAGATAGCTATCCCCTACCCTTCATTGACATACTGGTCGAAGCCATAGCAGGATATGAGGTGCTAGCCTTCTTTGATACTTATAAGGGCTATCACCAGATACTTATGGCAGAGGAGAATAAGCAGAAAACATTTTTTGTAACTAATGTGGGAACATTTTGCTACAAGAAAATGCCATTTGGGTTGAAGAATGCAGGAGCCACCTACCAAAGGTTGGTCGAATAACTCTTCGAAAAACAAACCGGAAAAAATATTGAGATATATGTTGATGACATGGTGGTTAAAAGTAGGGGCTTCAACCAATTTTTACTGGACCTCAAAGAAACCTTCCAGCCACTCCGAGAAGCCAATTTAAAGCTAAACCCCGCTAAATGAATAATTGGAGTCGAAGATGGTAAATTTAAGGGATTTATGGTTTCGGAGAGAGGGACCGATGTCAATCCGGAGAAAATTGAAGCGGTGATCAACATGAAGCCCCCCAAAAAAGTCAAAAGATGTCCAATGGCTCACTGGCTCATTGGCAGCACTAAACCTATTCCTCTCAAAGGGGGCTGAAAAACACCGGTCATTCTTTGATGTGCTTCGAAAAGCAAAGAAATTTGAATAGATGGATGATTGTGAAAAAAACCTTCTAGGAGTTGAAAGATCACTTACGAAGTCTGCCCACCCTCATGAAACCAGACAAGGGGGAAGATCTATATTTATACATCTTATCATCCAACCTGGCGATAAGCGCCATCTTGGTGAAGGAGAAAGATTGATCCCTATAACCAATCTACTTCATAAGCAGGGCATTGCATGGCCCAGAGACCCGTTACACTCCCTCAAGAAGCTAATGTTAGCCCTTGTTCATGCTTCAAGATGCTTCTGGCTGTATTTCCAAAGCCACGGGACTATCCTGCTTACCATTCATCCAATTAGATAGGTGTTTCTAAAGCCAGAAGCCTCAGGAAAAATGATGAAATGGGCGATCAAACTAGGTGAACACAACATCCAGTTCTGCCCTAGAACAACTATCAAGAGCCAAGTATTAGCAAATTTCATTTTCGAAACTACAAAACCGATAGTCATCGAAGATAACAATGAGCCCGAAGAGATATGACAGTTGTATGTTGATGGCTCCTCTCACTCCGGAGGCAGTGGGGCCAGAGTCTTGCTCACAAGCCCCGAATATAAAGACTACTCCTATGCCCTTCTCTTTGACTTAAAGGCCATGAATAATGAAGCGGAATATGAAGCATTGATCACAGGCCTTTGAATCGACAAAGACTTAGGATTTCAAAGGCTAGACATTTTTAGTGATTCCCAAATTATAGTCCTTCAAGTCAAGGGGGAATATGAGGCTAGGGAAAGAAGCTTGCAGCCCTATTTGGAAGTGGTTAAGCCGCTCCTTGAACATTTCCACCATTATACTCTCACTCAAGTCCCTAGAGAGAAAAACCACAAGGCCGATGCCCTGAGCAAACTGGCCTCGTCGGACCTGGACTCGTAATCACATGGGGCATTTAAAGGTTGAAACACTGAGTAAGCATAGCTTCGAGGAGGAAGAAACGGTGATGGAAGTTGAGGATCAAAAGTTGTGGATGACGCCTATCATTAGCTACCTTCGAGATGGGACTCTCCCAGAAGATTCTATCAAAGCAAGAAAGGTTAAGATAAAGGCGCCTAAATATGTGATTCATAAAGATGTCCTTTATCGCCGAGGCCACCTCCAACCGCTCTTTCGATATGTAGGCCCCTATGAGGCTAACTACCTAATTTGTGAAACCCACAAAAAGGCCTGCGGAAGTCATCAAGGAACTCGATCGGTAGCTAAGAAGCTTCTCCTGGCTGGGTATTATTGGCCAAGGATGTTCGAAGAGGTAAACAAGCATATCCATACCTGCCACCAATGTCAAAGGCACAAAAAAATCACCATGTCCCTTGGGAAGAAATTATGAACATTAACAGTTCTGGCCATTCGACAAATGGGGAATCAATTAGGTGGGTCCTTTCCCGGAAGCCCCTGGGCATTTTTGATACCTGATTGTGGCCATAGAATACTTTAAGAAGTGGGTTGAGGCTGAAGCCCTAACCGGCATAAAGAGAAATGCGGTGATTGGGTTCTTCTTGAAGAATATCATATGTCGATTTGGTATCCCTCGAATGATTATAAGTGACAATGACGCTCAGTTCGTCAATGACTTATTTAGAGGCTGGTGCAAGGAGTATAAGATCCATCAATGGGTCACCACCGTTTACCACCCCCTAGCCAATGGGCAGGTGAAGGTCACCAATCGAACCATTGTCAGCAGCATTCGAACGAGGCTTGAAGGGGTAGGCGGGAACCGGATCAACGAATTACCCAAGTTGCTTTAGTAATTCCAAACAATGGAATCATCTGCTATGGGTGAAACCCCATATGGCCTAGTTTATGGCTTGAAGGCGGTCATTCCAATGGAGATAAGGCTGCTCACCTTTCGAAGGTTTGCTATTAGCAACAAATGACAGGAAGACAATGACGATCAGCGCCATTTGTATTTGGACTTTCTTGAAGAGAAAAGAGAGGAGAAAAACCTCAATGAAGGCAAGGTTGAGGAAAGGGTTAAGAGGTATCATGATCGGAGAATCTGAAAACTCCAATTTTTCCCAGGAGACCTCGTAATGAGGAGAAATGAGAAAATCCGTAGAGAGCCAGAGGATAAGTTGTCAGCAAACTGGGAGGGCCCTTACCGAGTCGTCGAAGCCAGCCTGGGAGGCAACTATGTGTTAGAAACCCCCCAAGGTGAATCGATTCCACGCAGATGGAACATTTCCAACCTTATGAGGTATTATTCACCAAAACCCTAATAGACTCGAGGAGGCCAAAAAAAGGCCTGCCTCTGGGTACCTTTGGGTCGGAGGATACCCTCGGCCAAATAGCATCATGGGTCGATAGGTTTCCTCTTGTTTTTGATAATTTAATATGAAACATAATCAATTATGGATTCCAAAGAATTTGAACACACGTTTCCAAGAGGGAACGAAAGCTCTCCACCCTTCTAAAATTGGAGTAGTTAATATTCGAAGAACTAACAAATCCCTATCGATTGCGCAACAAGCGCTCAAGGCTCAGACCTTGTAAAATATTCGAAGGGCCAACAAAGCCCTTTCAAATGCGCAACAAGTGCTTAAGGCTCAGACCTTGTAAAATATTCAAAGGGCCAATAAAGCCCTATCGAATGTGCAACAAGGGCTTAAGGATCAGACCTTGTAAAATATTTGAAGGGCCAACAAAGCCATATTGAATGCGCAACAAACGCCCAAGGCTCAGACCTTGTAAAATATTTGAAGGGCCAACAAATCCATATTAAATGCGCAACAAACGCCCAAGGCTTGGACCTTGTAAAATATTCAAAGGGCCAACAAAGCCCTATCGAATGTGCAACAAGGGCCCAAGGCTTAGACCTTGTAAAATATTCGAAAGAGGCAACAAAGCCCTACCGAATACGCAACAAGCGCCCAAGGCTCAGACCTTGTAAAATATTCAAAGGTCCAACAAAGCCTCATCGAATGCACAACAAGCACTTAAGGCTCAAACCTGATAAAATATTTGAAGGGCCAACGAGGCCCTAGCGAATGTGCAAAAAGTGCCCAAGGCTCAGACCTTGTAAAATATTCGAAGGGCCAACAAAGCCCTATCGAATGCGCAACAAATGCCTAAGGCTCATGCTTTATAAAGTATCCGAAGGACCAACAAAGCCCCATCGAATGTGCAAGGAGCGCCCAAGGCATAAACCTTGTAAACCACTGAGAAAGTCGGCACAGTCTACCAAATAACGAGCCGGAAGAAAAACAAAACACTCTAAAAAATAACAAGTAGCAAAAAGTATCATTTCCCTAATACAAGGCCTTAAGGGTTCACAAGTACACAGATACATTTACAACAGTTACAAATATATTTGCAAACAGTTAGGAAAACTTCTACGAGGCCCTTGCTAACGGCCTCTGGTTGACTAATGAGGTTCTAGGTTCCAAAAGCCTACCACCTTAATATCCTCACCAAGTGCTCCTCCTCATTGATGAAGGGGCGAGCTCGGCCTCGATCAGCAACATTACCTCCCCTCCTGGAAGAGAAACCCCTCTCTCGGCCAAAGGCATTGATCGAGTTGCCTGCAGAACCGACTCTAGGGTTCGAGGATGAAGAACGAAGGGCTTCGATAGCTGTTGGAGCCTCACTCCTTCTAAGACCAAAGTGGGAGCTCAAAGCTCCGCTTATTCTTCTTATTCTACCCAGCCACCTTTGCGCCTGTTCGTAAGCTTTGCAATACTTGGGATTTCTAGTGATATGTTTTTGCTCCATGATGTTGATAGTATCTTGTAGAAAAAATTTGAAATCCTCAACCAATGGGGCTTCAACCGTCCCAAGTAAAAGCCCGTATGCTCGAAGGCTGTTGGCAGTTGCTTTGTACGCCTTGTACAACTCATAAAGCTCCTTGTCGACTTTCTCCTCTTCTCTATAGGTGGCTTCTATTATGGCCTGAATTTCCCTAATGGTCCGCTCTAAGGCAGGAACCAAATCTTGTCGAGATTTCCTATTCTCTTCCTTCCATTCCTCGAGTTTTCCAGTGGCAGTCACCAAGGCCGCTCGAGCCACCTCTACATATTCTCGAGCCTCACGATGGTAGCCTTCGATGGTCTCATTGGGCTAAGAAGATGATACCCCCCTAGCAACTTAATAATACTTGGCGGAGGTGATGCATTCATGCATCAAGGTGAACCCAACTTTAGTAGTAATCTCTTTGAGAACCTCATTATGCTGAGCTTCGAGAGAACAGAAATCTCCCAAAATTTCATCCCTCGCCACGGCTAGGGTATCCTTTCTTCCCTCGAATGACTCAGGGCATCGAGGAGTTCTTTTTGTCTTTCATGGAGATAGTTGCGCCATAAACTAAGTTCACGATGCTCGGCTTAAAGTTCCTTTTTGAGCTGGACGGACTTGTACCAAAATTTGGAGGCTTCGATTCGATGCTCACATGCCCATTCTTCGATTCGGTGGTACCATTCTTTCATAACTTGGAAAAGAAGTCAAAAGAAGTACCCATTAGCATATGGGAAGGATGATATGGCACCAAGTCTAAAGTCTACAGGAGATAAAAAAAGATAGACACATAAGTTAATGGAAAAGAAAAAATTTCATTCAAAAGCCAAAATCATAAAGTACATCTAGAGCCCCAAAGGGAATAGTTTATAAAATGTTTCCATGGCTAGGGTTTGACTGGGAGAACCCTGAGGAAGTAGGGGTAAGGGGTAAGGGGATCCGACTCCCTCCATTCTGAATCTTCATCTACCTCTAGGTGGAGGATCTCCTCTGCCAAGAAGTATTTGCCAGAGGCCTTCAAGTGGTAGAGTAGTGGAAGTTTAATGCCCCCATCTTGGAAGGATTTCTACCAGAGATGGCTCAGCTACTTTCGCTCGGAGTTATTCTTATAAACGTCTAGCATGGTCGCATACTCGGAGGGGAGCTCCTTGGAGACAGAACGAGCCAAGTTGTGTTGGGAAAGCCCCATCAGAACTGTGGAGAGGTTTGATAAGAAATTATGAAACCTCTGGGTCTTGACTAGGCTATTAGTATAGGCCTCGAATGCGGAGGCCTGTTGCTCGGGAGAGAAAAGGGTGGCTAGCTTGACATTCTCCGCCTGGGCCTCTGAGAGCTTTGTTTTGAGTTCCTTTAGACGAGTATCCCCATCAAGGGTTAGCTTCTCCAGTTCCTCCTTGTGCTCAAAGACTTCTATCGCACGTTGGACCTCGTAATCAAAGGCCACCCTAGGCAGATCCTCCTTATACTTGGAGGCAGCCTTCATCATCTCCCCCTCAAGCTCTTTGGACTTGGCAGTAGCAGCTTCAGTCTCCTTAAGCTTGGCCATGTAAACTTGGATGGCAGAGCCAGAGTGCTTGAGAGGGCGGGTGCCTCAGAGATAAGAATCAAAGAGCGGCTTTCGGTGCCTGGAGGGAGAAAATTTTCCTTCCCTAAGAGATGTCCAACCTTGGACCCAGCATTCCCAGAAAGATCGGCTTCTAAAAGGATAGGGCATCTCGAGAACGACATAGTCGTGTCAGTTCTTTGCCTCTGAGGGGAAGGTCGGAGCGGAGAAGCACCATCTTGAGACCGTTTTGTTCCTAATGAAATCATCAACAATTTCCACTTGGATCTTTGGAACTTCCATTAGTTGGAGGGTTTCCAAAACCGAAGAATCCGAGTGAACCTCCTTATAGCATTCCTCAAACACAATCTCGACCTACTCTTCGTTTCCAAAATAAAGCATAGTGGCAAAGTCCACTGGGAAAAATAAGAAGCACGAATTAGTCACAAAAAAAGAAAGAGAGAAGAGAAGGTTTCGAAAATAAGAGGAGATAAACTCAAAGCAATCAAAGTATAAAAACAAGGATGCCGCAAACACCTTCGTAGAGCAAGGAGGAACTCCTAATAGGTGCCTCTTAAGCATTGCTTGCTCTAGCGGGCTTTGGATCTGTTTCAACAAGCTTTGAGGCGAGCCCGAAAGGTTCTAAATTGTCAACCATGGTTTTCTTCTTCTTTTATTTCTTTGAAGACTCCTCGTCACTAGTCAAAGAAATCTTCTTATTCACTTTTTTTTCTTGGGCTGGTCACCCTCATCTATTTTCTTCTTTTTTCCCCCTTGCCGGAAGATACTTTCATAGATTCCACCAGAGGAAGGGGTTGTAATAGGACTGGCTTTTGGCTATTGATCCAATCATATACCTCCTCCGGCCACAGAAAATCAAAGTTCCTCAAAATATCGAGGGGGTCGCTCAACAATCGATCTCTATCTTCTATCACACTCTTCAGAGCGACATAAGTCACATGGTTTTTGAATTGGGCTTCGGGTTCCAATTAGGAACATAATACTCAGCCGCCTCTTTCTCGAAGGTGTAAATGGGGGATTGGTGCCACCCTTTGAAGTTCGACGAGATCTTCATAGGATGGTCCGAGAACCTGTTACATAGAGTCACGATCCTCCTGAGCTTTGTATCCCGACCACCGGCTATATACACTACGGGTCTGCTACCGGAGAGGTAGTATTGAAATCTAAATAACTCATACCAAAGGGTAATACCTAGGCTGTTTCCACATGTCAAAAATGCATAACCAGGAGAATGACGTTTGAGTGTAGCTGGGCCAAACTTACCCGGTGTTCCTTGAGAAGATGAGAGAATACGGGGGGGGGTAAGGGAAAGCACAGTTCGATTTAGAGGTGATGCTCGTAAACGGTGCACCGATCGGGCTTAGTATCCCTTGGATTTTCATCATATCAGAGGACCTCCAGTCGTAAATCCTCCGGAAGCTTGACCCACAGAGGCAGAGTGGTTAGTAGCTTGGTGATTTCCGGAGCCATCCATTGGGGGCTCTCGAGGACCGGAGCCAATATTTTCTCGAAGAGGAAGGGACAACCCTCCTTATCTTCCTGAACCTTTGCCCAACTCGGAATCTTGGACCTTGAAGAAACTCATTTGTGGTGGAAGCCCTTAGGTGGCATTGAGAAACTGGTGGAGCTTTCCTCGACCTCAAAGCCCTCTAAAAAATAGCCGGTCGCCGTAGAAGGATTGCCCCCAGAATCTTGGAGGCGAGATTCCTCTACGCCGTCAGTGGTAGACACGACCAGAAAATAAGCAGGAAAGGAGTTCTTTCCCGATGATGTTTGTGACATTGTAAAAAGAAAAAAGAGAGGTTAAAAGACAGGGGACTTACTGGTTGAGTGGCCAGAAAAGAACCTGAACTCTCTGGAAGCTTAAATGGGGAAGTCACCGGAAAATTGCTTTGACTGAGAAGAGGGTTTTTCAAATTTGAAAGTGATTTGGGGAAAAAAGTGAAGTGAGAATGGTGAAAACCCTATTATATATAGAGGGAGTTAAAAGGTAATCAATACCTCGGGCCGCCACACAGAAAAGAAAGTGTGTGGGTAAATCGACAGCATGGAGGAGAAACCCAAGGCATTTATGGGGAAAGTGGCGCGCGTGGAACCCAATAGAGGCTCCATGCGCCCATAAGAAGAAAGTAAACGTCACGCCCGTGACTCTTTCACTTCCCGCCTAGGATTTGAATTTTAAAAATTATTCTCATGCGACCTTTCTACTTCCCTCTTTGAACTCGAACCCTTTGGTCTCCAACGCAGATTAGAAGGTCGAAGATCGAGCCCCTCATCCCTTTGCATGTGGATTCAAGCTCCTTGGATTCTAGCACAGATTAGAACCCAAGAAGCCCGGACCCTTTACGCTTAAAACACATGAATTCAAACTCTTTGGACTCTGACACAGATTAGATACCCGAAGGATGAACGCACCATATATAGGGTTAGGACCTACTAGGATTCTAGCATAGAGTGGAAGTTCGGAGTCCAAATCCTTCATCCTGGCTTCCTAGGATTCGAATGACTAAGGTTTCCAACACAGATGGAAAACCCGAACATCATACCCTTTGTAGGTAAAGTATTAGGATTCACATAGTCTCGAGCTCTAACACAGATTAGAAGCTCAAAATTCGAATACCTCTCTCTTTTTTCATATATATAGAAGAATTCGAACATCCTCGTCTCCTAACACATATTAGAGGACAGGCAGTCGAATTCCCCACTTCTGACTATGGGGACTCGAAGGTCTTTGGTCTCTAACTCATACTAAAGGTCTAGGGACCGGACCCCTAACTCAGGATTATGGGGGCCCGAAGGCCCCTAGGGAAACAAAAGAGGCAGGATTTAGGCCCTTGGGCTTTAACACAGACTAGAAAGCCAAGGATTAGGCCCCCAACACATTAATCAGCTCGAAAAACACGTTTGAAGCCTCAACCTGGAATGAACCTTCAACGTGTCGCAGGGGCTCCAAGGTCGTACCCCTGGGGTGTTAAAGGATACCGGAGGATGAACATTTACCCAGGCATCAATTTGAAGTAGACCCATTAAGGGCGCAACAACGAACTTACAGACGCGAGCACGTATTCAGACTCGCGATTCCAGGACAGGTTCGAAGGTTGAACCCTCAGCTTTCTAGGGGCTTATTGATAATGGGTAAATCTGTATGGACCCAAGTGCCTATATGGCCGACCTATCGGCCCATGACTTTACCCTTGATAAGAGTCTTTTGGGCTGGCCCAAGGTGATAGTACTTGCTCCACAAGCAAACAAAACAGTTGCCCTACCTGCCTACCTATATAAAGGCCAACAGTAACCCTACACACTCAACTATTCCTTCCTAATTACACTCCTGTAATTTGTTTGCCGACTTGGCTGTCAGAGTCTCTTCCCCCGGAAAACCTCCGGGGGCTTTGCCTTACAGATTCCGATTATCTATGGTGGCGCGGCGGTGATGGTGAAATTGGGGCACATCAACGACCTCTATAAAAAATTACACCGATTACTTTGTTTAAAAGAAATAGATTATATAGTGATGGAAGGATCGGGGCACTAGTTTTCAATCAACAATTATAAGGAGTGGTACCTTGCACTCCATCTATAGGACGTCTTTGTACTCCTTAGGCACCTCGTGACAATTATCACATTTTATGTCCACCCTCATCCTACCAACCTTCCCAACCCAACTAGACCACTTAGCACATTTCTCCGACAAACAAGTACCCAACTTGTTGAATATCAACAAGGTCAACTCTTTCCTAGCCATTTGCCTTTCTAGGGTTCTATAATGAGTTTGAATCATTCCCACCTTTTGTGATCCCTCCCTGTCATCATCCTTGTTTGGCGTATTACCAGCATTGACATTTGCTGAACTTGTGTGATCCTCACGTGTTCATTTTTGAGACATTATTTCACTTAAAATGGATCATAGATTAAAATAGTTTAATAGTGTTTGTTCACGAATTAAACTCAATATTCTACATTTGACTTGTACAAAACCCAACAAGTTATATTTTCATGAAGACCCCAAAAATTGTTATAGACCAATACATAGATATTGTCATCATAGATTAAACATAGAGTTACCTTATCAAATGAAGTAGTGGACCACCGGGAGCCATAATCTCCAAGCTCTAACCTTTCTCTTGAACACAAACCCTAACTCACCAAAACTCCCCACTTGTTTATGGTTCAAGACAAATGTGAAATATAGATTGGATGAGCTAGGGGTATTCTTTAGTTATGATTACTAGAAAATCTAGAATGGGAATTGTGGCTGAAATGAAATGGAGAAGGATATGGGGAAGAAGGGTTTTGAGGGAGAAAATGGAGGGAAGTCACGCCCAAAATGTGAGCATTGATTTTGTTTCAAATCAACTTTAATGACCCTCCAAACAATTGGTTCGGCGTTATAGTTCTGAACTCGTAAATGTTCTGGACAGTGTTCCGACAGTGGAACACGGTCTTCTCTTTAAAAGTAAAGAAAAGAATATGTTTCGATGTCGGAACTAATCTATTGTGTTAAAAAAAACCCGTAAAATTTCACTCAAAAATTCCCAAATTGCAAAAAACCCTCTCACGCAAAAAACCCTTTCACTCAGAAATCCCCAAATCCAATCAAAATCTACTCCAACTCTCTATCAATTTAGACAATGGCCAGGAGTCGGGGTGGAAAATCTACTGGAGTGGTTTCTACTCGTAGTCACGAACCATATGTGGAGCGTGGTGAATCGGTTAAATTCTTCAATGAAGGGGCCAAAAATAGGTACGTGGAATTTCATCGCCAAAGATGTAATCCTAAGGTTGTATGTAGTTCCGATGTACGCCTATTGCTCTTAGGCTATTTGCTAGGTTATTTTAAGAACTCTAGTTTTGATAAGTTGATGACTTTAGAAGAACCCATTTATTATGATGAAGTGCTTCAATTTTATGCTAACCTAGGCAAGAGCAGGAGCAACTATGACCTTACTAAGGTTAATGGTGTTCTACTACCTGTTACAAAATACTACCTGTTCTACTGCCTTAGGTTACGAATATACCACCCTAGACTCTTGTATCCCTAAGCAAGTCTGTGGCCCTCTTGAAATTTCCCCCCAACAGAGTTGGCCCGCTGTGACTAAGTGCACACCTCTTTGCCCCACAGAGATGGCTAGAAAGTATTTTTATAGGGAGGGTACGACACCTGGACAGGCTGAGAAATTTGACGTTAGGGTTCTAACTTTAGACTTAAGATTGGTATACGAGTGGATATGTTTGAATATTCTTCCATCGGGTGGTCATGCTTGCGAGTGCACTATTGGAAATTTGATGATATTCTATTACGTAATGAAGGGGGTTAAGTTGAACCTATCGTACACAATTCATAATTACATGCTTAAGGCATTCGCGGGGAAAAATGTATGGAGGCTTGATCACGGCGATGCTCAAGAAAAAGAAGGTTATTCTGGTAGATAAGCCATTGCGGGTAGAGTATTATAATAGGGGGTGGTTTGAGCAATAAACACTTTTATTTAGGATTGTCTTCAAAATATGAGTATAGGATCGTTCCGGGAGCCAAGGGCAAAGCTGTGAAGAGAGCTAGGGAGAATACTTTGGCGAGGGGCGAGGCATCTTCATCAAGTATGTGTTTATTAAGTTTTGGTTCACAATTAGCTTGATTATTAATTTTTAATCTATTGTTCAAATTTGATTATGTGTAGCGATGTTCAATTTGTAAATTGTGCTACATCTTTGAAGAGCATGATAAATAGGTACATGGCATGCCTTTGCTATAACATTAGTTTACTGAATGCGGAGGTGGAGTTGGCGGAAAAGAATCACGCCAAGTTTGTCGAGTCATTGGGCTTGCGCATTGACCATGGATATGAAGCCAACATGCCTAATTTCAAACCCGTGTTCTCCAATTCGGAAGGTGAGGAGGTTGAGGATGAGGATGAAGAGTCATGCAAAGATGGTGATGCTGATGAAGATGCAATGGACCCGGAGATTGAAGAAATATATGCGGAGGCTCCCTAGTCGATAGTAAGGATTTTATTTGGTTGATGGAAAAAACACATTTCATGTTAAGAACTATGATTATGTTAGGCTTGTTGTATGTTTGGATTTAAACTTTGAAATTTACTCTACGGTGGATGATATGTTTTGTTGGACAAGTTATGGATTAATTATTTGATATAATATTGTGTTTTGATAACATGATGTTGAAATGTTGTATAAGCTTTAATCATATGCTCTTTGGACTTCAGGAATTTTGAAATCATAGTTGTTTCAAATGCTAATAAGTACCATAAATTCTGAGACAGTTCCAAATCCCAAAACCTATTCGGGGTTATAGAACATTGTCCCACACGATGTTACTAAATTGGAACTGATTCGGACCAATGTAAAAACATTAGAGGATGTGAATTATAGTTCCGGGCTTGGAAATATAGTTGCAAACTCTGGTGGCATTTATGATCCTAATATAGAATCGCAATGCTTCAAATCAATTTCCACATTAAATAAATTCTGAACTCGGAATTAATAAATCATCCCTTTACAATTTCACTCCAGATTTAGTTCCGAGTCCAGAACTAATGTCAAAACTATAATACAAAGTGACAATTAAGTTCTGAGCTCGGAACTAATCATATCTATTTTAAAAAAAATTGCAATTCAGTCAAATCCCCAAATCGCAAACCCTAGTATCCTCTTATGGTGACGGAACCAAATAATCAATCCCCAAATTCAAACATGAAGGCACGCGGGAGAACTAAGAAATGCCAGGGCTCCTACCAACCGTGCTAACACAAGCAAGAAAGGGGGTTTAAAATTGAAAAATTTGCCCAACCCGAGTTAGAAATAGCGAGGTACGTCTCACTTTCTGCCCAAACTTGTTACAATGAGTTGAGGGAGAATGGTAAAGTGATTGATTCATATATTATCGATTTGAATGAGCAATGTAAGATAGGTTTGGCTGATCCTTTGTCAAAATTTCAAGATCAACATGTACTTAACCAAGGGCATTCATCATCAGCTTTCCTGTCCTTACACTGCTGAGCAAATTGGTCGTGCACAGAAGAAGCATCGTCATATTACGGACACAGTTTTATCGATGCTCTTTCATTCTGACCTTCATCATTCATTTTGGATTGATGCTTTCTGTACGGCGATCTGTATCATCAACAGACTGTCTACTGCAGTTTTATCTGGCCAGTCTCCACTCCTTGTTATTTTTGGCACTACACTTGACTACTCCAATTTTCATCATTTGTTGTTGAGTTTTTCCTTATTTGAGGCCCTATGTTGCGCATAAACTGGCCCCTCGGAGTATGTCTTGTATATTTTTGGGATACAATTCTCAGTGCAAGGGCCATCGATGTCATGGTCCTCTTACAAAGGAGTACATCACTCGTCATGCTCGGTTTACTGAGTTTTTTTTCTAGCTACCAGTACTGGCACTGAAACAGATTCTTCATCACTGGATGTTTTTACTTTTTTGGAGCTTTTGTCGGTTCCATCAAAAGTGTTTGAACCATCTTCTACGGCACAACCACTTATTATTTTGGAAAATTCAAATTTTCCAACTGTATCGAAAACTTAGGGTTCTTCAAAAATTTCCGTTTGTTTGCAACAAGGTGACCAGCAGCATGCCCGACACCAGCTAGCGTCACCAGCACAACCAAAGATGTCGCTGCCGCCGGCCACCCCGATCACGCTTGTACACCACGCGCCACCTCTACAGCCACCGACATCTTCACCAAATTCACCGGCCACCCCTACTTCTCCAGTGTCGTCATCATCGCTGACTGCCTCGGGTTCTGTACCTGCCGCCTCAGCCTCCGTACCATCCTCAGGATCCGTGCCTTTGCCAGTTGCTGGTCCCTTCGATATCCGATGACTACTCGCCTGCATACTGGTTCTCTACGATACAAGGATTTTTCTGAATATGATAATTATGGTTTACTGAGTGCTTATTTTCTACAACTGAGCCTCGGAGTCATCGCTCGACTGTCAAGGATCTTGAATGGGTTGCTGCTATGGACTCAGAGATAGATGCTTTGCGCACTCAACAGACATGAGAGCTGGTTTCTCGTCCTTCCCATGCAAATGTTGTTGGTTCGAAATGGATTTACCAGTTGAAGTATAAATCTGATGGCTCCCTTGACCGACACAAAGCGAGGTTAGTAGCTCAGGGTTTTTTTTGCAATTGCCTGGTTTTAATTATGATCATGCTTTTAGTCCAGTGGTGAAAGCCTCTACTGTTCGCACTGTTTTATCCGTTGCTGTTCATCGCAATTGGCCATTGCGATAGCTTTATGTGAAGAATTCCTTTCTCAATGGCATTCTGAAGTCTCCGGTTTACATGGAGCAGCCTGCTGGATACAAAGACCCTATGCGTCCTGATTATGCTTGTCGTCTATGCAAGGCCCTTTATGGTTTGAAGCAAGCTCCACGCACTTAGTTTCAGCATTTCAGTCCCTTTATGATTGGCCTGGATTTTGTATGTAGTTCTTCATATACCTCCTTATTTGTTTTCTCACAGGGTGCCTTTTTACTCTATTTATTGGTTTATGTTGATGACATTATTCTTACTGGGAATGATGGTCTTCTTATTCGGAAGTTTATTGATCGAGTTAATGAGGAGTTAATGATCACCGATCTTAATACTCTGCAGTATTTTTTGGGATTGGGGGTTATTCGTACTTCCGAAGGCTTATTCCTTGGTCAAGCCAGATATGCCAGGGAAAATTTATTGCAAGCTGGCATGCAAGACTCTGCGCCTGTTGCTATTCCATTTGTGGTTTTTTCGCAACTATCCAGCTCTTCCGGTAAGCCGTTTGGAAACCCCACATTTTATCGTTCTTTGGTTGGTGCGCAACAGTATCTATCGATCACACATCCCGACTTGTCCTATGCTGTGAATACGGTCAGTCACTATAAGGAGGCTTCTACTGATGACCATTACCAAGCTGTCACTCTGTTATGTTTGTGGTACACTCCACTATGGTCTTCGGTTTGGCGCAAACTCCCCTGCTTTACCAGTTTTGGGCTACTTTGATTCTGATTGGGCTCGTTGTATAGAGACCCGTAGGTCTACATATGGTTATGCCATTTTCCTTGGTGGCAACCTGGTTTCCTGGAATGCTAAGAAGCAGCCTACAGTTTCTCATTGTAGTTCAGAATCAGAGTACCGTGCTATGGCAAATACTGCTGCAGAGTTAGTTTGGTTGATGAAATCTTCTCCGGGACTTACGTGTGACAACGCACGCCTCATCTTGCTGTGTGATAATAATAGTGCTCTCTTCTTGGCTCAGAATCCTGTTTCTCATAAGAGAGCTAAGCACATTGATATTGACTATCATTGTGTGCTTGAGATGGTGTCTTCTGGCAAGCTCAAGGTTGCTCATGTTTCTACTGACTTGCAGCTTGCTGACATCTTTACGAAGGGTCTACCCCGTCCTCAATTTGAGTTTCTATGTTCCAAGCTTTGTGTTACGACCAGTCATACGCTTCGCTTGAGGGGGTAATAGAGATGTAAATCAATTAGAATCAAGATAAGAAAGGAATACCCTTTCTGATTGGTTTTGTATATATCTTGTTCCATATTTGTTTAGGTCTTGTATACCATTTATACTCACTATATATATGAATACACGCAGCCACAATTATTTGTGAGATTTATATTTTATCAACAGGTATGAAATTTAAATAAATCAAGTAGTTTAACTGCTGAACAAATATAGGCTAGTGACCAATATTGATTCTAACAAAGGCCGTGTTCTTTCCATATTATCTAACGTGCATTTCGTTTAGAGTCATTTCATTTCAGTTAATCAGTTCATTTCACTTAAATTCAATAAACTTTTATATTGATACTTTTAGACTTAGATTTGATCTACTATTAGTTTTAATTTTTTTTACTATGTTTAATATTGGTAGAAGATCAACTCAAAAGAACATATTGTAAAAGGGTAAACCAAATGAAGAGTAATTTATATTCTTATCTTTTGAATATAAAAAAAGAAAGGAAAGGTTTCAGTGTTTCAGGATGAATAGTATATATTATCCAGGAAAGAAAATGAAGATGATACGATCATGAAACAGAAACTAATTAACTACATATGAATAAATTAAGCATATGCATGCATGCGGGCGATTTTTTTTCTAAATGGTGGGACTGCGAGGGGATCGCTGTTATCTTGTCTTTGCTTTATTATTGGAGCTTTCATTATTAATTCCAGAACAAAAATGCACGTACTAGCTAGATCCACATGGAGAAATATATGTCCACAGGATTTGTAATGTACACCGTATTGAGAAAATGTTCCTGGTTTCCTATCCTTTTTTCCTTTTCATTAGTGCACGGGTAACTAATTTTCGGAAATATTCGTAATAGTACAGACTATCAGACTTGTTGACAGATATTTTAAATATTTTTACCATAAATTTGTTATTGATAGATGCTAATTAGAGTGAATGTCAATTTCATTAATTAGTATGATTACCGTTGAGCGTTTACTCTCTTCCGTCTTCTTTTTAACTTTTTTTACTTCAATTTCGAAAGTAAAATGAGTCAATCTCTTGAAAGACGATATTTCTATAAGTCATGGAAAAACCAAGGTTTAAAGTGCAAATTAGAAGAAATGAAAATAAAACTTTTGGGTTGCATTAATCGGGTTATAAACTTTACAATTACTACATGTTGCAGAATAAAGTTTTAATATTGCAACTAAGACCTTTCACCTTTTATTATTCTAATCAAACCCCGTGTTTCCGTCTTTCCCAAGACCTTGCCAAGTAAAACATACATAAATTTAACTATATATAATTAAAAGTTATAGAATTTTGATATTTAATAAAATACACACAATAAAGAATGTAACAAGATCTTGTAGCATAATATTATGATAACGTATATATTAATCAATTTTTTTATATTAGTTATAACATCCATTTAAAAAAAATCTAAATGGAAACCGAGAAAGTAGATGTATATTGTGAAATGGAAAAAGGAAAGAAAGTGTAGAAACAAGCAGAAGAAACAGTAATAGAGACAGATCTCCAGACTAAAGTCAATGTTGGGACCGAAGATCACATATTAGGGCGAAGATATTTTACTGACCCAACGGCGCAACTTTGTCCCGGATCTACTCCTTCCAATGGCAGCTGCTGCACATGCAATGCTCGTATTGAGCTTGACTGTTTTATAACATTTTCTTGAGGCGTTTTATTTAAAGTTTGATATAATTGTTTCAGTTCAATTCAGATTGAGACAATTAATTTAACTAAAATTTGGGAAACTAATTAAACACACACAAAGTTGGAGGTCTGAAGTTCAGAATTTAGATTCAGAGAAAGTCTAAGGAAATGAGGCATTTTCATAAGTTTATAGACAGATCACATTTATATTAAATATATATATTTTTTATAAAATTTAAATATTTATTTTATAAGTTAAAATAAGTAATAATATGTATTTGAATGTGAAAGTAATAATGAAATATTCATGTTGCACACAAACTTGCAAAAGATATTCATCTTTAGCTCCACATTGGAAAATTGTCATGCATATAAGTGGTGAAGTTCAATATAAGTTCTTATGTGGACTTTGTTGTTCCAACAATTAGGATTTTCGGAATTCAAGAGCATGAGATGATGAAAACCACAGATTGTGTGGTTCTTGATTTGGGGGAGGAGTATTAGTTGTGTCAAACTCAAATTCCACGAATATTAATAAAGAGCCTGTAAATAAGTTGTGAATGCAACCTATCAGTAGGAGCCGTAATTTCTTTTTTTCAGCTGGCTGAACCCAAAACTACAATATTATCGGATTGATGTCCACTAACATACATATTATGGTCAGAGATTTTTTAGGAAAAATAAACAATTTGTGGAACACGACTTAATCCAATTTGCACATATCTGCATCAGGCCTGGCCCTAGTGCTAAACATATGAATCATTCGTTTCAGACCCCGATTTGGCAATTATTTAGGGATTTTTTTTAAAAAAAAATAATTATATATAATAGTAAATATTATATGTTTTAATTAGTCGCCTTAACAAATTTTCTTTTTTATTGTTATGTGAGCCCTCATTTAATAAATATTAGACACCCTAAATATTATATATGGGGCCTATTGAAATTTGGTTTCACCTAATTAGTTTAATAGTACTACCGTGCTCCAACATGCCCTATCTAACCAAGTATGCAATAAAGTAAAACATGAACACACGAGAGTTGGTTACGCAGTTCAGTGACATCCACCTACATCTGCGGGATCAGACCCAGCTCAAGAATGAATCCACTAATCAGAAATATACTGTACAAAGTACACCATACCAATATACTTATCTTATCTAATTATAACATGTGAATTCTGCTAGCTCCCCTAGCTAACGATCCGCCTTGATCAGACTCCCTCTGACCTCGAAACTCGTTGGCGTTGGATCTCCTCCTCCCAAGAAATTAAGGTATATGATTCTGAAGTTGATCGACACTTTAGGTTCATGTTGGAACACAGACGAATAGCTATAGAGAACTTCTCAAAAGATATGAAAATCTGAATGCAGATTTTCTTCAATTAAATTTGTAAGTTCCACAGTCGTGATGTCCATTAATATATATACCACGAGCAGATTGGAATTCTTCCACATTTATTTTCAAAAGATTTCGTTTCCAAATCTCATAAATAAAGGGATTTTGCTTAGAGTTAAGTGCTCATATGACCCTATGTTTTTGTCGAAAGTGCCAATATGACCCTGCAAGATCGGAATGTGTGATTATAACCCTATTATTTGAATATAAGTGCCAATATAACCCTGAAAACCTAACATTGGTTGGATTTGTATAAATTGACTATTATACCCCTGATTAAAAAATTAAAATTTCAAAAAAATGAAAAGACTATATTACCATCAGAAAACCTAATTTGCCCTTATTTCGATTTACCCTTCTTCTTCGTTAGTCGTCTGCATTAGTCATCTTCTTCAACACCTAATTATCCCCTTTGTTCTTCGACGGAAAAAGGGTGAACAACGAGTTGGGCGATGGAAAAAAGGGTAAACGACGAGTAGGCGACGAAAAAAGGCAAGTGGGCGAACGGTGGGTGTGGGGCGGAGGGATAGGGGGTGAGTAGCTAGGGTTCCGCAGTGGTGTGGCTAAGGTTTAATCGAAGGTTGGGGAAGAGCGGTGGGGCTAGGGTTTCCAGCTATGGGTGGTGATGCTCGAGGGGGATGAGAGGGGTGAGGGAGATGGTAGGCAACGACAACGAAGACATTGCTGGACGACGATGATTGGGTACGACAGGGACACCGACGACGATAGCAAGGGAGTTTTTCATCTCCATCCCTTTCTTTATTCTTTTTTCTTGATTAATACACCCAAATCCACTGACGACGGAGGTTCTTCAAGTTTGATCTATTTTTCGAGAGGATTTGAATGGATGACGAAGGTTGCGAGCTGGTGGGCTAGGGTTCCGGCTTGGTAGGTGGGGGAGTGGTGGGGGTAGAGGTGGCGCACAGTGGAGAGGAATGGTGGGGGCTAGAGATGGCGTAAGGCAGAGAGGTAAGAGCGGAGCTAGGGTTGAGCGGTGGCTGGGGAGAGGTGTGGAGGCAGTGGCAGTGGCACGGTGAGTCTAGGCAGAGGGGATTGGTGCAGAGGTGGTGACGCGGGGTCTGAGGTGGTGGCGCGGTCTGAGGTGCAGACGCAGCGGCGGTTGGCCAGCCAGTATACTCTATTGTGAACATGGTTAATTGTTTATTGCCTTGCTAGTAAGTCTACTGCCTTACATGCATCTGAATTTGTATAATGTGTTGTGAATATGGTTAGTTGTGTTTCCAGATTGAGGTTGTTTAGTTGCATTTGAATGCCTGATGCAGTAATGCTTATGAATCTGGATTCATCTAGTTTGATGTGTTGCATATGAGTCAATGTGTGTGTAAAGAAAGTCGCCTGCCTTTATGTTCCCCTGGAGAAGTTATGTCGTGATAGACATGAGTAGTTGCAGGGGTTTTATGATTCTGGAAACATTCACAATTGCCTGTCAAAAATGATTTCTTGTGTTCCATTATTTTTACTGGTGATGGTTTTCTAAACAAGTGATGTTGTCTTTGTCTATGCAAGTAATAAGTCAGTGCAAACACCAAGTTTTCTTAGAAGTGAAATAAGCAACTCGATCGTGGAACAAGTTGCTGGGAAGCTGTCTGCTGTGATCAGCTCGATCGTGGTGAAGCAGCGGCGGTGGCGGTGGTGGTGGTGGTGGTGGAGCGATGGTGGTGGTGGAGGGCCGGCGGTGGTGGTGGAGAAGCTGTGAAGAGGATGAAGAAAGAATCTAGGGGTAGTTTTGTCATTAGATTTTTAGGTTTAAGACTAGGGATATTTTAGTCCTTTTAAGTTTGGTCAACGCCAGAAATTACAAAGTCAACACCGAAATAGTGCCAAAAGGTTATATCGGCACTTTTGATGCTAAACATAGGGTTATGATAGCACTTTCTGATCTTGCAGGGTCATATTGGCACTTATGACCAAAACATATGGTCATATTTGTATTTTACCCATTTGCTTATCTCAATTATCCCATAATTTTTCATAAATCCAATTCCATAATTATAGGGATTTCCCATAAATCCAATATGATTCAATCACATGCACAATCATATATTACGAAATCTCCAAACTTCCATACTATCCACGCAATATTTTTCATGCGGATAGCACTTCTAAATCCCAGCTTTCCATATAATTCAACATGAAAAGTTTTGTAAGCATGAAATCTTGTGCAAATATAATTCTTTCTCCACATAATATTCTGATTACAATCAAATTCCTTGGAGATAGGAATTACCAAATCTAATCCCTTAAAATAAGAAATTAGAATATCTCGTTCATATCTCATTCAAAAGAATATTTATCACATCAATTCCAATTTCCATAAATCCAGTCCAATCTCATAAATGTAGGAATTGATATATTCTTCAATAAAAACACCATGGACAAAAATACTTCTTCTCGGATTACAACTCCATATTCCTTATATCACCGAAATTACATTCTTTGATGTTTCAACCCAACAATACCATATTTGCATACTTTTCACAAATTGTCAATTAAATAAATCTAAACTTTATAATCTCTCCATTTGGCATTTTATGGACCCAACTACCTTTTGGCATTTCATCACAAGAACTTATGCAAATGCGGACATCAATCTCTGAAAAAACACTCTGCATGTTGGAACATAATATCTCCCCCTGAATTCCAGAACTCCCCCAACATCCAGGAATAATAAGCAAGCTGGAACATCAATACAACGGAGCCAATAAAGTCATCCAAGAAATTCAAAACATCTCCCCATTGGGACCATAAACATGCCAAACGTAATAGACACAGAAAATCAAAGAAAAATATCCAGTAAATGCAACTCCCCCTGAAGAAAATATCTGGCCTATGATAGAACATAGCAATAGAAAAACCTTCAACCCTCTTCAGGAGCAGCAATATGTGCATCATCTAATCTGGCTTTTTCTTCCTCCAAAGCTGCAATCTAAATGGCTAGAGCTCTCAACTTCGCATTAATGGTCACAAACTTGACCTTCTTCTCATCAACATCAAAAGTCGTAGCCTCAGGATTCCATGGCAGATCATGCACATGTCTTAGATCAAATGTCCTCTTGTTTGGCCATTTCTTCAGTAAGAGTTGTAGTATTTCAATAGGGAATTCAACAGTTTACAACAATCTGGAATAGATAACAATACATAGAAGTCAAGCTAGATGCAGTAGCGTTCCCTTGAGTGACCACTGAGATTGATATCCTCTAGTAATTTCTAACAAAACTTGATCTTCTTGCCTCTAATGTAAACTCTGTTGTACCACTCAGAACCAGGACCAATGTTGCCTCTCATTAAGTTTGAATAAAATTATTCTACAACCTCTCAGTTATAATCCTTATAGATTGAGGTAGCAGTCTTGAAATCCAAATAGTCCATGTAGGCGGTAAATCCACACTCCTCATATGCACCAGATCAGCTGTCCTCTCAGCTAAAATCCTCCTCTGACATATAATATCATATCTCTCATGGCAGTCTGATCAGCAATGCCTTCGATAATCTGCTCAACTTGTGTTCCAACATCAGTCACTGATGTTGGAACATAGCAGCTCTCAGCTTCACCTGCTTTCTCTGATGTTGGAACATCATATCCTTTCATTGCTTCATAATCAACACCCTCAGTATGTATCATTGTTAGAACATCACTATACTCAACTTCCTTCACTCCATCTGTACTTTCTCCCCCGATCTCCATGTCTGGTGTTATAACTTAGGCTTGCTCACCATCTTCTCTAGCCACATTTACTGATGTTTGAACATCAGAATCTCTAATCACACTAGGCTCATCTATTTCCATGTCCACGTATTCTCTACTCATCTCCATACTCTGTGTTGGAATATGATCAACATCACAGCCTTCCAACTTCTCATCATCCTAAACCAGAATACCATGAAGAGCCATCTTTCTGATTTATTCGACCATCATGTGCATCTCATGATCAAGCTTTACCATTTCATAGTCATCCTTACTAGCATGTCAAACATAAATTCTACTAATCTTTTCACCAACTACTCATCACATCAATCACCATAATGTCTTCAACACCAACTTCCAACATATCCTACTAAACCTCCAATTTTTTTCTTTTTCTCCTGCCCAATTTTTTTGTATATTTTTCTAATTTATGTACAAAAAAATAAAATCACACAAAGCTTGAGAAGATAGTAAATTCCTCAAATTAAACTAAATACCTCAAATTCAACACACACCTAAGTGTTGTCCAAGGAGTTCAAAAGTTGCAGAGTCCAAAGGCTTTGTGAAAATATCCGCAAATTTTTCCGATGTTGGAACATCGTTAACCACCACTTCTTTCCCTATCAACCTGATCTTGAATAAACCGAAACCTTGTAGCAATGGGCTTTATCCGAGAATGCTAGACTGGATTTTTAGACATATCAATTGCACTTTTGTTGTCACATAACAACTTAAGAGGTTCTCCTTGAATTCCATAATCATTCAGCATTTGTTTCATCCGTAACAATTGTGAACAATAACTTCCAGCTGCAAGATACTCTGCCTCAACAATCGATGAAGAAATAGAATTATTTTTCTTACTATACCATAACACCAGATTTGACCCAGTAGCAAAACATCCACCAGTAATGCCTTTGCTATCATCCACATTTTCTGCCCAATCAAAATCACTATACCAATCAATATGAGAGTCTTAATTCTTAGAATGTCAGATTCCATACTTAGATGTCCCACTAACAAATTGAATTATTCTTTTGACTGCAGTCAAGTGAGCTTCCTGAGGATCAGCCTGAAATCTTGCAAACACTCTCACCATACTCATTTCAAATTTGGGCTGCATCAAAGTCACAAATCTTGTACCAAGGGTGGTAAAGTAGACCCGAAGACCATATCATCAACATATATTTGAGCAATCAGTTTATTTGATGATTCACAAAAACAAGCAAGGTGCGATCTACTCCCCCCTCGACGATAACCTTTCTGAATAGGAAAGGTAGTGAGTCACTCATACCATTCCATTTGTGCTTGTTTTGATCCATACAAAGCCTTCTTAAGTCGATGATATACTTCATCATTGACCACGCCATTTAGGATAACACTCTTGGCAACTATTTGGTACAATGTAAAATTCACAGTGCTAGCAATAGTAGGGAGAATGCGAGATTCTAACCTAGCAACTGGTGAGAATGTTTCATCAAATTCAAATCCTTCAACCTGAGTGTAGTCCTGAGCAACTAAACTTGTTTTATTATCATTGCGTTCTAATTTCCCAAGTACTTATTGCATTGCCGCAATCCAATACTCATCAAGTAGGGGCTCCTTGTAATTCTTGGGTTCAATGAGAGAGAGAAAATATTGTAGACCACCAAGTTTCCTATAATTAACACTAGGGATCGATCGAGTCCTTCTTCTACTTGATTCATCCTGCACTGATGTTGGAACATGGGAGAGTTCTAGGGAGGACGGTGTTCCAACATCGCTAAAGTTATAAGATTCATCAGTTTCATTTGTAAGATCTACCTCATCTGATGTTCCAACATCATTACGTCTCTGATATGAGAAATCACCCGATGTTGGAACATGGTCACCCGTAAGATCTACCTCATCAGATTCAACACTCAAGCAGTTCACTTCTTATTTCAACAAGTGACATTTGTCTGATAACCGAACACCATTGAGAACTTTGTTGTTGCCACGTTTCACTATGCACTTATCCTTATGGAATTTCATGATCATATTATTATCACAAAGTTAGCTGATACTTAAGAGATTGACCTTTAGATCTTCCACCAACAGAATACTAGTAAAGGTTGGAAATCCCTTTATCGACAACTCACCTTTTCCAACTAACTTGTTTTTCTTTCCATCTACAAATGTAACCAATCCACCATCATAGGGTTTGATATTATTTAGCTACTCTTGTGATTCAGTAATATATTGAGAACATCCATTATTAAGGTACCAAGTATCCCTAGGGTGTGCAATAAGGAAAGTGTGAGCAAAAAAGCACAATTTAGAGGTTTTAGGGATCCATACCTTTCTGACCATCCTTGACTGTTGCACTTGATCCATGTTGGAACATGTTGCAGGCTGACATCTATAATATCTCTGAGAAGCTTAAAGAAATGATCATCTGTATGACCTTGATAGGTACAGTAAACACACATTGAAACTTTTTGTGGGTGTGTTTTGATCACTTTTCTCTTCATAAATTAAACCTCTGTTTTTAATACGTCAGTGTTAGTAGATGATTTTTTGTAGCCTATCCATTGTCGATTTCTAGAACTCTGACCCATGGTGAGAATGTCATCCAATTTTGCTTTTCCATAATTCAATCTTTTAATAGTCATCTCAGCAACTTCAGCCCTCTTTGTCATCGAACTCAGATTTAATTTCAACAACCCAATTTCCTTTCGGAATCCTTCCACTAGGGATGTCATCTCTCTTCCTTCTTCAACTAAAAGGGTTTTCTCCCTTTTTAAGAGTTTGTTAGCATCAGCAACTTTCAGCCACATTATATACATTTTTTCATAAGCAGCATAGACATTCTCATCACTCACAATCTTTTCTTCATCATCACTCGAGGAGTATTCTTCACATACATTCTCTGTGTTGGAACATCGGACTTCAGCAACCTGAACCATGTACTTCTTCTTGTCTGATATTGGAACATCCAGTGACAATTTCTGAATCTCCATAAAGTTTTGCTCCAAAAGCCACATAATTACCTATCAGTTCCTCTTCATCATCATCACTCCATGGATTAACGTATGATTTTCCTTGCTTCTTCCAAGTGTTGGCACATTCAGCCTGGATATGTCCATACCCCCTTCACATTCTCTGCATTGAATACCTCCTGTCTACCCTAATTTACCATTTTGATTTCTTAAGGATTGCTGAGCGGCTTGCACCATCCCTGGTTCATGGTTGTTGCCAAAGTCTTGAAACCATGATGTATTCGCACCAAGCCTTTCCTGAGAATTATTATTTACCACCTTCTTCAGCATCCTTGAGAAATTCTTTGTGATAAAAGCAAGGTCTTCATTACATCATCACTATGCTCTTCATGATTTTTTCTTGATGATGATGTTTTGAATGTCAACTCCTTCGTTGGATGTTCCAACGTCATTTCATAGGTTTGTAGTGATCCCATCAACTCATTCAAAGTCATTGTGGCCACGTCCCTTGCTTTTTCTATTGTTGTTACTTTAATGGAAAATCTTTGGGGAAGTGATCTCAGCGTCTTCTTCATCAGTTTAGACTCTTTGTAAATTTTTCCAAGCTGATGTGCCATACTTGTGATGTCCCTGAGTCTTCCATTGAATACTGCAATAGTCTCATCTTCTTCCATTTTCAGATCTTAGAATTTTGTGGCCAGCGTTTGTAGCTTTGACTCACGTACACGACTTGTCCCCTCATGTACGGTTTGCAGGATATCCCATGCTTTCTTTGCTTGATGACATGTAGAGATGAGTTTGAACTGATTTTCATATACTGCAGTAAAGATGACATTTAATGCTTTGGAGTTTGCCAGACCACCTATTTTTTCAACTAGTGTCCACGACTCTTTAGGCTTAACTACTGGCTCTTTAGAACTAGATTCTCCTCCTTCGAAACTTCCAACAACTGTGGGTTTCCATTCTGTTTCAACATAGTTTCAAGCCAATTCATCCAGTGAATTTATGAACAATCGCATGTGAGCCTTCCAATAGTTGTAATTTCTTCCTTCCAGTAGTGGTGGCCGAAACACAGAAGCTCCTTTTCTGGTCGCCATTGGTAAAACTGGATCACACTTTCCTTGTCAAAACCAAGGTAAAACAAGTGACTTAGCTCTGACACCAATTGAAATTTGGTTTTACCTAATAATTACTACAGTGTTCCAACATAGCCTATATAACCAAGTATGCAATAAAGTATAGCATGAACATACGAGACTTGGTAACACAGTTCGGTGAAATCCACCTACATATGTGGGGCCTGACCCAGTTCAGAATGAATCCACTAACTAGAAAGATACAGTACAAAGCACTCCATACAAATATATTTTTCTTAAATTAATTATAACATGTGAATTCTGCTAGCTCCCTAGCTATCAATCTGCCTTGATTAGACTCCCTCTGACCTCGAAACTCGTTGACGTTGGATCTCCTTCTCCCGAGTGGAACACAGACGAATGGCTCTAGAGAACTTCTCAAAAGATATGAAAACATGAATGCAGATTTTCTTCAATTGAATGTGTAAGTTCCATAGCCGTGTTCTTCCACATATATATACCATGAGCAGATTGAAATTTTTCCACATTTGTCTTCAAAAGATTTCATTTCCAAATGTGCTTCTGAAACATATCCAAATCTCATAAATAAAGTCATTTTCCTTATCTCAAATATCCCATAATTTTCCTAAATCCAATTCCATAATTATAGGAATTTTCATAAATTCAATATGCTTCAATCACACGCACAATCATATATATATATATATATATATATATATATATATATATATATATATATTACGAAATCTCCAAACTTCCATAATATCCACGCAATATTCTTCATGCGGATAGCACTTCTAAGTCCCATTTTTCCATATGTTTCAACATGGAAAATTGTGTACGCATGGAGTCTTGTGCGAACATAATTCCTTCTCCAAATAATATTTTGATTACAATTAAATCCCTTGGAGATAGAAATTACCAATTCTAATCCCTTAAAATAAGGAATCAGAATATCTCGTCCATATCTTATTTGAAATAATATTTATCACATCAATTCCAATTTTCCTAAATCCAGACCAATCTCATAAATATAGGAAATTGATATATTCTTCAATAAAAGCACCATGGACGAAAAAAACATCTTCACTGATCACGACTCCAAATTTCTTATATCACCGAAATCAACTTTTTTAATGTTTCAACCCAACAATATTATATTTGCATAATTTTCACAAATTATCAATTAAATAAATCTGGACTTTACGCTTATATTTTTAATTTACTCCATGCTCTAAAATAGTTAGAGCCAACCCTAATTTGCATATAACATTTGCTAACTTAAATTTTGTTTTCTTACCTTTTGTTTTTTTAGTCTAGAACGTCAAAACAAACTGCGGATACAATACGTCCAACGTTCGATTCAAGAAGATCAACCAATTTTTAATTCCTAGGTTCATCCATTTTTGCCGACAAACCGCTGACTGCTATCCCCTTCACATGAATGCTTACCAGTTCGGTGCATTTATTCATACACTAACTAAACTTTATTTAATTTAATTCAAAACCTATAAAAAGATGAAAAACCCATTTGGAACCCTAGTGAATCATATTTACACTTGTTAGTTTATTAAGAGAAAAGGTTAATTCGTGGAAAATAAATGTACCCATATTAACTAGGGACGGCTACATTCAAGTCGATCAATTCTCTTTCAAAAACTGGTCTTAAATAATTAAGACATCCTTTCTCTTTATCACCAAATCAAGTATTTGGAATTAAATGAAAATCTTTTAGTACATCGACCATCTTATAAATTTGTAAACAAAAGAGGGCTATGTGTGATTAAATTCCAGCAGAAAGTCGGTGTATTCAGACTCAACCCGGTCCACCATGATTTTAAATACATCTGATATTGTCTTGATACTAGCTTGGGGAGTCCCACCGAAAGTTGCACGATTTCTTTTATTAAAATTTTTTATTTAATTTACATGTTATATATTTACGTCTCACAATGGACTATAAAAAAATTATATTATAAAGTTATTTCATCTAAAATAACTACTTCCTCGGTTTTGCTATGTTTGGCACCATAGTTTTAGGTGTTATCTTTTTGCAAGTTGAAATGTGTTGAGGTAATTGAGTGAGAACGGTAAAAAAGTTTAATGAATGTTTGAGAATGATTCATTTTTTACCATAACAGGTAATGCGTCAATCTTAGTAAACCATACAAAATTGAAAAGTGTGCAAAATTTTAAAAAAAACAAAGGCGAAGAACAAAGTCTATATGATTGTATAAAGGTGTAGCTTAGTGTTCAACTCTTTTGATAAAATTGTGAGCGTCTTCATACACCTTTTGCTTGGTAAGTTGGATGGCCTTTTCTCCTTTCATAGTGTGTACCATTTTCTTATTTGAAAGCGAGGTTATTTTTTATGATGATAAATCGAATCTTGCCCCATTCTTCATTCTTTCAAAGTGGTGGTTCTATTTCTAGATTTATATTGCTTTTTGACTGCTTAATGAAGATTTGTTATTGTTTTTCTATCATGAATCAGTTTTGGCAAGTGATTCTGCATCTGTTCTTATCTTCTGTCTAACCCTGTCTTGGATTAACTTATGGCAACAGTTGAACCCTTCTTTGGATTAACTTATTGAGTCGAGATTCGAGTGGAGAGGTTCGAGTGGTACTGGGTTCGAGTAGAGAGGGTTCGAGTGGTACTGGGTTCGAGTAGAGAGGGTTCAAGTGGAGAATGGAGAGTGTTCGAGTGGTATTGGGTTCGAGTGGAGAGGATTTGAGTGGTAATGGGTTCGAGTGGTACTAGGTTCAAGTAGAGAGGGTTCAAGTGGTACTGAGTGTGAGTAGAGAGGGTTCAAGTGGTACTGGGTTCGAGCGGAGAGGTTTGAGTCGAGGCGGATGGTTGATGGATCGAGTGGTGATGCCTTGAGAAGGATGGTTGATGGTTCTAGGACCTCGAGGGTTAATGAATCGATGGAGAGGTCTGAGTGATACTGGGTTTGAGTGGTAATAGGTTCGAGTGGAGAGGGTTTGAGTGGAGAGGGTTCGAGTGGAGAGGGTTCGAGTGGTGAGGGGTCGAGTGGTGAGGGGTCGAGTGGTGAGAGATCGAGTGGTGAGCTTTCAAGTGGTGAGGGTCGAGTGGAGAGGGTTCGAGTGGTACTGGTTCAAGTGGTGAGGGTTCGAGTAAAGGTTAGGGTGAAGAGGTTTGAGCCGAGGGGTGAGGCCTTGAGGGTGATGGTTGATGGTTCCAGGGCCTCGAGGGTTAATGAATCGAGTGGAGATGCCTTGAATCGACACCCCTCAAAGCTGATGGTTGATGTTCAAAGGGTGGATGGTTCAAGTGGTAGGGAGGTCTCAAGGCGAATGGTTGATGTCCGAGTGATGGATGGTTTGAGTTGTGGCGTGTTGGGTGTTTAAGAATTGATGGTTCGAGGGGTGATGGTTTCAGGAATGGATGGTTGGTGTTCGAGGGATAGGTGGTTCGAATGGTGGTGTCGTGGATGGTTCGAGGGGTATATGCCTCTAGTGGATCATAGTTTAAGAGCTAATGTGGATGGTTCGACGCTCTCAATGGTATACTCTCTCGACGGTTGGTGAACTCTCTCGAGGGGTGGTGTACCCTCGAGAACTGGTAGACCTCTCTCAAGACGTTGATAGCGTTGCCTCGAGGGGTGGAAGGTTTACTCTCTCTCCAGTGGTGGATGATTTACCCTCTTGAGAGGTAGATGGTGTACCATCTTTTGAGGTCGAGTGGTACTGGGTTTGAGTGGTATTGGGTTCGAGTGAAGAGGTTTGGGTGGTGAGGGTTCAAGTGGAGAGAGTTTGGGTGGTGAGGGTTCAAGTGGTACTGGGTTTGAGTGGAGAGGGTTTGAGTGGTTTTGGGTTCGAGTAGAGAGTGTTCGAGTGGTATTGGGTTCGAGTATAGAGGGTTTGAGTGGTACTAGGTTCGAGGTGGATGGTTGATGTTCAAGGGGTGGGTGGTTTGAGTGGTAGCGAGGTGGATGGTTGATGGATCGAGGGGTGATGCCTCGAGGAGGATAGTTGCAGGTTCTAGGACCTCGAGGGTTAATGAATCGATAGAGAGGTCCAAGCGGTACTGGGTTCAAGTGGTAATGGGTTCGAGTAAAGAGGTTCGAGTGGTACTGGGTTCGAGTGGTGAGGGGTCGAGTGGAGAGGGTTCAAATAGAGGATTCGAATGGAAAGGGTTCGAGTGGTACTGGTTCTAGTGGTGAGGGTTCGAGTAGAGGTTAGAGTGAAGAGGTTTGAGTCAAGGGGCAATGCCTCGAGGGGGATGGTTGATGGTGTCAGGGCCTCGAGGGTTAATGAATCGAGTGGAGATTCCTCGAATCAACACCCCTCAAGGCGGATGGTTGATGTTCAAAGGGTGGATGGGTCGAGTGGTAGGGAGGCCTCGAGGTAAATGGTTGATGTTCGAGAGGTGGATGGTTCGAGTGGTGGCATGGTGGATGTTCAAGAACTGATGGTTCGAGGGGTGATGGTTCCAGGAACGGATGGATAGTGTTCAAGGGATAGGTGGTTCGAATGGTGGTATCATGGATGTTCGAGGGGTATATGCCTCGGGTGGGTCATGGTTCGACGCTCAGTGTTATACTCTCTCGAGGGGTGGTATACCCTCGAGGGCTGGTACACCTCTCTCGAGACCTTGATGGCATACCCTCGAGGGGTGGAAGGTGTACTCTCTCCAGTGGTGGATGGTTTACCCTCTCGAGAGGTAGATGGTGTACCCTCGAAGGGTGGTTGGCAAACTTCTTGAGGGGTGGATAATACTCTCTCTAGTGGTGGATGGTATACCCCTCTCGAGGGGTGGATAGTATACCCCTCTCGAGGGGTGGATAGTACTATCTCCAGTGGTGGATGGTACCCTCACCACTCGAACTTCTCCACTCGGACCTTTCCACTCAAACCCTCGAACCTTCTTTATTCGAACTCTTTCCACACAAACCCAGTACCACTCAAACATAGTATCACTCGAACCTCTCTACTCAAACCCTCTCCACTCGAACCCTCTCCACTCGATTCCTCATCACTCGAACCTCACCACTGGAACATCTTCACTCCAACCCTCTCCACTCCAACCTAGTATCACTCGAACCCTCTCCACTCCAACCCAGTATCACTCAAACCTCTTTCTGACCCACTCTATGCGAACCCTCTCCACTCGAACTTTCTATTCGAACCCTCTCCTCTCGAATCCTCTCCACCCGAACCCTCTATTTGAACCCTTTCCACTCAAACCCTCTATTCGAACCCTCTCCAATCAAACCTAGTACCACTCGAACTCCTATTACTCGAACCGCTCAACTCGAACCATCTCGACTCAAACCATCTCCATTTGAACCCTCTCCATTCGAACCCGCTCCACTCGAACCATCTCCATTAGAACCTTCTTTATTCGAACCCTCTCCACTCGAACCCAGTACCACTCGGACCTCTCCATTGATTCATTAACCCTCGAGGTCCTAGAACCATCAACCATCCTCCTCGAGGCATCACCCCTCGATCCATCAACTATCTGCCTCGCCACCACTCAAACCATCCACCCCTCGAACATAAACCATCCACCTCGACTCAAACCTCTCGACTCGAACCCAGAACACTCGAACATCCCCGCTCGAACCCCGTACCACTCGAACATAGTACCACTCGAACCCAGTACGACTCAAACCCTCACCACTTGAAACTCTCCACTCGAACCCTCTCTACTTGAACCCAGTACCACTCAAACTCTCTCCACTCAAACCTTACCACCCGAACCCTCACCACTCGAACCCTCACCACTCGAACCCTCACCACCCGAACCCTCTTCACTCGAATCCAGTACCACTCGAACCCTCTCCACTTGAACCCAGTACCACTCGAACTCCTATTACTCGAACCGCTCACTCGAACCATCTCGACTCAAACCATCTCCATTTGAACCCTCTCCATTCGAACCCTCTCCACTCGAACCATCTCCATTTGAACCATCTCCATTCGAACCCTCTTCATTCGAACCCTTTCCACTCAAACCCAGTACCACTCGGACCTCTCCATCGATTCATTAACCCTCAAGGTCCTGGAACCATCAACCATCCTCTTCGAGGCATCACCCCTCGATCCATCAACCATCCGCCTCGCCACCACTCAAACCATCCACCCCTCGAACATCAACCATCCACCTCGACTCAAACCTCTCGACTCGAACCCAATACCACTCGAACATCCCCGCTCGAACCCAGTACCACTCGAACATAGTACCACTCGAACCCAGTACCACTCAAACCCTCACCACTTGAAACTCTCCACTCGAACCCTCTCTACTTGAACCCAGTACCACTCGAACTCTCTCCACTCAAACCTCACCACCCAAACCCTCACCACCTGAACCCTCTTCACTCGAACCCAGTACCACTTGAACCCTCTCCACTCGAACCCAGTACCAATCGAACCCTCTCCACTCAAACCCAGTATCACTCGAACCCTGTCCACTCGAACCCTTTCTACTCGAACCCAGTACCACTCGAACCTCTCC
This sequence comes from Rubia yunnanensis, assembly GCA_037428765.1. NCBI lineage: Eukaryota > Viridiplantae > Streptophyta > Magnoliopsida > Gentianales > Rubiaceae > Rubia > Rubia yunnanensis. Next base: position 8,090,849 of record CM075064.1, read on the forward strand.
ACTCAAATCTCGACTCCAACTCTCTCCACTCGAACCCTCACCACCCGAAATCTCTCCACTCGAACCCTCACCACCCAAACCCTCTTCACTCGACAACAATATGAATCATTAAACATTTAAGAGAAAAGTAAATGTATAACCATACATAATTTACATAAGTGAAAATTTAACCTTTTGGTAATTGAAAGTGCAATTATAACCCTAGATAATAAGTGTAAGTTCAAGTATACTCATTCTTATAGATTTAGGCTGGAAGTCAATGAAAAGACTATTTTACCCCTGTGAAAAAACATGAAATGTCAACAATATGAATCATAAAAACAACAAAGTCATAAATTCAACCATATGTACTCCTTATAGGACCCAGAAAAAGCACTTTGATTCATATTGTTTTTTTTTATAAATTTGATTAATTGGAACATCATCTTCTACTACGACATGTTGCCTTCTTCTTCAATTTCAATCTCGTCTCCAAAAGATATGGTGGTATATTTTGGTACAATTTCACCTTCTCTCTAGCAACTTTACTTGAACTATATATTAAATATTTGGAATTTCATTGTTGCAGAAGAGAGGATGATCTAGATTATCAGTTACAGCAACCATATAATAATATTACCTGTGAGAATTCATAAATTTTGGATCCTTTACGATTCTCTGGCGATGTAGGACATCTATGATGAGAAAAAAAAAACCTGCCAAAGGTGGTAATCAACTAAAGGAACAAGAAACAGATAAGTCCAGAGATTGTATTTGCTTTCAACATAAGGTCATGAAGATCTCCGAGGGGTTCCAACAGGATCAATAGCTTCAAAGAATACAGGATCCCACCATCAAATTGTGAAGAAAACCAAAATTGACCCAAATAATTATATTAGAATAAGCATGGGAACCAAGAAGCATATTCATCTAAAAATATAACATGTGAAACATATCATGTCAAATATTAATAATGATACGTGCAGACTTTGGTGCAATGAAGTTTGCAGCAAGTATCTTAGTTAATGTTACATGCACTAGCGTGATGGTTAGAGATACTGCAAGCACATTTCCAATCAATCTCCAGCTCTGTTGATATTAGGACAGAACAATCAAAATTGGCACTTTGTTGCTTTACTATAAAAGATATAACTAAGCCTAGCTAAACAATACTAACAAAAACAGTAAAAAGAAATCAATTGCAATAAAAAAAGAGATATAGTAGAAGTACACAATTATTGACATGCAAGTGAAGAAATACGATAAAATCTGCTTTCAACATATTGGACTTCCAGTTACTATATTAGCAAGAAACAACGTAGGTCTTGGCTCCAACTTTATTGTTAATTTTCTCGATTTCAACATCCATGTAAGGTGATATTACACCATTACATATATTTTACACTCAAAGAAGTGTTCAATTGTTGCCATAAGTTAATCCAAGGCAGGGTTAGACAGAAGATAAGAACAGATGCAGAATCACTTGCCAAAACTGATTCATGATAGAAAAACAATAACAAATCTTCATTAAGCAGTCAAAAAGCAATATAAATCTAGAAATAGAACCACCACTTTGAAAGAATGAAGAATGGTCAAGATTCAATTTATCATCATCAAAACTAACCTTGCTTTCAAATAAGAAAATGGGCCACTGTGAAAGGAGAAAAGGTCATCCAACTTACCAAGCAAAAGGTGCATGAAGACGCTCACAATTTTATCAAAAGAGTTGAACACTAAGTTGCACCTCCATACATTCAGTGCCCAAGCTAGAAGCTCCTGCATATGCATTAGAGGAAGTCAAGATATCAGAGAGAACAAACACAAGATCATAAAATTCTACCAAGATAGTTGTTCATCAATAGCCCACCTCTGCAAATGAGAAGCAAATCATGAAAAACTTTTCATTTCTATGGTAGAAGAGAAGCATGACCAAGAAGATTGTGTTGGCATAGTAGCAGAAATCCTGTTGAAAACGATCGTTCATTTCCATTAGAAAACAACAACAAAACAATAGAAAGGAACGCTAAAATTTGGGCGGAGTGAGAAATAAAAAAACAACTCACAGTGCAGAATGCGTTTCCGCCATAGGCGAATGCCTCGTAGAGCTTCCTCCTCACTTTTCTATTTCCCATAACTCTAACAGGCTCGCTGATGCGACGAGGACACTCCGCTGGAGTATCAGAGGTAACTTCGTCTTTCCCTTCATCATCTTCTTCTTCTTCTCCCTAAAAAATGTTCAGTTTTATTAGCTTCGATAGGTTTACGGCGATAATGTAAGCGGCTTCAAACCACAGAAAACTTGGAGGCTCAAAGATTGTACCGATCTACGATTATATCATAAAACAAACATAAAATTAAGAGTCAAAGATTGTAGTCGATAGGTAAAGAATAAGGCATACTTCCTCGAGGCCACCGGATCCTTCAGCACTTCACCGAATTAATCTATCTCACGACAGAGTTTCAGCTCACGAGATTGAAGAAAAAATAGGCAATTTTCAGTAAATTTGATTTATAGGGAAGGTATTCATGTATGGATGTTTACCAAACGTCGACCATGACGATATTGGGGCGATGCCTAAGAGAGAGAAGCTGGGAGGAATTGATGTAGTTGATGCTCCCGACCATCTTTTGTTCTCGTCTTTGTCAATTCGATGCTGCATTCGCCACCCCTCTGCCGTCGCACACCATACACTTGGCTTCAAAACAAATCAATCGATTTCAAGATTACAAATTCATATCGAAACCCTAACTAATTCAATCAGATTCACGATAATCCACAATCAACTAAAATAATAAAAAGCGTAGGAGAGAGAGTACTGTATCATCCATGTCACATAAACGAAGATGAAAGGATTGAAAACAAAAGAAGAAACATAGATTGAAAATCAGATAAAGAGGAGAAGCAGGAGACTGCATGAGAACGACGTCGCTTTTGTATATTAGGTTAGTCAAAATGACTCAAATACCCCCGATTGACAGACAGAAAGTAAACAATACCTATTATAGTGTGCTTGGGATAACTAATTTGTGGTACATGTTTTTTTCTTTCATTTGGCATATGCTTTATCTCCCATATCTTTCTCTAGAGTTTATTTACATTTTAATTCAATGTGGCGGAGCCTGAGGGTTGTGTATGGAAGTTCATGGATCCCATTGGCAGGTCATATACTCCACCATATCCTTTTAGCTTTTTATCTTTTCTCTTTTCCATTATTCTTTTTTATTTATATTTAAATCCCTGAAATGAGTTGATTATCTCGGAGAAGAAGATGATGACGATCGCCACTGATCTAAACTCCGTCGAAATCCCAAACCAAATATGCATCCAAACTACCGCCGACCTCGCCGATCTGAACAGCCTAGAACTCCCAGTGATTGAGAAACGGGAAAGAGAAAGGCAGACCCAGTGCCACCATTGAAACCCCCCAGTGCTGATCCTCTTCCGACCACCTCTCATTCCTCCCATCGAAACCCCAGCAAGGATGGATTGCTCTAGCGCCAAAAACCCTACTTGGAACACCCATCTTCTTATTTGACATCGATGGAGTGGAATGGTGTGAAGATGACAGCGGTGAGGGATGGATTTCAAATCGACGTCGGAAACCCTACTAGCGTCACAACCGAAACCCCCAACGCTGATCTTCTTCTTCGACAGTGATGGAGTGGAATGGTGAGAAGATGGCGGTGGTGGAGGGATGGAGTCTGCGGAGGGATAGACTGGTGGCGATGGATTCGGGGGAGGGATGGAGTTCAGATCGGCACCAGAAGGGTTAAGGGATGGAGAGATGAAGTTCAGATCAGCACTAAAAGGGTTAAGGCAAAAGGCGATCATCCGCTCGCCCTCAGCGGCCCATACCAGCCCACACCCAGGCCATCATATGAGAGGTAAATCCCTTAGCCCAGCACCAGGACCCATGGGCTTGGCATTGCCTCGGTGCGCACAAGGGAGCCTTGCAAAGCAAGAACTCCCCACACTGCCGCTGCCGAGGATCGAACCTGGGTTTATTGGCTTTCCCACTCATGTCCCAACCACTGGGGTACACCCGTGGGTGTTACTAAAAGGGTTAAGGGATGGAGGGATGGAGTTCACTTTAGACATGGAAAGAAAGGAAAAAAATAAATAAGGGGAAAAAAAGAAAGAGAAAGAAAAATGTGAAAGTCAAAAGAAAAATTAAAAAAATAAGAAAAGAAAAAAGGAAATGTGAAATTACTAATTTGCCCTTATAATTAACGTTTTTGATTGAAGTTAACGTTTTGACCATACGGAAGGGCCAAGATTAGCAATTTTGTTAATTGAGGGGTCAAAAGTGTTAAAAAAACAAGATAAGGGGCTAAAAGGGGATGATGGAGCCTCCCAAGTCGCTCGCCATTTTCAAAATTACCTTTCAACCCATCAGATAAGGAAGTGTTTGAGAAAATAATAATAATAATAATAATAATAATTTAAGAGAATAATTACATACCACATGTAATTTCAAGTCTTGAGTATTATTGTATTTTTTTATTGAATATTACTTTATTAAAACTTAATTTACTAGTCTTGCTATAAAAAATTTTGGCTCCGCCCTTAAATGTCTTCAATGTAGTTAGGTTTAGTTTTAAAATTTTTAATATTTAAATCTTGTAATGCTTTCAACTTCGTTTCAGTATTTCTTTTGTTAATTGTTGTTGGACGATTTCTGTTAGCTTGAAATGAAACTGAATCTTTTACTTTTTAAATGAACTATAGCATGTAAACTTACGTGATGAAATTACTCCCAAATTTGTTTACATACTGTATTGGTATAATAACTGAAAATCGAGTAACAATATAAGTAACCAAACTATAACAGTGTATCAACAATATAATGTTTGTTGACATTAGCGTAAATTAAGAATGCCAAAATTAATTATATTTTTGTAAAGCTTCCAGGTTGTCAGGTGGTCAGTGTGGTTAACAATTTTCTTGAAAAGTCAAAGATTGCAAGCTTTCCCACTTAACTTTTCTTGGTTGAAATTTTGGCGATTTCAGCTTCTCTAAAGTCAATATCCCGCGTAACTAAAAAGGTAAATTAAAATATGAAAGGTCACATTTAACTCAAAAGTGCTTAATTCAATTCGTTTGCTTTTGCACTTTATATCTTTATATTGCTACATGAGTCCCTAGTCACCTACTTTAATTCCACAAGTCAAATTTATTAATTTGTATTTAATTATAATAATCATAATAAACTAAATTAAAAGAAGATGAGTTTTAAAAAACTTGATCCTAAATTCTATAGATTTACGTTGTTGACAGTATCTCGATATAGTCATGCAAAAATTAAAATAAAATGATATAAATAGAATTTAAATTAGGATACCATGCATTGAACTATATTTCTTTTTCATTATTAATTGATCAATGTGTATAACGAAAAGTTTATATTACATGCAGTATAATCAAAGTATAAAATTAAACGTATTATATTAGGGGAAAGTCTCAGGAAAGGCCGTCTTTCCTGAGACTTTCCCTTAATTGAGTATAAGGTGTGAGTTTTCCGACTTACTTAAGTATATAAACGTAGTCACGTAGAGAATTGAGGATACCTTGCAAGACGATTTGAACTACTTCTTCTCTTCCAACTAAAATTGTACTCTTGATTTTTTAATACTATTTCTATTAAAATTTAATTATATATTTGAATAGATATATGAATAATAATATTATCGTATATTATATTGTTTAATTCGTTGTAACAACTGGTTTCTAGATATCAAATTTTTATTTACCATTATTATACGTAAATAAACATGTTAACGATCAAATATGTCTCTTGAACGACATGTAAAAAGCAAGAATGTAACTCTCGCTTGATAGAGGGGGTACTACCTTCCGAAAGTTAAAATGTGTACTCCCTCTATTTCTTTAATAGTGGCACATCACTTTTGATGTTAGAATTTAAGAGATGCTAAATGAGTAGATGAAATTGAATTGAAAGAAGAAAAAGTAAAATGAGTGGATGTAATAATCTTAAACTTGCCACAAATAGAAAGTGTCAATATAAAAGAAATAACCCAAATTAGAAAGTGTTAATATAAAAAAAATAACCCAAATTAAAAAGTGTGTCACTATTAAAGAAACGGAGGGAGTATTTTGTTGGGGCGGGATAGTATCAAAGAAGTGACCACATTTATAGAGTAGTCTCCTTTAATATTTTCTTTTAGTACGTGGAATGCCCTGTTAGTAATACTTCGTTTGTCCCATATTAACTCACGCACTTACTTTATGGTACCATTCTTTATTAAAATTTGAACGCATATTTGAATAGATATATGGGACATAATATTATTGTATGTGATATTATTCAATTCATCGTAACAAGTAGTTTCTAGAAAGTAACAAGTTGTTTGCCGTTATGCCAAGAACACATTGTAATCATAGAATAAAAAATATATGATCGATGAATATTATGTTTGTATTACCTCGATAGAGGATCAACTTGATAGTCACAATCTGAGGTGAATTGACCACAAGCCGCACACGTGTCCGGCCTCTGTAGGAATCCACATAGACTCCTTTCTTAGGATCCTCTAAAAGATTAACCGGTTACTAGATCGATGACTAGGTCTGAAGAGTTCTATTGTGTTTTTCATCTCTTATCATCTCAACAACCAAGACTATAAATAAGGTTAGTATTGGCAACCATAGCAAAAACCCTGACACCTTATTTATAATTAAGTCCCCATGATCCATATATCTTATATATTAATCTTTCAAGTTATTTTAACCCAATAAGCAGTCCTATGTGTGTGATCCTATAGGTTTCTAATCACGTTGGCAGTAAATATGAATTGGATTCAGGACATAAACCAACAAACTCCCAATTGGCCTGAAGACAATTAACTGAGATTTCCAACCCATATTTACAGATCAAGATTGGCCTCTAGTCAGACATCATGGCCACCCAAGTGATAGGAAAGATATGTGATCGTTTTCACCTTTCTAAATAATAGGATATCGTGCAACTAATATCCTTTCACCATGCTATATCCCAATTAGTTCAAGAGTAAGGATAAGTGATAACTCTTAAAGAACTAATTATTTCTTTTCTTGTTCTCCAAATATGACTTACATGAAGTTGACTTTAGAACACCTTCTAAAATCACTTCTAGTTTGCGCAAATATTTTTAAAGTCATATTCCAACAGATGGCCATAGGGGGGGTATGTTCTTCTTACTATTAGAAGTGGTGAATCCTTTATTGACTGGTGAATCCTTTACTGACCATAAACTATTCATACATGCTTCGTACTACACACAACTCTAAAAGCACAATAACCAACTAAGTTTAAGGACAACAGGAGAAACAAGTATAATACTCCACACTCTAGACACTCTTATGATCTCAAGTCTGAGGATCATTTTCACTTTATGTATAGAGATAATTTCATTAGCACTTAAATAGTTCACCTTATGGAAAGTCTCAAGACGGGTCAATCCAATGAACTTGTTCTCAAACAAGCATCCACACATTTGTTCCTGTGTCTCTACACATTAGTTTATGAGATCAAATACTTCGTACAATAGGAAGGAACAAAACATATGCTAGTCTATTTGTATTAACAATGTCCTATCTTATTAATACTATGACTAGAGATACTTTAAGAATAATATGTAAGCATGTAAAGAATCTCATCATCGTAACACTTTACGATTTCTTTCATACAAATATTATTCAAGGGACTTTATTATTTATCTATTGTAATTAAACAAAGGAAAAATAATAATAAATAGCTCCATATCACCAAAAATTTTGCATAAACTCAAGTTGGATTTTATCTTGTCCACATACTAAACTCCCACTTTGACTAAACCAATTCCCTCTAATTGTTTTAGTCAACTGTTGAACAACTTCATCTTCAACAGGAATCTAGTGGACATTACTTTCTACTCTTAATATCTTATCGTTGATCAAAATCAATTGATAATACTTCGCATCAATGGGTCCAATAAATATTTGAACACTTTATTGTACTAGAGATGTAACATAAAATAATCAAGAGTAAGTCATGAGCAATTATGTTTTTATAAGATCTAAATCATCAAAATTCTACATTACTGTAATCAGCCATATTTCTATCGAGAATAATTTCTAATACGCCTCAACGTATCAAAAATATTCTTTAAGTGTTTTAAAATGTATCTCCCCTTGAATACATACAAACAACATCGTCTATCTAATAGACACTGACTGCAAAAGTCAATGTTGTGAATTCTAACATTTAAGAATGACTAAATTATTTTTTTAGCCCCCCTACAAAGTATCTCATACCATGTAGTGGTTCCCATTTGCAAATCAACCCTTAGACGGCACCTAACAAATTAAAAACAATTTGTTTGGTCCCCAAAGGTGGTTTTCAGGGAAAATCAACGGTAAACTTGGTTAAAATATGTAAAATAACCATTATACCCCTGCATTTAAAAAATAAAATATCTTTGTCTTCTTGAACTTGACTTCTTCCAACGTCGTGCCTTTAACCCTTCACTGGTGACATGGACCTTCTACTGGAGCTCTACGTGAGTTCCCTTCTCACCTCATTGGCGCGAACACCGGATCCGGGTCCACCGCGGCCCCGACCCATAGACTGATCCACTCTACTCCCCGGTGAATGCCCCACGACGGATGACTTATGCCAAAAAGATCTCTGCCCGTTGAATTCTCTCTTGTCCGTTGCCGCCATCGACACACTCCCACTGTGTGCGCTGGCGTCCTCTTTCGGGAAGTCCTCCATTGAACCAAAATCGGCGATGGCGAAAGCGACGACCTTCTTCAACTGCTGTTGTTGCCAACAATTCTGAATGTCCTTCGCAATGGCGGCAGCAGCGGCTGAAGGAGCGGCAGAGGCAGAAAAATGAGCTCTTATCGACGAAAAAAAACTCTCATCGACGAAAAACAAGCTCTCATCGACTTGTTCCTTTTGTTGTGGTTCTCCGAAAAATGAGCTCTCATTCGAAAAAATGAGGTATCATCGGTGGAAGGCGGTGGTGGCAGGTGGCAGGCGGCGGCGGAAGGCGACGACGGAAAGAAAATTTTAATTAGGAATTTTAAAGAAAAATTTTAAAATTAGGAATTTATAATTGAATTTTTTTAATTATTAAAATTACCATTATATCCCTGATTATACCAAAAAACCATTTAGTCTTACCAGAAAATCACCTTTGGGGACCAAACATATTTTTTTGAATTTGTTGGGTACCATCTAAGGGTTGATTTTTTTATTAAAAAATGGGTAATAACTCAAATGAGCCCCCAATAAAATTCCTCCCATCCCCGTGCCCTTGGTGGGAATTGAACCCATGACCTCATAGTAGTAGCACTAGACTTCTACCGCTAGGCTAACATTAATTCCCATTTTGCACAATCTATAATAGTCTTGATACGAAATTTGCCTCTCGCACCACATTGTCGCAGAATATGACATGGATAAGCCACCTACCACATTTACGAGACTTCTGGATGCCTAAAGATTTCAAACTTCCTCTACACGTTAAAGTTTATGATGGTACCACGGATCCAAAAGAGTTCTTACATTCATATAGAAATAGTATGAGATTATGGGATACAAACATTGAACTAGTTTGCAAAGCGTTTCCCATGTTTCTATCAGGCACTGCGATTACGTGGTACGAAGACCTTCCACACGGAAGTATCAAGTCTTGGGCACAATTGTCAGATTTATTTTTGGGACGTTTCTATCAAAAGCAGAATTTCACTAGAATGATTGTGAATCTCAACAATATAGCACAGGGAAACGATGAAAGCCTCGCAGAGTACTATAGCTGGATCGTCACGGAGAGCCTGCAAGTTCGAGATTTGTCGTTTCAATCATCATTAGGTGCTTTTGCGGGGGGCATGAGATCTTAAGAGTTTTACAAGGAGCTGACAAGCGATATGCCAGAAAACCCAAGGGAATTGCAAAAAATGATTGAGCGGCATGTGCGAACAGAGGAAGCAAAAAATTGAAAGATAGAGAAGGAGCGGGGTGAAAAGCGAACAATGGATGATTCACAAAAATCCTGGCCTAAAAAAGGAAAAGTAAACACTACTTTCAGAAGAGGAGAACAAGGGTCGCAGGATTCACCATTTCAATATACACCTCTGACGATGACTAGGAAAGAAATATGGCTAGCAATAATTATCTATTCTGAGAACCAGCAACGATGATAGCACCGCCAGAAAAAAGATCCCGAGAATTTTATTGTGCTTTTCACAAAGATCATGGCCATGACATAGATCGAAGAGAACCTAAGGAATGGAAACTTGGGCCAGTACAGAATGGAAGCAACAAGTCAGTATGGGAATGCAAGCAAAACACAAAATCCATTTCCATGAAACAAAGGTGTTGCGGCGACAATGGCTAAGAATAAAAAAATGACGGCGGTTGTATAATACAATGACAGCGTGGATGACGAAGCACAAGAGACAATTATTTTCTCCATACACAGTTCCACGGATTTGCTGTCAAACAATGCGTGGAAGGCCATGGCAAGGTACTCCCCTCCACAAGAGCCAGTTGATAAAAGGTTCCATCCAAATGAAGCAATTACCTTATGCGAAGAGGATGCAGTACCCAACTCTTCGTCGTACAACGATCCAATGGTCATCATAGCAAAAATTAGAAATGCAACTGTCCACGAAGTTTTTGTAGATGACGGTAGTGAGGTCAAGATATTTTTTGTCAATTTCTTCGTCAGGTTGGGATTCAAGAGAACATATTTAAAAAGGTCTACATCTTCACTGGTTGGATTCACAGGGCGAGTGGAAACACCTTTGGGAAATATACATTTTCCCGTGATGATCGGGGAAAGTGGGAAAAATTGCACAATCATGTGCAACTTTGTGGTTATTGATGCCCCAAGTACATTCAATGCTATAATTGGAAGGCTGTGGATGAACAGAGCTAAGGAAATCTAGTCCCCTTATCACTTGGTAATTAAATTCCCGACCCCAGCTAAAGTAGCAATAATTAGAGGAAACCAGCATGCAGCCAGGTAATGCATGGTTATAACAATAAAGGTAGGGAGGATAGGAGAAAAGGCGAAGCTGGTAAACACTATTTCAGGAGGAGACATGCTAGAACATTTGGATTAGTCAGTGGACCTAGGTGAAGAAACATAGTTGGTAAACCTAGATGCCAAAAATGACCCGTGATGCATAAAGATTGGAAAATTTCTTCCAGCTGAAGAAAAGGCGAAGGTATCCAAATCTTGCAAGGCCATAGGGATACGTTCGCATGGGACGTACAGAACATGGGAGGGGTAAGCTCAGATATGACTACCCATTCGTTGAATGTCAGTAGCTCAACTAAACCGATCAAGCAGAAACAGTGTTGCTTTGCCAGCAAAAGACAGAAGGCGATCAAGGAAGAGGTTGCATCGCTGTTACAAGCCAACATAATAAGGGAAGTCATATGCCCAACATGGTTAGCAAAAATGGTCATGGTGAAGAAGACAGACGGGGCTTGGGGGATGTGTATTGACTTCACGAACTTGAATAAAGCATGTACAAAGGATTCTTATCCTCTTCGAAAGATCGTTTAACTGGTGGAAGCGATCTCAGAATACGAAGTCTTAGCTATCCTGGATGAATACAAAGGATATAATCAAATAATGATGAACCCGAACGATGAAGAGAAAATAGGCTTTATAATGAGCTTCAGAATATTTTGTTATGTGATGATGCATTTTGGCTTAAGAAAGTGGGAGCAACGTACCAGAGAGTCATTGACAGGGCATTCAGAAACCAAATAGGTAGAACTGTTGAAGCATATGTTGACAATATGGTGATAAAAAGTAAGAAGGTAGGAGACTTTGCTGACGACTTGAAAGAAACGTTGGACACTTTGAAGGACATAGGGATGAAAGTCAACCCTAAAAAATGTATAATCAGAGTGGGGCAGGGAAGTTCTTAGGGTACAAGGTTTCCATAAAGGGTATAGAGGCTAACCCAAATAAGATACAAGCCATAGTGAATCTTTCCTAACCACGAACAGTTAAATAAGTACAAATCTTAATGGGATCATTGGCAGCGCTCAGTCGTTTCGTATCAAAGGCTGCAGAAAAGCAGTTTTCATTCTTTGCAGTACTACAAAAGGCGAGAAAATTTAGTTGGAGCGATGTCTGTCAGAGAGCATACGAGGGGTTAAAAGACCAGCTCCGAACGTTTCCAACGCTGAAGTTGCCCATGCCGGGAGAAACATTGTACTTGTACTTTGCAGCCTCACAAAATGTAGTCAGCTCTATGTTAGTTTGCTTAGAAGGTCAGAGACAGGTTCCGCTTTATTACATCAGCAAAATCCTGTAAAAGGCGGAGACAGCTTACATGCCTGTAGAAAAGCTAACCTTAGCCCTGGTCTATTCGGCACAAATATTGAGAACTTACTTTCATAGCCACACCATAGTAGTTTACACAGGGTTCCCAATCAACAATATCCTCTCTAAACCAGAGTCTTCAGGAAGATTGGCAAAGTGGGCCCTGGAACTAGGTCAATTTGAAATACAATTTCAACCTAGAACAACCATCAAAGCTCAAGCATTGGCAGACTTCATTGCCGAAATTTCAAGGGAAGAAGCACGAAAATAGAGCACTCATCAGAGCTTCACAATTGACAAAGGTAAGACTAAATGGGAGCAAGTGGCTTGGACGTTGTTCGTTGATGGCGCATCAAGCAAGGAAGGATGTGGAGCAGGGCTTCTTTTAGTGGACCCAAATGGGGGCGAGCACAGATACTCATTGCGATTCAATTTCTTGTTGACCAAAAATGAAGCAGAATATAGAGCTCTAATTTGTGGATTGGACCTCGCGATTAGAATAAAATTAGAAAGTGTCTGAGCATCCAGTGATTCTCTAATTGTAGTCCAGCAAATGCGAGGTGACTATAAGGTATGAGAAGACCAGTTCATGGAATATCTGGTCAAGGTGCGATAGCTCAAAGCCCAGCTTGAATATTTTGACATAAAACATATACTAGGATGCAAAAACACACAGGTGGTTGCATTAAACAAGCTGGCAACTGCAGGATTTGATTCCTTTGCTAAACAGGGGGATGTCATCATGGAAGTTGTCCCAGTTAGAAGCACCATATCAATGGTGGTGCTGACAATACAAGAAGGTGGGGCAAGCTAGATGAACCTGCTAATAGATTTCTTTGCAAAAGGGATATTTCCAGAAGATAAGGTGCAGGCTAGAAAGTTGAAATTGTGTTCCTCTAATTACGCTTACGAAAATGGAACGTTGAACAAAAATGGTTTCTTGTCCCCTTGGATAAAATGTGTATGGCTAACAAAGGTGACTGAGATCTGAAAAGAGGTTCATGAAGGCTTATGTGGAACGCACCAAGGAGCTAGAACGATAGCTAGAAAGATAATGAGAGAAGGGTACTACTGGGCGACTATGTTCAATGATGCACACAACTTCGTTCTCAAATGTAGGAGCTGCCAAATCAACGCTTCGCTATCGGATACACCACAATCAACTTTGACAGGAATCTACGGAGCCTGGCCATTCGACAAGTGGGGGATGGACTTAGTGGGACCATTCCCAAGAGGAGAAAACAATGTTAAAGTCCTCATTGTGGCGATTGAATACTTCACAAAGTGGGTCGAAGCTAAGCCATTAGGCTATGTTACAGCCGAAGCCACTAGAAAATTTGTATGGAAAAACACCGTGTGCTACTTTGGGGTACCACGGACTATTGTCACAGATAACGACACGGAATTCATAATTTGGCATTTACTGACTGGTGTTCGAGGCTCGAGATTACTCAAAAGTTTACCTCCGTGGTATATCCCCAAGCTAATGGCCAAGTGGAAGTAACAAATAGGACCATAGTCCAGGGGATGCAGAAGCGATTGGAAGGAAAGTGAATAGGATGGATGGATGAGCTGTCGAACATGCTATGGTCATATAGAACAACCATCTGATAGCCAACAAGAAAGATACCATATACTTTGGTGTATGGTCACGATGCAGTCATACCCGTGGAAATTGGAAATTAAAGTCTCAGGATAAGCAATTATAAGGAGATGGACAATCCAGAGGTGCTGAAGTTAGAGCTAGACGAACTAGAGGAGCAAAGGAACTTGGAAAGTATCACAAAAGCTAAACATAAAGAAATAGTAGCAAGAGCGTACAATCAGAAAGTGAAGGAAATGTTATTTCAGATTGGGGATCTGGTGCTAAGGAAGAACGAGGCTAGCCTTGCTGAAGAGCGATGCTTACAAGCTGTAGATCTTGCTAAATTAGCGATGCTTATGAGCTGTAGATCTTGCAAATTTGTGAATCAAACGAACGCAAGCTATAGATCTTGCTCAAATATTGATACTGGCAAGCTTTAGATCTTGCGGTTCATGAATCCCACAAATTACAGGCCATAGATCTTGCACAAATGATAATGCTTGCAAACTCTAGATTTTGCAGCTTTGCTAATCAAACAAACGCAAGCTATAGATCTTTCCTAATTAGCGATGCCGACAAGCTTTTGATCTTGCAGCTCTGTAAACTAAACAAGTTGCAAGTAATAAATCTTGCAACATCAACAAAGCAAGAAATACATTTAGGCGGATACGCCTACAAAGTGCAGGATCACAAAAGATTGATAAACGTGGCAGTAAAATAGATAGGACAAAATCGTTAGCAATACAAAGACAAGTCTTAAACTCCAAAGGCAACAAAACATACAGACGAGCATATCATCTATAGCAGACACTATCTACGTCTGGAAGAGCGTGATGGTCCAGAAGTAGAATAACCCTCGCAATGACAATTTGGTTCAGTCTCGTAAGAAGGACGGTTTTGCTAGAAGATCGTTCACCACCATATGGACGCTCATCAGCTCGGCGGTGACTTTCCTCTGCCTCACGCTCCTCGCTAACTAAGTGATCATATTTCCACTGCATATATAAGTAGGCAGGGTGATCGGTCATACCTATTCATCCCATACGATCAAGATGTTTGGCATAATAGGCCTTAAAGTCAGTTATAGGACCAAAATCTTTGCAATCCAACTGGATACTCATAACGTTCACTATTTCCTCGTACTGTTCTGTCCTCCTCCTTAGATTTCAAACTTCCTCTTCAAGACAATGAATATGAGATTGGACAGCGTCTGACAATCTAATTCTTCGGTCGTCACCACCAACAATTAAATCACCATGGCTTGAGGTACGCCGTGACGACAAAGGAGGAACTTGAGGTTGATTCTTGTAGTCAGCAAAAGCTTGCTCCAACTGATGAACATACAAATCAAGACAATTACATTTAACATGAAGATCTTCATTTTTCTCCTCAAAGCAGCGTGTTTATGGTAATCTGGTCATCAAACTTATTTTTCCATCCAACCACAGAGGACGACGGGTGCTCATTTTCATCTTGTCTCTTCTTAAGCTTTTCGAGCAGGTCATTAATACGACCGCATTGCTTATCAATAATCAGCATTTTCTAATGGGCTTCACTAGCCTTGCTTGCTTGTGATACACTCCCTAGCCTCCATTTGTTGTAGGAGCATCTTCGTAAGACAAATCGACTTCGATTCTTGAATAATCCACATCACACAATTGAAACATAGCATACCAGGTTGCATTAATCGAGGATACGCGACAGAGGGAATTGGTTCAGTAGCTGATGGTAAATAAGGTCATTTTGTTCGCTCAGGATCATACGCAGAACTCGCAAAGCATCTTGAGCATCTTGAGTTTCATGAACATACCTTATTTATTTTCAAGATCATCAATACCCAAGAGGAAATACTTCAAGTGGATGCCTAAACAGAGAGCCCACTCCTGAACACGAACAGGAAGGTTAAGCGATCATACATATGAGCCAGCGGACTCAAGATCGGCTAACCAACGAAAAATGTCCTTCCCAAGTGATTTAACATTGCATCCATCATGAATAAGCTTACTACAAGGGAAATTTGCGGAGGAAAATGGAGGGACATAAGGAAAAGGAAGTTTCCACAATACATAAGGGAAGTGACTCCACTCGTGTAAAAAGGTCAGCGAAAATGGCCACTGCACATTCTTCAGTAAACGATCGAGTAGCATGAAGCAAACTGATGGGTTCAAAGAGAGTGTTATTACATCCCATAAAATCAAAGCTTTTTAGAAATTTATTATCAATCAAAATGTTGAAATCATGCACATGAGTAAGGCTGATAAGAAAATGTGGGCAACAAGCATATCAACTCTTATAAACAAAGCTGTGCGAATAGCAAATACAAATACTAACTTATTGTTTTAAGAGTACAACCCAACAACCCAATGTATATGAGGAAATACTAAAAATTAACTAATTTTGGGGTTAGGGGTAGGCAAAACTGGAACAGCGGTTGCGGAGGTATCTTCGTTAGGCTTTTGAGTGGAATCACCATCGCTGGCTTGAAAGAGAGGAGCTTCGGTACTTGCATTACCCACGTTAGCATCTGGATCAACAGTCGCAGCATCAGCGCGGGGCTTAAAGGAAGTTCTTCATAATAATCCACCTCACACTCTTTCAGCTCAGCCAATGACGAGAGACTAGCAAGATGTGAAAGCAAGGCGAATGGATGACCCCCGTCAGCGACCTTATCAATGAAGGCTCGATTCAGGTCCGCCCTCTTGCTTTCCAGAGTCTCAATGCACTTCACCATCGTGGGCACGCTTTTGCAGTCACACTGGGGGGTTCCACTGTCGTACATTCTTCACAACCTCACAATACCTGACATTCCTGCAGCCTTGGAGATATCCTCAAAAATTTTATAAAAAGACTTTGTCTTGCAAAGCCGATCCACCAGAACTTGAGGATATTCAGCGGAAGCAGGTCCATTGGCATGCATATCATCAAACTGAAAAAAAAATCTTAGAGGATTCCACCTCCGCAAGCCTCGCACTTTCCCTAGCAGCGCTCACCTCTTCTTCGATAGCTTTCACCTTCTCCTCAGCAACCTTCATTTTCTCCTCAGCAGCTTTCAACAAGCTCTTTAGAAACAAACACTTAGTGTTTGTAAATTTGTATGTCTCCACCATTGAATCATCTGTGAGAGAATGCTTGGATAATCGCTCGCTCGCAATTTTCAGGCCCTCGCCAACCTTGCAAGTGTACAACATAGGGAACAAATTTACTCGCTACGTTATAAATGGTAGAGTAATATATACAACAAGTTGATCAAGGAAAATTGCAGCCTTACCGAAGCTAGTGTATCGGTAGTGAAAGGCCAAAAAAAGTATCAGAAATTACCCCCTGGGCTAGGGAGTCTTCAGTCTGCTCTGTAATTGCCAAAGTAGTTTGGTTGCCACGCCCCTTTTTAAGAGGAGAAACACGATAACCTAAGGGACCGCTGCTCTGATCCCTCTTGTTCTTCTTTTCTTTATGCGGGTTCAGAGTTCGGCGATGGCTAGCTTGCACATCATCAGTCTCTTTATCCTTAGAGCCAGTGACGACCGGCTGCAGAGAAGTAGTGTTGGCACCACCAACATTCACTTCATCGTCATTGAAGATTGACGGATCAATGTCATCTTTCGTGAGATCCATGTCTGCCACAATAAGAAACAACATAGGTCAAAATTAACTCACGCAAAAAATAAAAATAGCTATACAACCCGTTATAAAATACACATCGTAATATAGGCAAACAAGACACCTTCAGCGTGAGAGTCGGCATGGAGAAGGTGTTGGGTATGTACGCAAAGCATATCCACGATCGGCGTCTCCTTCCAATAGCAAACACTCAATTTATGAAGCTTAGATTTAGGAACTTTGTAGTTCCATGAAGGTACATCAGGCTCAGGAGTTTGTTTGGCTTTAATAAAAACATATCGCCTATGCTAATCGCCAACATCACTGGGGAAGACACTCACAAGCTCTACCCCGGAAATCACAGGATAGGGTGAATTCGTCCACGATATTCTTCACTTTTTGAAGCTGGTAGAAATTGCCAAATAAGGAAATCGTGAAAGGTATGTTTGTATTTTCACACACGTGAAGAAAACCCATCATAATAGTGATGCCCTTAGGATGAAATTGGGCCAAAGCAATCTTATATGAATGAAGTAGTGCAGTCACATATTGGGAAAATGAAAACTAGACAACGAAAGTTCAAATATGCTAGGTAGCAAGATATATAGCCATGAGGAGGATTGTTAACGCACTCAGATTTAGAAGGTGAACAAAGCTTATAAGATGATGGAAAAGGAAAAAAGTTCTTTAAGTCATTCACATAGGATATGGTCAAAATGTTGGGAACGATGGAGGATCCGGCAACATGATTGGAATCCCCGTTGGAAGCAGCATTTTCTACGGGGAACTTACTATGATTAAAAGAAGACATAGAGGTCCTAAAATGGGGAAGCGATAATCTCAGTTAAAATACAATAAAAGCAAATATACTACAAAAGGGATCTGTAGAAAACAGGTCGGAGAAGATGATTTAAAGTAAGTCACATAGACAACCATAACCAGAGAAAAAGAATACAGTTGAGGTAAGAGAAATAATTCAAACAAGGGAACTTGCCCTTGAAAGAGCTGAGGCTGGATTACGGGAATTAGTACAAAAAAAGACAAACTCTGGGCGATGGGGATGAGAAGCTGAAGCGAGAAGGAAGAAGGAAGAAGGAACCTTAAATATAGATAACAAAATAAGCAAATAAAGAGGAAAAGCAGAGTAATGATGAGTATCTGACAAAAAGCAAAGTACCTTTTTGATTATATTGAGACAACGACGGTATATGAACAGACAACACACTGATTAAGGGCTACATTCAATTCTTCGTTTAAAATTCCCCATTTAAGAGATATAGCGATAACAAATGTCATAAAATTTCAGGCTGGAATACTGAACAACGGTGAGAAAATTGCGGAGTTAAAAAAAAATATCACTGAAAATACTGCCTTGGCATGTGGAGCCCAAAAATTCAAAAAATTAAATTTGAATAGCGATAGAAGGGAAAATTATAGCCAACAACACAAAATCAGTTCGCAAGGATGAAAGTAGTTTCCTCATCACGAACATCCTTTACAAACAGTGACATCATTTCGCGCTCAGACTACAAACAACAACATCGCTTCATTTCTTGTAATCTTCATGGCTAGGGGGGCTTATAGTGTATGTGTGTCCCAGCAATCAAAGGGCTGCGAGTCGCTAAGCCCAGCCCAGCATTATCCCGCCAAAGCGAACATGCAGGTGCAGCGAACACAGGAATCGGACAGAAGGGCTTCGATTCAGCAATTTTAGCAATTGAGGGTTCAAAAGTATTCAAAAAAATATAAGGGACTAAAAAGGTAAGATGGAGGAAGTTCTGGGGCCCATGAATTCATTCGCCCTTAATCATATTAATTGACTTAAGTAACCACCACAAGATAACTCTTGTCTTTAATTCTCATTTTAAATGTAGAATTAAGTTAATTATAAAACATTTTTTAACTAATTAAACTTCTGATTAATTTAAAATTAATCAAAATTTAGGAGTTTGTCTGTAATTTCTGAAATTTAAGTTTTCTAAGCAAAACAAATTATACATAAGGTACAAGGGCTATTTCATAAATATTAAACCCTTTGAAGATGCAAGTCCTACTAATGATGACATCATGATGGGGACCCTTTTTCAAAAATAAAAAAATATTTTGAATAAGTCTCCATTGTGTCGTCACCGGAATTCATCGCGACCAGTGTCTCAATGATCCATCGCCAATTTTAGTGGCGATGACGCCTAGAGTTTCAACCAATGGCCTGAACCTTTCTTCTTAAGGAATCACAAAGCAATCACATGCTCGTAAAAAAATATTATGAGTCTCCATCCGGGTAACTATGGGTCGAATACGTTAATTTATTCTTGACAAAATCATATTTTACTCTAAGATTTGAACACTTTCAAACTAAAATTTAACATTGCATAATCAAACAGAGTAAACTATAATTATTCAGAATTATAAGCCAATAATTTAACATGATAATCAAATTATCAATATACTAAACATGGATGAACAAAAGGTCATTTGACTATTTTTAAAATAAAATTATTAAAATAAAATCATAGCAGTAGCTAATCATATTAACGTAATTCCCATATTTATTTATTTATTTATCATTAAAAAATGTGAATAGTATTCAATAATGAACACAAAAAAAAGTATCATAATCTCATATGATTTCATCAAGAAAAATATATAAACCCTTTATTCATAATAATGAAATACTTTTCTTGCATTTTCCATGAATCATATTCACATAATCAAGCATATATTGAGCATATTAAAATATGATTAACAATGATGGCTCTGATACCACAGTTAGTAAATCAATAATTATATAGCAGTGGAATATATATATATATATATATATATATATATATATATAACTTAAATTAATTTCATGCCAACACAATGTAATTATGATCGGTGAACATTATGTTTGTATTATCTCGATAGAGAATCAATTTGATAGTCACGGTCTGAGGTGAATTGACCACATGGTTCCTAATTACGTTGATTCTGAGGTGAATCAACTTAAACAGTCCTATATGTGTGACCCTTTAAGTTCCTAATTACGTTGACAGTAAATATGAATTGGATTTAGGACATAAACCGATAGTTATTATACGTATGTGAGCATATTAATATTCACAATTGAGTGGGTGGTTTGACAGAAATTTGTCTTACAATCAATTTGGTTGATGATAAGAAATTATGGTCATGTTCTCCAGAAATTTAGTTTGTTAACGATAGAAAGTAAAACTCACAAATAATTGTAGCTGTGTGCATTGATATATAGTGAGTACAAATGGTATACAAGAGCTAAACAAATATGGAACAGGATATACACAAAACCAATCATAAATGGTATTCCTTTGTTATCCTGATTTTAATTGATTTACATCTCTATTACTCCCTTAAGAAAAGCGCAGGACTGGTCGCAACGCAAAGCTTGGAACGTAGAAACTCAAACTGAGGACGGGGTAGACCCTTCGTAAAGATGTCAGCAAACCGCAAGTCTATAGAAACATGAGCAACCCTGAGCTTGCCAGAAGACGTCATCTCACACACAAAATAATAGTCAATATTAATGTGCTTGGCTCTCTTATGAGAAACTGGATTCTGAGCCAGGAAGAGAGCACTATTATTATCACACCGCAAAACAGGTGGGATGCGCTTCTTCACACGTAAGTCCCGAAGAAGATTCATCAACCAAGTTAGCTCCGCGGCAGTATTTTCCATAGCACGGTACTCTGATTTTGAACTAGAAAGAGAAACTGTAGGCTGCTTCTTAGCACTCCATGACACCAGGTTGCCACCAAGGAAAATGGCATAACCATATGTAGACCGACGAGCCTCTATACAACGAGCCCAATCAGCATCAGAGTAACCATGAACTAGTAAAGTGGAGGAGTTTGCGCGAAACTGAAGACCATAGTGGAGCGTACCATATACATGGCGCAAATCCGAGTGACAACTTGGTAATGGTCATCAGTAGAAGCTTGCATATACTAATTAGCCGTATTCACAGCATAGGACAAGTCGGGACGTGCGGTCGACAAATACTATAGCGCACCAACCAAAGAACGATAAAGTGTCGGGTTTCAGAATGGCTTACCGGAACAGCTGGACAGTTGCGAAAAAACCACAAATGGGATGGCAACTGGCGCAGAATCTTGCATGCTAGCTCGCAGTAAAATGTCCTTGGCACATCTGGCCTGACCAAGGAATAAGCCGTCAGAAGTATGAACAACCTCCAATCCCAAAAAATACTGTAGAGTCCAAGATCGGTAATCATAAATTTCTGATTCACTTGATTCTCATTGATTTACATGTCTATTAGTTAAAATTTAATTTAATCATATTATTGTTATTTCTCAACACACTTATTTTCAATTCAGTTCTATTGAATTTAATTCGATTTAGTTCATTTTAGTTTAGATCAGATCAAACTCCGGATAATAAGACCTCCTACTCGGATGTATATGAGTCATGTGAAAACTGGACAGAGTTAACTTTTATAAACTTAGTACTTTTAAAAACTCTAATTTGAGTTAACATTGAGGATTTCACCCTAATTTGACTAACAAAACAGTGACTTTTGGGGTA
Source organism: Rubia yunnanensis (assembly GCA_037428765.1). NCBI lineage: Eukaryota > Viridiplantae > Streptophyta > Magnoliopsida > Gentianales > Rubiaceae > Rubia > Rubia yunnanensis. The sequence goes on from CM075064.1 coordinate 8,112,903, forward strand.
TTTCGTAAGAGTTGGTTTGTAGACTTCTTTACCGAGGCGTCGCTAAAAGTTGAACAAATTTAAGGGAGAAAAGTAGAAAACGAAAAGCATTAATTAACACGTTCAGCAAGCTAGGACCAAGTCACGCACTCACAAGTTGATAAACATCCTTCATTAGTTCATAATATTGATTGATTTTAAAGTTTGCATATCTAATCATGGGAAAGAAACTTCAGGATTTGATTGTAAAGGTGGCTAGTAAAATTAAAGTAGGTCATTTTGAATGTGAGGAATAACAATAATTCAAGAGAAAGTATTATAAAAAACAGTCATTTCCATCGGTCCACATCTCAAATATTGTACTCCCTCCGTCCCAATTCAACCTTATAGAAAATAGGGGTAATAATGTGTTGTATTCATATCTCAGTATACATTATATAGTGGTACAGAATACCTATACAAGCTAGGAAAAGATAATAGAATATAATTACAGTTACAAATAATATTCTAATTCCTTAATATTCTTCCTCAAGTTGGAGCATGGGGATCAGAAATGCCAAACTTGCCAAGCAGAGAATGAAACTGGTTACGTCTGAGAGCCTTAGTGAACAAGTCTGCAGGTTGGTCTGACGTGCGGATATGCTGAGTAACAGTAGTGCCAGATTGAACAAGATCCCAGACAAAATGACAATCAACTTCAATGTGCTTTGTGCGTTCATGAAACACTGAATTTGCCGCAATATGAAGAGCAGATTGACGGTCACAAAACAGTCGCATAGGAGAAGTGTGCATAACCCCTAAGTCTTCTAGTAAAGACTTAAGTCATAATAACTCACAACAGGTAACAGTCATAGCACGATACTCCGCTTCAGCGGAAGACCGAGAAACAGTAGGTTGCTTCTTGGTCTTCCAAGAAATCGAAGAATCACCAATCAACACAAAATATCCAGAAAGAGAACACCGGGTAATTGGGCATGCAACCCAATCTGAATCACAGTATGCAGTCAACTGTAATGCACTACTGGAAGAGAGAAATAAACCTTGACAAGGATAACTCTTCAGGTAGGGCAACACACAAACTGTAACTTGCCAGTGAGGAATACAAGGAGACTTCATGAATTGCGCAAGTGTATGAACTGAATAGCTAAGCTCAGGACGTGTGATAGTCAGGTATATCAGGCGCCCAATCAGACGCTTGTACTGCTCGAAATCACGATAAGCTGGATCCTCAACACATGCCAGATCATGTTGTTTCTCCATTAGAAATTCGTTCGGTTTAGAAGCAGATAAACTTGTATCAGATAAAATGTCCAAGACATATTTCCTTTGCGAAAGAAACATCCCCCCGGTCTTCTAGCAATCTCCATGCCCAAGAAATACTTATGTAAACCAAGATCTTTCATATGGAAACAAGAACTCAAGTATTTCTTGAACTCGGAGATAAGCGCAGAAGAGCTACCATCAATGATCAAATCATCCACATAAACCAGAACATGCGAAGAAACCGGTCCACGGGAAAAGACAAACAAAGAGTAATCTGTCTTACTCTAAAAAAACCAAATGCTCGTAAAGCCTAAGCCAATTTGGCAAAATAAATTCTAGGAGCCTGGAGAAGACCATAAAGAGATTTGTGAAGGCGACATACCTGACCATGGGGCGCAGGATAGCCTGGTAGGGCATAAAAACATCATCATGCAAATCACCATGTAGGAAAGCATTATGGACATCCATCTGATGCAGTTCCCAACCACGAATGACAGAAACATATATGAATAGGCGAAGATAACTCATCTTTGCAACCAAAGCAAATGTCTCAGCATAATCAATCCCTTCAACCTGGCGATTCCCGAAAAGCACTAGACGCGCCTTATGACGTTCAATAGTACCATCTGACTTAAACTTTGTCCGGTAAATCCATTTGCAACCAATCGCCTTCTTATCCAGATGCAGATGGGCCAAAGTCCAAGTCTGATTGCACTAAAGTACAGTAAGCTCTTCAATCATAGCATCTCATAAATGAGCATGCTGTGATGCCTCGGAATACGTGATGGGATATGCACTAGATGTTACTGCACCCCAAAATCTAGAATGCATACCAAAAAATTATCACAATTTACATAATCAGTAGGAGGATAGAGAACACCTGAGGATATTAACGGTGCATAAGTGAACGTAGCAGTAGAGAGGGGGTCTTCAGTAGTAAGAGCACATGCATAAACATCACAAACATAATTTTCCAAATAAGGAGGAGGTCGGCGAGCACGAATACTCTGTCTGATAGGTGGCAACTCGGCGGTGGAACTATCCAGAGCTGGAGATGTCGTGGAAAGAGGCTGGGCCGGCAGAGCATGAAGCGCGTGGAACTCAATTGCCGGCGGTGCATGAGGCGTGTGAGGTGGTGGTTTTCTTGGTGTTGCAACGTCTAGCCAAGCTCGGTCAGGATCCAGTGATGGAACCTCGTCCACCGGGGATAGGCAGTGAGCATCGATGGGTTGGTGCTTGCGGCGGCCGGTGTAGATGAGCCGGTGGCGACTGGTGGCAAGGGACCAGCGACAACCGGCGGTGGAGGATTGGTGGCGACCGACGTGGGAGAACCGACAGCAATTGGTGGCAATTGTCTGGTGGTAGCCAAAGGTAAAGGGCCAGTGGCGACCGGCGTCAGAGAACCGGAAGCGGCTGGCGGCGAGAGACCGGTGGCTGCCAGAGATAAGGGGTTTGAGGCAATGGGCCATGAAACTCTGGCAGCGGTGATGAGGTGTGCGACGGTGAGGTGGTGGTGCCGCCGGGGTCTTCTAATGAGGCCAATGTCGAAGTTGCAGAATACGAGAACTGGTCTCAAAAAAATCTGCATCCCGACTGGTAAAGATTATGCGGGATTCCAGTTCAAAAGGTGATAGACTTTCTTTCTGCTAGGGTAACCAAGAAACAAACAACACCGACTTCTTGGTGCAAACTTGTCACGATATCTGGGAACATGAGTAGCAAAACACAAGCATCTAAAAACTCTTAAGGATGAGTAATTTGAAACTTCCCTATAGAGCAACTAAAAGGGAGTACGACCATTGAGATGATTTGTCGGTGTCCAGTTAATTAGATAAGCGGCATTAGGAACACATTCTCCCCAAAACTAACTGGAAGACTGGTATGAAACCATAAGGTATGTGCCACATTGAGTAAATGGTGATGCTTTCTTTCAACTGGACCATTTTGTTGTGGTGTATCAACCATAAATGTCTTGAAAATGATCCCAGATGTAGCAAAATGAGATCTTAAAGGCAAAAATTCAGTCTCGTTATCAACCCGAACACGTAGTATGGTTCGGGCCCAAAAGTTCGTCACCTAGGCACAAAAATTCCAAAAATCTAGAAGCTACTTCTGACTTAGCCACTAATAAATAAACCCAAATAGCTCGAGAATAATCATCAACTATAGTTACAAATTAAATGCACCACTAGAAGATGGTGTTCTATAAGGACCTCAAACATCACAATGTATTAATTGAAATAGTGCAGTAGCATTTGTAGAACTCAATGGAAAACTATGTCTAATCTGTTTTGTTCTATAACATATAAAGAAAGGAACAGAAGTCTTATTAGTGCTAAAATCAATAGAAGAAAGAGAAGACAACACCGTAGAGGAAAGATGTCCAAGACACTGATGCTACAAATAAGAAGAAGACACAGAAGCAACTGTCGAAAGAGACTGCAGGATAGGAGGATGATCACGAGTATCCAGCAGACAAAGCCAAAACACCCCCCTTCTGTTCACCCACGCCAATCACTTTCCTCGTACTAATTTTTTATGAAATGCAATAGTTTTTAGTAAACAAAGCTAGACATTTTAAGGTAGTTAACAGTCTAGAGTATGATAATAAGTTGCACCACAAAGTAGGTATATATAGCACATGAGTAAGAGTGACAACACCAAAGCAAATATAACCATATTGGGTAGTTGATGACACAGAGCCATCAGACACAACACATTCGTAGTGTTAATAACAATAGTAATATCAGTAAGAGAACCTTTGTCACCGGTCATGTGATATGAGGCTCCCGAGTCAATTACACATGGCAAAGTAAACTTACCTGACCCATTGTTAGTAAGAGAATTGAATTGATTAAATAAATGCATGGACGTACTCCAGTGGTCATCAGACAGAGTAGGGCCAAAATAAGACCGAGTAGGGACGCAACCAAAGGAAGCCGCCATCGCTAGGCCAGGCGGAGACATGGTGGCACCGGCGAACGGCGACGAGAGTGGAAGAGCTGTGGCAGATCCTCCATTCACAGCGACGGTGGTGGGCCGAGAGGCTAGCGCCGTCCTCCTGGCAGCACTGGCTTTCTTCTTCAACTCCTTGAACCATTCTGGTACACCAATGATATGGAAACGGGAATCTTTATCGTGTCCCTTGCGATGACAATGTGTAAAAACAAGATTCTTGCGGTCAGATGCAGAAAGAACAACTGGCGAAGAACTTGTAGGTGGTGGGCATCATGCAGCATACGCCATGGAGTTAGAAGAAGGCTTGCGAGCTCGGATGACAACTCGATGATTCTCCTCCTGGGCAACAAGGGCTTATACTTTCATGACAGGTGGCATCGGATCAATGCTCATGATATGTGATCACAAGGTGTGAAAGCCTTCGTCGAGACCAGAGATTAATTGATAGATCAAATCTCTCTCTCTCTCTTGGAAGACTCTTGCATATATATTACAATGGCACAGTGCCTTTCTCTTTTCACAGCCACAAACTAGAGGAGGTTGCATGCAATGGTAGTCTGTAAACAACTTCTTCAGTTTGCCAAAGTAAATGTTGATGGGCTGATCGTTTTGCCTGTAACTCTGAATAGCCTCTTGCATTTTTAAAACCTTCATACCATCACCAAGAATAAATCGTGTCTTCAGGTCATCCCATAGTTCCTTAACTGTTGAGAACGAGCTTGTAGAAGATTGACCCCTTAATTAATTTTTGGATTAGACATCAATTTTAACTTTCAAACCTATTAATACTATGTGGCTATTAACTTTTTCTATTGTGATACTTGCATTGGAGATGCTCTTAAAGATTGATTGAATCCCATAGACATTAAATTATGAATAAATCTCCTGACAGGCAGCCTGTCCATAAGCTTATGGACAGATCACTTATTTTTTACCTTATACACTGCATTTGTTAAATTACATGCTAAATTTAGAATTTTTAAAAATATTTTTTTATATTATATATTTTTATATTTTCACCTTCAAGTACATATTATTACTTGTTTTAATTTATAAAATATAATATTTAAATTTTATAAAAAATTACAACATTAAACATAAAAACTCACGTGAACTATCCATAAATTTATGGAATTGACACATTTCCTAAGACTTTCCCTTATATTATAACTGTCAATAATTACAAACAATTGCCTCCAGAATCTTATATAATCCATAAATTAGAGTAATTACAAATTAAACATCAGACCCTCCCTCCTCCAAAGGCCATTTTAGTTCCATCGTGACCAACTAACTTGAGCTAAATCATCCTAACGCTAACTCACCAGTCAAGGGTCATTTTGACACTTTTGAAAAATTCATGGTTGTTTCGTCACTTTAAAAAAATATAGGGTCATTTTTGCATATTTCTCCTAAATAAAACTTCATTTACTTTTAGAATTCGCATAAAGTTATAAAATAATCATGACAATTTTTGAATTGATATTATGTAATTTAGTTTTAATCTATTTACTATATTTTATTTTGGTTCGAAAGAACATGTTGGGTACAATATATAGGGTAATTAAATCTTCTATCCAATTTAGACTAAGTTATGTTGTTAGTTAAATTATTGAAACTATAGTAACATTACCCGGAGCATATACGAATCATCTACAAAACGCTAGAAAGTTCTATTCTCTTCACCTGATTTACGATGAGCTGAATAAATGAAAATGGTATGATTATATTAAATTAAATGTTATCAAATTAAAAATCAAATCAAACTAAATGCACATGAACTAAACTAAAATCAAATATATTGGATAGAACATGTCTTGATTCTATTAATCAAATAAATTGAATAGAACATGTCTAGATTCTATTTACTCCCCCGGTCAGTGCCACACCACTTTTGACGTTAGAATTTAGGAGATGTTAAATGAGTGAATGAAATTAAATTGAAAGAAGAAAAAGTAAAATGAGTGGATGTAATAACCTTAAACTTGCCATAAATAGAAAGTGTCAATATAAAAAAAAATCTCAAATTAAAAAGTGTTCCACAATTAAAGAAACAGAGGGAGTATTTCATTTAGTTATCATGTGTTGATATTATCTGTTTATAGTATAGTTGTACCTTCCCTTCATTCAAATCTTTAAATTCAAAATTAGTTGGAATTGGACCCTAGCTAGTTACAAGAATAAATGAAATGCCCAGCATAAATCCATCGGCTCTCTGTTTTAAAAGTGATATTAAACCAGGACACCGAGGCAAATCACATCTTAGCCTCCCAGCCACATAATTGATACACAAGGCTACGATTACATAAGTACAACCAACAAATATTAAGCAGAGTGAATTACATTATTAAATAAATAACAAATAACTACCGTACTCCCTTTTCTATGTCCAAATTACAGCTCAATCATTATACACTATTTGACACATATATTTGACCGTTAATATATTTAGCTATGCAATTATATCACATACAATAATATTATGTCTTATATATTTATTTAAATATATAATTAATTTTTTTTTTCAAAACACCCGTAAGGTGGGGGAGTTATGTATTGGGTTCCCCATGCAAATATATAATTAAATTTTAATAGAAAATAGTGTCATAAATTAGGAGGGTAATTTGGACCGGGACAGAGTTACCATTTCCATCTAATTACTGCATTTAGATGTATGCATTTAATTATTGCATCTTTAAGTCATCGAATTAAAAAAGTCAAGGCTTCTTTGCAACTTGCAATGGACTTGTGGCCTCAATGATCATAAACCGATAACCTCATGCTCCCTCTGTTTTATTATTTATGACATATTTATTATAAATGAATATATTTTTTATTTGGTATTATTTTAATTTTTGGTGAAATTTTTTTAATTTTATTCATTTATTTTATTTTTTATTTTCTACATTTAATTTCATTCACTCTTTTTTTTTTACATAAATTCAAGCAACTAAACTGGTGTGGTCGAAAAACGAAGGAAGTCCTTAAGGTATCCATTTTCATTTTTTATTTCGATTGTTATTTAACTATATCAGGCTATATTTGCCTGGTTTGCACACCTCCCCACTCTCCCTCTCAAAAATCCTACCGATTACTGTTTTCTTCAATTTTATTTCTCTCATCTTCTCTTTAAAGAGAGGTGTGAAGAAAATAATTTATTTTAATTGATGGTTTTTGAAAATTTATACTGTTCAATAAATGTTTAATCCATCTTTATACATTATTCTTATTTTTCGATCTAATCTTAAATTAGTGTGTTCATGATGATCATTATATTTAGTTGGTCGCATCAATATGTTGTTCTTAATATGGTTGTGCAGATCTCGTGTTCGTGATTCTATTTATATTTTTGCAGTAGGGATTTCATTTATTTGGATGCGCCTATTTGGGCTTTTTGGTACATTTTGGACAATACAGATCGTAGTTTGGATCAAGTGGTGTTACAGTTGTAGAAGATCCATATTTGGCGTAGTGATATTGATGAGTGATACACTCCTCTCTGCCAAGTGGTCAAGATTTTCCCAGAAAATAAGTTAATATCCCGATGGCGATATTATAAATTTTACTAGATTTCTAATTTATAATAGTACAAATGATCAGTCTCGTTGATAAGTAATTTACATATTTTTGCAATATATTAGTTATTGCTAGATGTTATTTAGATTGGATTTCAATTGCACTTAATGTAATTGTTATTGGGCATTTTTTCGAACATCTATGAATGACCGATTCTAAAATAAAGTTATATTGCCTTATTTAACTTGAAATGAGCATAACCAAAATTTGGATAAATTAAATGTACTCCTCTGTCCTAACTAAACTTGCACCCTCATCATTAACACTTTATTCAAGAAACATGTTTGACCGTTAATATATTTACCTACGTATAATAACGGTAAATAAAAATGGATATTAAAAAACTACTTGTTACGGCGAATTAAACAGTATCATGCACGATAATATTGTTGTTCATATAGATATTCAAATATGTGGTCAAATTTTGATAGAGGATAATGTCAAAAAAGTTAAGCAATTTTGACTAAGTGAATAATTAAACTGCAGATTGGGTTGGGACGGAGAGAGTACTAAATTTTTTTAAAAAATTAAAATATACCATTTATATCATGTTTTTACAAAGTCGGTGCGAGACCGTCTCACAATGAGACCAGGATTAATATGAAATAATATAAAGCTCAATTAGAGATGAGGTTCCAAATATAATTTAAGAAAGTTTGAAAAAGGAAGGAGGGATCTAGGTGCAAATACAACTTTTTGGGGGGTTCTGGGCATAAATAATTGTGGAATTAATAATTGTGGGTCATAAGAATTTGCGGATCAAGAATCCGGGTCGAAGAAATTCGCGGATCAATTTTTTTCCTTATTTCCGCGCAATACGCTGATTTTTACTACCAGACTTGATGTTTCGTTTTCAACACTTGATGTTTCAAAAAAATCTTGTGATGTTTTTATAAGCCTTTTATTCACTAAAATGTTGTGTTTTAAATTTAAATTTTGATTCTTATTTTGGGATGTGTGATTTTATTTAATGTATACTTAATGTTTCAAGGCAAAGTCTTGGGAAAGACGGTCTTTCCATAAGCTTATGGAAAGACGGGGTTTGATTAGAATAATAAAAGGTAAAAGGTCTTAGTTGCAATATTAAAGTTTTAGTATGAAACATGTAGTAGTTATAAAATTTATAACCCGGTTCATGCAACCCAAAAATTTTATCTTAATTTCTTCTAATTTACACTTTAAACCTTGGTCTTTCCATAACTTATGGAAAGACCGTCTTTCAAGAGACGGACTCATGTTTCAATAGTGTAAATTGAATTTTTTTAAAAAAAAATTTTAGTATTGATGTTTTTAATTTTTCCGATGATAGTGTCACATTTTGGTGCATATTTTAAAGATCATGTTTATTTTGGTGCATATTTTGATGTTTTACAATTCATGTTTACTTTTGTTCAATGTATATCATGATGCTTCAATAGTGTGAATTAGTTTTTTAAATATTAATATCGTTGTTTATGTTTTTCGATATTAGTGTTACATTTGACATTTTAAAATTATGTGTGCTTTTACCCAATACTTAACTATTTTGATTTAAATATTTATTTTATAAATATAATTTTTAGCTTTTATATTTTGTTGCATATTTTAGTATTTTATTTGATGTTTAATTATTTTGATGTGTGTTTTAAATGGTTTCATTTGATGTTTACTTATTTTTATTTGATGTTTAACTATTTAAATTTTAATGTGTATTTTTAGTATTTTCATTTGATGTTTAACCATTTTAATTTGATGATTATTTTTGGTATTTTTATTTAGGCATATTATTGGGAAAGATCTTCTTTCCATAAACTTATGGAAAGACGGGGTTTATTTAAAATAATAAAAGGTAAAAGGTCTTAGTTGCAATATTAAAATTTTATTATGCAACGTGTAGTAGTTATAATGTTTATAACCCGATTCATGCAACCAAAAAATTTTATCTTCATTTCTTGTAATTTGCACTTTAAACCTTGGTCTTTCCATGGCTTATGGAAAGACCATCTTTCAAATGACGGACTCTTTTACGGCAAAGTCTTGGGAAGACGGTCTTTCCATAGGCTTATGGAAAGACGGAGTTTAATTAGAATAATAAAAGGTAAAAAGGTCTAAATTGCAATATTAAAAAAATTATAATGTAACGTGTAGTAAAAAATTTTATAACCCGATTTATGCAACCCAAAAATTTTATCTTCATTTCTTCTAATTTACACTTTAAACCTTAGTCTTTCCATGACTTATGGAAAGATTGTCTTTCAAGAGACGGACTCATATTTTACATTCAAATACACACTATTAGTTGTTCTAACTTATAATATACTGTACATTATTTATTATTTATTTTCTTTCTGCTATTTTGAAGAGAAAAAATTAGAGATTCTATCCATAAGTTTATGGATATGTCACCTTTCCTAAAACTTCCCTATATCTATAATTATTTGAATAATCTTTTTATGTTAGCGTCACTCAAGCTCATTCTTTTAAATTATTTTTTTGTTGAAAGAATTTCCTCGAACATTTGGAACATTTCGACCGCACTCTGAAAGGACTCGTTGTAGCATATGTTGGAAAAATAATCTCCTTGCACAGAATCAAGATGCCAGAAAGAAAGCGAAAAAATAGAACACGAATTTTAACGTGGTTCACCAAACATGTTGGCTATCTCCTTGAACATAAACATATTAATCTTATCGTCCAAATAGATCAGATAGATTACAGATGTCGGGCATTACATCACGCAAAAACACCCGACCCAGATGACAAATACATAAGTGTAATTTTTAAGACCAACAAATGTCTACCAAACTCATACCTAAACTCCCTATCTCTCCCTCTATTTATCATAGTTCAAATGCAGTTCAAGAGTCTTCTAGTTCATTATCTAACTCTTGGAATTCAAAATTCAAGAATCATTCCTTGAGCTGCTCATACATAAACTCAAAACTCTTTACTTTTTCATTCATTAACCTTTTGGGATTTGAAGATATGCTCAAGAGCATATATGTTTTTGTCACAGATAGTGGAAGATAGATTTCTACTATTTTACTATCGGGATTGTGATTATCCTATGAGATTGGACGACAGGGATTGTTCTTCGATGAGGAATCTATACTGAATTGAGTCAATGCGTACTATGTATTTTTTTTAAAATTAGAATCCACCTGGTAGATGGGTGGCATGTATTGGCCATCCCTATCCATGTAACAAAAAAATATTACAATTGTTTTAGGTTTAAGAACTCTCCTATTGTAATGGTGTGACCGCGCTTCTAAGATAAAAGCGGTGCTACATATATTTGTTAGAGTAAATCACATTTCTGATTAGATTATAATTGATTCCAGATAAGTCATGTTGACTAAACTAGAGTTCTACTCATATTCTGTTTCCTTATTGTATTCTATATATTCTTGTCAGCAATACAATAATTCATTACGGCAAATACATCTTATCATGGTATCAGGGCAGTGTTCTGATTCACCTTCCAAAACCTAAATTTTTTTCGGCCGCCACTCCTTCTTCCTTCTAGTGGCCGAACTTCTTCCTTCGTTCTCATCATGGCCAGTGAAAAATTATCGTTTAATACCCTTCTCCAAATGCTACAAATTAAGCTAAATAAGTCCAACTTTCTTCTTTGGAAACGTCAGATTGAATCGCCCTCCGCCCTCAGAGGCTTTTCGGATATCTCGATGGTTCTATTCCACGCCCACCTCTCCCCACTTTGCCGACGGCCGGTTCAGCTTCTTCCACTTTTGCCAACGCTCTCCGCGCTCCTCCCACTGACTGTGCGGCGGCTCAGGCGGCTTACAATATGGCCAAGGACACCTATGACCTCTGGATTGATGAAGACCAGAGGGTTTGTAGTCTGCTATTCTCCTTTCTCTCTCCTGAGTCCCTCTCCGAACTCTCGGCCTCGTGTGTGACTACCAAGGAAATCTGGGACAATTTTTGTGCCACTTTTCATAACAGTAGCACATCCACCATTCTCTGCCTTCGTGCAGATGTCCACGTCATACGTAAGAGTGATACAGTTCATGAACTTCACTTACAATTCAAAGACATTTTTGAGCAGTTATCCCTTATGGGTTCTCCTGTTTCTAATGATGATCAAATCATATGATTTTTAACGGCTCTTGGGTCTGAGTTCAAAGATTTTTCTGCCCCCCTGATTAATTCTTCCCCTACACCGCTTTATGCTGATGTTTTGTCTCGTGCCAAGAATCATGAGGCATTTTTGAAAAATCTCCAAGGAAATTCAGTTCCTACGTCTGGCCCAGTCGTATTCTCTGCAGGTGAGCAGCCCTCTGTCGGGCATGCTTGGGATCAAGCATTGTCCAGGGGCGGCGGTGCATGGGGTTCACATGTCGCTAGAGGTGGCCGAACTGGTGGCCGCAAAGGTGGTCGGTTTGGTTTTGGTCCTGGTCAGTTCACGGCTGGGGCTAGTTCCGGACGTGGCCTTCCTCATTGTACTTGGTGTGGTCGTCTGGGCCATTATGTGGCTACCTGTTACAAGATGTTAACGAAGACTCATCGTTCAGACTCCACGCACTTGGCTGACAATTTTCAGACTTCACTGCAGATAGAGCCACATTCTTGCGCATCCGACTGGTATGTTGATTATGGTGCTACCAGTCATATGGCATCTTCAGCCTTTGGCCTTGACAGTGTTCCACCTTACCCTGGTAATTCCTATGTTTCGGTTGGTAATGGTGCTTCTATTTCAATTTCTCACATTGGTGATTCTCGGGTTTCTGATACTTTGACATTGTCTGATGTTTTGGTCGTTCCTACCATCACTAAAAACTTACTGTCAATTAGTAAACTGGCCAGGAATTTAAATGTCTTTGTTACTTTTGATGATTTAAATTTTGTGATTCAGAACAAAGTTTCCAAGGAAGTCGTGGGCAGGGGCCACAGTGATGGAGGATTGTATGTATTAGACAAGGGTTGTGCAACACTCATTTCCTTCTTGCAGCAGAATAAAGGACGGGCACTGTTTGAGCTTTGGCATACTCGACTGGGGCATGTGCCAGCTGCTGTCATATCTGGTTTACAGAAGTTTGGTCTCCTATCAGTTTCTTCTTTATCACCTAAACTGCACACTTGCGCTCCATGTGTTATGGCAAAGGGACAGTGGTTAGCCTTTGTTGAGAATCCTAAGCGTGTTGCGCACGTCCTGGATTTGATACATTGTGATTTGTGGGGGTCTTCCCCAGTTTTGTCTGCAAATGGTTTTTCTTATTATGCCTTGTTTGTGGATGATTATTCTCGCTTCACCTGCCTGCGTCAAAAATATGAGTTTGTTGACACTTACTTGCAGTTCGAGGCCTTAGTCGAGAATCAATTTATGTCCAAAATAAAAGGTTTTCAAAGTGACGGTGGCATTGAGTTCTTAAATACGCGCTTACGATCCCATTTTGCCTCCAAAGGCATTCATCATCAAGTTTCGTGCCCTTACACCCCACAGTAAAATGGTCGGGCCGAGCGCAAATACAAACATGTTACAGAAATGGGTCTCACTATACTCTTTCATTCGCATCTACCCTTGTCAAGATGGGATGATGCTTTTGCTACTGCAGTTTACACCATTAATCGGCTTCCCACTCTGGTGTTACATGGGACGTCTCCTTATGGTCTTCTTTATCACCGTGATCTGATCTACTCAAACTTCCATCCTTTTGGTTGTCGAGTATTTCCTTTTGTTCATCCTATTGCCCCTCATAAGTTATCTCCTTGGAGCATACCTTGTGTTTTCATCGGTTACAAATGTCATTATAAAGGTTTTCGCTGCCTTGATCCTTCCATTGGCAAGATTTATGTCACTCGTCATGCTCGTTTCGATGAAGGTTGTTTTTTTTTTGCCTCATCTTTGGCCTCGACCACTGGCTCCGCTCTCTTAACTTTAGATGTTTCATTTTTTGGGACGCTGATGGCAGCTCTGGTCTGCCCCTCTTGACCTCTGATCAGCCGTCTCCTATGCCCGACCCTATTTGCTCGTCGAACTCTGTTCCATCGACTATGCCCGACCACAGTCACCGGTGAACAGTTCTCCTTCCCCTGCGGCATCATCTCCGTCCACCTCCATTATTCAGTCCCGGGCATCCTCTCTAGCTCCTTCTCCTCCGACTTTTTCATCGCAGTGTTGTACTCATCGCATGGTCACTAGATTTTCCACAGGGGCTATTCTGGGTCAAGACTATTCTAGTCTTGTGGCTCATGACCTTCTTGCTGCTCTTCTTGACCAGTCGGAGTTCACTGATTATTGTTCGGCGTTGAAGGACCCGTCTTGGGTTGCTGCTATGAATGAGGAGATTGGAGCCTTACAGGGCCAACACACTTAGAATCTTGTCCCACGCCCTTCTGGTGTCAAAGCTAGCTGAAGTATCATTCTGATGGTACGATTGATCGTCATAAAGCTTGCCTTGTTGCACAGGGGTTCTCTCAGATATTGGGCTTCGATTTTGATCATTCTTTTAGTCTGGTAGTCAAGGCCTCCACTGTCTGGACCGTTCTTGCCATTGCCACTATGTGTTCCTGGCCTCTTCATCAGTTGGATGTCAAGAACGCCTTTCTAAGTGGTATTCTTGATACTCCAGTATATATGGCACAACCGGTTGGTTACAAGGTCTCTCTTCATCCCGATTATGTTTGCCGCTTACGAAAGGCCATTTATGGTCTTAAGCAAGCACCTTGAACATGGTTTCAGTGGTTCAGCACCTATTTATCTCAACTTGGGTTTTGGTGCAGTTCTACCGACACTTCCATTTTTGTTCTCTCTTGAGGCTCGTCATTGCTCTATCTCCTGGTCTATGTCGACGATATCATCCTCACAGGCAATGACTCTGGGCTCCTTCGACAGTTTATTCCTCAGACACATCGGGAGTTTTCTATTAAGGATTTGGGCGACCTTCATTAATTTCTTGTCTTAGAACTATCACCCACTTCCTCGGGTCTGCTTCTCAGTCAAGCTAAGTATGCTTGGGATATTCTCACTCATGTCGGTATGACCGATGCATCCCCAGTCTCCACCCCTTTTGAACCTGGTTCGCAGCTACACAGCTTCACCAGTCGGCCATTTCAGAATCCGACGTTGTATCGATCCCTTATTGTTCCCTCCAGTATCTAACAATTACTCGTCCTGATCTGGCATCTGCGGTCAACACCACCAGTCAGTTTCTTCAGGATCCTCGTGATGACCATTATGCCGCAGTCACTCGGATTCTTTGCTACGTCAGAGACACTCTCCATTTCGACCTCACTTTTCGCTCGGCCAGTACTCCTGAAGTCTAGGGGTATTCGGATGATGATTGGGCTCATTGTCTCGAGACTCACCGATCTACTTATGGGTATGTATTCATTCTTGATGGAAACCTTGTTTCCTGGAGTGCCAAGAAGCAGCCTACCGTCTCTCGTTCCAGCACTGAGTATGAGTAGCAGGCTCTTTCCAACACAGCTTCGGAGATGGTCTGGCTAACTCATCTGATTCGCGATATGACAAAAGTAGTGCTATTTCTTAGCTCAGAATCTGGTTGCTCACAATCGGGCCAAGCATACTGATATTGACTATCACTTTGTTCGTGAGTTGGTGGCTTCTGGCAAGCTGCGTGTTGCCCATGTCTCCACTGGTGTTCAGATTGCTGACATCTTCACCAAAGGACTTTCTCGTCCCCTGTTTGAGTTATTCCGGTCCAAGCTTTACATTGCTGAACATCCGATGCTTCGCTTGAGGGGGGGTGTTAGAGTAAATCACATTTCTGATTAGATTACAATTGATTCTGGATAAGTCATGTTGACTAAGCTAGAGTTATACTCATATTCTGTTTCCTTATTGTACTCTATACATTCTTATCAACAATACAATAATTCATTACGGTAAATACATCTTATCAATATTGTTTTGAAAGGATTGTGTCTCTAACGAAATTCCTCCACCCCAAGTGTCAACATTTTCTATCCAAAACAATCCTTTGAAAAAATCTCCCAAAAAACCCAAAGCTATATATAACTCCTTGGATGAGCCTAATAGTGGCCAACGTCGTTCTTTTAGTATTGGACTCTAATGATTAGCAGTCTCGTCTGATCTGCCATGATTGCTGCCTTGACTCTTTGGTTTAAGTCCTATGCTTGTAAGGTTATGATCAGCTGAGTATCCAGACCGAGTGCCATATGTGCAAGTTCATGCGCAGCCTGATTCTATTGCCTAAAAATGTGTTGAAATGTGGCGCCTATGTTTGCAGCAGCATCGTTGATCTCCCAACATAAATTTATGATCTTCCAGGGTGAGATTTTTCTTCCTTGTAGTATCTGTGCAGCCTGCTTAGAGTCAGTTTCAATTGTCATAGGGTAGAAGTTATTTTGAATACATAAGTGAAGGCCTGCTCTGATGGCCAAGAGTTCAACCTCTAATGGCGAGTCTGCTGATGGTATGCCATTTATTGCTGCCATTTTTACTGTGCATTCCATATACCTCACAGTTAGTCCAGCTTTAGAGTAAGATAAATAGGATTGTGTGCCATCAGTGTTCAGTTTATACCCTATGTCCGGTGGTTCCCATTTATAGGCTCTAATGGTTTTAGTTTTTGGTTGCCTCTGCACTGAGATTAGTCCTTTTAAAACCAAAGAATTACAATCTCTATGTATAACCTGAGGATGTGCAGTTAAAATATCAGCCAACATTCTGCTCAATTCAAGAATCATACTGTCAGCCCTCACTTTTTTGTTATCATACACTGATGAGCATCTATATGTCCACACTATCCAACAAATTAAAGACGATAAGATCTGAACAATTTTGTTTTTTGTTTTTGAAAAGGTTGTGTTCGACCAATACCAAGATAATTTGTTAAATATATGATCACGAGTATGGTCATTTATTTCCAGCAAGTGAGCATTATGTTTCCATAGCTTCTCAGTGAAGTGACTTGACATTTATTAAAAATATGATTAAGAGTTTCCTCATGGTCGAAAGAGAGAGGGCACCTAGAAGCAACATTAATCATTATAGTTTGCAATATATCATCCACTGGGAGCAATTTATTAATCATTTTCCACACAAATATTGCAATCATTTGGGGTAAAATTGAGTTCCATACCTTTTCCAGGCCCGACACTTGTTTCTTGTTCCTAAGCAGTTCATAAGCAGACTGTATAGAGAACTTACCAGTAGTAGATAGAGTCCACACCATGTGATCCTGTTTGTCAAAGAGCATAATAGGGTGTTCCGGTTTTGACATAATCAGTGAACTGAAACCTATGCTAAATGACTGCATCATGTGGTTCATGTTTTCTGAAAAATCCTGAACTGTCATATAAGGGTTAGGGGGTTCAGAGTTATGGTTCCAATTATCAATTAGTAGTCCTAGTCCAGACCAATTAGCAGTCCAGAAATTACAAAAAATACCCCTACCTATGATGATTCTTGAGTTCTCTACTGCTTTAGAACTAACTCTTAGGATTCTTTTCCATGAATAAGATATTCTGCTAGACTTTGGCAATGACCAAATGAATTATGCCCAAATTATTGACGCTTCCTGTAGTTTCCACTATAGTTTCATTGAGAATGAATCTATGATTGTATGAAAATTTCTAAAATTGAGCTCATTTTCTAACAGTCTAGCCCAGAATCTCCAATGCATTTTTTTTTTTAAGTGTCAGTTTCATTTCCCCCCTACGTAATCTGTATTGAACAATGGAGAGTTGAGCACTTACTAAATCACTTGGCAGAGTATATCTTGCTCTCTCTCTCTCTCTCTCTCTCTCTCGATCGAGTAATATCTTGCTCTTAAGAAGACACAACAATATGCTGCCTGCTAAGTACGACATAATGCAAAAACATTCCAAAAATGTCAAAAGGTACGTACTAGAAGCATATCAAACATTCAATGATAATATATTATATTCCTTGTAATTGACTTAAAAGGTCAAATTTGAACACTGTTTTTACAATTTTCTTCTGTTCTTTATGGAATTTTTTATTGAGTAATTTCGTAAAGACGGTTTTTTCATAACTTATAGAAAAATCAAGGTTTAAAGTGTAAATTTAAAAAAATGGAGATAAAATTTTTGGGGTGCATGAACCGGGTTATAAATTTTATAACTACTATATGTTGCATACTAAAATTTTAATATTGTAACTTAGACATTTTACCTTTTATTATTCAGTTTAAACTTCGTATTTCCATAAGCCCATGGAAAAACTGTTTTCCCCAAGATTTTACCTTTTTTATTTAACTTAATTCTGATTTTTAAAATTTTATTTTTGGTTAGATACCGTCTCTTGAAAGATGAATTTTCATAAGTTATAAAAAAAATTTAACTGCAAATTAGAAAAAATAAATATAAAATTTTGAATTGTATTAATTGTGTCATAAACTTATAACTACTGCACAATCCATAATAAATTTTTAATATTACAACATAAACATTTTATCTCACTATAGTTCTAATTCAACCCCACACTTCCCAAAACTTTGTCTTTTAACTAAGTTTACTTTTGATTTGGTTCCAATCATAAGAAATCTGGTCGATCGCATTGTTACTGTATTATAGCGGAATCAAAACTGTAAAGTAGTTACACTTACAGGTACACTCTGGCCGTAATATATGAGAATCCAACAGTACCAAGTGGTCCATGGCAGTTATGATCATTATACTCGAATAATTGTAGCCTAATGAACAGCTTAATTAACACCATAATCTCCATCAATAATGTTTGAAAAGACAAAAAAGATAGAGCATCTCTCATTTTTTGTCTTTGATTTTATGGTGTTTTATTGTTTAAGATGATGTTGACTTAACAGCAGATGTAAATGTTATCATTTTGGATATGTTTGGTACCCAATTTCGTAGAGTTTAAGAACCAGCATCTAAGCTCAAAACCCATAGCATTATTAGCATATCCATCCACATCAAATGGCTCTGTTTGTTAACTCTTATAAATCGCTTTACTTATAAGTAAAATATTTTTTATTATTTGGTAAAGTGCTAAAAGTGGTTTATTTTAAAAGTTAATGCTATTTTTAGGGAGAAATGCACAAACTGGTCTCTCATACTTTTAAAATAAATCAATTTTACTTATAATCACAACTCTACAAAATACACCCAATGTGATCCTCAAAATTGGAGAACTGATTCATAATTTGTTCATTATCAATGTGAATGCACTTTGAATTTCTTTTTTTAAACTCCGTGTCAAAGGTAAAGAAAAATCTCAACAAAAATAAATCACAATTTATAAAGTTCTTGAATTGGCAATTGAGTTAACTAATAATGTAATATTGTGTGTTATCATTGTCAACGATGATACAATGATACATGATTGTCAATGATAATAGATTGTTGAGTGTCGATAAAAAGAAAATTACTCTGATTTATTAATAACATTATAGTTTAACTATTATTATGTAAAATTTTACACCCTCATTCAATCTCATCTCAATGAGATTAAGAATTTGAAATTTCCAAAAGGGGAAAATAAAGAACAAAACAGAGTGGCAAATTCCTCATTCACACTGCAAAAAGTGTATACTCCAATCTTAAATTACAAAATATAGTAATCAAAGTAGAGATTTATGTACACACACAAACACGAAATAAAGTACTCAGCCCCTGCACATGGGCGACCGGTCGTTTGCAACTTTCGCCGCCTTCGCCGACGGTTGCCGGAAAACACTCAACGGACTCGAAAAACTCCATCCTCTCCCGCCCTTCGCCCCAGGCACCGATACCGACCTCGACCTCGCCATCATGCTCGCGAATTCCTCAATACTAGCACTACTACAGCTATTCCTACACTCATTTTCCTCAATCGTATTACAACCGCCGCCGTCTCGCCGCTCGGCAACCGAATTGCTCTTCTTGCTCAACAGAATCCTCGACCAAAACGACGACGGTTTGCTCCTCCTCGGCGAATTCTCCGCCTGCTTCTCCCGCGCGAAGCGAGAGAACAGGAACGGAATTCCGACGGATCTCGATCTCTGGAACGCCGGCTCGCGGTCGATCAGCTCGGAGACGCGACCTCCGCCTCCGGCGCGACGGGAGGAGGAGGCGGAGGAGAAGAATTTGAAGGAGGAGGACGCCGACGAGGAAGACGAGGCCGAGGAGGTGGCGGAGGAACAGGAGCAGGGGCGGACGCTGCCGCAGTCCGGGCAGAGGCTGATGAGGCGGTCGCGGAGGCAGGTCGGACAGATGCCGTGGCGGCGGCGCTTGGAGGGGTGTTTTGGACATTTCCACACGTCTTCTTCGTCCAGATAAACCGCCATTGGGTTTGGGGGAGAGTGAAAAATGGGTGGTAGTTTTTGAATGGGATGGGTTCTGCGCGAAAGAGTCGGTGCGGCTATATATAGCTGGGTTGATGGGGTTAAGCACTGACCGTGGTTGGGTTAATTTAACTGTGGATGAATGCAAAGAGTGGAGACGCCTTTTTCTTCCGCTCTAAAATAATGTTTCACCAAACGGCGCGTTGTTTTTGGCTTTATTGTTTTCATTTTGATTATTATTAAATGAGTGGGTCTCTTGAAAGGCGGTCTTTCCATAAGTCATGGAAAGACCAATATTTAAAGTATAAATTAGAAGAAATTAAGATAAAATTTTTGGGTTGCATGAACCGGATTATAAATTTTGTAACTACTACATATTACATACTAAATTTTTAATGTTGCAACTAAGATTTTTTACCTTCTATTATTTGAATTAAACCCCGTCTTTCCATAAGCCTATGGAAAGACCGTCTTTCCCAAGACTTTGCCTTATTAAATTATCATGCCAAAGTGGAAAGATCAATACGATTTAATTAAAATAATAAAAAAATAATAAAAATTTAGTTAAAATATTAAAAATTTATTATAAAATATGTAGTAGTTATTTTAAAAAATATCAAATCACTCAGTTACTTAAATTTAACCATAAAAGTAAACTCGTCTAGCGTTTAAACGATTTAAAATTTGTTGTGTGAATGTAAAGTGTGTAATAATTAAATAATTGTGGAAAAAGTACTTTTGATGTGGTTAATTCTTTTTGAATAATATCAGTGATCGAGAACAAGTGCAAACAGATTCTTCACCTTCTGAAGTCTTGCAATAAATTCCCATACTCCCTACGTCCCATCCAAATCTGCAAAGAATCTGGTTTTCAGTTAAAGATGTCGAACTTTGACTGAATAATAATTTTATTATGTGAGATATTGTTAGACTCGTCGTAACATATAATATCTAAATATCTATTTTTTATGTGTTGTTATTGTTCGTATTATGAAAAAAATTGACAATTGAAGTATTAATTTTGGGAGAAAGGCTCCAACTTCTAAACTAGTACTCTGACTTAGAATATATGCATCTTTGAGATTTTTGAGAACATATGTTGCTTCTCTAACGTCTATCTTATTTATAGGTTTCTCAAGCAATGCCTCGAGGCTCACTGCCACTTTTTCGTTCGTGGAGAACGGTTCCAATATTTATCGGGTTGTGGTGATTGCAACCATCATGGTGGGCGACCCAACCACGTCGTGAGTATCATGGTGAATGGACAAACCATTTCATTGTTTTGGTCATTGAACATTCGTTCTGAGTTTGGTGTTTGGGCTATAAGTATACCAAACTTCATTGTTCTGTCTTCAATCTAAAGGGCATTTAAAAAAAAAAAAATGAAAATTACAGGGAAACAAAGGGACCATGAATGGTTTGTGTGAGATGAAAGAATCTACCTTGAGTGGGAAAAGAGAAGAAGGGAAGAGAACTCTTGTTTTGCAAATATGAAAAGCTTGGTCTTGTTTTGCAAGAGTACAATACATATAGATAAGAATAGTGAATGACTAAACTACCCTTAAGCTAAACTAATATAATTACATATATGTTAACATCCCCCCTCAAACTCACGATGCTACAGCAAGAAGCATTGAGAGTTTGTCTGATAAGAAACGAAAGCGAGCAGTGGAGTGAGCCTTTGTGAAAAGATCCGCAATCTGGAGAAAAGAGGGAACAAATGGCAATGAGATCGTACCAAGTTGCAAGTGATGGCGCGTGAAGTGACAATCAATCTCAATGTGCTTGGTGCGCTCATGAAAGACAGAATTGCGTGCAATGTGAATAGCACTCTGATTATCACAATGCAATGGAGTGGGTCGTGAAAGTTTGATGCCAAAATCAGATAGTAACCAACGCAACCAAACAATCTCAGCTGTAGTCGAGGCCATGGCACGATACTCAGCTTCTGTAGAAGAGCGAGAAATGACATCCTGTTTCTTACTCTTCCAAGAAATGAGAGAGTCGCCAAGAAAGATACAGAATCCGGTAGTGGATTTGCGATCCTCAACATCACCAGCCCAATCAGCGTCAGAATAAGCACGCAACTCCAAAGATGATGATGAAGGAAATAGGAGACAACGAAACTGGGTGCCTCGGAGATATCTGAGAATGCGAAGAACAGCAGCCCAATGAACCGATGTAGGAGCAGTGACAAACTGACTAACCACATGTACAGCATGCGCAATGTCTGGGCGAGTGACTGTAAGATAAACCAAGCTACCAACCACTGTACGATAAAGTGTGGGATCTGACAGAGGAATCCCATCATCCGGAGAGTAATGAGCATGAGTCTCAAGAGGAGTGTCAACCGTCTTATTGTCTGTAAGACGGGCACGCTGAAAAATATCAGCTATATACTTCGACTGAGACAACAGATAACCCTTAGCAGAAGAAGCAACCTCAATACCCAAAAAATAACGGAGCACACCCAAATCTTTCATAGCAAAACAATAAGCCAAATCACGCTTCAATGATTCAATACCCTCGCAATCATCACCAGTAATAATCATATCATCAACATACAAAGAAAGGAGAATACGACCCTTACTTGTATGCTTGATGAACAAGGCCGAGTCATAAGAGCTGGGACGAAAGCCAAGAGAGGATACCACAGTGGAGAACTTCTCAAACCAAGCTCTAGGCGCCTGTTTGAGTCCATAAAGAGATCGGTGAAGCCTACAAACATGCCCCGGCTCATGTGGTACACCGGGAGGAGGAGTCATATAAACCTCCTCGTGAAGATCACCGTACAAAAAGGCATTTTTCACATCCATCTGTGAAATCTTCCACTGAGAAACAGAGGCAACTGCAATCAAGGTACGAATGGTGGTCATCTTGGCAACAGGAGCAAAGGTCTCATCATAATCCATCCCATGCTCCTGTGAATAGCCCTTTGCAACAAGGCGAGCCTTGTATCTCTCAACAGATCCATCAGACTTAGTCTTAATCTTATAGACCCAACGAGAACCAATGGTGTGCTTTCCCGAAGGCAAAGGTACCAAATCCCAAGTGTGAGTCTGATGCAGGGCAGCAAGCTCCTCAGCCATGGCAGCCTGCCAAAGAGGATTACAGACAGCCTCTCTATAGGATGTAGGTTCAGACAGAGAGTGAATGGAGACAAGAAATGAAGCAAATGAGGGAGAATAAGAAGAGTAAGCAAAATCAGGCTTCTGAGTGGACTTACAAATACGAGTAGACCGACGAGGGGGTGGATGTGCCGCAATCTCAGAAGATGGTGGAACAGGCGGTGAAAGCAATGGAGGGGGAGAGCTCGGAGGAGTATCTGTATTCAGAGGATCAGAGTCTGGTGGCGGAACATCATCGGTGGTGACATCAAAAGGATCAATGCAACGAAGATCTGACTGAGTCAACTGATGGGAACTACGTGGAACAGAGAAAAAAGGAATATGCTCTAAGAACACAACATGACGAGAAACATATAATTTTTGACTGACTGGATCAAAGCAACGATATCCCTTCTGACCACTACCATAACCCAAAAAGACACACAAGGCAGACTTTGGGGACAACTTAGAGCGCTCAACATGAGGTTTAAGGACAAAACAAGTGCAACCAAAAACACGCAACAAAGTATAATCAGGTGCAACCCCATACAGCCTCTCAAAAGGTGACAAACCTGAGTTGTGAGAGGTTGGAATTCTATTAATGACGTGTACAGCAGTGTGAATGGCTTCCCCCCAAAATATCCTAGGAACATCTGCTGACAACAAGAATGAGCGAGCTGTCTCAACCAGGTGACGGTGTTTCCTTTCGGCAACACCGTTCTGCTGAGGAGTATCCGTACAAGAAGTCTGACGTATGGTGCCATCAGAAGACAGAAGCTGGCAAAAAGCATTAGAGGTGTATTCACCTCCCAAATCACACCTAAAACACTTAATGACAGCAGAATGTTGTGTCCTAATAAGAGCTCTAAAATCACGATAAATATCCAAGAAATCAGATCTATGCTTCATAAGGTAAACCCAAGTATAACGAGTAAAATCATCAATAAAAGAGACGTAATATCTAGAGCCCCCTTTCGTAGGTACGGGAGAGGGTCCCCAAACATCAGAATGAACAAGATCAAAAGGAGCAAGAGATGATGAAGTACTGTTCTGAAAGGGTAAAGCAGAAAATTTTGCAAGTTTGCAACCACTACAATCAGAAATATCATGAGAGTTCAATGGTCCTAAAGCACCCGTAGAGGTTAGAAACCTTAAACGTGATGCAGAAACATGACCCAAACGAGAATGCCACAAATAAAAGAGTGAAGACGAACTACTCAAACGAAAAGATGACAAATCCACAGTAGAGGCAGCAACATCATCTGACATTCTGAGGTGGTCCAAAACATAAAGTCTCCCCTGCCTATGGCCTGTCCCAATCATCATCTGAGATCGACGGTCCTGAATAAGACAATGAGAATCCGAAAACCAAACATTTAGACCAGAATCACACAATTGACCAACAGAACATAAATTTAAGGCAAGATTTGGTATATAGTAAACATGATCAAGAAGGATAGAAGGGGTGACAACAGAACCAATACCTTCCAATGGCATAGAAGTGCCATCAGCGGTCACAATAGGAAGCGACAAATGAGGAGATAATGAAACAAAAGACTCAGACTGAGGGGACATATGATGAGTGGCACCAGAATCTATGATCCATGTACCTGAGACAGATGATGATGGTGGCAAACCTGAGGGAGAGGCAGACATAGCATGAGGCTGAGGCTGTGAGGCGAGGAACTCCTGGATCTTCTCTAGCAGATGAGGATCCACAGAAGGAGCAGCCGCTAGTGCATTAGGCATCTGAGGTGGACGAGATGCCCAAGGAGCCACGGGCCGAGTAAGGGGCCGAGTAAGGGGTCGATAAGGAGGTCGTGGCTGATAAGGAGGCCGCGACTGTGATGGAGGAGGAGGACCACCACTGCGGGACAACAATGGACACTGAGACTTCCAATGACCCTTTTGATGGCAGAAAGCACACTCATCAGAAGAGACTCGAGCATAAGTACTAGATTTCCCACTTAAGGGTCGATGTGGGACAGCAAAAACTGATGACATAGGAAGGAGAGGAGTCTCCTTATCTCCCTTAGACTTAAGGCGAATTTCCTCAGCAAGCAACTCATTCACCACAGAATCAACCGAAGGCAGGGGACTACGATGGAGGATAGCCCCACGCAACCCCTCAAAGTCATTACGAAGGGCCATCAGAAACTGAACCAAACGCTGCTCTTCACGCCTCGCGATATAAGGCTCAAAGGCCCTCAATTCCTGGGACTCAGTGAGTGCCAACTGATCCCATAAGGAAGACATGGCAGAATAGAATTCCTGAATACTCAACTCATTCTGTCTAAGTGCTCGAATATCAGTCTCCAATTGGTATTGTTTTGCAAAGTTAGACTGTGTATAAATCCTCTCCAAATGCTCCCAAACCTCCTTTGCAGTCTCATACTTAGCCAACTGAGCACCAATCGAGTGAGTCACGGAGTTATTAATCCAAGTAAGAATCTTCGCATTCTCAGATTCCCAAGTATCCGACAAAGTATCATAATCCTCAACTCCTAACGTAGGCAGTCTCTTCACACCAGAGATATACCCCCACAAACATTTGCCACGCAAAAAATTCCGCATCACATAGCTCCAATGCGAGTAATTCTTACCGTCCAATTGCACACTAATTGACTGAAGGGAATCATCCCTACCACCCACCATGATTACAATTCCAGAAATTCAAATGCACAAATAACACAACCAAATCCGAGAGCAATAAACTGGTCGAAAATAACTCAATCACCAAATCGACAACAACTAAAAGCCCCACAATCAGAAATCCAACAATCACAAACCCAAACGATCCCAACAATAAACTCCAATTAGAAAAACCCCAAATCAATAGCAAACCCTAAATACGCATACCAACAATCCAAGCAAACAGCCCCAATTCGAAAGAAATTGAACAACCCAATACCAATAATCCAAATATCAACCGTAAGATCCGAAAAATACCTTCACGAAGAACACAAGTCCTAAAAAATTTTTCGGGGTTTCACCCCGAACCCCGAGCGGGGGCGCGCTGCCCCCCGCACCCCCCAGCGAACTCACCGCCGAGTTCGATCAGCGCTGTTGGGCATCGAATCACAATCTACTCCAAGAATCACAACCAATGCTCTGATACCATGTGAGATGAAAGAATCTACCTTGAGTGGGAAAAGAGAAGAAGGGAAGAGAACTCTTGTTTTGCAAATATGAAAAGCTTGGTCTTGTTTTGCAAGAGTACAATACATATAGATAAGAATAGTGAATGACTAAACTACCCTTAAGCTAAACTAATATAATTACATATATGTTAACAGTTTGAATGAATTCTCTAACCCTTACAATTCACGAATTGATATTTAAATTTAAATCGTCTAAATAACAGGGTTGTCAAGTAACCCAATCCATTATATTAATGATTAGTTTGACGAGTCAATTACAAAGATTTGGTAGGATATGCCTAAAATCTTTGTGGGAATTTGAAAATTACAGTTTGATCTAATTGTTGTGGCAATGGAATTTATCATGTCCAATCCATCTTAGTCCAATCAGTTTAGAAATCTAATCAATCCAATTCAACGCCTGACTCGAAAAATATAGCAAAAGGCAAAGGCAATAAGTGTATATAAAAGAACGAAGGTCGATAGTAATGGAGAATGCTGCCAGAGCTGGTGGTGGGTATGGTGGTGGGTGGTAAATGATAATGGCAACCTCCTCAACTGTGTGTGAGTAGAAGGGTGGTGTTGCTTTTAAAGTTTAGGATTTCCAAAGAATGAACCTTGCAATGAAAATGAAAATGACTCGTCCAATAATTAAACTGATGTTTAAATAGTTTCTTTATCCCAAAGTTTATTTCACCAATTTAATTGTCAAACTTGAATAATTTTGATAGTAGAATTCAATTGATAGATAAATATTAATGAGTAGGTCTCCTGATAAGCGGCATGCCATAAGCTTATGGACATGGAGGGACTTTTTTGCAAATAATAGAAGTTAAACGAAAAAACATGCGAAACACAAAATCAAATTTCACGCGGTGAAATTCAATCACAAAACACAGTTTCACACAAAAACACATACTACTCTCTGTTTCTTCCCCAAAATCTCTAACAGAATTCCAATCTTCCTCAGCTTTTCAATCTTCTCGCCAGCGCGTTTCCGATCTCCTCATCCACGGCGATGTCCTCCGACGACAACAATTGGCTCAATTCTGTCGCAACTAGATCTGTCGCTAAAACCTATTGAAGCAAAGAAATTTCAAGTGCTTTGATTGTACAAACATCTTTTGTCGAATCGGAATCTGTAGGAGAAAACACGATTTGTAAAAGGCAAGATTCAACTTCAAGCAAATGAAATTGAGTTGCAAGAAGCTGAAATATAATTTCAATGAAGGTATGATTTTCTATTTTCCGACTGAAATTCTAGTGTTCAATTGCAATCGAAATGAATATAACTGTTTTTGAAACTTCTGCACACTGAAATTTGAGTTGGAATCTGCAGCAGAAAACACGATTGTAAACGGCAGGATTGAACTTCAAGCAGATAAAATTCAGTTGCAAGAAGCTGAAATACCACTCAATTCCAATGAAGGTATAATTTTCTGACATCAGACTGAAATTCTAGTGTTGAATTGGAATCAAGATGAACATAGCTATTTTTAAAACTTCTGCACACAGAAATTCGACTGTTATGAACATGTAAGAACATGTGGAAATATTACCAATATAAACTACATATTGCACATAAATTTCATATACTTTATGCATTTGTTAACTTAAATCATGTATAGGTTACAAATAAACATGCATTAGATTAAAATGAATAAAACACAAGAATTGCATTTGTCAATTCCAACTTTTGACAAACTTGTGCATTGTTCATATTACAACATGTACAAAATACACTACACTTTGCATATGTTACACTACAAGTAGTATTTGTTATGCTTATCAGAACAGAGTTTCTATAATTTTTTAATTTTAAATAGCGTCATGAAGACTATGCACAACTTACATTACAACATGCATATCTTAAATTAGAAATTGTATTCTTTATTATTACAGGTTCAAATTTTCCAAATTTAAATGAAATTGATGCCACTAAAAATCTTACCAGCATAAAAGCAAAAAAATTGGAAGCACTACATGCCCTATACAAGAAGCATGCAAATGCTTGGTTTCAGCTGCAGGAAAGACTGCCAACGTCAAAACAGCAAAAATAAGATTTGTGAAAAGTACTACAAGTCCTCTGCTGGAGGCCAACCGAAAAGATTAAAAAACAGCACTACCAGTCATGTTCCTTGCGTGGATAATGAAAATCATTCTGAAAAAAAAAGAATAAGAGGAAGAGAAATGACTTGATTACAAAAACAGGATGCCTGGCTGAAATTAGAGTGAATCTAGAGCAGGATTATTACATCGTAGCACACCACAACACTATACACAATCATGAGTTAACAAGACCAGCCTTACAGTATCTCGGTAGGAGTGAACGGAGGATTACAGAAGACAAAGGAAAGACCATCACAACAATGGAACAGACAAGTTTAAGAACTACTGTAGGATATAAATACGTGTCTTTTGAAGCCGGTGGAGAAGAAAATCTAAAGCATACGATGAAAGACCACCTCAACTTTGTGAGTTGACTTCGAATGAAAGAAATAGAAAATGGAGATGCTCAGAAACTTGTTGACACACTCATGGAAATCAATGACAAGGATAAAGATTTTTTCTTCAAAGTCAAGTTCGACGAGGAAATAAAACTATCAGCAGTGCTGAAAACTACAAACTCTTTGGAGATGTCACCATATTTGACACCACATACATAACAAACAAGTATAACTTGATTTGTGCGCCAATAGTTGGAATCAACAATCACTGGAACATAACAATTGTTTGCTTGTGCTTTTATAGCAAATGAGTTTACTGATACTTTTGTGTGACTCCTCAACACTTTCAAGAAATCAATGGAATTGAGGGAACCTGTCACAATATTCACAGATCAAGATCCTGCAATGAGTAAAGAAATAAATGAGGTATGTTGTGAAAATTTATTGCTTACAGTTCTGAGCACTGAATATGCACTGTGAGACATTGCACCTCTTACCTTACAGTGTGCATTACATAGCTAATAAGATGCACTTGTTACTTTAGAAATCAAGTTTTCTGAAAATGATGTAACTTAAAAAAATTTATTTCTTAGACTTGAAACTGAGTAGGGAATGTTAGCTTCTGCCCCTATCAGCTTATAGTATATATACTAATCAACTTCCATTTCTTGTTGCAACTTTCAGGTTTTCCAAAACTCAAAACACAGGCTGTACTTGTGGCCCAAGAAAAGGCAATACAGCATTATGGGAGATTAAAGAAAGATAAATCCTTCAAAAGTGATATCCAACAGAATTTGAAGAAAAATGGACCTCCATGACAGCCACATACAAGGTGGAAAGTAGCACCTAGTTTCAACGCATGTACGACATCCATGAAAAATGGAGCACGTCATTCAGTAAGGATATTTTCTCAGCAGGCATCTTATCTTCACAGCGAAGTGAAAGAACCAACCATGCACTATGCATCAGTGCAAACAAAACAACAACAATGACACACTTCTATGAACTCTTCAACCAAACAATCAAAAAGTGGAGGAGAGATAAAGTAGAAAAGGAAAATACATGTACAAAAGCAAAGACAAAATATCAAAACAAAGCAGGTATGTTTACATTTAGAATATGTATTACTTAGTCTAGAACCCAAATTCATTAACTTACAGTATGCATTTGTTTCCCACTACTGGGTCTGTACAGGTTTGGTTAAACATGTTGCTCAGGTTTACACACTTGCATTGTACAGAGGATTCAAAAAGAAAATTTTCCTAGCAATGGCAACTAAGGTCAAGGAGCTGTTCTCAGAACCATTGACAAAAAAAAGAGGTCAGCCCAGAACATGATGAATCCAAAATATGAGACAGTCGAGTACAAAAATGAAGATGGGTCGGTTGAAGTACAATGCACATGCAAGTGCTTCGAGGTGCCAGGTATGCTGTGCTTTCACACTCTCAAAAATATTACACCTTCATTCCATCACAAAAATACCTGCAAAGTACATCCCAAAAGGTGGACAAAAAAGGCCAAAACAGAAGTATATGACAGGATTCTTGGCCAAAGAACACAACAATCAGAAAGAATCAACGGTGTAGTTTCCTGGAGGAACCACATGTCCAGCAAATTCTATAATCTGGTTTTAAAGAGCGAAGGAAACTCAGAAGCTAGAAGTGCTCTTTAAGAGATGTTTGGCTCCTGCTTAGCAAGAATAGAAAACTTGTTGGCATCGAAAACAAATGTCATTGATCAGCCACAAGTAGCCAATGCAACTCAACCATAACAAGTGCACCTAAGGTACTGGATCTAGCCCAAGTGATGACAAAAGGAAGAGGAAAGAGGTCGAAATCAGGCACGGAAAGGAAAAAACCAAGGAAGAAAACTACTGAATTCAACACAAAAACACTAGATGTGAAGACACTGTAAAGAGTATCATTGTTTAGGATACAAGTTGCAGTTTCTTAGCTATATATTGTATTTTTTTTTCAGGATCATACTATATGTCTAAGATTTTTTCTTACCGAATATTTTTATACATTCAATAACATACTGTATTTTTTACCTTACAACTATAAATTATCAAATTATAACTTGCATTTATTTTTGCTTGCCCAAGTACCAACCTTTGTTTTACAGAATTTCATTGATATGGAAACACTGAATACCAACTAACTGATATGTGATTACTTAGCTTACAACTGTAATTTATTAACTTATGGATTATATTTGTTTTCCTGTAAGCTCAGAAACCCAACACAATAAACCACATAATATAACTAAAATGTAACTTGGTATTAATAACCATACAAATATTACTTCTTAACATTCAACATGCACTTATTTCCCTAAAAGTGACTTGTATTATATTTCACGTAATTTAAGTGATACAAAAACCACTGAATACATGTATAACTACTTAGCTTACACATGTAGTTTATTAACCTATCAATTGCATTTGTTTTCCTATAAGCTCAAAAAATTAACACAATCAACCACATCAAATAATTCCAAAATTAACTTAAATTAAAAAGCATAAAAATAGTACTTCTTCAAATTAAACATGCACTTGTTTCATAAAACCTGCAACCTTACAAACAAATCCTAAAACAACGTCTCAAATGTGCTCAACATATCACCCACAACATAATCAGTCACAAATCATCCAAAAACACCTTCAACCTTAAAAACAAAACCTAAAACAACATCTCGATTGCGCTTAACATATCACCCAAATACCAATCAGCCACAACATAACCTGATTACAAATATCCAACAACAATGCAAAGATGCTACAACTAGAGATCCTCAAGTCCTTCAATCCCAAGGGAAAATGAAGGAATCATAGTACGAGCTTTCTTCATGTATTCATCAACAATCTTATTAACCCACACATGTGTGGCCGAGTCTTCCATAACTTCCTGTATCGTCTTGACATGAACAAGATCCTCATTTACTGTTGTTGTGCCTTCTTCATGTGGTTCTGTTTGGGGTTGTGGATGTGGCCGCGGTTGTGGTCGCACAATCGGACTGGCATTTGCCCTCTCAAGGTTTTGTACCAACACACGTGTATTGACCACTATGTCTCGTTTGAAAATGAGACAGGCCCTATGCAGAGGCTGATAAAGAAGAACAAATATCAGTCAAACAAAAAATTAGAAATTGTCTTAAAAGGAAATATGAACTATAATGTGCATTAGATTAACTAACATTTTCATTAGTTTTAAAATAACATGCACTAGTTTTTAAAACTGTAAGAAAAAAGATAAAAAATACTTACATTGCTGGTAGCTTTGTCAAT
Source organism: Rubia yunnanensis (assembly GCA_037428765.1). Taxonomy (NCBI): domain Eukaryota; kingdom Viridiplantae; phylum Streptophyta; class Magnoliopsida; order Gentianales; family Rubiaceae; genus Rubia; species Rubia yunnanensis. The sequence continues at coordinate 8,144,892 of CM075064.1, forward strand.
GTCTTCATTGCTCATCACTCCACTAGGAATTCGATACAAAATAAACCCTGGCTCCTGAGCAATGCCATCACATGCAGCAGTCGGTGTATGAAGCCCCTCATGGCTAATATTCTCATTGGGAGTTCCCTCATATTGCTGCTGGCTGCTTCTTTTATCTTTCATCCTCCCATCCTTTGTCAAAGGAAAACCAACCTCTACCATAACCCCCTTATTATAGCCCTTTTTTTGCAAGATAATAAGCCCTGTCGAGCAAAGATTTGTTTGACCAATGCATGCACAAGGGCAGTCTAGTAGGGTCAGACTAACCTCTAAAAGGAAACTTATAAATATAATCCAGCAGCAATACAAACACACAACCGCCAACACAAGACACATCTCTTTTACCTTAATTAGACTTGAAGCTCTTAACACCCTTACATATCAAGCACTAAGTCACACAAATCAAGACTCTTAATGGTCCCAACATTCTATAAAGTACTAACCAGCTTAAAATCAACCAAGTTTCTGGTAGTTGGGGCCAAGAAAGTTCACATGACGTACATGACAAAAAATCTCTTAAAGCGCTCACCGCCATCATTTAGTTTACCCAGCTCCTCAGAAAGATTAGCATTAGAAATATTGCCATACTTATCAGCACCTAACTCATCCCTCAATCTAGTCCTAATATCTATATCCCTTGACGAACCCCTCCCATTATTTCTAACTAAACCAACGGGATAACCTGGAATCCGAGGAATACGGAATATATCAAACACATCATCGGGGGTAATGATGTACCTTGAGCTGCATATTTAATGAACACAGCCAACATGATCAAACCTAGGGGGGAAAAAGTCGGCCTAGAAAAATTTGAAGTTAGCATAAAACAATATGAAATTAGTCCACATAATCAAACATGTCAACCAACCAAGGCACAATTCCAAAAGAAATAGATGAGATGTTAAGGGCAAGAAGTCTACCAAAACCTAAATCTTCCACACCAATCTTTTGGGCGGGATTGAGCGAACGATTTCAGCTCGAATGACAACAATTGGTTGAGAATTTCTTAGCAAACCTAAAAAAAGTTAAATATGAAAAGTGTAAGCATACATGTCATGAAAAGTGTAAGTTTAAATCTAACACACAAAGATCAGACACACGTGATATAGTTAACTAAGACAACATTAATACCAACATATACAATATGAAAAAAAAACAAAAATATTTACATGGAAATAAAATAACAAATACAGCATGAATGTTAATATATGCAACATTTAATAAAATAAATACAACTTCTTATCAACATGTAGGAAAATGAAAACTGAAGACACACAAAGTGTGAATAATAAATAAACACTGAATCTTATCAAATGCAACATCTTATGAAACAAGTATAGTTTATAACATATTAAAATAACACCGTAAATAGGGAAATAACACTTACGTGTTACCCTTCTCATCAGTACGTTCGACCACCTACTTTTCCTGATGGTTGCGATGCTGTTTCGAAGCTCTTTCTTCACCAGCAACCATTTTTCCTAATCCCGAAGCTTCACTAGTAGTGTTGTCTGCTTTCCTCTTCAAACCAAGTTTGTTCACCACTTCAACACCTTTCTTCACTTCTTCAGCAGTCTCATTCAAAACTCCACCAGATTTCTTCACTTTTTCAGCACCTTTCTTCACAACAACTTTTTTAGTCTTTGTCTTCATCACCTTCTCCGCAGGCAACTTTGCATCAAGTTCTTCTGCCTTCCTTTTATTCTGTCCAGTAAAGGTCTCACATTGTTTACCCTTCTCCTTTCTTAACATTCGAGATGATGACCTCTCCTTCTCTTCTTTAAAGGAGACCACCACAGTAGGTTGAGCATCACACCCTCACCCACATCCACACCAGCTTCACCACCCTCACTCTCATTCCCAAAATCCCAACTCTTACCCACAACCACGTTAGGTTGATCAACCTCAATCTCCCTCTCACGCGTAGCTGCAGCAGCTTGCGTTGCCTCCGCCTTTGCAACTGCATCCAAAATCCACTGATTTTTGTTAATATAGTCTCTTGTCCATACTGTCACCATCATCCCTAGACCCACCTTTACCGTCATTCTCAACATCCTTAGAACAACCTTTACTAGCAGGTACAACTTCCTCCCTAAAAGATTTAGTCTCTTTCCTATTCAAATCAATATCATTCTCATTAAAATATGCCTCAACTTCAGCATCAATTTCTGCTGAAAAATCCTTCCCCTCAGCAGACCTAATAACTTCACCATCAATTTGTGTTGAAACATTCTTTCCCTCAACACCGTCAACACCCTTAACACCCTCAAAACCACCACCTTCAACACCAAAATTAGTATCAACCCCTTTAACACTATCATTAACATTATCAATCATCACATCTAAAACATCCCTAATATATTTCTTCACTGCCTTAGAACCCTCGGCTTCATCAACACCAGTTACTTCTCTACTCATTCAAACAACATCATTCAACAATGTGTCATAGTTAAATTCTTGACTTGACCCACCTTCACCCTCTTTCACCTGCTTAACGCCCACATTCATCCATTTCTTATTTCCTGGCTTAAACAACATGAACTGAAATCTGTGGAGTAGCACCACCACCAATTCTGCCAGACCTACGTGCCAATGCAGCTACTACACAAAAAAAGTGAAAAAAATGTATAAACACATATTAAAAAAAACAAACATAATCACACAAATAAAATGCAACATGTAAAGGGAAAAAATAACCCCTAGAAGCATAAGACTGTTGAACCTTCTCCAGCTCATCTTGGAGAGAAGATCCAACCTTCTTTTTAGAATTTCTAACCACCTTCTTAGAAGCTAAACAACATAACATATTTGGATAAGTAAATGTATAAGCAAATAAGTAAATAAATGTACAGAAAATTTACAATCACCTTCTTCTATCTCAGGTTCTTGTGTTGAATAGTATCTTCACCTCCTTCAGGCACAGCTAAAAATAATCATATACCACACAGTCAGAAACTAATACATAAAGCATACAAACATATGCAAGTTGTAGTAAAAAAAATGCATGCATACTCTGACAACCAATAAGCAACCTAATCTAAAAAACACACAGCATAACTAACTAATGCATAAGATATACTAATATATGCAACTTGTAATGAAACAAATGCATGTATAGTCTGACAGACAGTAAGCAACATAATCTGACATACACATTATAACTAACTTATGCATAGAGTAAACTAACATAAGCAACTTGTGATGAAATAAAATACATCCTAGCAAATCAGAAAGAATAACAATAAGTAACTAACAATTAGTGAAAGTCAAAACACGGACTAAGTAACTAATACATAAGTTATATTAACATATGCAATTTCTAAGAAAATAAGTGCACAATAAAACAATCAGTCGACAACAAAATTGGTAAGTCAAAAAATAGAGTAAGTAACTTATACAAATGTTAGACTTAACATATGCAACTCCGAAGAAAACAAATGCACATTATAAAACATAGTCAAAACATGCGGATCTGACATACAAATCAGAAAAACATGATGACTAACTAATACATCCGTTAGCCTAACATATGGAACTCCTAAGAAAACAAATGCACATCATAAAAATAGAGTCAAAGCATCAAATCTGACATACATACGAATAAAAAAAACAAGATGACTATCTAGTACACCTGTTAGCCTAACATATGCAACTCCTAAGAAAATAAATGCACACTATAAAATAGAGTCAAAACATGCGGATCTGACATACAAATCAGAAAAATATGATGACTTAGTCTAACACATGCAACTCCTAAGAAAATAAATGCACATTATAACTGAATTGCTAACATACTGAAAAAAATATAGCAACTAACTAATACATATCTTACAATAACAAATGCAACTTCTAAACAATAAAATGCATGTTATAAAAAGACTCAAAACATGTAGATATGACTAACAAAAAAGTCAACAACTTGTATTCAAATCTGACTTACAAATAAAATTTCTAACAAAAATCAACATAAAAAAGGCTGAAAAACACACATACACACACAACAAGAACAAAAAAAGCGCAAAACTCCAAATATTCAAAACGGAAAAAAAATGCACATTATAACTAGATTGCTAACATACTAGAAAAAAAACAGAGCAACTAACTAATACATATCTTACAATAACAAATGCAATTTCTAAACAATCAAATGCATGTTATAAAAAGACTCAAAATATGCAGATCTGACTAACAAAAAAGTCAACAACAACAACTTGTATGTAGATCTGACTTACAAATAAAATTTCAAAAAAATCAACATCAACAAGAATGAAAAATACACATACACACACAACAAGAACAAAAAAAGCGCGAACTTCAAATATTCAAAATGGAAAACAGGAAGAATACGAACCAGGAGAAGGAGAAGGCTGAGACAACTTCTCAGCTTTGGGAAGAATAGCTTTCCCCTTCGCCCTACCCATAGACTAGGTCAAATACACAAAAAAAGCTTTACATCAGAATCGTGAACAACTGTAAAGCAAAAAACGGAAAAGAACATCAACAAAATTTCAAAACCTAGAATATCAAGCTTACCGAACTCAGGCGATTCCGGGCGCAAACTTGAACAACGCAATTCCAGCGAGATTTCATGAAGAACGAAGAGCGGAATTGAAAAAACAAAGATCGGAGAAGAGAGGAATTGAAGAACAAAGAGAGGAGTAAACAGAAGAACAAACGCAGAAGATGAAGAACAAATTTTACAGTTGAACAATGAGGACAAAGACACGCGTGATAAATGGATTGCAGTTTCCAAAAATGTTAAATGCTCAAAACCGCTGACAAAATGAAAATTAAAATGGATGAAAATTAAAAATGGACAACCAGCCTTAATTAACAACTAGGTGCCCCATTTTAAAAAGAATTACAATATGAACCTCATTTTGCATATCAGTCTCTGGCATGTCCATAAGCTTATGGACGGACCGCCTTTCTTGAGACTTACCTAATATTAATAGTATCGTACTTTCTATATCTCAATATAAATTGCATTTGTATTATTCATTTAGTTAAATTGATTAATTTAAAATATAAGTAAGGATATTATCATGTGATATAGTGTTCAACTCATCTTAATGTGTGTTTTTAGAATATTAATTTTTTATAATTTTGAATAATAAATAATTAAAATATTAATAATCAAATATTTCTTAACCCAGCCCTTAAACATCAAAGTATGCAGTTTATGATGGGACATAGATATCATAACATTTTGTTTGAATTGTCATAGTATAGATCTTCTGAATGTATATTAACTTTTCCATGCGTTATTATAAAATACATGTTAAAAAGTATTTATGGTTAAGTGTATGCCTTCAATATCATAAATTTAATTTGGTGAAGTAAACTACAGTATATCAGAACAGATATGCATCTCGATGACTGTCTTCGTGAGATTATGATAGAAAGCAACAATGGGTCACTGATGACCATCCTTCAAATTTAAGTCAACCAACAGTCAAACTAAAATCATAAAAATGTATAGAATCATAAGTACCAAAAATATTCATATTAAAATGAAGAATCATTGGATAGTTCATATACCCAATCTAGCTACGGTGATTTCACTGATTTGACTTTATATTTTAATGAGAAAATTATGACATTCTGTTTGTTACTGTATTTGATCTTACAGGTTAGGTAAACCAAATAACTAAAACGGGGAGTGTAAATGGGCACATCGTTGTTGAAATAGGTGCGATGGAAACACACACGTGGGGAGTTTGGATAAGTAGAATCTATCGTGAGAAATGGAAATGGGAGATAATTATTTACTTAATAACAGGCTTTGAATAATCAAATCTACCCAACTCCCTCAAGACCCAATCAACTACTGATTTAATGCGAGCCCGTTTCAGAAAAAGTCTAATTTGAATAATATATGCAAGACTTTTCTTGGTATGGGTTGTAATTTGAATAACTGAAACTATAACAAAAGTTATTAACAAAACTGAGCAGTTCGTTTCAAGAATTTTTAAGCAAAATTTTTGCGATTATGAACATTAGAAATATACTATTATTGACTGAATTCACAACTCCTTTAGTATAATATTATGTTGAGGAGAAAGTAGGAGAAAGTATCATGTTCAACCGATTAACGGTTAAATTAATTGTGAAAAATCTCATTTTAATAACTTTTAGGGTTAATTTATAATTGTTTATACAATATAATATTTTTTAAGTTATATGAATCTCGTTGCAATAAATAAAATATAATATTAAATTATATTATTAGCCATATCCATTATAAAATTACTCAATCTAACTGTTAGTAAATTTAAAATAAAATTTTGCGCATGTTAAAGGATATTCTACTTGGACAAAGTCTTGCAAAAAGAGCGTATTTCCATAGGCTTATGGAAAGATGTGGTTTAGTTATAATAATAAAAAAGTAAACGGTTTCAGTTGCAATACAATTTTTTTTATTATCCAATATGTAGTAGTTGCAAAGTTTATGACTCGATTAATTGAACTTAAAAATTTTATCTTCATTTCTTCTAATTTACACTTAAAATCTTGATTTTTCCATGACAAACTCTTTTACGTGGCTACGGAAAAAAAAGTAGCCAGTAAAATATAAATGGGCTCACACTTGGCCCCGGGCTGTTTACGTTAAAGTTGGGTTTGGACTAGTGTTGTGTCTGTTATGATAAGGGCTTGTGGAAAATAAAGGAGAAACAAGGGGGCCAATGTGCAATAATCAGAAGGAGGGAAAATCTGTTACAACCGGATGTTGGTTTGTGTGTGCAGTTGTATGGAAAAGTGTGTGGAAATTCAATTAAGATTCTGTTAGTAGGGAATGGAGGGATTTAAGTAGAAGATTGTTGGGCAGATTGGGCATGACGAATTTGGTGCAAATCCATAGCTTTTAGTTTGGAAATCTTTCTCTCCCAAACATGTTGATCTTCCTCATCTCACTTTGAATTTTCTCAGCTTCAAGCTGCAATATCAGTTCATTTGTTTTCTTTAATTTCATTTTAGTCCCCTAGTTAATTGCAAGTGGTATCAGAGCCGATCAATCCTTGGCAATGGTTGAAAGCACTTGTTTAAAAATAGTGGGAAATCATTTAAAAGACATGGAGATGAAGGTTCTGGAGATTTCTCGGGAGTTGAGAGATCAATCTCTGAAATGAAGAGAACCACAGTAAAGTTGAAGGAACAGATGGAGTCCTCGTTCAAAATGTTGTTGCAGGAGGAATTTGCCAAACAACAAGCTAATTACAATAAGAAGCTGGCTGAAATCCACAATTAGATGAAGATAATGATGCAGAGCTCGCAGTTGGACAAAGGAATGAAGGTCAACCTGGAGCAGAGAGAAATCTCGCAACAAATGTCACAATCGAGGCCTCATTCTCACAGATCTCATGTTGAGGTAACTTCCGATTCACGTGAGTCTAAACTTAGAATGAATTCACCTATTCCGATAAGTCCTAGAGTCATGAAATATGATCATTCTGTGAGTGAGAATTGGAGAGCTACCGTGGGAAACATTATGGTAATATACAGCTTAGGCCAGAACTAACTTCTTTCTATGGGGAAAAACCATTAGAATGGCTTAGAAAATGCGAGAAGCTCTTTAATTTCTTTCAAGGCATGGATCCGGTCAGAGTTGAAGCTATTGAATTATGTTTAGAGAGGAAGGCTGAGATCTGGTATCATGTTGGAAATAATTATAGAAATTTTTCTTGTAGGAGAGAGTTTTATGATGTTGTGTTGCAGAGATTCTCTGAAACTGGTGGTAAGAGTGCGATAGAGGAATTTAACAAACTCTATCAGAAAACCACAGTTAGAGAATATCGGGAGTAGTTTGATGAGCTTAAGGCCTTAGTGTTTTACAAGAATCCTCGGTTGACTGAAGAGTATTTTGTTGCTAGTTTCATTAGTCGCTTGAAGGATAAACTTAAGCCAGCGGTGAGAATGTTTGAACCTGTGAGTTTGCATGAAGCTGTGGTGGTAGCTATTCTTCAGGAGTTAAACCTAGATGCAATGACAACGAATACTAGGGGAACAAGTTTTGGGGCTGTGAGTCAACCTATACTCAGATCTGATAAAACTCCTTGGGAAAATGGGGGTAATGAGAAGAAAGTTGAACCAGTATCCGAGGGTTTCAAGAGGATTACACCACAAGAACAACAATTTAGAAGGGAGAATCACATTTGCTACAGGTGTGAAGAAAAGTTTGGCCCTGGCCATATCTGTAAATTCAAGTAGATTCACTTCATTTCAAACTCTGAAATTGAGGAGCCTGGGGATATTTTGGTGCCCGAGTCTACTTGTGAAGAATAAAACATCTAGAAGAACCTGAGAAGCGGAGTCTTAACACATTAGGAAGTGCAGATCAAGCCAACACCATCACTTTGTTTGGATATTTTGGGAATCTGAGAGTTAACATGCTACTTGACACTGTCAGTACTAATAGTTTTGTGGATTCTAGAGTGGTAAGGGTGGCTGGGTTAAGAGTTATGGAAACCAAACCATTTACTGTGACAATAGCAGATGTCAGTCAGATTTTGGGAAATACTTGTTTCCCTGGAGCTAGATGGAGAGTACATGACCACTATTTCACTTTCAGATTGAAGGTTTTGGAATTGGGAAAGCTGGACATGATTTTGGGGGTGGGCTGGATGAAGTATCTGAGTCCTATCTCTTTTAACTTCAATAGTAATGATGTGGTGATCAGTAGTCTGGGAACAAAATGGATGTTCTATGGGAATTTAGGAGATACTTATTTGCAGCTAGAAAGGGGGCAAGATGCCGGGGAAATCATAAACCACAGAAAGAGAAAAATGATGTACTCAATGCTAGGACTAGATCAGGATGAGCAAGGCCAGTATGGAGCTGAAAGTGGGGGACAAGGAATTGCAGAAGATGCAGTAAGAAAGAATGCCTAACTATCAGCTGAAACTGAAGTATCAATTGAGATAAAGCAGGTCATATCTGAATTCTCAGAAGTTTTTGCAGTTCCAACTTCTTTACCTCCTAAAAGAAAAGTAGATCATCCAATTGTTTTAAAACCCGATTCACACCCCTTTAAGATCAAACCTTACAGGTATGCTCATGCACACAAGGAGGAGATTGAAAAAAAAGTTAACGAGATGATAAAGAATAAGGTGGTACAAGAAAGAAACAGTCCAAATGCTTCACCTCTTTTGTTGGTAAAAAAGAAGGACAATAGTTGGAGGTTATGTATAGACTACGAAAAATTAAATGATCATACTGTTAAGTATAGGTTCCCCATTCCTATTATTGATGAGTTGTTAGATGAACTATATGGAGCTTCCTTTTTCTTTAAGCTAGGCCTTAGATCTGGTTATCACCAAATAAGAGTAAAAGAAGAAAACATTTCCAAAACTGCTTTTCAGACTCATCATGGACACTTTGAGTTTCTTGTAATGCCTTTTGGCCTCACAAATTCTCCAGCTACATTCCAAGCATTAATGAACAAAGTGTTCCAAGATTTTTTGAGAAAATTTGTCTTATTATTTTGTTGATGACATCCTGGTTTACAGCAAAACAATAGAAGAACATATCAGTCATCTAAGGCAGGTACCGAGTTTAATGAAATCCCATCAGCTGTTTGCCAAAGAATCCAAGTGTGTTTTTTCTCAGAGAAAAGTTGAATACTTACGGAATATAATATCTTATCAGGGAATTGAAGTGGATGGAGGAAAGATCAGTAGTATTGTGAATTGGCCAACACTAGCAACTATCAAAGAACTGAGAGGAGTTCTTGGTTTGACAGGTTATTATAGAAGGTTTATTTCCAATTATGGAGTTATCTGCAGGCCTATGCATGATCTATTAAAAAAGGATTCATTCAAGTGGAATAGTGCAGCTCAAGAAGCCTTTGATGCTTTTAAGAAACTGATGATTACTGCTCCAATTCTCAGAATGTCAGACTTTGAGAACCCTTTTGTCGATGCTAGTGACAGTGGAATGGGAGTTGTTCTTATGCAAGAAGGCAGTCCAATTTCTTTTATCAGCAGAACTTTCTGTGAGAAAAATAAGGCTTTGTCAACCTATGAGAAAGAACTTATGGCACTGGTGTTAGCAGTGGAGAAGTGGAGGCACTATCTACTGGGCAACAAATTCATTTTGAAGACTGACAATCAAAGCTTCAAATATTTGCTTAACCAAAAGATTCACAGTGCTATGCGGCACAAGTGGATTACCAAGTTGCTGGGATTAAACTTTGAGATTGAATGCAAAAGTGGTTCCACAAACAATGCAGCAGATACCTTATCCAGGAGGCCAGCAGATTATCAGAACACCACTCAGACTAGTTTAATTGCTATTGAAGATGACACGTCAAAAATGGTTTGGGATTCTTATGATGATGAAGATATTAAGTTGCCTAAATTACCCCTGTTTTTCAGTGATAATTCTCCACTGAATCAAACTTCAGATAACAATCCACTGATGTCCACTCATATTTCACAGGATCCAAAGTTACTTTCAAATCATGATAATGAAGAAGAATTGCTAGAGTTAACTATTGGAACTTCTTGCAGAATGGGAAGAGGGCAGCCCACTACTGAAATACCACTATGGATTCAACAATTGGAGGCTAGTTATGAAGAAGATAATCAGGTTCAACAAATCATTGCTAGTTTGGCCTTACAGTCTGATCAGGATGAATCTGAGTTCACCTATGTGAAGGGGATATTGAAGAAAGACATGAAGATATATGTCGGATCCTCAGTAGATATCAGAAGAACTATAATCTCATCAATGCACTCTTCACCCGTGGGAGGCCATTCATGTCAGAATGCTACTTAAAAGAGATTAATTGCTATATTCTTTTAGCCTGATGTTAAGTCTGAAGTATTGGAGTTTGTCAAAGCCTCTGAGGTTTGTCAACAGAACAAACATTAGTACTTTTATCCTGCTGGTCTGCTACAGCCTTTACCAGTACCAGTTCAACCATGGAAACAATTGACTCTGGACTTTGTGGAGAAATTACCAATATCACAAGGATTTGACACTGTACTTGTAGTGGTAGATAGAATGACAAAGTACAATCACTTCATAATTTTGTCACATCCATTCACCGCTTCTGAAGTTGCTACAATCTTCATGGATGCTATAGGCTTCATGGCATTCTAGAAACAATCACAAATGACAGAGACAGGGTCTTCACTAGCCATTTGTGGTAGGATTTATTTGAAAAACTTGGAGTAAAGTTGCAGTTCAGCACCGCTTATAACCCTGAAACTGATGGGCAAACAGAGAGGGTAAACCAAATCTAGAGGCTTATCTCAGATGTTTCTATGAAGAGCAACCTGATACATGGAAACTTTGGTTAAGAATGGAGGAACGTTGGTATAACACAGCCTATCATGCCAGCCTCAATATGTAACCTTTTGAAGCATTATATGGTGAAAAACCGACTGATTTACCATTTGGAATCACTTCTTATTCAGTCATTCCAGCTACTCAAGACCTTATTCATAAGAGAATGGAAGTTCAAAAAAAATTGCAAGAGCTTTTAAAGCAAGCTCAGGAGAAGATGAAGTTTTATGTTGATCATAGAAGGACGATAGAACTTTAGAAGTTGGAGATTGGGTATATCTCAAAGTGCACAAGCACAAGCCGCTTTCTTTACAAGGTAAACCTAATTCTAAACTAGGTAAGTTTTTTTCCCCTGTCAAACACTCAAAAAGGTCGGTGAAGTAGCATACAAACTACAACTTCCAGTACATTTGTGCATCCTGTGTTTTATGTTCTTTACTCAAAGAACACACTGGTAATCCACCTTCAGCTAGTACTGCTCTTCCTGAACTCGATGACAGTGAAGTCACATCATTATAACCACAGAAGGTTCTCCAAAGAAGGATCATCTAGAGGGATAAAAAACAGGTGACACAATGGCTAACTGAGTGGCAAAACATGCCAACAGAAGAGGCTTCTTGGGAGGATGCAAGCTTCATTTCAAGCAAATTTTCATCTTTTCAAGCTTGAAGACATGTTTAATTTCAGTGGGAGAAAGTGTTATGATAAGGGCTTATGGAAAATAAAGGAGAAACAAGGGGTTAATGTGCAATAATCAGAAGGAGGGAAAATCTGTTATGGCCGGATGCTAGTTTGTGTGTGCAGCTGTGTGGAAAAGTGTGTGGAAATTCAGTTAGGATTATGTTAGCAGGGAATGGAGGGATTTAAATAGATGATTGTTGGGCAAATTAGGCATGACGAATTTGGTGTAAATCCATAGCTTTTAGCTTGGAAATCTCTCTCCCAAATATGTTGTTCTTCCTCATCTCACTCTGAATTTTCTCAGCTTCAAGCTGCAATATCAGTTCATTTGTTTTCTTTAACTTCATTTTAATCTCCCAGTTCATTAGAGTGTTGTGGTCTTAGGTCTTATTATTACCCATATAAAACTATAAATGGGCCATCAAATCGGGTCAGGTCAAATCAAATTGTTATTATTCAAAAATGTGGTACTCTTTCCGACGGTCATTTAACATTCTCATTTTAATTTTCTTTTGCTTAAAAATGTGTATTTTTATCATAAAATATCATTAATAGATAAAATTTTAAATATATTACGCAACTTGTTATATTGATCATAAAATTTATTTTTTCAATATTAATTTTTACACTAAATTTTATTTTAGATCGACTAACCGTTAGGCGAGATTATTTCATAATTAGTATGACTTATATGGTGATTTTATATTCATTTATATTTATTATAATGAGGTGCTTATAATTATGAAAATCTTTTAAAGCTAATTTCAACACATAAAAAATTATAATCAACCTTAGAAATTATAAAAATAATTTTTTATGATTGATCTAACCGTTAGTTGGTGTGATAAGAGACCTATTCTCATTTCATAATTTGATTTAAGATATATCCGACTAACAGTTAGACTGATAATAAAAAACTTTGTTTCAATAATTTTTAGAGTCAAATTACATTTGTTTATATATTGCAGTACATTTTATTATTTTTAATTATAAGAATTTTATTGCAATAAATAAAAATAAACATAAAATTACTTTATTAATTACATTAATTATAAAATATTTTCGATTATCTAAAACAAGACTTTGCGTCACGAAGTCTTTGCGTCATGAAAAAATAGGGTGCCCAATGTGAGGTTAGGGCATGGGTAGTGGTAGTCTCTTAAAATTAAAAGATTGTTTTAGAGACCGAAAACCACTACAGTGGTGGTCTCCAGAGTGGTCTTTTAACAAGAGACCACTAAAAAGTCTCTTGGTAAAAGACCATTTAAGAGACTGAGAGTGGGGTCAAATTCTGACCAAACCACATGCTCCAGGGCTGCTGAAAAGTGGCCCATTTTTTTTGTCCGTTAGGAACACGTGTTGCCCTCTAATTGGGCCACGTGTCCCACAAAGTTGCTGCTAAATTTTTTTAAAAAATTATGTTATCGGACGTGTCACCCAAGGATTGGGCCACGTGTCTGCAGCGGCTCTTTTCTTATGTGTGGGTTGAAATTTAAATTCGGGGGACACGTGGACGAATCATAAGGTGACACTTGTCCCCTGCAACGGCTGTTAACAACAATTTTTAATGGGACACGTGTCCCATTCTGGTGGCAACACGCGTCCCAACCATATATATTTTTTTTTAGAATTTCAATTTAAATTTTTATATTCCATCTTCCTCCACTTTTCGCCTATAAATATAGATGATTTCAACTCATTTCATCACACTACTTCCAATTCCAATACTTCTACCTCACTAATTCATCTTCTACATTGTAATCCATTTATTGTGATGGATACACGAAGAACATCAAAAGGCAAAGATAAGGTAATTCCAAATTCTTTCAATTTGGAAAATTCTTCGTAAAATCCGAATTATCGTCCATTTCCAAATTCAGAATTTAGTGAAAATTCTCCAAACATCCCTCCCCACTTATATATGAATTCTCAACACTCATACATGCATTTTAAAAATCAATACAATTCTTCCCAAAATGCATACATGAATCCTCCTTACCCGAACCACTCCCAAAATGCGAACACCCAGTCGCGAAATTCGTACCATAATTTATATGGTCAAAGCTTTCATTCTCCATATCTTGATGCTATAAACAAATCGGGAGCATTTTTAAGCCGAGGAGGTCGCGGGTCACCGGGTCAAAATTTTGGTGGTGAAGATGGGAAACAATATGGAAGTCACGATGTTACGGACAGTAAGCCATATTTTAATGTGTTTTATTTCAATTATGAAGATTCTAGTTTATAATTAATTTACATTGTCTTTATTTCCCTTTGTTATATTTTAAAATTAGTATATTTGAACATGCAAAATATATGTAGCTAGTATATGCATTTAGTATAGGCATTTTAACATGCAATTTAGTGTATGCAATCTAGTATATTATCTGAAGAATCAAGTATACCATTTAATATGTTCATGTATTTTAAAATTTCATAAACATAATTTAAAAATTAGTATATGTTTGACATTTGTTTTGCTTTGAAAAAATAATTTATTCATTTAGAAAATGATGTAGGTGAAGAAAATGATGTAGGTGAAGAAAATAATGAAATTGCAATAGTGTCCTGGAGTAAGGTTACAAAGAAGAAGGTAGCCGGGACAAATGGAGTGTACAGGATGATAAAGCTCTATGTTGAGCATGGTTCGAGCATTCCACTGACTGTGTGGTGGGTACAGGTTAAAATGCTGGTGTGTTTTGGTCTAAAATTATGCGCGATGTGAATCATTATGCAAATTGCAACTGGTCAATGAAGTTGTGCAAGTGTCGGTGGTCAAAAATGGCTCACGATATCGGCAAATATGTGGGATGTGAAAGTAAAGCCGGACGTCACTTCAGTCGAGGCGGGAGTGGCTCTAGCCAAGGAGATATGAAGTCATTGACCATGAACTTGTTTGCAGATGAAAATGCTGGGCAACAATTTTTATTCTTCCATTGCTATGACTATTGCAGAAAGAACCCTAAATTTATGGCACAATATGGCCTAAAGGAAACTGATGGAGAAGAATATTCACCATGGGTGCCATCAACGCCCCGTAGTAGTGATGATGCTCAAGCTATACAATATCCATCCAGGCCTATTGGTGTGAAAACCGCTAAATGCAAGGCAATGGGAAAAGGAAAGGCCGGGGGAAGAACAACAGATGATGAACAATCAAAAGAATCCGCTAGAATGCAGTGTGCGGCCGCAATTAAAACAACTACAAAAAGGCTGAAATGGTTGCGGAGAATGAAAGAGCTAAAATGGAGTACAATATAGCACAATGGGAGTTCGTTCAAAAACAATCAGAGCGCGATCAGATGATAGCTAACACTAAACTCCTTGATACTTTGATTCAAAAGGGAGAGTTGTCTGCAACAGAGGAAGCACTGTGAGATAAATTAATGGGGGTAGTCTACGGTGGAAATGGATTGTAATAGGTTGTTTGTAATAATTGGTCAGACTCGACCATACATTTGTCATTGGTTTTTCATTTTAATTGGTTTTCATCATTTCAAAGATTCTGCTAGACCAAGGCAATGGGGTTGTCATGGACACGTCTCATCTATTCACATGTGTTCAATTCATCATTTCAAAGATTTTGCTAGATAAAATTAATGGGGTTGGCATGGACACGTCTCATCCATTCACATGGGTTCAATTCATCATTTCAAAGATTCCGCTAGACAAAATTAATGGGGTTGCCATGGACACGTCCCAACCATTCACATGGGTTCAATTCATCATTTCAAAGATTCCGCTAGACAAAATTAATGGGGTTGTCATGGACACGTCTCATCCATTCACATGGGTTCAATTCATCATTTCATAGATTCCGCTAGACAAAACTTATGGGGTTGGCATGGACGTATCCCATCCATTCACATGGGTTAAATTCGCTATTTCAAAGGGGTTGGCACATTTGATGGTTCTCTATATAAATGGGTAATTTGTTTACCTTTCATTCCAACCCCAAATTCCTATTAACGCAATTTCTTTCTTCAACACAACCATGTCTTCCTCTAATTTCCCTAACAACGAAGATGAGCTTCACTTTGGAGAATCATCAAACCTATCAACTTATGATATTCCCGGTTTCCTACCATATACTGATCCTGAGACAATTAACATTGTCTTGAATTTTCCAGAAATGGCTAAACAATGGTACGCAACCATTGAGGACGAGAGTGCTCAAACTTCTCCAACCTTACAGAAGAAAATCAGAAATCATACCAAAAGAGATCGTGTTCGAGCACAAGAAGTACTCCAGAGGCAATATTTTGCTCAACCTCCTGAAAGAATGTACAACAAACATTTTCGTCAAAGGTTTCGTATGCGGCGAAATGTATTCGAACGTATACTGGAAGATGTCACCAACCACGACCCCTATTTCAGACAAAGGCCTGATGCAACTGGTTATCAAGGATTTTCGCCACTCCACAAGTGCACGGTGGCAATGCGTCATTAAGCATACGGTTGTCGATACGACCAAATGGATGAATGCTTACAAATGGGCAAAACAACGATCAGAGAAACGGTGTCTCATTTTGTGAATGTAATTATTGCCGTATACCATCTAACATACCTCATACCAACAAATCAGGAGGATATTGGTCGCCTGATGCATGTAACTCGTGGATGTGGATTTCCAGGTATGCTTGGTGGCATTGATTGTATGCATTGGGAATGGAAAAACTGTCATGTGGGTTGGAAGGGTCAATTTCAGGGTAGGAGTGGACGCGCCTAAATTATTTTGGAAGCAGTCGCCTCATACGATACATGGATTTGACATGCATTTTTTGGTATGGCTGGGTCAAACAATGATATCAACGTCCTAGACAAGTCACCTTTGTTTGGTGGCGTATATGAAGGGAGAGCTCCACATTTTCCTTATGAAGTCAATGGCCACAGCTACGATCAAGGATTCTATCTTACAAATGGAATTTATCCTAAGTGGGCAACCTTCATGCCTACATATACAGCTCCAATGACCCCAAGAAACAACTCTTCACAAAGCGTCAAGAAAGTTACCAGAAAGATGTCGAACGTGCTTTCGGTATTTTACAAGTTAGGTTCTCTGTGGTCCGCAACCCAGCTCGATACTAGAATGTCGAAACGTTGGGCAATATTATGATAACTTGTATCATACTGCACAACACATCATAGTCGAAGATGAAAGAGATACATATGGGTTGCAAGTTCAACCAGGTGATTATGACCAAATCGACGGCTCTCCTTGGCATTATAACGTCGAGCGGCATACTGATCTACCAACTTTTAGGCAAAATTGGAGGGAAGTGTGCAACAGAGCTAAACATGACCAATTGAAAAAAGACCTTACGGAACATCTTTACCAATATTTGGGTGGTCAAAATTAAGATGTCAATATGGTTTCGTCATCCATCTTTTCTTGTTTTTTAATTTTTAACTTGTTCTCTGTTAGTAATAATTGGTCAGACTAGATCAATATTTATTTTTTCTATTTTTAATAATTGGTCACATTAGGTCAATATTTTGATTTTCAAATTGTAATAATTGGTCGGACTAGATCTATATTTTATTTAGTATTTTCTGTAATTTTTATAGTTGTTATAATTGGTTTTTGCAATTTTTATGTTTTTATATAATTTTAAAACATGGAATTCTCTTATTATTTATTTATTTATTTTCATTTTAATAGTTTCTTTAAACAAATTTCAATTAATTATATTTTTTACATTGAAGCGTGATATTGACAAGAACGAGAAAGACAAATTATTCAACATAATTTTTTTTTAAAATGAAATTATATTTCAAATATTGATACATTATATTAAATTTCACATTCAACTTATTTTGGGTGGACAAATTTATTTGAAATAAAATTTAATGGTCAAATTAATGAGTATGATAGAGAAAATCAAGTGGGTTCCATGAATTGTACAGAGTGGTCTCTTGCCATTTTGAAGAAAAAAATAGGTTGTCTCTTAAGTGGTCTCTGAAGCTGAGGTGGAAGAGAGAGAGATAAAAATAATATATTTAATTGGTAAGAGACCGCTAGCGATCTTTACCACTGCCAATGGCCAAAATATTGATCTAATGTGACCAATTATTAAAAATAGAAAAAATAAATATTGATCTGGTCTGACCAATTATTACTAACAGAGAACAAGTTAAAAATTTTAAAAAATGAGAAAAACATGGATGACGAAACCATATCGACATCTTAATTTTGACCACCCAAATATTGGTAAAGATGTTCCGTAAGGTCATTTTTCAATTGGTCATGTTTAGCTCTGTTTCGCACTTCCCTCCAATTTTGCCTAAAAGTCGGTAGATCAGCATGCCGCTCGGCATTATAATGCCAATGAGAGTGATGAAATAAGTTGAAATCATCTATATATAGGCAAAAAATGGAAGAATATGGAATATAAAAATTAAAATAGAAATTCTAAAAATATAAAAACTTTGCCAAAATTTTCAAAAAATACGTTTGGGACACGTATCGCCACCAGAATGGGACACGTGTCCCATTAAAAAATAGTCGTTTACAGCCGTTGTTGGGGGACACATGTCACCTTCTTATTGGTCCACGTGTCCCCCTGATTTAAATTTCAGCTCCCACCAAGAAAATAGCCGTTGCGGACATGGGGCCCAATCCTTGGGTACATGTCCGAAACAATTTTTTTTTTAAAAAAAGACAGCGGCTTAGTGGGACACGTGGCCCACTCAGGGGGCAACATGTATCCCTTACGGACCAAAAAAAGGGTCGCTTTTCAATGGCCCTTGCACCATGTGCGTTGGTCAGGCCTTGGGACCCACGACCTGTCTCTTGCTTGGTCTCTTAGCAAGAGACTTTTAAGTGGTCTCTTGTTAAGAGACCACCACTGTGATGGTTTTCGATCTCTAGAGCGGTCTTTTAATTTTAAGAGACCACCACTGGCATGAGCAGTAGTAAAGATCGCTAGCGGTCTCTTACCAATTAAATATATTATTTTTATCTCTCTCTCTTCCACCTCAGCTTAAGAGACCATTTAAGAGACAACTTTTTTTTTCTCCACAATGGTAAGAGACCACTATTACTATTCATGGAACCCACTTGATTTTATCTATCCTACTCATTAATTTAACCATTAAATATTATTTTAAATAAATTTGTCCACCAAAAATAAGTTGAATGCAAAATTTAATATAATGTTTTAATATTTAAAATATAAATTCATTTTTTAAAAATATGTTAAACAATTTGTTTTTCTCGTTCTTGTGAATATCATGCTTCAGTGTAAAAAAAATAAAATTAATTTCATTTTTTTAAAGAAACTATTAAAACAAAATTAAATAAGTAAATACTATGAGAATTAATTTTTTTATATAAAATAATATAAAAACATAAAAATTACGAAAACCAATTATAACAACTATAAAAATTACAGAAAATACTAAATGGAATATTGATCTACTCCAACCAATTATTACAATTTAAAAATAAAAATATTGATCTAATGTGACCAATTATTAAAAATAGAAAAAATAAATATTGATCTAGTCTGACCAATTATTACTAACAGAGAACAAATTAAAAATTAAAAAACCAAAAAAACATGGATGACGAAATCATATCGACATCTTAATTTTGACCACCCAAATATTGGTAAAGATGTTCCGTAAGATCGTTTTTCAATTGGTCATGTTTAGCTCTGTTGCGCACTTCCCTCCAATTTTGCCTAAAATCGGTAGATCAGCATGCCGCGCGGCGTTATAATGCCAAGAAGAGTCGTCGATTTGGTCATAATCACCTAGTTGAACGTGCAACTCATATGTATCTCTTTCATCTTCGACTATCATGTTGTGCAGTATGATACAAGTTATCATAATATTGCCCAACGTTTCGACATTCCAGTATCGGGCTGGGTTGCGGATCACGGAGAACCTAGCTTGTAAAATACCAAAAGCACGTTCGACGTCTTTCAGGTAACTTTCCTGACGCTTTGTGAAGAGTTGTTTCTTGGGGTCATTTGGAGCCGTATATGCTGGTATGAAGGTCACCCACTTAGGATAGATTCCATCTGTAAGATAGAACCCTTGATCGTAGCTGCGACCATTGACTTCATAAGGAAAACGTGGAGCTCTCCCTTCACATACGTCATCAAACAAAGGTGGCTTGTTTAGGATGTTGATATCATTGTTTGACTCAGCCATACCAAAAAATGCATGCCAAATCCATGTATCGTATGAGGCGACTACTTCTAAAATAATTGAGGTGCGTCCACTCCTACCCTGAATTGACCATTCCAACCCACATGACAGTTTTCTATTCCCAATGCATACAATCAATACTACCAAGCATACATGGAAATCCACGTCCACAAGATACATGCATCAGGCGAGCAATATCCTCATGATTTGTTGGTCTGAGGTATGCTGGACGGTTTACGGCAATAATTGCATTCACAAAATGAGACACCGCTTCTTTAACCGTCATTTTTCCCATCTGTAAGCATTCATCCATTTGGTCGTATCCACAACCATATGCCAAATGTCGCATTGCCACCGTGCACTTGTGAAGTGGCAAAAATCCTTGATAACCAGTTGCATCAGGCCTTTGTCTGAAATAGGGGTCGTGGTTGGTGACATCTTCCAGTATACGTTCGAATACATTTCGCCGCATACGTAACCTTTGACGAAAGTGTTGATCGTCGTACATTCTTTCATGAGGTTGAGCAAAATATTGTCTCTGGAGTACTTCCTGTGCTCGAACACGATCTCTTTTGATATGATTTCTGGTTTTCTTTGGTAATGTTGGAGAAGTTTGAGCACTCTCGTCCTCAATGGCCACGTACCATTATTTAGCCATTTTTGGCAAATTCAAGAAAATTTTAATTGTCTCAGGATCGGTATCGGGTAGGAAATCGGGAATATCATAGGTTAATGGGTTTGATGGTTCTCCCAAAGTGAAGCTCATCATCGTTGTTAGGGGAATTAGAGGAAGACATGGTTGTGTTGAAGAAAGATATTGCGGTGATTGGAATTTGGGGTTGGAATGAAAGGTAAACAAATTACCCATTTATATAGAGAACCATCAAATGTGCCAACCCCTTTGAAATGATGAATTGAACCCATGTGAATGGATGGGACGTGTCCATGCCAACTCCATTATTTTGTCTAGCAGAATCTTTGAAATGATTAATTGAACCTATGTGAATTGATGGGATGTGTCCATGCCAACTTCATTATTTTTATCTAGCGGAATCTTTGAAATGATAAATTGAACCCATGTGAATGGATGAGACGTGTCCATGTCAACTCAATTATTTTTGTCTAGCGGAATCTATGAAATGCCGAATTGAACCCATGTGAACGGATGAGACGTGTCCATTCCAACTCCATTATTTTGTCTAGCAAAATCTTTGAAATGATTAATTGAACCCATGTGAATGGATGAGACGTGTCCATGCCAACTCCATTATTTTTGTCTAGCAGAATCTATGAAATGATGAATTTAACCCATGTGAATGGATGTGATGTGTCCATGCCAACTCCATTATTCTGTCTAGCATAATATTTGAAATGATGAATTGAACCCATGTGAATGGATGAGATGTGTCCATGCCAACTCTATTATTTTTGTCTACCGAAATCTTTGAAATGATGAATTGAACCCATGTGAATGGATGCGACGTGTCCATGCCAACTCCATTATTTTTGTCTAGCGGAATCTATGAAATGATAAATTGAACCCATGTGAATGATGAGACGTGTTCATGCCAACTCCATTATTTTTGTCTAGCGGAATCTTTGAAATGATGAATTGAACCCACGTGAATGGATGAGATGTGTCCATGCCAACTCCATTATTTTTGGCTAGCGAAATCTTTGAAATGATGAAAACCAATTAAAATGAAAAACCAATGACAAATGTATGGTCTAGTCTGGCCAATTATTACCGATAACCTATTACAATCAATTTCCACCATAGACTACCCCCCATTAATTTATCTCGCAATGCTTCCTCTGCCGCGGACAACTCTCCCTTTTGAATCAAAGTATCAAAGAGTTTAGTGTTAGCTATCATCTGATCGCGCTCTGATTGTTTTTGAACGAACTCCCGCTGTGCTATGTTGTACTCTATTTTAGCTCTTTCATTCTCCGCAACCATTTCAGCCTTTTTTGTAGCTACTTCAATTGCGGCCCCACACTGCATTCTAGCGGATTCTTTTGATTGTTCATTATCTGTTGTTCTTCCCCTGGCTTTTCCTTTTCCCCTTGCCTTGCATTTAGCGGCTTTCACACCAATAGGTCTGGATGGATATTGCGTAGCTTGAGCATCATCGCCACTACAGAGTGTTGATGGCACCAGTGGTGAATATTCTTCTCCATCAGTTTCCTTTGGGCCATATTGTGCTATAAATTTAGGGTTCTTTCTGCAATCATCATAACAATGGAAGAATAAAAATTGTTGCCCATCATTTTCATTTGCAAACAAGTTCATGGTCCATGACTTCATATCTCCTTGGCTAGAGCCACTCCCGCCCCGACTGAAGTGACGCACGGCTTTAGTTTCACATCCCACATATTTGCCAATATCGTGAGCCAATTTTGACCACCGACACTTGCACGACTTCATTAACCGGTTGGAATTTGCATAATGATTCACATCGCGCATAATTTTAGACCAAAACACACCAGCATTTTGACCTGTACCCACCACACAGTCGGTGGAATGCTCGAACCATGCGCCACATAGAGCTTTATCATCCTCTACACTCCATTGGTCCCGACTGCCTTTCTTCTTTGTAACCTTACTCCCAGACATTATTGCAATTTCATCATTTTCTTCAACTGCATAAATTTCTAAACGAATAAATCATTTTTTCAAAGCAAAACAAATGTCAAACATATACTAATTTTTAAATTATGTTTATGAAATTTTAAAATACATGAATATATTAAATGATATACTTGATTCTTCAAATAATATACTAGATTGCATACACTAGATTGCATGTTAAAATGCATATACTGAATGCATAAACTAGCTACATATATTTTGCATGTTCAAATGTACTTATTTTAAAATATAACAAAGGGAAATGAAGGCAATGTAAATTAATTATAAACTAGAATCTTCATAATTGAAATAAAACACATTAAAATAAGCTTTACCGTCCGTAACATCGTGACTTCCATATTGTTGCCCATCTTCACCACCAAAATTTTGACCCGGTGAACCGCGACCTCCTCGGCTTGAAAATGCCCCCG
The DNA here is from genome assembly GCA_037428765.1 of Rubia yunnanensis. Taxonomy (NCBI): domain Eukaryota; kingdom Viridiplantae; phylum Streptophyta; class Magnoliopsida; order Gentianales; family Rubiaceae; genus Rubia; species Rubia yunnanensis. The sequence goes on from CM075064.1 coordinate 8,168,121, forward strand.
ATTCGTTTATAGCATCAAGATGTGGAGAATGAAAGCTTTGACCATATAAATTAGGCTACAAATTTTGCGATTGGGTGTTCGTATTTTGGGAATGGTTCAGGTAAGGAGGGTTCATGTATGCATTTTGGGAAGAGTGGTATTGATTTTGAAAATTCATGTATGAATGTTGAGAATTCATATAGAAGTGGGGAGGGATGTTCGGAGAATTTTCACTAAATTTCGAATTTGGAAATGGACGATAATTCGGATTTTGTGAAAAAAAATTCATATTGAAAGAATTTGGAATTACCTTATCTTTACTTTTCGACGTTCTTCGTGGATCCATCACAATAAATTGATTACAATGTAGAAGATGAATTAGTGAGGTAGAAGTATTAAAATTGAAAGTAGTGTGATGAAATGAGTTGAAATCATCTATATTTATAGGTAAAAACCGGAGGAAGGTGGAATATAAAAATGTAAATAGAAATTCTAAAAAAATAAAAAAAATTAGCCAATTTTTTTATAAAAAAATACGGCTGGGACACGTGGGGGGACACTGTCACCTTCTGATTGGTCCACGTGTCCCCCTGATTTAAATTTCAGTTCCACCAAGAAAATAGTTGTTGCGGATACGTGGCCCAATCCCTGGATGACACGTGTCCGCAATAGATTTTTTTAAAAAAAACTGCGGCTTAGTGGGACACATGGCCCACTCAGGGGGCTACACGTGTCCCTTACAGAAAAAAAGAGGCCCCACGACTGATCTCTTGCTTGATCTCTTAACTAGAGACTTTTAAGTGGTCTCTTGTTAAGAGACTACCACTTCCCATGCTCGCAGTCTTTTAAAGTTATCTTCATTTCCATTTTTCATGAATAAAAGAGATTTATGTTTTTTCAAATTTTCACGGGTTTATTCTCGGTTCAAATCCGGGTTATACGCAAAGAAGAGTCTTTTTCCCAAATTGGTGAGCCAATCTTAGAAGACAACCTAACAACCGGCCACCATTTTCAGCCTTCCCCATTTGCCGGCGATGCCATTTTCCTCCGCCTGAAAACCATCCGACAATGACTCTCCCGGAGCCGCCGCCTTTCCCGGTAATTTCTTCTCTAATTTCTCTGTATTTTTTCCTGCCTTTTGCAAACCAGTTCAAAAACCTACTCGGATTTTTTCCCTGAAGTAATGAGAGTCTAGGGCTTTGCTGGGTTCGTGTGAAAGAGGCACAGCTCAAAAGGTGTTTGAATATATGACTCAGTAAAAAAAGAGAATAACTATATTCCTCAAAAGTATTCCTTCTTCCCAAATCAAACTGATACTTTTCATTCAACGCTGTCCCAACTGAAATAGCAAAGCCTGAATTTGTCAAAAAAAAATCCCGTTGACTTGGCCAAAAATACCTAAAATACCCTTATTTTCTCCTCCTCATCTCAGCGTTTCTACTCCTCGTCACAACTCTAAAAATCCGCCCTTTTATCACAGCTTCGTGAACCCTAGTCCCTAATCGGTTCGTTGTTGTTTGATTTTTGTTTTCTTGTTGTTTTGAAACCGGGTTTTGAAACCATTGGGTTTCTATACTCCATCCGAGCTTCGATTGTGTAAGTCGGGGTTCGATTACTTGGAGTTCATGCCTTTTTTTGCGCTTTTCATTCATTATTTTTTAACTTTTTTTTTTTCATTTTTGGGTTAGGGTTTCCGTAGATCTGCAAAGGAAAATTGTTTTCAAACAAAGAATTTGTCTTCTTGTTTGCCAAATTGTATATTTGATGAATTTTTTGAACGATTTGTATACTGGTGTTGTTATTTGAGGATTTTGTTGGGGGTTATGTGTTGGGTCGGGTTTATGTTGGTCTACCCTTAATGCTTGTTCAATTTTTTCTTTGTTAGTTGTCTAAAAAATATTGCTGGTGTTGTATTTTAGTATCGGGTTGGTGGTTTATGTTTTGAGCCCAGTTTATTTTGGTCTACCCTTAATGCATGTTCATTTTTTTAGGTTTATTTTTCTTAGTTTCAGTAGTCAGTATTTGAGAACTGTGGTGCCAAAATGGTTTGTTACTGGTTTATGCGTTCTTGGGTACTAGTCAAGTTTTTGGTCAACAACTTATATGCTCAAGAACTCTGTTTATGCGTTCTTGCGTTGCTGGTTTAATTGACTTAGATTAGATGACTGTTATATGCTCAGAAATTAAGGTCTTATATGCTCAAGAATTCAGTTTATCTTATATGCATGCACACATTCACTGGACACTTGAAAACTGAGTTATCCAACATCGTACTATTATTATTACTCTGTAGGTTCTCAAGTGCCAAAGTTACACTTTCATGAAACTGATAACCACAATATGGTGTTGTTAAGAAAGGAGTCTGCTTGTTAAGAAAGGAATATGCTTGGCTTATTACTCATTTTTCATTAATTAATGAGTGTTATTTTGAAAATAATAAAATTTATTTTCCCAGCTCATTTATGTTATCACAACTTTGAAATAATGCTGTAACCAGTAGTTATGGTTAATTTATAATTCAGATAAATTATATGGAGTAATGTTATTGGATTTAGCAGTAGCTTGACTAGCTAGCTCATGATCTCATCACTGTGAACAAACTTGTTATAGAGAAAAATTATTCTGATTCAATGCTGAACATAATCTTAAATGAACTTATTTTCTCCATTGGTTTTGAATGCTTTTTATTAGTTCTTTTTCAAATTTTATCATTTTTGGGTTAGGGTTTCTCTAGATCTGTAAAAGAAAATTGTTTTCAAACAAAGAATTTGCCTTCTTGTCAACCGATTTGTAGATTTGTTGAATATTTTGAACGATTTCTATGCTGGTGTTGTTATTTGAGAATTCTGTTGGGGATTTATGTGTTGGGTCGGGTTTATGTTAGTTTACTCTTAATGCATGTTCAATTTTTTAACTGAAAAAGAGTCTGATCGGATGCTGGGGTTAGGGTTTTATGAATTGCTACGTTCTTAATCTTTCTTCTCCCGTTAGTTGTCAAAAATTATTGCAGCTTCATTACTCCAATTCGATCTCTGTGTTTACTTTTTTTTTTAGGGATTTCTAAAATGAATGGTCCCTTTTTTTCCGGTTAACCAGCTACTGCCATTTTTTTGTCGGTTTACGATTCACATGAAGTCTACTGCCATTTTTTGTGTTAAGTATTACCCTTGCATGCATATGAATTTATTGTATGTTGTGTTAGTTACTTAGTTGCACGTGTACTGCCTCGTTTACTAAATCTGTATTTCAGATTCTGATTGAGCTTATTGATTGAAACTGTCTTTGGTTGGACCCTATTTGTTTCATTCAGTTACTTATGTTGTGATGTTTTTTTGCTGTTGTCGTGTCTACCATCACAACCTCTACTCTTTTTAATGAGTACTCATAGTGATGAGCCCAATCACTTGTTTACTATCTTTCTTAAAGATTCCTAGTTCTCTGCTAATGCTGATGTATGCTTGAAGCAGCATTATGTTTTACGTCCACTCTTGTGTTCGGCGGGATTTAAATTAGAGAGTGTGGTGTTCTGGCTTTAAGTAGTAGGGTGTGAGTAGAGAGAGGGTCAATGAGGTGCTGCAAGCTGCTTCTGTTTATGTTTTACCTTGACTGGGGGATGTGGGGTTTAGTTGTCTGATGAGTATTGAGTAACTTTATGAAGCAGTGGAAGTTATGCTTATAAAACTAGTGTTGTTTTCTTGCATTAGGATTTATTTAAGTATATAATCTATGCTCTTTCCGCTACCTTTACCGCTATTCTTCTGGAGTTTGCTTCATTCAGGAAAAAGCACCCTTTTCAGTCCGTATCCTTGTTGATATGTGTGTTAATTCACATGGTGTTTTTTTTCTTCATTTATTTTTCCTGTTGAAGGAAAGAAGTTTGTTGTTGAAAAGAATTAAAGTTGGATTCATTGTCTCTTAACTTGTAATCTGGTTATTTTTTTCAGCTGCTTAAGTTTGAAGATGGCAACAAAGAATATTGTTGCAGCTCTGGGTGGATCATTTGTAGTTGCATATGTTTGTGACTACATAATTTCTGATCACAAGATTTTTGGAGGCAAGTCTTGTCATTGTCCTACATTGCCTAAGTTTTAATTTCGTCATGTTTCTTACATAGTTTTAGCATTGTGTTCAGGTACTATTCCTTCAACTGTTTCAAACAAGGAATGGTGGGCTGAGACAGACAAGAAGTTTCAGGCATGGCCTCGCACTGCTGGCCCCCCAGTGGTCATGAACCCCATCAGCCGCCAAAACTTCATTGTGAAGGACCGTATTGATCAGTAAAAAGATGCATGGGCCTTCTGTCACTGCCATTACGCTTGTTACAAATAACAATTTCTTGTATGACAGTATTGATTAGCAGGGATGTAAGGAGAAAGTAGAATTACCTTCTCTTCCATGCTTAAATTTGTTTCTTGAATTGCAATTTTTGGTTTGCTTGCTTTCCCTTTCGATATTGTTAATAAATTTGAGTCCAGAACCAATATTTTTATGGCAAGCCTTTTTTTTTATAAGAAAATTTAGTTCAATACTCTGGTCCCGTTTCTTTGTTAAATGGTGACTTGATGTGTTTCATTCATTCTTGTACATATCTTTGCATAGGTTTGTTGCTCTGCAAACCAGGTAGTTTTTATGGTATTGAAGTAGCAAATGAGTTTTTAGCATGTTCTATGTTGTGCTGTAATTAGTGAGAGCTTCTGTTTCTCTGAAAGGTTGACTGTTACTGATCCTATTCAAATGATGACATTAATGTTTAACTCTAATTTGAGATTGAATGGTGTAGCTGGAAATTAGCATTGAGTTTGTATCATCAGTTCAGATTTTTTCAAGCTGGTTCTCACTTTGCACTGTAAGGCTGAAGCTGCAGGAAATGAGAGAGTGTTGTTTCCCCCTTCGCTGTGGTGGTATTCTTGTAACAAGGTTCCAAGTCATGGTATATGAGTTGATGATTCCTGAATTTTTGTCGCAGGTTGTTTCTTCTTGGATTGGATTGCATTACACCTGAATTAGGTTTTGTTCCCACTATATATTGCTTCAGGTGTGACTAGTCCTAGTGATCAAGGTTAAAACCCTCTAAATATGAAGGTTAAGTTAAAAGCATCTTAGTTTTTATGGGTGTAGAGATTGATGTGTAATGTGTTGTCTAACGTCTTCTCTCACGTCTTTCCAGTAATTTTATTTCGAAGGTTGAAGATGTATATCTTTAGGTTGAAGATGTATATCTTTACGCAGTGAAAGATGTACACCCCTCCGTCCCAAATTAAATGGTAGGAATATTTTTTCACGCTCATCAAGAAACTTGTCTAACCGTTAATATGTTTAATTACGTATAATTATGGCATACAAAAAGTTACTTTTTAGAAACTACCTGTTACGACGAATCAAACCATACAAGTGACGTTTTATGAAGTGTGCAGTTTAATTTGGGACAGGGGGAGTAATGAATTCCGTGGAGTTATTTCAAGAATAATCATATTAGAAAGTATTAGGGGTGGATGTATTGATCCATAACCCGCGTGTCAAGCGGATTATTTGTTTTTGAAGCCAAGCGTGTATGGGTAAAATGAGTAACATGACAAATAGGTGAGTGAAAAATATGGGTTGAATTGGTTAGGTTTATGGGCTGACCATGGATCGGTAAAATGATCAAACCCACAGGTTTACCAATTTCAGATTTTATAGTAATCCATTTCAAGTTAAAGAGCTGGCAAAATCATTAAGTTGCTGAAGCAACTTCAAACAACTTAAAACCTGCATCACCTTATTATAAACACAAGTGTAGTAAGCCTGTGTTGATTTCTTTCTAATTATGCACACAACTTTGTCCGAAATAAAAGTTAGAAACCACTCAGGTTTTTCTCCTTTTTTGCGGGATATTACTCAGGTTTCAATGCACAGCCGCATGTATGCATTTTTGTTTTTGTCGTAGATTAATTAATTAGGAGAGCTAGAGGGCAGTAAAGATTTTTTTCTGAAAAGAAGATTGAATTAAAAAAAATATTTCACGTTTTTAAAAATTCAGTCTTCTTTTCAGAAAAAAATATTTACTGTCCGCTAATTGGGTTGAGAGCGCGTCTCTTGAAAGACGGTCTTTCCATAAGTCATGGAAAGACCAAGGTTTAAAGTGTAAATTAGAAGAAATTAAGATAAAATTTTCGGGTTGCATGAACTGGGTTAAAAATTTTATAACTACTACATGTTGCATACTAAATTTTTAATGTTGCAACTAAGACCTTTTACCTTTTATTATTCGAATTAAACCCCGTCTTTCCATAAGCCTATGGAAAGACCGTCTTTCCCAAGACTTTGCCTTGGGTTGAAATCCATAAATTTACCCATTTTTGACCCGTGAATTTAGTGAACTTTTACCTGTGGTGGGTTGAGTGGATTTCAACTCAACCCATTTTGACCCGTTATAAAATGGGTTGAAATGGGTTACATCCATATTCTTTTATTACCCATTTTATCCGACCCGTATTTGACCCGTTCGCCCATTTACCACTCCTAGAAAGTATTTATCAACTAAAGGTTTCCAAGGGAAAAATAGTACTCGCATCTACTAAATAATTTACAAAGTTTGGAGGAGCACTTCGTAATTAACTCAAATAGTCGATATAATACGGATACCCCTTTCACAGTCGCCTGAATAATTGGGAAACAATAGAAACCTAAATCAAAGGGAATCAAGCCTCATCGTCAATCGGCTCTCGTCTCTGTGAGTTGTTCTTCACCTTCATGAGTACGTGTTGTGTTTATTATACAATAATCTCATCACTTTTTATTAATGATATTACTCGTGCCAATACACAAATTTATTAACGAAAATGATTAATAGAACATAATTTATAATTTTAATAATTTAATAAAATATTATGATAGTTATATGAATGGTATACTGTAGAGTTTTTAGAATAAATTATAGGCAAAGTCTCGGGAAAGATCATATTTCCATAACGTTATAGAAATATGAGGTTTAATTAGAATAATAAAAGGTAAAAGATCTTAGTTGCAATATTAAAAATTTATTATGCAACGTGTAGTAGTTATAAAATTTATAACCCGGTTCATGCAACCTGAAAATTTTATTTTCATTTTTTCTAATTTGCTCTTTAAACCTTGGTCTTTCCATAGCTTATGGAAAGACCGTCTTTCAAGAGACAGACAGGCAAAGTCTTGGGAAAGACGGTCTTTCCATAGGCTTATGGAAAGACGGGGTTTGATTAGAATAATAAAAGGTAAACAGGTCTTAGTTGCAATATTAAAAGTTTAGTATGTAACATGTAGTAGTTATAAAATTTATAACCCGGTTCATGCAACCCAAAAATTTTATCTTAATTTCTTCTAATTTACACTTTAAACCTTAGTCTTTCCATAACTTATGGAAAAACCGTCTTTCAAGAGACGGACTCTAGTTAGTTATGACACACTTACTATAAATTGATATTTTCTTTTATTTGGCACACTTTCCATTTTTGACAAGATTCCTTCAATTTCATCCACTCATTCTACTTTTTACTTTCTACATTCAATTACATCCACTCATTTTCTTCAGCTAAATCCAAGCACCTAAACCTATCGTTCCATAAATAAAAAAAATGGAGGGAGTATATAAATTTACTGCATTGTGCATATTTCTCATATAAATATAATAAAATTTTAATTAAAAGAGCAGCCATTTTGATAAGTGACATCTCAAATGCTTGCCATATCAGCTTAAAAGGTAAAAAATTCAAAAATAATATCCCCTTATTTAATAAGCCTCATTTGTAATTTAATTCAACGCATCATTCTTTTCTAGATAATTTCAATCTAGCTTAAATAATGCATATATCTTCATTTTTATTTTTGAAAAATGCATCTCTCTTCCTTGATGATTATATTTCATGTATATTGGCACATTTTCAACTTCATACGTCTCTAGAGATTTATGCTTCCATACATGCCATTAAAAAAAAGAAGAAATCAGAATGATTTATTGGAAAATTTCAAAAAATTAGTAAAAAAAATTCATTTAACAACTTTGGTTAATGGTTTCAGTACCAGATACAGACTCTCATTTCTGACTATTTATTCTTCCATATAAAAATTGTATTTTTTAAATGGTACATAATTTTATAACTTTAATTAAATCTATTATTGATTCATTATCAAACATATTTTTCCTATTCTTATTATTATATTTTTAAACGTAAAGAATTCTTATACAATTGTTAATATTTTCCTACGTAAACATATGGATTATTTTCACTTAAATACTAATAATTAATTATTATATATCAACCAATATCAAATCAATTTATTTTTAAATGAAATATATATATATATATATTAATAAATATAAAATTCATTTTATATACTGCATCGTGCATATTTCTCATATAAATATAATAAAATTTTATTGTTAATTAAATTATAAATTTTGTTATATTATAGGTTCATAAATCTGTGCATCAACACGGGTACCATCTAGTATGTTGATAATGAATCAATAATTATTAAATTAAAGTTATAAAATTATGTGTATTGTAAAAGTAAATAGCATAAATTCCCTTAGTTACAAATAAAGGTGTAAGACTACATATAAAAAATGCTAAATATAATTTTAAAATTATGTTAATTAATAGTAAAGGTTTAGTGTATAATATAAGTATTACAATTTATGTGTAAAATAAATGAACAAATAGTTAAAATAGTTTTTTTGAACAACTCACTGAAAAATGATAAATAGTTGTTAGCATTCAGTGTTAAAAAGCAACTACTTAGTGTTAAAAAGCAGTTGTGAGAATAATAATGACTATATAGCCAAAAAGTTGAATGATATTAGCAGCATTAGACGATACGCTTAAGGAATTGATTAGGTCGGATGTTGAAGAAATTAATATGATTTAATTGATTTATTTTTTATGTGTAAAGAGATATACATCAGACACTACAATTAAAAAATGAATATTGTTTAATTGTTACAAATAAGTGTACATTTTCCTTGATTGTGGTTTAATTGATCCAGGTTACATAAATATGAGTTAATTGATGCAGGTCATATAATTTCCTTTGATTACAACTTTTGAATTCTGCCAAAATTAATGTGAGTTATAGTATTTCTTTGATTTCATCTTTTGAATTCCACCAAAAAATTAATATGAGGTAAAGTATTTTTTTAAAAGTAGGTGATGTGGCAAGTTTGGTATAGCCAGATGTCAAGATTTTGTGAAGGGGGTGCCATTTAAGCAAGTGGTTGCTCTTTTAATAATAAGTATAAATGAATATTATATATATATATATAACTTTGTAAAGATGAAAAATAAATTTTATATAAAAGTACTATTAACAATAAATAATATATTGATAAAAATATAAAAGTATACATATTTTCAAAAATAATTAATTAATATGTAATACATTTCAGTAAAGTTATATTTTAAAAGGAAATGGTGCAAATATTGTTAATTACAATTTGAATGAAGAATAATTGTATTTTTCTTTACGTGACTAAATAGCCAAGAAGTTGAATGATATTAGCAGCATTAGACACTATGATTAAGGAATTGATCTGGTCGGACGTTGAAGGAATTAAATGAATTGATATGATTTAATTGATTCATTTTTTATGTATAAAGAGATATACACCAGACACTATAATTAATGAATGAATATTGTTTAATTGTTGCACATAAGTGTAAATTTCCTTTGATTGCGGTTTAATTGATTTAGACTACATAAATACGAGTTAATTGATACAGACCATATAATTTCCTTTGATTACAGCTTTTGAAATCCTCCAAAATTGATGTGAGTTAAAGTATTTTTTTATTTCAGCTTTTGAATTCCGTCAAAAATTAATGTAAGTTAAAGTTTTTTATTAAAGCAAGTGATGTGACAATGTTTACTATTGTCAGGTATCAAAATTTTGTGAATGGTGATGTGACTAAGTGGCGGGGTGTCACTTAAGCTAGTGATTGCTCTTTTAGTAGTAAGTATGGATGAAAATAATACATATCTTTGTAAAGATGGAAAATAATTTTTATATAAAAATGCTATTAATAATAAATAATATACTGATAAAAATATAACAGTATAAATATTTTAAAAAAGAATGTAAGAAGATGTTTTCAAAGAAAATAAAATAAAATTTATAAACTATTTAAATTATACTACATATTCATGTTAGGCAAAGTTTTGGGAAAGATCGTCTTTTCATACGCTTATGGAAGGACGAGGTTTAATTATAATACTGAAAAGATAAAAGCTTTTAGTTGTAATATTAAAATTTTATTATACAACATTTAGTAGTTATAAAGTTTATGACCCGATTAATGTAACTTGAAAATTTTATCTTTATTTCTTCTAATTTGCAATTTAAACTTTGGTCTTTCCATGGCTTATGGAAATATCTTCTTTTAAGAGACAGATTCATGTTATTTGAATAAATACATATTTTTTTAACTAAATAATTTTAGTGAGCTATCAATGTTTATTATATTATTAATTAATAAAACAATTGTATTAGTGGAGATTTATAAGAGCAACTCTTGAATTAATATATAGAAGAAATTCATTAATCAAATTAAAGTAAATAGGAGAATAGATGCACTTTTAACATTAAATAGACATACATAATAACATGGCAAGTTGATGTAGCTAGTGGCGGAACCATGACGATATATAAGGGGGGCTAAAAAGAGGCAATTTTTTCGCAACGCTAAATACAACAATATTTTAACAAACAACGCTTACATAATAATATGAATACATAATAATTAGATTTTTACAACAAAGAACTATCACTGCATAAAAAACTACGTTCCAATACTTGGGTTGCTAGAACTAGAACCACTAACCAAGGGAGACAATTGTATCCTACGATGTTGCATACGCCGATAACGTTGCAAAATTGGTTCATTATCGATCCCAACAAAAATCACCTTCTCAATATGCACTGTCATAACATCATTCATCCATTCATCTCCCATATTGTTGCGTAAATCCGTCTTGATTCTCTTCATGGCTGAAAAAACATGTTCAACAGAAGCAGTTGCAACTGGTAGAATTAAGGTTAACTCAATAAGACGATATACCAGTGGAAAAATTGTATGCCTAGTTGTTTGAACCATCTTTTGAGCAAGACTTCCAAAGTCCTCAATTGCCGAAAACTCATGATCAAGTTGTACATTATGAATGAAAGTACCAAATTGTTGATGAAGGCGGGAACGGTCTTCTACAGAGAAGTCACTTGGGTATAGTTCAGCAAGACGAACTAACTTACCAATATCAAACTTAGAAAATGGATCTCTTGGATCAAGGCAAGCCATACAAGTGAATAACTCCGTATTTGCTTCCGAAAACCGATTGTTCATTTCATGAATCATCCTATCAACAACCTAGTATTCAAATAATAAAAGGGTAGCATGTAGCAGTGAAAAAAATTACAAATCAAATCAAGTCAAATAAGGTATGTAAATTATAAAAGTAACACCTGAAGAAAAGCATCAACACGAAAGAAATCACCACGGGTCTGCATTTGCGTAAGTCATTTCCTACAACCACGAATTCTCCGTTCATCTTCCATATTAACTACCGAGATGTCATGGTTAACACAAAATGCGTTGACTTCATTTAACAACTCATCCCAACCATTCTCCCTGTATTGTTGCAACTCAAACTTCATTGTATTCATCAAACTCACACCCAACACAATATTTTGATTCTTTTGTTGCAAAGCAAGGGACAAGGCATCTACAACTCCCAACAAACACTTCATCAAAATCATCACAAAAACAAATTCACAACTCTCCATTTGCTGAAGCAAATCGCTCGCTGAAGATTTACTCAAATTTGCATCACCATCATCGTGGACGTTTCCAATCAATTGCAAAACGGATTCCCACATAGTAATGAAACGAATAGTATTAGTGTAATATGACCCCCCAACGAGTATCCCCCGGCCTTCTTAAACTAGTCTCTTGATGTTTGCCTCTTCCACTCACAATATCTCCATTCTCCAATCCCTCTACAATTCTAGCATGTTCTAAATCAAGAAGTAGGAATTTTCTTCTATATAAAGCTCCAGCTAAATTCACAATCATACCAAGATAAATGAAAAACTGACACATGGCTCGATTATCATCAGCAACAACAAGCACAACCAACTGAAGCTGGTGAGAAAAACAATGGACATACCTTGCAGATGAGTTTTCTTTCAATATCAAAGCTTTCAGTCCATTATACTCTCCTTGCATATTTGAGGCTCCATCATATCCCTGACCTCTCAACTTTGACATTGATAATTTATGTTCTGCAAACAATTCATCAATAGCACTCTTCAAACTAATAGCCAAAGTATTACACACATGCACAACACTAAGAAAACATTCAAGAACACATCCTTGTTTGTTGACATACCTTAAAAGAACCCACACTAGCTCTTTTATTGATGCATCTCTAGCCTCATCAACAAATAGAGAAAAATAACTACCTCCAATTTCATTAACAGTAACATTTGTTACCTCACTAGCACAAGCACTTGACAGTTTCTTCTGTACTTAGGGAGACGTGAGATTGCAATTTCCAGGGCCATTTTCATTTATTGTCTTAGAAACAACATCATTTCGCTTGCAATGCCAGTCAATTATTTTGAGATAATTGCCCTTGTTCAGAGAATCCATCCCTTCATCATGGCCACGAAAAGCCATACCTTGACTAGCAAGAACCGTGTCACATCCAAAGCGGCTTTCAAACCCGTGCGATATGCAATCTCCGATTAACGCCCATGTGCCTGATAAGAATGAAGGATACTCTGTCTTTGACGCTTAAATGCATACAATTGTTGAGCTGCGTAATTATGAGCACTACCCACTACGCCATCATGTGTCTTAAAAATATCAAGAGCTTTCTTCCAATTGTTAACCCCAGTCACAGTAAATGCACCCTCTCCATCTCGACATCCCTTATGTGAATTCCTAAAGAGATAGCAACAAAATAAAAATGTTGCATCCTTTGATGCGTTATACTCCAACCAATCAAAAATTTCAAACCAAGAAGGTTGAAAACATCTATAGTCATTTCCCTGCTTTGTCTTTGGAAAAGAATTACCCTTAAGTTGGCAAGGACCTCTTAACACATATTCTGCCAGCACTTGATCTCTAATAGAAACTTCAAAATCCTTAATAGGTTTATGTTTTCCGGGATCATTTATAACATCATCCGAATTGAACTCAACACGAGAATGCTTTTGACTACTACCCTCTTCATTAATCCTTTCTTCATTTGGTTCACTCGATTTCTCAAAAATAAATGATCCACTACTTCGAATTAAAATTGTGTCCATATCCTATTTGACATAAAATAAGGAAAATATGTCAAATTAAATATGTATATGCTATTCAGTATTCACAATTTGTAAAAAATGTGTCAAATCAAATATGTCAAATTATCCATATCCATATTTAGCACAATTTCACAATTTTACAATTTCAACACAACCACTAAATATGTATATGCTATTCAGTATTCACAATTTCACACAAATAAGCAATTCAATTCAACACAAATTACACAAAAAAATATTGGCTCCTTGTAAGTTGTATCCTCTCCTCGCATACCTGATACCTTGCCCTTGATTTAGCTCGGACGCGATCGCTGGTTGTGGTTGAGGAAAGGGACGCCGACGTAAGAAATTGGTGCGGCGGTGGATAGACAGCAGTCGGCTGCTCGTTTTGGCAAAAATGGGAGGAAGACAACAGACGAGGAATTATATTATTTTCATACAATAATATGCCCAATTGGGTTTTGGCGGAAATAGGTTTTAAATTATTTGGGCCAATTGGGTTTCAGTCCATTTGGCCTCATTTTTTGGCTTTACATTAAGCCAAAACGACGTCGTTTTGTTTAGTTAGAAAATGAAACAACAAAAAAACAAGGGTTCATCTTCTCCTGGACACCCGCTGCTGCAAACCTGGAGGCAAACCACTCGAACATCAACTAGAGTGCCGCTTTAGAGCAAATCACTTGAACATTATCTAGAGTGACGCTTTAGAGAAACTCAATCGAACATAATCTAGAGTGCTGCTTTAGAGAAAACCACTCAAACATCATCTAGAGTGTCGCTTTAGAGCAAACCACTCGTACATCAACTAGAGTGCGGCTCTAGAGCAAACCACTCGCATATTAACTAGTGTGTCGCTTTAGGGCAAACCATTAGAACATCATTTAGAGTGCCGCTTTAGAGAAAACCACTCGAACATCATCTAGAGTGCCACTTTAGAGAAAACCACTCGTACATCAACTAGAGTTCCGCTTTAGGCAAACCGCTCATACACCAACTAGAGTGCCGCTTTAGAGAAAACTACTTGAACATCATTTAGAGTGCCACTTTAGAGGAAACCACTCGAACACCAGCCGTGGCTGGATATACCATCTAGAGCGTTACTTTAAAGCAACCTGCTCGAACATCAGCTAGAGTGCCGCTTAAAAGCAGCCCACTCATCATAGATGGTAGCACTTTCTCAGGTTGGTAATGTTTCACCTCCTTGGCACTCGAACCCCATTCATCTCTCTGAGAATATAGCTTTCTCTCGTGTGTGATTCGATCACCTTATAAGGTCCTTCCAAATTGGCAGCTAACTTCCCTTCGGGTTCCTTTATGCTTTTCTCACTTTTCCTCATTACCAAGTCCCCTAGATTAAACAACACCTTCTTTACCCTTATGTCATGGTATCTTCTGACTTTTTCTTTGACTTTAGACTCATGTAAATAAGCTAACTCTATTTTCTCCTCCACCACATCTAAGTCCAGACATCGGTTCTGCTGATTGACTGTCTCATCTGCAGCAGCCATCATCCTTGAGCTAGGAACACCTATTTCTGCAGGGATTACCGCCACTGAGCCATATACTAGGCTATAAGGCATTTCACCAGTAGTGGAAGACTCAATCATCTGATACACCCACAACATATTGGGTAATTCTCAAATCCAGTTACCTTCCGCCTCCTCGAGGCTTGCTCATATTCGATTTACTATCGTTCTGTTGGTCACTTCCACTTGTCCATTGGCTAGGGGTGGTAAATTAATGTCAATTTTTACTTAATCCGATATTCCTCACACCAATTCTTGAAGGGATTCTGAGAAAACTGTGTTTCGTTATCCGTAATGATCGTTCTTGGGATTCCAAAATGGCACACAATATTCTTCCATCAAATGGAGATGAATTTTTTTCATGTTATGTTCGTCAGGGGCTCAGCCCCTACCCACTTCGTGAAATAATCAATGGCCACTATCAAGTATTTGAATTTTCCTAGCGCTTCAAGAAAAAGGCCCACCGGTTCGATCCCCCACTTGTCAAATGGCCACGAACTATAGATATTTCTCATATATTCATGGGGAACATGTGTTATAGGGACATGTCTTTCACACTAGTGGCAAGCTCGAATGTATCAATTCGCATCCTCGAACATTATCGGCAAGTAAAATCCTGCTCGAATAAGCCTCCTCGCTACAAATCTGGCTCCTTGGTGGCTGCCGCATACCCCCTTGTGGACTTCCCTTAAGAGATAATCAGCCTCATGACTGTTAACGCATCGAAGCAATGGCTGCAAAAGACCCCTTCCGTACAACACTTCTTCTTGCAACACATACATTAGATCTTTTAACTTTATCTTTCTGGCATCTACTTCGTTTTCTGGCAGGACACCCTCTCGAAGATATGCCACAAACGATTTCATCCCGGAGTCATCCACTTCCACCACCATAACCACAGGTTCTTCGAAACTTTGTCTGCTCAAAGTATCCATGAGTAGTTGCTTCTGGGATTGGGTTCCCAAATCCTAAAAAGCAAGCTTGCTTAGAGCGTCTGCTTAATGATTGTTTTCTCTCTGAACCTGCTTTAAAGTGTAAGATTTAAAAGTTTTTAACAGGTTATTCACTACCTCAAGGTATCTTTCCAAGTTACGCTCTCTGATCTCGTATTCCTCATTCACCTGTTGAACCAAAATTTGAGAGTCACTTACTCCACCCGCAGCTCCCTTGCAAGGTGCAATCCACTGATCAGTGCCTCATACTTAGCCTCATTATTAGTCGCTTTGAATACAAAGTTCAACGCATATGGGTAATCTCTACCACTAGGGCTAGTTAACAGAACCCCGACTCCACTTCTTCCTGAATGTGACGAACCATCCACATACAACTTCCATACCTCCTTTTGGCTCGCTTCCACCTTTCGAATAGGATTCAAACATACCTCGAGGGGCTCTATAGTTTCCACTATGAAGTCTGCCAGCGCTTGTCTCTTAATTGTAACTCGATGTTGATATTGGATATCATGTTCTCCCAATTCAACTTCCCACTTCATCATTCTTCTTGAAATCTATGGCCTCAGTAGGATTTGTCGAATGGGGTGGTTTGTAAGCACCACTATTTTGTGTCCCTGGAAGTAGGGTCTCAACCTTCTGGTTGCATGTACGAGGGTTAGAATCAACCTATTGAGGATAACATACCTCGTCTCCGGCCCCTACAAGGCACAACTGAAAAAGTAAATCGGATGTTGAACCTTTTCTTTTTCTTTTACCAGGGCCACGACGCAGAAATATACAAGTATAGTGTTTCATCCTTATCTGGTTTCATCAAAGTAGGTAGTGTCCCCAAGTGTTCCTTCAACTTCTTGAATGCCTCGTCGCACTTGCCATTCCACTTAAATTTCTTTGCCCTTCGAAGGACATTGAAGAAGGGTAAGTGCCTTTCTGCCCCCTTCGATAAGAACCTGCTCAATGCTGCTAGAGACCCTGTAAGCTTTTGTACATCCTTTATTGATTATGGTTTTCATTATCTTCAAAGCTTCAACCTTTTTTGGGTTTACATCAATCCCCTCTTTGAGACCATGAATCCGAGGAACGTCCTTGCCCCTACACCAATAACACACTTAGACGGGTTCAATTTCAAATTAGCCCCTCGAAGCCTACTGAATGTTTCCTCCGGGTCTTTTAAGAATTCTTCATGAGTTTTGCTTTTGACAACCATGTCATCCACATATATTTCCATGTTCTTCCCTATTTGCCCCCTGAATAGTTTATCAACCAGTCTCTCGTAAGTAGCCCCAACATTTTTTAAGCCAAATGGAATTTTCTTATAGCAGTACGTGCCTACATCCGTAATAAACTATGTTTTTTCATTGTCTTCCTCCTCCATGAGGATTTTGTTATACCCCTTATGCGCGTCGAAGAATGCCAAAATCTGATATCCAGTGGCGGTTTCCACTAACGGGTAACTATCTTTGAGGCATCATTTATTTTAATCAGTAAAGTCTATACACATTCTCCAGCCCCATCATACTTTGGAACCATGACTGGGTTAGCGATCCATTCGGGGTAGAACACCTCCTCGATGATGCCTGCTCTCAAAAACTTCTCCACCTTTTCTTAAATTGCTTCAGCCCTTTCGAGAGCAAACACCCTTCTCTTCTGCTTCACTGGTTTAATCAAGGGGTCAATGTTCAGCCTATGCAGTGTGAGACTCGAAGGTACTCCCATTTGGTCAAAGGTATCCCATGATAACACGTCTCCATATTCTCCTAAAAAGTTTCCAAGTCTCTCCTTTACATCTTCGGAAATTTGCCTCCCAGCAGCTACTGACCCCATATCCCGAATAGGCATCTGTATTGTATCAGCCAATCCCACATCTGTGTGTACCATCGCTACATCCTTTTGCCTTTTCGCATCCCATACCACTGTAAGGTTACATTTTCGAGCCATAGTTTGATCTCCTTGAATGGATGCCACCCTCTTCTCAGTTGGGAACTTCATCATCAGGTGATAGGGTGACTAGACTACCTGAGCCTAGCATATCCATGACCTTCCTAAAATCACATTATAAGGGGAAGGGGCATCCACGATGGCAAAATTACACCTGATGGTCAACCCTTTATCGCCATTTGCTACACGAATGGGTAGGGTTATCTTTCCTATGGGAAATATCGAGTTTCCCATGAATCCGAATAAAGGGGAAGTTAACTTTTTCAAGTTGTCGCACCATATGTTCAACTAGTTAAAACACTCAGTAAACATAACTTCTACCCCACTTCCATCATCAACGAATACCGTTATTATAAAATATGTTCCAATGATGGATGAAATTACCATAGGATCCGCATGAGGTGTTTGGTCTGGTACGGCATCGGCTTCCAAGAAAGTGACTGTCTCATCTGGTCGAAACCTATTGTGACTGGGCTCTTCCTCAGGGTTCCTTCGAGCCTCTGCTCTTATCACACCATTCGAAGATCTCACTCCCACCATGCCATTGATGAAATTAATTACCCTTCGAACCGGAGGGTTTTCCCTGTTTTGTTTATCTTGATTTCCCCCTGTTGTTCCTAGGGTCTATCCTACCTTCCTTCATACCCCCTGTCTCGAACCACCTATTCTCGAGGCCTTCTATCTTCTCTACCCCAGTTGTTTTGATTGTTCCTTCTATAAGGCTGCCATTGGTTCATTCGGGGCCTCGAGGAGGCAGCCTGGTTCCTGTGTCATTGCCCTCGAAACTGTTCTGCTCACACTTATTGATCTTCATCCTCAACTGCAGGTAATCGTTTGTGTCACGGCTGTAATCTCTGTGATGATCAAAATACCGATTTGTTACCCTCCGGGCCACGACCGAGTAATGCGAACTCTGCAAGGGTGGGGGTTCTCGGAACAACCCTCTATGTAGACTTAAGATCTGTGCAGGGGATCTCCCTCCGAGTGTTGGTGGCAATTGGGTGTATCTCTTGAATGATTTTCTTTTGGTTTCGATCGGCCTTTTTCCTCTATACTCTACATTTCTTCCCGTTTTCTCTGTAAGGCTATATTTTTTCCTTCTAGCTGCCTCATCTACCCTCGAGTACTGCTCTACAACCTCCTGAAGTTTTTGCAAGGTCTTGGGGGTGTTAGTACTCACCTTGTATAATTCTAATTCTTGTATCCCCAGCAAATACCCCTAGATTACCTTATTCTCCATTGTTTCTATCACTCCCAAGATTTTGTCCACATACCGATAATAGAATGCTTCCGTGCTTTCCCCTGTCTTTTGCTTTGTCTGGTAGAGTTCTAACAGAGTTTTGGTAAACTTCTTCTTCTGTGCGAACTGGCTCAACAATGCTCCGCTGAAGTCTCGGTACGATCGGAGCGAGCCTCTTGGCAACTTATTGAACCATTCCCGTGCGTTTCCTCGCATGTAGCTTCCTACCAGCTTGCATGTCAATTTCTCATCAAAATCCCTCGAACTGATCAAGTCCAGGAACGTCTGGATGAACTCTCGAGGGTCAGTCTCACCACTCTATGTGGGAAGTCCTTTCGGAGGCTTCACTTCTATCGGCCATCGAACCCCGATGATCACCGAGATGAAAGGAGACCCCACAGCCTGGCCCAAGGCTCCAATCAACCTATCCAATTCCCTTCTTAACGATTCACTTGCATATGAGGGGGGTTCCTATTGCCCCCCTGGCAGGTGCAGCCCCCTTTCGTGACCACCAACTGAGGCAGATAAAAAGGTTGAGTCACCTTGTATCCGGGGTTCATCCAAAGCTGTCTGAAATTTGGGTACGCTGGTGATGGTGGTGGTTGGACATAGGGATTGCAAAGCCCCTAGCTAATTCCCATACTTCCATATGCTTGCATGGCGGAAGAGGCCATTATCCCATATGATACTCCTGGACCGGCCAGGTCGGGGGTAGGAGCAGATAGGGCTAACGGAGGTAACGAATATACTGGGCCCTGTGAGTAACCGGGAATAGAAGGCTGAGGCCTAGCTTGCAATGTCTCTCCAGCATATGCGTGATAAGGATAAGCTATTGGAGGTTGCGAGGCTCACCCCGTAGTTATTCCTACAGGTGAGGGTGGCAATACTTCATGTTTGACTCTATCATCCCTCGGAGGAGGGGTAACTCGATAGCCAGCCGCATCCAGGACCTGAGTTTCTCGTTCTACATCTTAATTTAGGGTCGCCCTCCCGACATTCTGATTTCTTACCCGTGCTGACCATATGCTTCCATATATGAATCTCCTAAAATCTTCGTAGACCCTCTATCCCTCAGATCGGCTACCCCTTCGAGAAAGGAATCAGAGTTTCTTTGTTCTTGCTCTCCCATCATTTCCAACATCCTCGAGGGCCCCGGCACATCGTTCTAGATTGGTGCAAGGGTATTTGCATCAAATGCCACTGAGGTTTTCCCCTCTTCGTGGGTTACACCTATAACAGGCTCTGCACGTAAATTCGTTCCTGACGTTTGAAAGTTAGCCATTTCGATGTCCTCGACACAGGCGTCATTTTTTACTCCCGAATTCTCCATTGTTAACCTTGGCGGAGATCCAGCCCCCGTACCTATTAACCTCAACCTATCACTCCTTCGAACAACCGTGGACATAAACTCTCAAAACCCTTCATCTGGCTTAGTCGTCCCCACAAATGGCGCCACTTGATGCGTCTTGAACAACCGACCGGTTCGTGGGCCTGAGTTCTTCTTGTTCTAACCTCCAATAACACTATCCCTGAGGTTCCATGGGTCAGCACTCTGATGCCTTAGTCTAAGAGTCCAATATGATTAAGACAAAATGAATCATAAGTAAATGCATACCTTGTATTTATACTTCGTGTCCTAAACAATGTTCTCCTTAATTATCGCCCTTAATTACCCACGAATGCGGTAATTATGTTAGGGTATTAAATATTCTCTTAGCTGGGCTGCCACATCATTGGCCCAATGGCCTTCCTGGGCTTAACCTATATCAATCATCGTATGTGATATTGTTGAATTCGTCGTAACAAGTAGTTTTTAGAAAGTAATTTTTTGTTTGCCATTATTATACGTAGCTAAACATATTAACGGCCAAACATGTTTCTCGAACGATGTGTAATGATTAGGCTGTAATTTAAGCTGAGACAGAGGGAGTATTTTTTTTGCACGATTCAGTTAATTTTATATTCCAAATTGAATTTTATCCACTCATTTCATTCACCTAAATCCAAACATTTAAACGCCGCTGCCCCTTTTTTCCTCTCTCCTCTAAAGCTTTTTTTCTCCAATCTTCTTTTTGTCATTCTTTCCGTCATGGGGAGATGGGGAAGCGGTAGTTTCTTCAATTAATATTATTTTAATGTTGATGTTTTCGATTAAGTGTTGATTTGTCTCCACACATTGATATTGTATTACGACCTGATAGATTAGATTGTTGTTTTAATGATGATCACTCAATTTAATTGTTCATGTCAATGTATTTTGTTTGATATGATTTTACAGATCGTGTGTTCATGATTTCTTTTGTGTTTCTCTATTAGGAGTTTTGTTCTCGATAAGATCCATGTTTGGAGTAGTGATATTGATGCATTATACGCTCCTCTCTGTCAAGTGACCATGATTTTTGCGGAAGCCAATTAATCTCCCTGTGGGCGATGTTAATATAAATGATTAGTTTGGTCGACATGTAATATGGATATTTTTGCAATAAATTAGTTATTAGTAGATGTCAGTTTGTTGGATGTAACCGTTGTCCGCCTTTTCCCAACATTTTTAAATGGCTGAATTTAAAAATGAAAAAATTCAAACACCTAATCTTAAAGGAAAAAAAAGATTCAAACTATCTCCTTTTCCATTTTCCATGAGAAATAAAGATGGGCAAAGTTTTGGGAATATTGAAAGACGGAGCTTAATTAAAATAATAAAAGGTAAAAAGTCTTAGTTGCAATATTAAAATTTTACTGTGTAACATATAGTAGTTATGAAGTTTATAATCCGATTCATGCAACCCTAAAATTTTATCTTCATTTCTTCAAATTTACACTTTAAACATTGGTATTTCCATTGTTTATGGAAAGACGACGGATATATATTTTTTCAAAAATTCGCGGGTTATTTCCATGTTAAATCTGGGTTATAGACAGTCTTTCACCCAAATTGGTGAACCAATCTGAGAAGACAACCCAACAACCGGCCACCATTTTCAACATTCCCCATTCGCCGGCGATGCCTTTTTCCTCCGTCCCAAAACGACCCGACAATGGCTCTCCCGGAGCCGCCGCCTTTCCCGGTAATTTCTTCTCTAATTTCTCTGTGTTTTTCCTGCCATTTGTAAACCAGTTCAAAAACCTACTCGATGTTTTCCCCTAAAGTAATGAGAGTCTAGGGTTTTGCTGGGTTCTTGCGATGGATGATTTGAGAGCTTATTTGCAGACGTCCCTTCGGTAGTTTGAGTAATTGAAGGGTGGAAGTATGATTAAGAAATGACCATTAGATTTAAGAGCTCAAAAGGTGTTTGAATATACTCGCTCCGTTCCGCTCTGAATTGCTTATTTATTTTTTTACAGTCAGTGAGTATGTTTGACCGCAAATATCTCTAGTTACATATAATATTGTTGCATAAAAAATTGATATTTAGAAACTAGATATTAAGACAAATTTATTGATATCTCACATGATATATTTCTTATTTATATATTAATTTTATATTTAGGATCAAAGTTTGTAAAGTTTAACTTCAAAAGGTAAATAAACAATTTATAGTGGGACAGAAGGAGTAGATCTCCGTGAATAAGAAGATAACTATATTCCTCAAAAGTACGTGTTTTTTTTTTCGTTTTAAGAATAGATACTTATTTGATGACAATAAATAATTCGAGAAGTAATAAATTTAAGGTTTATAGAATTTATGAAGGAATATTTCTTTTGAGAGGAAGATATAGAGTAAATTATTAGAGTAAGAGCATCTCCAATGCAAAGAGCATCATCCACAAATATAGGAGGCATGTGGCGGATTATTAAAGGGGTTTTATATGATGTGTATTTAAAAGTATTGATAGCAGTGATTGGTGAAACTTTGTTCTCCAATGCTAGAATCGTAAATCAAACTTCAATGTGATATGTCACAATATATTATCATTAATGATAAAGTAATTTTCCATAATGATTATGATTAATGATGAATAATATATATAGAGTACAAAGAAGACTAGTATAAATATAACTCTAGTACTAGTCATTAACATGGAATAAAATATTATCTAATCATCTACTTTCTTTATTCTAACACCCTTTTCAAGCGAAGCGTCGGATGCTCGTCGACGCAAAGCTTGGATCTGAAGAATTCGAACAACGGACGAGGAAGACCCTTGGTGAAGATGTCGGCAATCTGAAGAGAAGTTGGAACATGAGCAACGCGCAGCTTGCCGGAAGTCACCAGCTCACGAACAAAATGATAATCAATGTCAATATGCTTGGCCCGCTTGTGCACCACCGGATTCTGAGCCAAGAAGATAGCACTACTGTTGTCACATAACAACAATGGCGAGCCAGAAAGCGGAACTCGAAGATCACGAAGCAAATGAGTGAGCCAGACAACCTCAGAAGCAGTGTTGGCAAGAGCACGATACTCAGACTCCGTACTGGAACGAGAAACAGTGGGTTGTTTCTTGGCACTCCAAGAAACAAGATTCCCACCCAGGTAAACTGCATATCCATAAGTGGAACGTCGAGTCTCTAGACAGCGGGCTCAGTCAGCATCAAAATAGCCTAACACATCTGGAGTGCTAGCAGAACTGAAAACCAAACCATAATGAAGAGTACCACGAACATAACGCAAAATCCGTGTAACTGCAGCAAAATGATCATCTCTATGATCCTGAAGGTACTGACTCACAGTGTTGACCGAGAAGGCCAAATCTGGACGAGTAATGGTGAGATACTGAAGGGCCCCAACGAGAGAGCGATAAAGAGTAGGATCCCGACACGCCGGAATAGTGGAACTGTGCAGCTGAGAGCCAGCAAGAAACGGCGTGGAAACAGGCGCGCAAGCAGACATACCAGCCCTAGTCAGGATATCCCGAACATACTTCGCTTGGCCGAGAAGTAACCCAGAGGGAGTAGGAGAAACTTCAAGACCAAGAAAGTAATTAAGAGCACAAAGATCCTTGATCGCAAACTCCTTGTGCGTCCGAGAAATGAACTGACAAAGAAGAGTCGAATCATTCCCTGTAAGAATAATGTCGTCGACATACACAATGAGGTACAACAATAAGGACCCCTTCGTCAGAACAAATAAAGAAGTATCAGCAGAGCTGCACCGAAAACCAAGCTGGGTAAGATAGCTGCTAAACCGCTGAAACCAAGCTCTAGGGGCCTGCTTAAGGCCATAAATAGCCTTGCGCAAACGACATACATAGTCTGGATGAGAAGAATCCTGATAACCAACTGGCTGCTTCATGTAGACCGGACTATCCATAACACCATTAAGAAAAGCATTCTTGACATCCAGCTGATGAAGTGGCCAAGAACGCATGGTGGCAATTGCAAGAACAGTCTGATACCATGATAAAGTAATTTCCCATAATGATTCTTATTAATGATGAAGAATATATATAGAGTACAAAGAAGAATAGTCTAAATATAACTGTAGTACTAGTCATTAACATGGAATAAAATATTATCTAATTAGCTACATTCTTTATTCTAACAATTAATGTTTACTAAAATATTATATTTGTTTTTAATTGACTCTTTACTAAAATCATATTAAAAATATATAGTAAATAAAATATTTTTATTTATTTTGAACTTTACAATTGTATGAATAGATATATTTTAACTTAAATTTACATGATAATTTGAATTATTTATAAATGTTATATACATGTTTAGAACAGTAGGATTATTTAAAA
The DNA here is from genome assembly GCA_037428765.1 of Rubia yunnanensis. NCBI lineage: Eukaryota > Viridiplantae > Streptophyta > Magnoliopsida > Gentianales > Rubiaceae > Rubia > Rubia yunnanensis. The sequence goes on from CM075064.1 coordinate 8,192,763, forward strand.
CAAAAATAATTTTTTGTCCATAATTAGTATAATGTAAAATAAAATATAACTGAATTAATATCCAAAATAATTCAATGTATAATTTGGGCAATTAAATTTAAAGAAACACATTAAAATTGATCTATTTTTAGCAAATATGTTGACTAAGAGCATCTCCCATGCAGGGAGGATTTTCCTTATTTAACGGGTACAAATGGTAGAATCTGATTGGAACATCGATTCACGACGCAATATTAAATGTTTCGACTGTGGGTCTCGTTTCAAATCATTCTCCAATCCAAACTTCAAATGAATAATTATTATGTGACGTGAATATGCTACAAACTCCCAATTATTATGTGACGTGTATATATATAATATTGAAATTGTATTTTAATATTATATTTGATCTCAACAAATATTATATTCATACAATTAATTATATTTTGGATGCATCTAATTATTTTACAAGAGTAGTGATGGAGAATAAATAATTATATTGGTTCAATAAAATAGTTTTTATGATCTCGAGTATAACATTAATCGGCACTAACTTATTTTTAGTTCATGTTTAAAATAAAATTGATTCTATTCTAGAAATTAATTTGTTATTCTCATTAAATTAACTAATTATTAAATAGACAATGAGTTAAGAAACTTTCTAATTTATGTCTCAATTTTACTTGTATGGAGAAAGAGTAAACAACAAAAATTAATTGAAATTAATTTTTATTTTTGCCAATCTATAATATATGCATCATTATTATTTATATATTATTAAATATAAATGAATATATTTAGCACTTAACATGTGGATTTTTCATTATTATTAAAATACATCATTCAATTATTTTATAACCTATAAATTCATAGTTACTTTTTAGAATTTGAAAAAAAAATTAAATTCTAATGTTAATAGACTAATACTTATACTCCCTCCGTCCCAGGGGAATTTGCACAGAATCTTTTTCACGGTCTCCAAAAAACATGTTTGACTGTAAATATATGTAACTACGGACAATAACGACACATATAAAATTGATATTTAGAAACTACATGTTATGACGAATCTAACAATATATCATACGATAATATTATTTTTCATATATCTACTCAAATATGTGGTCAAATTTTAACAACTTTGACCTCCAAATAGTAAGTGTGCAGATTTGGCTGAGACAGAGGGAGTAATTTTTTTGAGTATAAATTTATATATATATATATATATATAAATGTAAGATAATATATATATATATATAAGTGGTAATACAAAGACTTGGGTGAGACCGTCTCACCCAAGCTTATGGTGAGACCAAGGGTCTCACCATAAATTACATATTTTCAGGGGCATGGAAGATATGTTAGTTAATTTTCAATCTTCCGTATTTAAATTGAACCGCCAACTAAACTCTCCCTCTGTTTCTCTTTCTCACATTAACCCCTCCGTTTCAATTTCTCCGCATTAACTCTTTCTCAAATCTCTGAAAACCGCTGCCAGAAATTCCCGATTCAACTGCTCAAATCCGTTTAAATTTGCAATTTCTGAGTTGCATTACATTGTCTTCTTCATTCCGTTTCTATAGAGGTTAGAATTTCTTATTTTCATTGTATTTGGGGTTTATATTTAGGGTTTTTTGTTTTTCTTCTTCGTCTGCTATGATTTCTATATCATTCCGGCGCTTATCTCTGTAGATCCGGTTGTGCATGTTATTTTTATTAATATATTGTGGTTTTCTGAGTATTGTTTTGGCTGTTTGTAGATATGACGAAGTCGAAAGAAGATTTTATGGATGTTGTTGATGAATCACAAGGTTTGTTCTATTTTTTTGTTAATTTTTGTATTATTAGGGTTTTTTGTTCGGTGTCTTTGATTTGATGTGATGTTCGTTGTTATTGAATTTGCTCTATTTTGCGTTGGTTGCTCTGTTTATATATGAAAATAACAAATTATTTAAGATGTTTATGTGTTTAGTTAGGCAGTTCATGTGTTTAGTTAGGAACTTAGGATGTTCATGTGGTTGGTTCGAGCTTTGTTGTGACTCTTTTGTGGTTTATTTAATGCTCTGTTTACTTTGTATGTTTTCTTTTTGGATTGTCTTTATATTAGGATATTAATGTGTTTAGTTTTCATGTTTATGTGTTTAGTTTAGTCTCTGTTTAGTTTGCATTATCTTTCTGTTAGGTTGTTCATGTGTTTAATTAGGTTGTTTGTATGTTTAGTTAGGCTATTTATGTATTTAGTTCAGGCTTTGTTGTAGATCTGTTGTGGTTTAGTTTAGAATCTATTTAGTTTGCATGTTAGTTGTTTTCACTTTTTTTAGTTAGCCTATTTTTGTGTTTAGGTCGCATGTTTATGTGTTTTCTGTTGTTACTGCCTTTGTGTATGTGTATATACACAGTTATATTGGTTTGTGTACTTTAGGTGTTTCAGTTTTTACCTTAAGTTTTTATGTGATTACTTTTCAAATGTAGGTGATGGAATCTGCTTGAGAAAATCAAGTAGATTGCAGGCAAAACTGCTAGATGGTATGTATATTGTAGTTTGTAAAAAAAAATTAATCTTAATGTTTTTATTTAATTGATTGTGTAATTGTCAGGTTCTAAACCTCCTTTGCTTAAAAAGAAAAAAATCAGAAGAAAACTGCTAGCACAGGTATTTAAATATGATTGAAGTTTATTCAAATTTTTTGTTGTTTTTTAATTTATTGGTTTATGTGTTGCTGATAATTGCTTTTTGTTTATAGCTGATATTGTGAGGAGATTGCGTAAAAGTGCTAGTAAATCTGATGTGGATAGGTCACATAGAGTTGCTGGTTCGAATTCTAATTTTCTTTGTTTTACTTTGAATGTTTAGTGGTTTTTTTATGTGTTAAGTGTGTTCCCTTTGGTATTTCTGCATTTTGTTTCGTTATTGTGCATGTGATGCATGTGATGTGATTAGCATGCATTAACACATCATTTGTCCTACTACTTCAACTAATATTGAACATATTGGTTAGCATTTGAATTATTAGTTCATATTTATAGTTGTTTAGTTTTGTTATTAAACTCATTAGTTTTTGTATGTTTTTTGCATCAGAGCCTGGAAATATTTCTATTGAAAGAAATGAGGGTTCTATTGAAAGAAATGTTGAGGGTATGTTTAAATATATTTGTTATCATGTATCTTTCATTACTTTATGTTTTATTTGGAATCTTTTAATTTTTAAAATTTGTAGGTTCTACTTGTGTGCCTGCAAGTCCCATAAGTGCCCAGATAAATGTTGTTATTGAAGGTTTGAGATGTGAAACCAAATCTGGTATGTATTGATTTCTCTGCTTCTAATTTTGTGTTTTTGATTTAGTATTTATTTTTCATTTGTGTGATGTAGATCAGAAAATGTGTTAAAAGAAAGGTGTTAGGAAGAAGGTTAAAGTGAAAAGAATTATTAGTGATGAAGATTATATGGAAGATGATGATTTTATTGATCTGCCTCCTGCTGTTGTAAATGCAAATGAAGAGGGCAAACAAAAGGTTTGTGAAGGGAAAGGAAATGAGCCAGTTGTGAAGAAGGCGGCTCCAAAGAAGCCGGTTGCAAACGAGTCGTCTGTGAACGAGTCTGCTGCGAAGGAGCCAGTTGTGAAAGAGCCGGCTGTGAAGCCTGCAGCGAAGAAGCCCACTCCAAAGAAGTCTGCAACAAATGAGTTGACTGTGAAGGAACCTGCTGCAAAGGAGGCAGTTGTGAAAGAGCCTGCTGTGAAGCCTGCAGCAAAGAAGCCTGCTCCAAAGAAGCCTGCTCCAACGAAGCCTGCAACAAATGAGTTGGCTGTGAAGGAGCCTGCTGCAAAGGAGGCAGTTGTGAAAAAGCCGGTTGTGAAGCCTGCAACTAAGAATTCCTCTCCAAAGAAGCCTGCTGCAGTGGAGCCAGTTGTGAAGCCCACAACGAAGAATCCTGCAGCGAAGAAGCTCGCTCCAAAGAAGCCTGCTGCAAACGAAGCGGCTGTGAAACAGCCTGCTGCAAACGAGCCAGTCGTGAAGGGGTCGACTGTGAAGGCTGCAGCTAAGAAGCCTGCAGTGAAGAAGGCCGCATTGAAGGTGTCTGCAGTGAGGAATCCTGTTGAAAATAAGTCATTTGGAAGCAATAATGAGGATGTTGTTGCAGATGGGAGTGGGCCATCAAAGAATTCTTCTACTACGAGAAAGCGCAAGCTTGATGAAGATGGTGTTTCTGGACCTGCCTCAAAGAAAACTAATGATAGCATGGAAGTGACACGGCAAATTAAACAAGTCTGTGAAATTCAGCTTCCTGATGGTACTAGGTACGTTTTATTACTTTAAGTATTTTTTTATTTTACTTTATGTATGTATGTATACTTTGAATATTTCAATTTTAATATTTTTGCATAATAACTTGAATGATTTAGAGTTTATTAGTTTAGGTATGTTGTCGTTCTTTGGTTTTTCAGTGTTTTGTTTCACTATACTTTTGATTGTTTATGTGTAGAGTTACAGTATAAATAGTTTATGTACTTGTTGATTTTATTTATGTGTTTACATGTTTAGTTTTTATTATTAATTTCATATTGATTTTGCTGTTTATTAATTGAACTTTCTTTTTAAAATTACTATATGTTTACTTGATGTGTTTTATCTCTTAGTTTGGGTGTTTTTATGCACAGTTGTTATATATACTAACTTGTGTTATATTGTTTTATAGGTTTTTAAAGAAGTTTATGCCTGGAAGCCAGCATGTAAAAATCACAGATCTGTGTGCTGATCTCAGTGCTAAGCAGAAGGCTGATGTTGAAGCCATTGGTTTTGGGGGCATTTTGAATCTAAGATTGGAGACTGCACTTCCCTCGGGTATTGTGCCTTGGTTGGTGAGTAATTTTAACCCTGGTACATGTGTTCAGCTGGTTGGGGTAGATAGATACTTTGTTACCGCCGATGATGTTTATGATGTTTTGTGCTTGCCTCGAAACCCTGGTAGGGAAGTTGTGAAGAAGAGAAATTCTAGTATGCAATTGAAGGATAGTTACAAGGCTAGGTTTGGTAGGGAGAATGAACATGATATACCCCTTCACTTGATTTTAGATAGGATAAATGAACTTAAGGAGGGAGGGGATGAGTTCAAGAGACTTTTTGTGATCTATTGTTCTTCATACTTTTTAGCTCCTATAGCTACTGGGAAGGTAGATATGAAAATCCTTGAAGCTATTGAAAATGTTGACGAGATTAAGAATCTCGACTGGTGTACTTTTGTGTTAGACAAAATGGCTTCAATGATTAGGAGGTATAAGAACAATGTAGAATACCAAACTTGTAGTGCTTGTGTCCTTATCCTTTTGATTCTATATTTGCACCGATTTCCTGTCTGTGGTGTGTTGGAGCCAACGTGCCTTCCTCTAGTCCAGCATTGGACTGATGCGAAGTTGAGGGAGAAAGTGAAGATGTTGTACATTGGAGGAGGTTTTGACAGGACAATCATGGTGAAGGGTTATCCAATCAGTTGTGCCGGAAAAGTGAAAGACGGTCATAGAGGTAAGAGTGATGTTGGAGCTCAACCTGAGATTGGAGCTGATTCAATTCCTGAAGGTGATGAAGTGCTGCAGTTCAAAATCCCACGCGGAGTTTTGACTGACTCTAAGATTAAAAGTCTTGCTAAGAATGTAAGCGTTTAACATTTTACCTGATGTCTTTGCTTTGTTAGTTATGTGGTTAGCATGATTTTTTATGTGTTTCAGTATCTTAAATTTTCATGTGCATATTAAATTTATGTATAAACTTATAGATTTTTTTTCTTGTGTAGGCTTATGATGAGGCCTTAATGATCGTGAAGCGTAACTTTGAAGTTGTTACCGCTGATATGTATCAGAGGTTGGAGATGGTGAAGGCTGATGTTGGGAATGAATCATTGCAAGACTTTCCACCTATTGTTGGGACGAGTGCAGAACTTCCGAATCAGCAAGATGACTCGCCGCCAATTGAAGAATCACCAATCGAATGGAATGACAAGTTGATTGCTATGGTTGATGAAGCATGCAACCAATGGATGAGAAGGAAACAGTACCAGGCTCAGAACGAGCCTCTTCCGTCTTTTAACTTGTTTAAAGATGGTGAATTGGATGGCATGGGAGGAATGTCCACAAACAACGTAGACTTGAATTGATTTGAATGCTGTGATTTGGATTTGTTATGTAGTGATTTGAATGTTTGAATTTGTTGAAATGATGTTATGGATGATTTTGAATGGTCCATTTGCTAGGTTGTTGGATTGATTGTTTCTGAATGATGTTTTTCAGAAGATTTTCGAATGGATTGGAACTTTCAATTTTTTTATGATGATTCCAGTATGAGTTTAGTTCTTATGTTTATCTATTTAGTTGCATTGTTTATCTCGTTTGTTTCTATTGTAGTTTAACAGTTTGTCTAGTAATTATATTTCATATGTTCAAAGCCATGTGTCATTTAGGTAAATTGTTCAGTTATTTGGGTATATAGTTCGGTTTATAGTCCTCCTGCCTCGAGCCCTCGATCCCTCGAACCTCATACCTCGAGCTCTCGAACATTTTAGTCTTCAATTTTTGGCATATTTTTATTTACTTTTTCTATCATTAGTTCATGTATATTTCACTTTAGCTCATTTGTTAGAATCATTAGTTTCAGACACAGTTTACTTGGTGAATATATTTTTGTTTAATTAAACAGCACTCGTTAGTTCATGTGTTTCAAGCATTTGAAGGGCAATTTAAGTGATTTGTTCATGTACATAATGTTAATATAAATAAATCTCAAATTCGAAGTCATAGGTCTAGAATTGTTGCTTTGGTGTCTTGGTACCAAACTCCTTTGTTTTTGGTTTCTTTCTATGCTTCCATCCTTCAATTCTCTTGCTTCTTCCTTTTGTCTTTGTGGGAGATGGATCTTGGATTGTTGGCGGTTTAGTGATTGAAGATTCTGCTATGCTGCTTGAATTTTCATGTTCTTTTGTACTTTTTGAGACAAGAATTTGGTCTACCTTTTCATTGTATTTCTTGAAGCTTTCTTCAAGAATCTTCCGGGTTTCTATGTCACCTTCACATTTTAGTACCAAATTGTAGTAGTTTCTTGCCATTTGGTGTCGCCATGGAACTTTGTCTTTGGTTTTGTCTACTTCTTGTTTTTCTTGTACTGCTTTCAGTTTGTCCCATACTTGCATTTTAGCAAGCTTTGTCCATCGCTTCAGAATGTATTGTGATGGTATCTCGCTGATTGAGTTGATGTGCAATATACGGATACAGTGAAAGCAGAGCATTCCTAGCATAAAAAGATAACCATGCATATATTCAAGTTAATTAGATAAACATCCAAACCCTAAAGCATATAATGTCCTGCAGATTAATGTTAACTATGCGAATGAAGAACTAATGACATATATATAAGAACTAAACATATTAGCATATAAGGTAACATACATGTTTCTTCAAAAGTTTTACAGGAGCAGTTAACTTCCACCATTCCACTTTGTTGTGTGAAGGTGACAATTTCAACTTATGTATCATCTTCTTCTGGACTTACTTCATACTTTGTTGCCGATCCTAGGGTGAAAACTCTACATGATTTTGTTGCTTGTGCAATCTTGTATTCCTTCTCAAACTTATAGTACATTGATAATGTGTACTCTTGAGCTGCATGTTTGAGTAGTTTTGATCCATGTATAGCTGACTTTGGCACTGATTTTGAGCATTGATTTTCCTTCGCTATTTCCTTTGCCCTCCACTGATCAATAGTCTCATTAAAGATGGTCAAGAACCTGCTTAGTGTTGTCATTTTGCTGGCATTGAATGACAAAGCTTTGTTTGTGCTCTCACTTCGTTGTGATGAAAGAGTTCCCGCGGAGAAAAAGTCCTTGCTCATTGCAGGGCACCACTTATCTCTAATAGAATATAGCCTCTTGAACCATTCCTTGTCTTCAAGCTGAAAATTCTTGATCATATTGTTCCACGCCATTTCAAATTCTTCTTCTTTTTTACAGTATTTTAAACAATGCTCAAATGCTTCCTTGAAGGGACCATCCTTTTTTAATTCACCAAAATGACTGATGGCATTTTGTGTAATGTGCCACAAGCACAATCTATGCCTCGTGTTTGTGAAAACCTGTAAAATTTCAAAACAAGTTCATGTACAAACTTATGATCTAAAAGCAATTAAACACGAACAAAAATGTAAACTTTAAATGTAATTGTTCCTTATTTTTTCCCCAATTATTAGTTTTTTTTATATTGACAATGATTACTGAAATTACATTAGATGTTGTGAACATATATAAGAACTATTAAATTAAATACTAATTGTAAGTATATAAACATATCAACCAATTATATACCAGATCAATCAAATTAAAGAATGGTTACCATTTCGATTGCTTTGGCCATGGCTGGATCTTGGTCTGTAAATATTGTTACTGGCTCTTTACCACCCATTGATTTTTTGAAAACATTAAGAAGCCATTCAAAAGTTGAAGCTTTTTCGTCAGCAATGAAAGCACATCCAAACATCACTATATTGCCGTGGTTGTTGATTCCGACTATTGGAGCACATATCAAGTTGTATTTGTTGGTCCTGTATGTTGACATATCACTTAACAAAGTTAGATCATGTTAACTCATTTTAGACTTTTGTGAATTATCAAGTTGAATTATATTACTTTTATTCATGTTTTTATACAGTAATGAATCTACATCGTGTGTATAACATACTACTTAATGTGTTCCAGATGTTACTTCATGTGTTTATATGTATTTTACAAAATATAAATCATACCTGTATGTGGTGTCAAATACCATTAGATCGCCAAAGAGGGAGTAGCCTTCCTTCATCATTGAGTCCCTCCAAAATAATGTTGTCAGCCTACCATTATCATCCAATTTAACTCTAAAGAAGAAATCTTCCTCTTCGGTACACTTCTGTGAGAGTCTTTCAATTACTTGTTGAGCATCGCCTCCTTCAATCTCCTTCATGCGCAACCTGTTCATGTAGTTTAGATGATCCTTAATCGTGTGTCCTAGATTCTGAATACCACCAGCTTCAAAAGCCATAAACTTGAATCCATGACTTGGTTTTAATCCTGCACCTTCCATTCCTTCTATAGTTTTCCCTTTTTCTTCGGTAATTCTCCTTTCACTTCTCTGCAAATACTGCCATTCGACTCGAGTGAAAGGATGATTGTGAGATGTCACATGATGCAAAACTTCATAGGCACCATTGATAAATTTAACCCGAATTCCAGCCTTGCATCCAGTTCTCGTAACCACATTTTTCTTTGTTTTTCTTCTTTTCTTCTCAGAGCCCTCTTCAATGACATTGTTATTGGAAGGTGTGTCGGGTGTTTCATTCTTCAATTTTGTGTTTCCCTGATTTGAGCAAACAAAATACTTCTCAGGATGGTTCCGTCTTTTTTACTTCTTTGTGTTGAACATCGCACCCCAAATCCCAATGAATTTGACTGTTTTCTGTATAAATCATGGAACTCTGACAGTGTATTTGCTCTCAAACCTTTGAAGCAATCTGTGACATCAACTTTCGATAGGTCGCTTAAATTGGTGACAGAATCTGATCCTGTTGCAAAATTGCATTCTTTGTTCATACAGGTACATCCAATGTTCATCATATTACCTCACGTGTTTTAGAAAATTGTAAAACACCTACATTTTCTAAAAAAAAAATCAGAATAACATCACGATACTTCATGTGTTTATGCAGCTACATAATTTGTTTATCATATTACCTCATATATTTTAGAAAATTTAAAAACATCAACATCTTCCCAACAATTTGTCTAAAACCAAATTTCAGCCCTTGGGGAATTGTTTATTAGAATATGATTGCGTTACTTCATGTGTTCATGCAATTACATCCAATGTTTATTATATTACCTAATATGTTTCTGAAAATTGTAAAACACCAGCGTTTCTTCAGTACATGCACATAACTGAATACCATATATGTCACAATAAAATTCAGAATAAACATTACTTCATGTTTTCATGCAACTACTTTATGCGTTTAACTGTATATACGAAATCAAAACCTAACCTGGATGTAAACTAGTTGAATTTTCAGATTGAACATAATCGTTGGTTTCTCCTTCATACAGAACAATGCCACTGCGTTGAATTGTTTCGTCTTCCATAGTGTATACCAGCAACACCTTAGATTGTAGATTTCAATCCTTAAAACAAAGATTTTAAACTGTAAAACTAAGATCTTAAAATTCCAGATCTCACCTTCTTTGATGTAGGAGATGTAGAAGATTTCTTTGATGTTTTCGTCGCAAAGTTGTCTCTGAATACGATTCCGGCGCAAATCCGAAGCAAATCCGATGTAAATCTGTCGCAAAATTGCAGACCTGATTTTGGAGATCGCAAGCTTCAACCTGAACTCAATCCGTTGTGAATTTGAAGCAAATCCGATGCAGACCTAAAAACCTGAGGACAATCCGTTGATTTCAGAGGATTGATTGGCGATTTGCGACATTAACCAGATTTTATCGGATTGAATTGCATAGGGATTCAGATTCCTTGATTTTGGGGATTTTGTTTCCAAAATGTGGCAGTTGGTTATGAACCAGATTGGTTACCCGTTTCCCTTATAACCCGACTTTAGACCCATTTTCTTCAGCCCTCATTTTCTATATATTTGCAATCTGATCCCATTTTTTAGTTCCTCTCTTATTTATTGCAATTTGGTCCCCGGTCTCACCATTTCCTACGGTGAGACGGTCTCACCGGAGTTTTTCTCAAGTGGTAATATATAAGTGGTAATATATATATATAAATGCATAATTTCAAAAGGTAAATAATATTTGATAAATTCAATCTCACATGTGTATATCTTTTTGTGGTTTAGTCTATATATTTATGATTTATAGATGATTAATACTACTTTTTGGAAGTTATTTGTACTGTAAAAGTAGTTTTACAATTTTTTTAATGAGTTTTATCATGTTGAATCATTTGTTTAAAAATAATGTGGTTATGGAATTTTTGGTTGTTGTGTGTATATATATTTGCAATTTATTCTAATGGAACGTGCAATAATTTTTTTAATACAAAGATTTACCGTCATGTATAAAATTTTTTAACCGTATGCTGATTTGGCAAATAGCGAGCCTCAGATTGATAGTCTGAATACAGAAGGTCTCATCGACAATGTCAATTGAATTTTCATCTACGTCATTGCGACTCCTTTATTTGACCCTTGGATTGGAGAGTAAATTTAGGTGTGAGAGTCCATTACTCTTACATGGCAAGAGAAGTTTACCATATTGAATCTCGCATTGGAGATGCTCTTAAATGTTTCGATTGTGTTCTCGTTTGAAATCATTCTCCAATCCCAAATAATTATTATGTAACATGAATATGCTACAAACTCCCAATTATTATGTGACGTGTATATATATAATATTGAAATTGTATTTTAATATTATATTTGATCTCAACAAATATTATATTCATACAATTAATTATATTTTGGATGCATCTAATTATTTGACAAGAGTAATGATGGAGAATAAATAATTATATTGGTTCAATAAAATAATTTTTATGAACTCGAGTATAACATTAATCGGCACTAACTTATTTTTAGTTCATGTTTAAAATAAAATTGATTCTATTCTAGAAATTAATTTGTTATTCTAATTAAATTAACTGATTATTAAATAGACAATGAGTTAAGAAACTTTCTAATTTATGTCTCAATTTTACTTTTATGGAGAAAGAGTAAAAACCAAAGTTTAAAATTAATATGAGTCTCAAATATCCGAAGGTCTATTTAAAGGGACCACTTTAAATTTTAGCTACCTTATTGAAGGTTGCAAGAGATCCTTGCATTGGAGATGATTTTTAACTTTGAGCCTCTATTATGATGACGTGGCTAGTAACTTTTATACTTTTGATGGATTTATGGTAAATCACCGTAGAATATGCTTTAGAGAAGAGAGTTTTTTTTCCATGTAACGGATATTACACATGTACAGTATATATTCAAAATTGAGAAAGAGTTAAATGACTATCCAATAATCTATACATGGATAACTGTTGATATTTATATAATATATTATGAGTCTGTATCTTGAAAGACGGTCTTTCCATAAGTTATGGAAAGACCAAGGTTTAAAGTGTAAATTAGAAAAAATTAAGATAAAATTTTCGGGTTGTATGAACCGGGTTATAAATTTTATAACTACTACATGTTTCATACTAAAACTTTAATATTGCAACTAAAACCTTTTACCTTTTATTATTCTAATAAAACCCCGTCTTTCCATAAGCCTATGGAAAGACCGTCTTTCCCAAGACTTTGCCATATATTAATAACTAGTAATACATTGATACATTAATATTAACTATCTACAAACTTCAAAACTACCATACATATCCAAATTACATCATCAACATGGAATATACAAAATATATTACAATTCGTTAATCACACAATTATACCATAATGATGTTAAAAAGAAAACTAAATTAGGAAGACAAATATGACATCTAAATAGATACATCTTTCTCTTTTTTTACCATATTGAGTTATCATTTTTTATGGAAATGATTGGTTATTAATCACGTTAACCATTCTAGAGGAATCATCAGAAACATTGTTTTGCTCTCTCCGAACCACCATCTCCCACGGTGGTGCAATCTATTCATTTGCTAATCACTAGTATATAACGTGAATATACTACAAACTCCCAATTATTATTTGACGTGCATATATATAATATTGAAATTGTATTTTAATATTATATTTGATCTCAACAAATATTATATTCATACAATTAATTATATTTTGGATGCATCTAATTATTTGACAAGAGTAATGATGGAGAATAAATAATTATATTGGTTCAATAAAATAATTTTTATGAACTCGAGTATAACATTAATCGGCACTAACTTATTTTTAGTTCATGTTTAAAATAAAATTGATTCTATTCTAGAAATTAATTTGTTATTCTAATTAAATTAACTAATTATTAAATAGACAATGAGTTAAGAAACTTTCTAATTTATGTCTCAATTTTACTTTTATGGAGAAAGATTAAAAACAAAAAATTAATTGAAATTAATTTTTATTTTTGCCAATCTATAATATATGCATCATTATTATTTATATATTATTAAATATAAAATGAATATATTTAGCACTTAACATGTGGATTTTTCATTATTATTAAAATACATCATTCAATTATTTTATAACCTATAAATTCGTAGTTACTTTTTAGAGTTTGAAAAAAAAAATTGAATTCTAATGTTAATAGACTAATACTTATAATTTTTTTAGTATAAATTTATATATGTATATATATTACCACATAGATTGAAAATATTTTTAAATCTCTTTAAATTATTATTTTACTTTATATATAAAAATAAATCAAAGTTTAAAATTAATTTTGCCATTTCATTTTCCAATGTAGTTTGGTTTATTTTTAGTGGTGTACAAAATTATGGTAAACGTGAATTTGGGAATTTTTCCAAACAAAATTACATCAAAACACCAAAGTATCTACCCCAATATAAAAATTAAATAAGACGCTTTTGTTTTTTTTTGTGGCTGATTTGGCAAAGCGCAGCCTTCGATATCATGTCAAAGAATAGAAGTTCATTTCAACAAGGTCACTTCTATTTTTAGCCATGTAATATCGACGTTCACCTCCAACCCCGGGATTGGAGATTAAATTTAATAATAGGCGTTAGTAAATCTTACGTGGCAATTAAAGTTTACTCTAATGAAACTCGCATTGGAGATGCTCTAAGCCCATTGACGGGCGTCAATATGAGTCTCAAATATCCGAAGGTCTATTTAAAGGGACCACTTTAAATTTTAGCTACCTTGAAGGTTGCAAGAGACCCTTGCATTAGAGATGATTTTTAACTTTGAGCCTCTATTAGGATGACGTGGCTAATAACTTTTATAATTTTGATGGTTGCATTGGAGATGCTCTAAATAGGTAATCTAAATAATTAGAAATCATGGTAAATCACCGTAGAATATGCGTTAGAGAAGAGAGTTTTTTTCAATGTAAGGGATATTACACATGTACAGTATATATTCAAAATAGAGAAAGAGTTAAATGACTATCCAATAAACTATACATTGATAACTGTTGATATTTATATAATATATTAATAACTAGTAATACATTGATACATTAATATTAACCATCTACCAACTTCAAAACTACCATACATATCCAAATTACATCATCAACATGGAATATACAAAATATATTACTATTCGTTAATCACACAATTATACCATAATGATGTTAAAAAGAAAACTAAATTAGGAAGACAAATATGACATCTAAATAATTGATACATCTTTCTTTTTTTTTACCATATTGAGTTATCATTTTTTATGGAAATGATTGGTTATTAATTACGTTAACCATTCCAGAGGAATGATCAGAAGCATTGTTTTGCTCTCTCCGAAGCATTGTTTTGCTCTCTCCGAACCACCATCTCCCACGGTGGTGCAATTTATTCATTTGCTAATCACCGCGCCACCGCAGGTAAATTAAAACAAACTTGGAGACTACTGCATTCTTGAAATCTTAAAATTGAATGTACTTCCATTTATTGCTGGTACGTGGTTGTGTTTTATGAGTTAAATTCTCATTGAGAAAATCTATGCCTTTGTGCAGTTAGTTGTTCATATGTGTGTTAGCATTAAATGGTTTTTGTAGTTCATATATTTTAGTGGTTGTCTGTACATAATCTAAATCTCTGTAGAAGGGATAAGAGTTGATTAGGTCTCTGTGTATGTTTTGGCGCGGTTTTTACACCTTTTGAACATAAGGTCCTATATTTACATAGAGTTTTGATCTTTGTAAACAGAAGGAAATACTAGTTTTCTTGTGGCGAAACCATGGCGGTGTGGGGGAAAGCGGCCATGTTGTTGATCAGCATTGTTATGCTGTTGTTGGGCTCCTCTTATGCTTCAGACCCTTATTCTGTCTTCAACTTGGAGCTCTCTTACATCACTGCCAAACCGCTCGGTGTACCGCAACAGGTTTGTGTTTAATTGAACTCTGTCTCTTCTATTTTTTTCCGGAATGCAAATCTAGATTCTTGATGCTTTCATGTTGATCACAATCTCAATTGCTGTAACTTGACAGATTTGTGTCTCAATTTAAAATTTTGCAGGTTATAGCAGTCAATGGCTCGTTTCCGGGCCCGGTTCTTAATGTTACAACGAATAACAACGTTGTGGTGAATGTTACGAACAACCTAGATGAGGACGTTCTGCTTACATGGTAAGCTTTGAGTGAAGAAGAAGTACTTTTGTCTTTTCTTGCAGTTTTACCAGAGTCTTACGCACTACTAAAAACTATGCTAACACTTTGTTAGATTAAAATGTCATTTAATCTTTTGAAGTAATACTTGTAAAAGTGTAGCTTACTTTCAAAGTGTTATATTAGCCCTAGTTTGTAGTACTGACGTTTGTGGTTTTGACAGGGGTGGGATCCAGATGCGCCGGAACTCTTGGCAAGATGGTGTTCTGGGCACCAACTGCCCTATTCCTCCAAAGTGGAACTGGAAATACCAGTTTCAGGTGAAGGATCAGATTGGTAGTTTCTTTTACTACCCATCTCTCGGCATGCAGAGAGCATCCGGTGGATTCGGGTCCTTCATTATCACCAATCGCGCTGTCATTCCAATTCCTTTTGATGCGCCTGATGGAGATATCGTGATTTTGATTGGCGATTGGTATACTCGAAACCACACGGTTGGTGTCCTTTGTCTCCTACGTTGTTCTAATCATTTGTTGTTACTACACGTATGCTGATCTTATTCTTTATCAGGCTCTGCGAAGTGATCTTGACGATGGAAAAGCATTGGGGATACCTGATGGTGTTCTGATTAACGGCAAGGGACCATATAGATACAACAATACTCTTGTTCCTGCTGGCATTGATCACGAGACTATAAATGTTCAGCCTGGTAAGTTTATGCATCATTTTTGTTGAAAAATTCATGTTTGTTTTCCTGTCAAACCTCAGATTTATGCATTGTTCAGTTTTGAAATCTTGCTTAGCATAACAAATTGTTGACATTTTGTTGGGGGATTCTTTGAAGTGTTTATCATTTTTGTGCTGACCTTTGCATAACAATTCAGGTAAAACCTACCGAGTTCGTGTGCACAACGTTGGAACTTCAACTCCCTTGAACTTTCGCATTCAGGGGCACAATCTGCTTCTTGTCGAGACAGAGGGTTACTATACATCTCAGCAAAATTACACCAGCATGGACATCCATGTCGGGCAGTCCTACACGTTCCTCGTTACCATGGATCAAAATGCAAGCAGTGACTACTATGTCGTCGCGAGTCCTAGGTTTGTGAACCAAACTGGTTGGGAGAGAGTCACTGGAGTTGCTGCTTTGCACTATTCCAACTCCAAAGGGAAGGCATCCGGCCCTCTTCCCGACCCTCCAAATGATGAATTCGATTCCTCATTTTCCCTGAACCAAGCCAGATCTATCAGGTATGCAATGTACATGTCTATTAGATTTGTAGCAACTCATTTCCTTCGCGTCTCATGGTACAGTTTGTCCAATCTTGGCTTCTACTGTCCCAATGTCTTAGATCAGTGTGTGTGTTGGCATAATGGTTTGTTTTCTCGTGCTTTTACCAGACAAAATGTATCAGCGAGTGGAGCCCGTCCCAACCCCCAGGGCTCCTTCCATTATGGCCTTATCAATGTGACAGACACTTACATATTGAGAACTCTGCCATTAGTGACAATAGGCGGAAAGCTTCGATCCACATACAATGGAATCTCCTTTTCGACTCCCAGCACTCCCATCAGGCTGGCTGATGATTTCAAGTTGAAGGACATGTACGACCTCGATTTCCCGAGCCAGCCTATCGACCAGCCACCGAAGATGGACACTTCAGTCATCAACGCAACATACAAGGGGTTCATCGAAATCGTGTTGCAGAACAATGACACCATCCCACACAGCTTTCACTTGGATGGCTATTCCTTCTTTGTGGTCGGGTATGGCTCGGGTAACTGGACGGAAGACAGCAGGGGAACCTACAATAGAATGGATGCCATATCTCGCTCGACTGTTCAGGTAAGTCCTACAGCGCGTTGCTTGTTCGAAAATGCTTCGTCATTTCTAACCGTGCAAACGTGTTTTTATGATCATCAGGTGTTCTCGGGAGGATGGACGGCAGTGTTTGTTTCACTGGACAATGTCGGCGTGTGGAACCTGAGATCAGAGAACTTGGACAGGTGGTACCTTGGGGAAGAAACATACATGAAGATTGTTAATCCTGAAGATGTTGCTAACAAGACGGAACTTCCGAGGCCGGACAATGCTCTCTACTGTGGAGAACTCGCATCACTTCAGAAGTACTAACCTCCAACGTGTTTTTGTTAACTGTCGTCGTACTGGGGATACTATGTGGGAAGTATCCCGGGGGTATGATATAATTTACGCTCTTTCTAACATGTTTGTTTTTTCAAATGTGACAGGAATCAATTGACATCTTCAGCCAGTCGCATCCACGGGAGCTCAAAGATTTCCGCGGCGCTGCTGCTGACGCTGTTTGCTCTCATTTCTGCTGTTTTCTGTTAGGATCTTATGGTGATTATGTGTAATTATAGGGCTGGTTTGATAGATTATTCTAGGTATAGTTTTTTTTCTTCTTTTTCTGCCTTGCAATTTGTTGAAAGGGCGTCATTTTGCTCCATCAATTTGATTCAGAGTTGTGGATTTGGACCATTTTGATATACTTCCAGTTTTGGCTGTAAAAATGTGAAAATTGAAGCATAGTTTGTGTGTTGATCAAAACTCAACTTAATTTGGGCTATTTTTATAATGGGCCTATTGTACTAGCCCACTCAACTTTAAGTGGGCATTTAATATAATGGGCCTATTCTTCTAAATGGTGTGCAAAAGTGAGTTGTAAATTTTACAAAGATTATATTTTCATATGTAAATTGGGTTTGGTTTAATGGTAAGTCACGCTTTCTGTAACTGAGAGATCAGGGTTCAAAACACACCCCTATTAAGAATTGTGAATATTACCTCAATTTCTTGATGAGAATTACCCAATGTCTTCCAACCTACAGGTGGTCGATGGTGGTTTCCCACCACCTGCAGTTGGTCGATGGTGGGTTCCCAACCTGCAAGCGGTCGATAGTGGTTTCCCAACCTGCAGGTGGTCGATGGTGGTTTCCCAACCTGCAGGTGGTCGATGGTGGTGTGATGGTGAGACCGTGGTTGTTCCAGTTTTGGTGACGGCGGCTCGTTGGTGGTACAGCGTTTGAGTGTTCTCGTGAGGGCGTCCCTAGTCATTCAAATGAATTGAGCCACTAAGGTTCAACAGATTCAATGGTGGTGTCTCATAATTATATCCTACATTAGGATATTAATTTTATAATTTGATTGCTTGTACGTAATCTTTCAAAAAAAATCATCTTGTTTCATCCCATCACACTGTGTATACTGTTTTCATTTTTTTTTATTTCCTCCGTCCTAATAATAACTTACGTCACTTTTACATTGTTCACATGCAATTTTAAATTGTTAATATCTGTAATTATTAAATTATGCATAACAAAACTATCATGCATCCTTTTTATGAAGAAATATTCCGTTATATTTAAAGTAAATTGGACAGCTTTTATGAAATTTGTAGAGAGACTCAATTAAGCTAGTA
Source organism: Rubia yunnanensis (assembly GCA_037428765.1). Taxonomy (NCBI): domain Eukaryota; kingdom Viridiplantae; phylum Streptophyta; class Magnoliopsida; order Gentianales; family Rubiaceae; genus Rubia; species Rubia yunnanensis. The sequence continues at coordinate 8,211,448 of CM075064.1, forward strand.
TTTCATGTCGGTACTTGGAATCTGAATGGGAGGTTCAAAACAATTTCCAGTATAGTTATGTGTCACACGCTATATTCCCTCACAAATTGAAAGCTATGTGCTACTTTATTTTAGCATAATTTGCTAACTGATTTTTTTTTGAGTCCGTCTCTTGAAATGCAGTCTTTTTATAAGTCATGAAAAGAGCAAGTTTAAAGTGTAAATTAGAATAAATGAAGATAAAAATTTCGGGTTGCATAAATCGGGTTATAAATTTTATAACTACTACATATTGCATATTAAAATTTTAATATTGCAGCTAAGACCTTTTATATTTCATTATTCTAATTAAAACCCTGTCTTTCCATAAGCTTATGGAAAGACCGTCTTTCCTTAGACTTTGCCTTTTTTTATTAAAATTAAATTTTATTACAATATCATATTTTATTTAGAGTATGTCTCTTGAAAGACGGTATTTCCATATGCATGGAAATATCAAGGTTTAAAGTGCAAATTAGAAGAAATTAAGATAAAATTTTGGGTTGCATGAATCGGGTTATAAACTTTATAACTACTACATGTTGCCTAATAAATTTTTAATGTTACAAATAAAACTTTTACCTTTTATTATTTTAATTAAACTCCGTCTTTCCCAAGGCTTTGTATTTTATTTATTTATAAAAAAATTATTTACCAAAAACTTTTTTTTCTCCTAGCAGTTTTGAATGGGACGGAAATAGTAATTTGTTGTTACCTAACTGAACGGCAAAGTAAAAGTGGCAAAGCCCAGCTAGGTAAAATCACATTGACATAGTGTGACCGTAGTCACATGTTATTTGTCTTCAAAAAATCAATTTAAGACTAAAAAGTGTGCAAAGACCAAAATTTTCGTCGCTTAATTAATTAAATAATTTTGTTTTTGATCTGATTTTTTTATGGGGTGATGAACTGATCATAAGGCGCTCGTGAAATTTTTTCAAAAATCCAGAGCTCTCGTGTGATTTATGATAGTGCTATTTTTTCTTCACTATAGATGCTATTGTGTTCGTGTTCTAGTTATGCGCGTTTTAAATATCTTGATGCTAAGGAATTATAATATTACTTGTAATTGTATTTATATTCTATTATCTTTTTCTATCTAATGTACTACTATATAATGTATCATCATTAATAAAGACAGATTATTACCCTTATTTCCTACATGGTATCAGAGGCTAAAATCCTGAAATCCTAAATTTTCCGCCGTCGTCCGTGCATGGCTTCCACGCGCTGACGATCCGGACTACCTTTCTTTTACCCTAAAAAAAACCACCATCAGCCCGCCGACGATCCTCCTCACCACCACCACGCCGCCGCCGCTGTTCTTCTTCCTCCGCCGGTTCTGCTCCCGCTCCGCCGGCCTGCACCTGCTTCCGCTTCCGACTCCGTCCGCCGGCGACGTCTTCTAAATCAATCCGGAACCCGATTCATCACTCCGGCCTTCAATTCGTCCGGTCTACTCGTCACTCCGGCCGGCTAGTTCTACTCCATTCTCGACTACGGCCGGGTTCCATCAGCTTCGACAGGGTAGAGGGAGACGCCATCGGCAACGTGAAACGCGCGTGAGATTCACGCGCTCGACCTTCCAGAAGCGCGTGAGTCCACGCGCGGGTGCACCAAACGCGCGCCTTTGCCTTCACAGCGCGTGATCTGCACGCGCCTACCAGGAGGCGCACGTTTGCCTTATTTTTGGCTTTGGTTCAGCATATTTTCTCCTTTCTCTTACTTTAATTGTACTTGTCATTTGTCTTATGGCTCTTTTCGCCGGCGTAGTGACGTCACCGCAAGGGTTTGCAGTGGCCGCCTCCTCTGGCTTACCTACACGATCTGATTTTGGTTCTGCTCTGTCTGACGGCCAATGGAGTATGACCGTACATTTATTTAATCAGCTTGATTCGTTATCTGACCATGGGTCAGGTAAGTCTACTTTACCTTGGATTCTTGATTCGGGAGTCTCATATCACATGACTGGTGACAAAGGTTCTCTTTCTGATATTACTACTGCTACCACTACTGTGAATGTTATACTGCCTGATGGTTCTGTGTCGTTTGCTACACAATATGGGTCTATTTGTTTTGGTGATGTCACCCTTACTCATGTGCTCTACATACCTACTTTGCGATGCAATTTATTATCATGCTCTAGATTGTTATCTGCCTTAAAATGTCCAGCTTTGTTTACTGAAAATTATTGCATTTTACAGAAAATCAGTACGGGGATTGTGATTGGCGTGGGTGAACAGAAATGGGGGGTTTATTGGCTTCGTCTGTTGGATACTCACATTCGTCCTCATGTTCTGCAATCTATTCCGACAGTTGCTTCGGTTTCTTCTTGTTAATTTCAAGGTATCTTGGGCTTCCATCTTAAAACCAATTGGTACTAAGTGGAGGTGACCCAAGACCTTATATGTAAGTCATTTAGTCTTTAAGTAACCGATGTGGGATACATCTTTCAACACGCCCCCTCACGTGCCAACGTGGAACAATCCACGACCCATATTGGGCCAAATTAAAGGGGATCCACACATCGGCCCAATAACCCAACCTGGGCTCTGTTACCATATTAAATTTCAAGGTATCTTGGGCTTCCATCTTAAAACCAATTGGTTCTAAGTGGAGGTGACCCAAGACCTTATATGTAAGTCATTTAGTCTTTAAGTAACGGATACATCTTTATTGGCTTCGACTGTTGGATACTCGCATTCGTCCTCATGTCCTGCAATCTATTCCGACAGTTGCTTTGGTTTCTTCTTCTGATTTATGGCATCAGCGTTTTGGTCATCCATCATCTACGGTGTTGTCTTCTATTCCTACTCTTGATTTTAGCACTCATAATACTACTATACCTTGCTCTGTATGTTATAGAGCAAAACATACTAGACATAGTTTTCCATTGAGTTCTACAAATGCTACTGCATTATTTCAACTAGTACATTGTGATGTTTGGGGACCTTATCGAACTCCATCGTCTAGTAGTGCATTTTATTTTTTGACAATCGTAGATGATTTTTCCCGAGCTGTTTGGGTTTATTTGTTAGTAGCTAAATCTGAAGTAGCTTCTAGATTTTTAGAATTTAGTGCCTTAGTCAAGAACCAATGGGGAAGAACAATTCAACGAGTTTGGGCTGATAACAGCACTGAATTTTTGCCTCTCCGATCTCACTTTACTGCACCTGGGATCATTTTTGAGACATCTATGGTTGATACTCCGCAACAGAATGGTCGAGTTGAAAGAAAGCATCGTCATTTACTCAATGTGGCGCGGGCTTTACGGTTTCAAGCCAATCTTCCTATTGCATTTTGGGGAGAATGTGTTCTTACTGCTGCCTACCTGATCAACCGAACCCCGACTCAGCTTCTTAACGGTCATACTCCCTTTGAGTTACTCTATGGCCAAGCGCCCAATTACTCTTCTCTACGGGTTTTTGTTGCTTGTGTTTTACTGCTCGTGTTCCCAGATACCGTGACAAGTTTGCACCAAGAAGTCGGCGGTGTTTGTTCCTTGGTTATCCTGCCGGAAAGAAAGGTTATCGTCTTCTCAACTTGGAGTCTCGAGTGATCTTTAATACCCGGGATGCTGATTTCTTTGAAGACCAGTTCCCGTACTCTGCTTCATCCGATGAACCTAGCGGTGCCACAACAACACAGTCGGATTCCTTCTCCTTCTCACCCGAGCTGCACAGATTTTTCGATCCGCCTTCTGCAGCCGATCAACCACTGCCAGTCAACGTTGGCTTTTCGATGCCAGCTGCCATTTTACCGATCACCGCCAGCCATTCACTGCCGGTCGACGCCAGCCAGTCAATGCCAGTCAACGCCGGTGGGTCAACGTCGGTAAATGCCGGTCGGTCAACACCGTCGATTCACCGACGATAGTCACCAACAAACTCCCCGTGGTCATCTCCGACATCACGACGCCAGCATCCATCGGTCGTGCTCCGTCGCCCGACGCCGGTTCCTCTTTGCCGGCCGTCGTCGGTCTACCTACACCATTCGTTACCGGTACTTCTCCGCCAGTTGCCGTCGATCCACCTTCTACCAGACAGAGTGTTCGATCTCGTCGTCCACCGTCGTATTTGGCAGATTATGATTGTGATGATTATGCTTGTGCTCTTACCACTAAAGACCCCCCATTCGACTACATTTCCTCATGCTTCATCACTTTCCTCAGGTGTTCTCTACCCTCTTACTGATTATGTAAATTGTGATAATTTTTCTAGTATGCATTCTAGATTTTTGGGTGCTGTAACTTCTAGTGCAGATCCCAATACTTACTCTGAGGCTTCCCGTCATTCTCATTGGCGAGATGCTATGGTTGAGGAACTTACTGCACTGGAGCGAAATCAGACATGGACTTTGTCTCCTTTGCCTACGCACAAGAAGGCTATTGTATGCAAATGGGTTTATCGGACGAAGTTTCGGTCAGATGGTACTATTGAACGTCATAAGGCGCGCCTCGTGGTTCTTGGGAATCGTCAGGTTGAAGGAATTGATTACACTTAGACTTCTGCTCCGGTTGCGAAGATGATTTCTGTTCGCTTGTTTCTGTCCGTTGCAGTTATTCGTGGTTGGGAACTGCATCAGATGGATGTTCATAATGCCTTCCTCCATGGTGATTTGCATGAGGAAGTGTTCATGCGTCCTCCACCTGGCTACGCTGTACCGCCTGGTCAGGTCTGTTGCCTACAGAAATCTCTTTATGGTTTTCGACAGGCTCCTAGAAATTGGTTTGCTAAACTGGCTCAGGCTTTACGAGCATTTGGACTTGTTCGGAGTAAGGCCGATTACTCTTTGTTTGTTTTTTCTCGTGGATCAGCTTCTTTACATGTTCTGGTTTACGTGGATGATTTGGTTATTGCAGGTAGTTCTTCTTCGCTCATCTCTGAGTTCAAGAAATACTTAGGTTCTTGTTTCCATATGAAGGATCTTGGTCTGCTTAAGTATTTTTTGGGCATAGAGATTGCTAGAAGACCGGAGGGGATGTTTCTTTCACAAAGGAAATATGCTTTGGACATTTTATCGGATATCGATTTATCTTCCTCTAAGCCGACTGACTTTCCGATGGAGCAACAGCATGTTTTGGCACGTGTTGAAGGTCCAGCCTACCATGACCCGGAGCAGTATCGACGCCTAGTTGGGCGCCTGATCTACCTGACTATTACTCGTCCTGAACTGAGTTATTCAGTCCACACTCTTGCGCAATTTATGAAGTCCCCTTGTGTTCCTCACTGGCAAGCTGATGTCCGTGTGTTGCACTACCTGAAGAGTCATCCTGGTCAAGGTTTATTTCTCTCTTCTCGTAGTACGTTACAGTTGACTGCTTACTGTGATTCTGATTGGGCTGCTTGCCCTATTACCCGACGTTCTCTTTCCGATTACTTTGTGATGATTGGTGATTCTCCGGTTTCTTGGAAGACCAAGAAGCAACCTACAGTTTCTCGGTCTTCTGCTGAAGCAGAGTATCGTGCTATGGCTGTTACCTGTTGTGAGTTGTTATGGCTTAGGTCTTTACTGAAAGATTTAGGGGTTGCGCATACTGCTCCTATGCGTTTGTTTTGTGATAGTCAATCCGCTCTTCATATTGCAGCAAATCCAGTGTTCCATGAACGTACGAAGCATATTGAAGTTGATTGTCATTTTGTCCAGGATCTTGTGCAGTCCGGTGCTATAGTTACTCATCATATCCGTACTACAGATCAACCTGCGGATTTATTTACCAAAGCTCTCGGCCGTAACCAGTTTCATTCATCACTTGGCAAGTTGGGCATTTCTGATCTCCATGCTCCAACTTGAGGGAGGGTGTTAAGGAATTAGAATATTACTTGTAATTGTATTTATATTCTATTACATTTTCCTAGCTTGTATAGGTATCATGTACTACTATATAATGTATCCTGAGTTCATTAATAAAGACAGATTATTACTCTTATTTCCTACATTTAATTTTTTTTTCAATGTATAACTCTCTAAGTAAATGAGGTCAATCTCAAACTTTTATTTTATTTTTTAAATAAAATTGTGCAATAAAAACAAATAGAGTATATTGATTTATTTGGACATCAAGGATAAGATCACATTCTTTCCGGTTGATTTCTTTTAAAGTAAATTGAACTTAAATAAATTAAAATTAAACCTAACAAAATAGAATAATAATTTAAAATATAATGAAATAATATCAATTCAAACTTAATTAGAATTATACTGAAATGAAATGTAAATGATTCATGTCGAACCATTATCTGATAGTTGAACCTTTATTTAACGCTCTAAACCCGTAAAACATACTCTCAAAAGGTTGTTGGCATAAGTTCCAATGCCAAAGTCAGATTTAAGGTATTCGATATGAGTATGAGAATTGAAGTGAGTAGAACAAAGGAATACTTTGGTATTTATATGGAGATTTTCTAATCATTTTGGAATAAATATGCACTTTTCATGTATGAATAGTTGTCTCATTATAGTGGAGTTACTATACACTTAGTATAACATAATTGTATCTAGAAAAGAGGTATAATCAGAATGTAGAATTGAATTTGAAAAGCTTTCCTTTGACGGTTGGATTTCAGTCCAACTTAATGTATGATATAGCCTTTGGTCCAAATGAGTAGTAACATAGCCTTCGATTAGAGGAGGAATTTTAGCTCCAACCTTTACCAAATTCACAATCTTACCATAACTTATGGTAAAATAATCTCCTGTAGAGTTATCTCATAAAATTAAATGAAACGAAAAGATTTTTTTTTTATGAGGTGAGAGGTTAAAGCTATTAGCTCACACAAAGTTTGCAAGTGATTGTATGACATCGAGGAAGAATTTTTTTAAGAGCCTGTTTGGTTGAGCTATCTTTATAAATAAAGTTAACTAATTTTAAAATCAAGAGAAGATTTATCTCTACTTTTTCTCATATATAAGCTCTACTTTAAAAATAAATATTATTTTAAAAATTTATCAAACACTAAAATGATGCATAATTTAAAAACAAAACACTTATAAACCCTACTAAAAATCCCATGAAAGCTACCAACTTCACCCAAAATGGTTGCCCGAAATGCACCATTTAGCAACATCGAATCCCGTTTTGAAGCGGACCAATGGTTGTAGGTGCAGGTGAATAAAACGGGAAACGGGCAGTGAATTGGGGTGCAAGTAAATTAAAGCTGCCAAGTTTGTTAGTACTCTCTCCATTTTACCAGCAGTGATACCATAGGTTTATGTGTTTGAATTTAGGTGAAAAAAATGAATGGATGAAATTAAATATAGAAAGTAAAAAATGAGTGAATAAAATAGAGAAAATTTTATCAAATATGAAAAAATATCAATATAAAAGAAACAATTTAAAATTTTAAAAGTGTGTCAATAATAACGAAATACGCGGAGTACTAGTTTTCAATTAGCAGTGGGTTTGTACTAACGACATTATTTTGTCCTCTTTACCTACTTCTGATCCCGTCTGCTCAATATTGCACCACAATTAATATTGAAAAACTAAAACGGGAATATTAATTCTGGAAGGAAGAGAGTAGAGAGTAAGCATAAAGGAAAATTAAAATAAGTATAGAATATACAGACCAAAATATAAATAGAAAAAATAAATACTAAAAACGAGATCAAATTTCTAAAACCGAATTCACATCTATGGCCTCAACACAATTTATTTAGATCATAGTTTCCAATTATTTTAAATTAAACTAAATTAATTTTATCAAGTTGAATTGAAGTAAAATTAAACTGCGCAGTGCATTTAAATTAACGAGGGTCCTTTTTTTTCCAGTCCAACACAGAAAGTTATCCTCGCATACAAGCGACATCCTTTTCGAAGAGGGTAAAGTCGTGGGAAAGACGGTTTTTTTATAAGCTTATGGAAATAAGGGGTTTAATTAGAATAATAAAAGGTAAAAGGTTTTAGTTGCAACATTAAAAATTTAGTATGCAACATGTAGTAGTTATAAAATTTATAACCCAGTTCATGGAACCCAAAAAATTTTATCTTAATTTCTTCTAATTTACACTTTAAACCTTGATCTTTTCATAAGTCATGGAAAGACCGTCTTTCAAAAGACGCGCTCTTCCAAGAGAGGAAATAAACAAAATTTTGGATAAAACCCCATCCAAATTCGCCGTATAATGTTGCCAATTTTCATCGAAAAGAAAGTTAAAGGCTGAAAACATGCAAAAGAAATCACAAGTATTCCTGAGAAGTTCGATGATTTTTGTTCTTATGTTAACCACTCCACACCTATATTGTCTGCTAAGGCGCAGAAGGAGCTAAAAATTGGACATGATTGTAGTCCATCATCTACCTGCGTTCAATTTCAAACACTTTTAGTTTTAATTAATGATTAATATAAAAATATTTTATTTTTTTATTAATAATAATTAAAATTTATAAATAATTATATTTTGAAATTATATGTTATAACGAATTTAACAAGTCAAAATGTATCACTCAATAACTTTTAAACTTATACACTAATTTAATTTTATAATTAAAATTAAAAAGAAATTGATTAAATAAATAACTATACTAGATATTGAAATGGGACTGAGGAAATACCATATTTGAATAATTTGGGCAAGAAGAAACAGAACACTTTTTTAAATGAGTTAGTTTCTTGAAAAAATGACCTTTCTATAAGGTATGGAAAGATCAAAATTTAAAGTACAAATTAGAAGAAAGGAAGATAAAATTTTCGAATTGCATGAATTGGATTATAAACTTTATAACTACTACACGTTGCATAATAAATTGTTAATATTGTAATTAACACCTTTTACTTTTTATTATTCTAATTAACCGTATTTCCATAAGTATATGAAACGACGGTATTTCTCAAAATGTTGTCTTTTTAAATAACCGTTGGCAGGTTCAAATTTTATTCGTAGTTATTATGTAAGTGGAGAGGAACATTAATTTGAGATGGGGAAGAAAATAAAAGTGAAAATATATTTTTTTTAATAGCAATAATATCTTAAAATAGTTTTCCTCTATCATCCCACTTTTTTTTATATCATTCCCCTTTTTCTAAATCTCATTTTGTTTCGTTCTTATTTATTTTGTAGAAAAAAAATCATTCGACAACATTTTAATTAAACCTTCTTTTTATCAATTTCATTCTAGTACCTATTAATTTTTATTTAATATTATATACATATATATGTGTATATATATATATATATATATAGTACCAAGGCCATTGATACTAAAATCCTATTGAAGTTAAGTGTATTTCACTTTTTTAATTAATACTAATTTTATAGCATTTAACCTAATTTCATTGTGTTATTTATTTAATTTTAATTAAATTTTACTAGAGTTTCCTATTAAGTAAGATTAAATTATAACTTAATATATAATATCATGAATTACATTTGTATAATAACAATTAATTTTATGATAGGTGGTATTAGGTATCAGAGCACAAGGTTGATAAAGTGAACATATATGTTCAATGTTTAGGCCGTATGCGTTTTCTTATCATGTTTTCACAATTAATAATATTGTTGTATGTGAATGTGTATAGATTTTTACACTAGTAGCTTACTATCACTACTACAAATTAGAGTTTTCATAACACTTTTCTTACAAACACTTATTAAAATGTTACAATAGTTTATAAGGTTTTACCTAAACTTTAAAAGATGTTACGTTGGATCTAATACAACATCACCTAAAATAATACTTATAAAAGTGTTGCAATGAATTCAACTTAGTATTATTATTTTTTTTGAAAATAAAGGTTATCATTTCATGCTATTGGAAACGTCCAGTATCGTTTGAAGGTAGAAAATATGGGGGGCTATCCCATACAATATCCAGAGCCTCGCTCGACTTCGCGAAACTAGCTAGCGAGTGAGCAAGGATGTTTTTATCTATAGGTATCCAACAAGGCAAATTTAAACTCGCATCTTCTACAAGTTGTTGAATCTGTCGCACAGTATCCACGCAACAAAGGTGGGATTCTACCTCATTCTGAACCATACGAATCACCTCCAGTGCATCGCCGAGAATCCAAACGCCTTCGTTCAAACTTTCTATAGCCCATTTCGTTGCCTCCAGTAACGCAAGTGCTTCTGCTCTAGTTGGGTTTTTTGCACCGGTAACCCTTTTCGACCCTGCTCGACAAAAACTCCTCTCGCTATCCAAGTGAATAATACCAATTGTCGCAAAAATCATCTCCCGTACCTATGTCAAAAATAATTCTTGACCCTTCCTCCGGTGGCCTGTGTTGTTACAGAAGCAAGGAAAAGAAAACAATCGAATACAAAAACTTCTTGTTGAAGAGAGAAAGCAAACAAAATAAGAAACCAACAAACTTTTTGTGTAGAATGAAGTACTGCTTTTCTGATCCTCAATTTATAAGCAAAGGAAATCTATAACTGAGGGAGCTACATTCATGCAATGACTCATGCAACAACTATGAAATGTGAGTCCTAAAATCATGCAACAAACTAGCTACTTCCAAGCAACTAACAACCTTACTTAGTAATGAACATGAAAGCTTTACTAAAAATAGACAAATGCTGCAGTAATGCTATAACAAAACAAAGAATGAGATTATCCAACAAATCACCCCCTTAAGGTTCTTCATTATTACAAACTCGAATGATCCCAAGCTTCTGCAACATCTCAAAAAACTTGTTCCTTGGTAATGCCTTTGTTAAGATAACAGCTAGTTGTCCAGCAGTTCCGACATGATCGACAACCATTCTCCCAGTTTCAATGCATTCCCGAATTTAGTGAAACTTGGTATCAATGTGCTTGCTCCTACTATGGTGCACTGGATTCTGAGTAAGAGCAATAGCAGATTTGTTATCTGTCAAAAGTTTGGAATTAAGTTCTTCACGCCCAACTAGTTTATCGATGAGTCAACTGAGCAAAATGCTTTGACATGCTCCACTTACCGCTGCAACATACTCCGCTTCGCAAGAAGACAAACCAACAATCCTTTGATTTTGTGAAGTCCACAAAACCATGTTGTTCTCAAGGAAAAGGCTATCCCGGAAGTTTCATTTATGTCACTGGCGAAGTCACTATCGTTGTAGCCAACTAGTTTAACATTGCCTCCACCTGACTTGTAGCAGCATCCATACCTTTGAGTACCTTGAATGTACCTAGGTATTTGTTTAATTGCATCCCAATGTTGATCACTTGGAGCTTCTATGTATCAACTTGCGATGACAACCGCATGAGCTAATTATGGTCGTGTATTCACCAATATAGAAGGCTTCCAATAACACTCTGATACTTCGTTTCATCCACATAACCGTTGCCATCTTTCTTCCTTAGTCGATTTTCCATTGGAGTATGACATGGATTACAACCACTCATACCTGCAAACTCCAAAATCTTTGCCGCATAAGCTCCTTGGCAAACTATGATTTCACCATCACCTTGATGCACCTCAATTCCCAAGTAATAACTAAGAAGACCGAGATCGCTCATCTTAAACACTTGCTGCATTTGGGTCTTAAACTCAATGATTTCTTAAACACTTGTCCCCGTAATAATTAAATCGTCAACATGAACACCCACAAGCGGAAAAGTTTGAGCAGTACCTCTCCGATAAACAACATGCTCGTGAACCCAAGTGCAGTGAGTGAGGCATCTAGCTTTGAGATCCATGCACGCGGCGCTTGTCGAAGCCCGTACAAAGCCTTTCGTAGCTTAAGCACCTTCCCTTCATTTGCATTGATAAAACTGGGTGGCTGTTTCACATAAACATCCTCCACAAGGTCACTATTCAGGAAGGCTGAATTGACATCCATGTGATGCACCTTCCACTTATTGTGTGCTGGGAGTGCAAGCAATAATCGCAATGTCTCAATTCTTGCCATTGGAGCAAAACCCTCCTCAAAGCCCACCCCATTCCGTTGCGCATATCCATTTGCAATGAGTCTTGCCTTGTGTTTAACAATGTTGCTAGCAGAGTCCTTTTTCACTTTAAAACCCCATTTGAGCCCGATAGCATGTTGGTTGGATGAAAGATATGTAAACTCCCATGTCTTGTTGTCGACGATCGATTTCATCTCTTACCTCATAGCGTTCCTCCATGACACATCTAAGAGTGCTTCTTAGACGCTCGTCGGCTCCTCTGTGGCCAAGAAACAATGACCCTCTTCTTCCACATTGTTAATCTCATTTGTGGAATTATAAATGTCCACAATTTGCCAGTATCGCCAAGGTACTGAGTTAGAGCTTAGGTTTTCATCGTGTGTGGGTGGCGTAGCCTTCTAAATTTGTGTTGGCATTGCTGCTGGTGTTCTCGGATCAGCTTCTGGTGTGATAGGTTCAGGAGTTGGTGACCATGGTGCTGATGAACTCACCGAACTGGTCTCTGTGTTGTAGACTACGGTGAACATGTCGGCGTTGTTGTTCCCATGCCACTTGATGTCTCCCAGCTCCAGCCGCGATGTTCTTTGAAAATAACACTCCTTGTTACATAGAGTTGCTTGTCTATCGGATCGTAAACCCAGTAAGCCTTTGCACCTTCCTTGTAACCCATGAACACTCCCAGTTTCGAACGGTCTGCAAGATTGTCCATGCCTGGTCCAACTTTCTTGACATGTGCGACACATCCAAAAGTCCTCAGATGGTGCATGCTTAGCTTCTTCTCGTGCCATTCCTCTAAGGCGTCACGCCATCCAAACTTCTTGTTGGTGCGCAGTTGAGGATATATACTGCAGTTTTCACCGCCTCTCCCCAAAACATCCCAGGCACAACCATCATTTTCATAAGACATCGAGCCATTTCGACCACTATTTGATTGCGCCTTTCTACCACACCATTTTGTTATAACGAGTATGGTGTTGTAGTGTTATGCTTGATGCCATTTTGCTCGTAGAACTCCACAAACTCACTAGAGTTGAATTCACCACCGCGATCGAAACGAAATGCAAGCAATTTGCATCCACGTTCTGCTTCAGTCATTGCCTTGATTTTCTTGAAGCACTGAAATGCCTCATCTTTCATCCTGAGTAACTCAATCCATGTAAATCGACTAAAATCATCGACAATGAGTAGAAAGTACCTTTTACCTCCTGCGGTTGTTAGCGTGATTGGGCCTCACAAGTCGCTGTGCACCAACTCCAAAGGACGTTGTTCACAAAATGTTGAGGCTTGCAGAAATGGCGTTCTATGCTGTTTCCCAAGTCCACATCTATCACAAAGTTCCTCCACGTGCTCTATGTATGGAATGCCCCGTACCATCTCCTTCGGTGAAAGATTGTGCAGAGCACGAAAATGTAGTTTCCCAAAGCGAGCATGCCACAACCAAGCAATGTTATCCTTTTGCATCATCAAACTTACCGGCATCGCAATGTTTAGGCTCAAAGTGTAGAGTCGATCACGTGTGCATGATACCCGTGCGAGCACCTTGAGTGTTCGATCAAGGATACAAAGCACCCACCTACTATAACAATCTTGCATCCGTTTTCATCGAGTTTCCCGAGTGAAATAATGTTGCTCCACGAGCTTGGAATGTAGTATACATCCGAAAGAATACGATGGTCACTTATGAGACACTGGAACATCACTGAGCCCTTTCCATAAATATTTACCACTGAACCATCTCCGAATCGTACCGTCCCAAGCACCGATTCATCAAGGGTCCTGAAAGCCTTCTTATCTCCAGTCCTGTGGCTGTTAGCGCCTGTGTCGAGATACTATACACCATTACCTGCATCTACTGGCACCAACTTCTCCTCATTCAAGTATACTTTATGAGCCGCATTATCCAACATCCCAATCTGCACTATGAGCAAGGCTAGTTCATCATCACCCTCCGCCTCTGTTTGAGTGAGATTGGCCTGCTCTTGCTGGTCCAAATCATTCCTTTTCTTGCAACACTCCTCAGCCCAGTGTCCTGGAATACCACAATAGTTACACTTTCCTTTCTTGCGTTTGTTTTTTCCATCGTTGTTTGACTTCGCTTTATTTCCGGATGAAGACTTTGCTTTTGCTGAAGCCTTGGCTTGCTTGTTGCCACTGTCGAACGAGCCATGTCTGCATTGTTGTTGTTGTCGTGCTTGCCATTTCTCCTATGTGAGGGGTAAGCGACTTCCTCCAGGTGCAGGGTTATCAAGTTTACCACGCTCCTCTACGACTAGAAATCGACCTGTGAGCTATTTGATGGACAAGGTCTTGAGATCCACGAGTGACTCAATTTCCATAGTCATCTGCTTGTATTTTTGTGGCACACTCCGAAGGAATTTAAGCACCGCCTTGTGCTCGTCCACCAGATCGCCTAGCATCTCAAGATCTTTCACAATTGCTGTGAGTCGGATCCCAAAAGACTCCACTTCCTCGCCATCCTTGAATGCAAGATTCTCAAACTCCATCCGACGAGTTTGTGCCTTGGCCTCTCGAACGCGTTCGATGCTAACTCGCATAACCTTGAGTGTATCTCATGCCTCCTTAGCAGTTGTCTTCTTCACTCTAAGGGCATGAACTAACACCGGCATGACTGCTCGAAGGAGTGCCGACATTGCCCGTCGATCATCACGTTGATCTCCTAGACCATACTCGATCCCCTCCTACAAGCCCTGTGCTTGAATTTGCACCTTCATTAGGATCACCCAAACTGCATAGTTGGTCTGTGTGAGAGCCAAAAAGTGTGCGGCACCATCGCTCTCCTTTATAACCCGATCTACTATGCGTGTCTCACTTCCTCCTCCTATTTTGTTGCCTCGGCCAAGTTTTGGTCATTCCGATGGTGGTGGTGTGGATGCTCTTCCCTTGTTTTTGTCACCAGCTGCTCCTGCTCCCTGTCCTGCCATTTTGTCGAAGCGGATCAAACACCGAACGACTACAGAGTCTTGGATCAAACACCAACGCTCTGATACCACTTGTTGTTGCAGAAGCAAGGAAAAGAAAACAAGCGAAGACAAAAACTTCTTGTTGAAGAGTGAAAGCAAACAAAATAAGAAAGCAAGAAACTTTTTGTGCAGAATGAAGTACTGCTTTTTTTTATCCTCAATTTATAAGCAAAGGAAATCTACAACTGAGGGAGCTACATTCATGCAATAACTCATGCAACAACTATGCAATGTGAGTCCTAAAATCATGCAACAAACTAGCTACTTCCAAGATACTAACAACCTGACTTAGTCATGAACATGAAAGCTTTACTAAAAATAGACAAGTGCTGCAGTAATGCTACAACAAAACAAAGCAGAAGATTATCCAACAAATCACCCCCTTAAGCTTCTTCATTATTACGAACTCGAATGATCCCAAGCTCTTGGTAGTGCCTTTGTTAAGATATTAGCTAGTTGTCCATCAGTTCTGACATGATCGACAACCATCCTCCCAGTTTCAATGCATTCCTGAATTTAGTGAAACTTGGTATCAATGTGCTTGCTCCTACTATGGTGCACCGGATTCTGAGTAAGAGCAATAGCATATTTGTTATCTATCAGAAGTTATTCACAAGCTTATTTTTTTTGTTCTGAATGCTATTCATAAGCTTGTGAATAGTAGATTCACAAGCTTCCATCCTTCCAATGTGTATGGGCATTCAAAAAATGAGTGCCCAACGGTACCATTCTCCCCATCGCACAGAGCACAAGTTTCCGCAACATTCATCATTTTCTTGCAAATGTTTTCGCATGTTGGAAGCGAGTATGTGATAATTCGCCATGCCAAATGCTTAGCCCTTTGCAGAATTCGAGATCGCCATAGCTTCCTCCATAACCTCATGTCCGCGTCTTCAACTTGTACGTTCTGGTGCAAGGATGAACGCGGGGATTCCAGTTCCACCAGCGTATGGTACGTGGATTTAACGATATATTTTCTGGTAGAATTGTGATGTGAAGAAATCTTTGATCAGAATTGATGAGAAAGGTTGAAGAAGAAGAGAGGAGGCAGCATTTCATTCATCAGAATTATCCAAAAATCAAGTACAAAAGATGAGCTGTGAGTTTGTTATATCTGATCACAAGAAAACATTCTCCCTATCAAAAGAAGACACGTGTACAACCAAAGCAAAAACAGAAGAAAAGAAAACGACATGGAAGGACTGCGTTTTAGCAACTGTGAAGCTTGGCGCCAAAATTTGAAACTGAAGAACACCCGCCACTCACTCAGGAACGTTTTCTGATGCTTTCTGATCATGACCAGTAGATTGCTGAGCTGATGAAGATGAACATGGCTTCAGTTTCTTCACCCCCTCCTCAAGATCAGCTAATGGAGAACAAAAGCTGAGCTTGAACAAATTGGATTGGAAGGCAGCAGGAGGCAATGACTTTGTAAGAACATCAGCAAGCTGCAATCTGGAATGAACAAAGGAGGGAAGCAGAAAACCCTCGAGATAATAATCCCTAACCAAATGACAGTCAATTTCCAGGTGCTTTGTCCGTTCATGGAAGACAGGATTTGCAGTAAGATGTAGAGCAGCTTGGTTATCACAGAAAAGGGGAACGGGAAAGAGAACATGCAGATGAAGATCCCTGGCTAGGTAGCTTATCCATTTGAGCTCACAGGATGTCATGGAAAGGCTTCGATATTCAGCCTCTGCAGAAGATTTAGAGACCGTAGATTGTTTCTTGGATTTCCAAGAAATAAGAGCTGAGCCAAGAAAGACAGCATAACCAGTTACTGATCTTCTGGTTACCTTGCAAGTAGCCCAATCAGCATCACAATAGGCATGAAGCCTAAGATCATTTGTGGAAGCATAGAAAAGGCCATGGTCTAGATGATGGTGAAGATACTTGACAATGGTCAAAGCTCCAGCCATGTGATGAAGAGTAGGGGACTGCACAAATTGACTTAACTGATGAACTGCAAAGGTTACATCTGGTCTGGTATAATTCAAGTACAGCAACCTGCCAATCAACCTTCTGAATATGCTGGGATCAGGCATGAGAGGAGAAGTCTCATCATGCACAAGCCAGGAGGATGGAAAAGGTGTTGAAGCAGATTTGCAGTGTGTCAATCCACAATCTGACACAATGTCTTGAATATATCTTCTCTGATGTAGATGCAGCCCTGAAGAGGATCTGAGTAATTCCAAACCTAAGAAATAATGAGCAGAACCTAGATCTTTAATAGTGAACTTCTGGTGCAAAGAATATTTGATCATTTGAATTGCAGGAAGGGAGTTGCCCATGATCAGGACATCATCTACATACACAACAAGGGCCAGTGTATATGTTGCAGTGTATTTCAAGAAAAGGCAGTGATCATGATGAGACTGATCAAAACCTAGGCTTAATAGATGCTGAGTGAATTCCTTGTTCCATTGCCTGGAAGCTTGTTTGAGACCATACAAACTTTTGGTAAGTTTACAAACCAGCTGTGAATCAGAAACTGAATATCCATCTGGCAGCTTCATGTATGCATCTTCATCAAGATGGCCATGCAGAAATGCATTATTAATATCCAACTGATGAATGTGCCAACCTGAAGCTGAACTGATAGCCAACAGCATTCTTATGGTGACTGCTTTAGCAACAGGTGAGAAAACTTCAGAAAAATCTATCCCTTCAATCTGATTAAAACCCTTTGCAACCAGCCTTGCCTTATATTTAGATAGGGATCCATCAGCATTATATTTTACCTTGTATACCCACTTTGATCCTATAGCCTTCTTGCCAGGAGGCAATTTGACTAAGTTCCAAGTGTGGTTCTGTTCAAGAGCTGCTATCTCCTCCTTCATAGCCTGGATCCAGTCAGGTGAATACTTTGCCTGATGATAATGTGAGGGTACTTGAACCTGTGAAGAACAAGTCAAGTGTGCAGAAATAATGGACTGAGGCTGTGATGTGGAATGGATGACAGAAGATACAAAATCCTGTCCAAACAGGTGCTCTAATCACTCTAGTACTATGTCTGATGGTTGATTCAGGTGGTGGTGAAGGTGTGATAAGAGGTGGAGAATTGAAAGATGGTTGTATAACAGAAGATGGATGATCATCAAGAAATGGAAGAGGAAAAGAAAACTGATCAGAAGAAGAGTAGGGAAAGATTGATTCATGGAAGACTACATCCCTGGAAATCAGAATTCTATGACTTTGAAGATCAAACATTTTGTATGCCTTTTGACCTGAAGGATATCCTATGAAAATGCAAGGAAATGCTCTCTCAGAAAATTTATCTTTATGAGGCTGAGTGTTTGTGACATAGCCTAGACATCCAAAAATTTTGAGAAAATCAAGATCAGGCTGCTTCTGAAACAAAACTTCATAGGGTGATTTCCAGGAAAGAACAGGTATAGGTAATCTGTTGATCAAAAAAGTTGCAGTGAGCAATGCATCTCCCCAAAAGGTATTAGGAAGATTGGATTGGAACAGAATGGCTCTAGCAACCTGAAGCAGGTGTTTGTGCTTTCTTTCCACAACACCATTTTGCTGAGGAGTATAGGGGCAAGATTTTTGGTGCAAAATGCCTAAATCTGAAAACAGCTTTAGACAATCATTATTAACAAATTCAGAGCCATTATCTGATCTGACAAACTTCACTGATGCACTGAAATGGTTTTTGACCATAGATATGAAAGACTTTAACAGTGTGCCAACCTGATCTTTGAATTTCACAAGATAAGTCCAAGTGCATCTTGTGAAATCATCAACAATTGTAAGAAAGTATTTGCATCCTGTAACTGAATTGACCTTATATGGTCCCCACAAATCAACATGAATCAAAAAGAAAGGAGAATCAGAAGCAGTGTTGCTTACTGGAAATGGCAGTCTATGCTGCTTAGCTAAAGGACAAATAGAACAGAAATTTTCATCATCAGAAATGGTCTTAGTTACATCAATATGTTTTTGAACAGCTAAGGAGGGATGCCCCAATCTAAGATGCCAGATTTTAGGAGAAATGACTATCTGACTATTACAAGCAAAGGTATGTCTAGATATGGAATTTGCTGAAGCTGAATGGATCCTTTGCTGTATTACATCTGATTTGAAAGACTGACTATCAAGTATGTAAAGGCCATTTGTTTCATTGATTGCTGCAAGGACTCTTTTAGTCTTGTGGTCCTGCAGCAGACAAAGCTGTGATGAAAAACTGAAGTGCAATGGCAAGGTTTTAGCTAGTTTGCTGATGGACTGAGTATGACTGATCCTATAGCCTTTACAAACTTAGTTGTATGATCAGGCATGTACACAGGTGTAATATTATGCACTGGAGACATGGAAGAAAAAACTGACATATTACTGCACATATGGCTTGAAGCTCCACTGTCAATTATCCAATTATCATCATTCAAAGTCATAACACTGAGAGAGAGATTACTGATCACACTACCTGCAAAATTATGGTAATGTTCATAATTGATTCCTGCATGTGGCTCCTGCATCTGCTCTTTTCCCTTCTGCTTCTTATCAAGCTGAGCATCAATTATCCTAGCAATGAGAGCATGTAACTTAGTATCTCCATCACCAAGAGGTGTCTCTTCATCTTCACAAACTGCATAAGCATTATGTTTTTGAAACTTCTGAGCAGGCTGCATCTGCATCTGTTTCTGAAAAGGCTGAGGTGCAAATTGTGGCTTCAGTGTCTGTTGTGCCTTTGATCCAGGTTCTCTGTTGTTGTCCCACCACTCTGGATATCCCTTTATCTTGAAACAATTTTCTTTCACATGCCCTATCTTCCCACAGTGATCACACTTTAAATCAGCTCTTCTGACATTCCTCATTCTGATCCCAGCATTGTCATATTGCTCAGCTGAATTTTCTCCCATCTGATAAGGGATCCTATTGTCTCTGTACACTCTCACTGCCATAGCTGCATTGTTTGAAGATTCTAGGTATCCACCATGAACCACTCTCTGTCTTTCAATCCTAGATATCATGGAACATGCTTTACTGACACTAGGAAAGGGATCCATCAACAGAATTTGATGGCTTATGGCATCATATTCTTCATTCAATCCCATCAAGAACTGACTGAGTTTATCATCCTCTTCTTCCGCAGGTAAACAATCAAAATTAACACACCCTGCACTACATCTTCTTCTAGGTCTCAAACAAGCAAATTCATCCCAAAGACTTTTCAATTGTGTAAAGTATACTGCAACTGAATCATTTCCCTGTTTTAACTCACATATATCTCTTCTCAATTTGTGCAACAAAGGACCATTACTTTCACCAAACCTTTCCTTAAGTTCATTCCATAACAGATAAGCATCATCATAAAACATAAAACCTCTTGCTATTTTAGTGCTGATTGAATTCAGAATCCATGAGATTATGGTAGAGTTTACCTTATCCCATTGCTCATACATCGGATCATCAAGTTCGGGTGCTGCAATTTCACCCATCAGAAATTTCAGTTTCCCTTTAGATCTGATTGCTCTTACCATTGCCTTGCTCCATGTTGTGTAATTGTACTCACTCAACGTTTCTGCAACAAGCACAAGATTGGAGTTATCTGTGCCCTGCAGATGAAAAGGATCATTAGCTTCATTCTTCCTGTGATGACCTCGGCTAGATCTGGATAAATTCCCAATCGAGTTGACAGATTCATCATCTGAAGCCATGACAAGTGGATCTTAAACTGTATCTAATACTGTGTTAATGAAGATATTATCAATCAATGGATCATTTGCTCTGATACCATGAAGAAATCTTTGATCAGAATTGATGAGAAAGGTTGAAGAAGAAGAGAGGAGGCAGCATTTCATTCATCAGAATTATCCAAAAATCAAGTACAAAAGATGAGCTGTGAGTTTGTTATATCTGATCACAAGAAAACATTCTCCCTATCAAAAGAAGACACGTGTACAACCAAAGCAAAAACAGAAGAAAAGAAAACGACATGGAAGGACTGCGTTTTAGCAACTGTGAAGCTTGGCGCCAAAATTTGAAACTGAAGAACACCCGCCACTCACTCAGGAACGTTTTCTGATGCTTTCTGATCATGACCAGTAGATTGCTGAGCTGATGAAGATGAACATGGCTTCAGTTTCTTCATGATGCCAGGTCCTGTAGTATAAGGCACTTGCATGCTCCGAATAAGCGTCGCATCTTCAGGATGAAAATAATCTTCCAAAAAAACCAGTTCTCCACCAGCGTGTTTCCACGTCCACTGAAGATAAATGCATTGGAACACGCTCAGGTTCTTTGACATCCACGGATCATAACATATTCTTTTCTGTCTCCCTGACTTTATCTCCTTTCTGCACCCAAGCCGGAGGATTTCCACGCCTCTGAGGATACTCTGCAAAGACCACGAAGGTATCATGCCTAGAGCCGCTTTAAAAACTGTAGATCTTGGGAAGTATTTATCCTTGAAAACCCTTGTAACTAGGGAATTTGGGTTTACTAAGAATCTTCGTGCTTGTTTACCCAGTAGTGATAAATTTTCCGCCCTTGGTCTCAAAATTCAGGAAATTTCTATGTTTGTGGCTACAGTAGCCACAAACAGCAGAGAATAGGGAGGACGCATATAGGAAATGTGTCCCCTCCTTCCCTTTTTTAAAAATTTTTGATTATTAGTTTCAGCGGGTGAGTGACACATGGCGATGACGCATTTCAAATATGCGTCCTCTGATCTAGTCAACGGGGTCAGGTGGAGTCAGGCGCGGCTGAAAGGGGGAGGCAACACGGGGAGAGGACGCATTTCCTACCAGCGTCCTCTGATCCCCTTCAATTCCCAGCATTATTTCCCAGTTTCTTCTTCTTTTCCTCCTTTCTTCATCCTATTCATCCGCCATTTTTCATTTTTCTTGTTCATTTCACCTCCGTACTTCCTTCCCGATACTTCACCGCCACTCTCCTCCTCCATTGCGCCGCTTGTTCATCGGCATTCCACCATTCTCCTTTGCCATTCCGCTTGTTCTCAAGATCCGGTAATGTAGCTTTTTTTCAAAATCCTCCATTTTCTCTTGTTTTATTTTGTAAGTTTTTTTTCTGTCAAATTTATAACGGATTTTTGGTTGTAGAGATCAAATTCGGCCTGAAGTTTTTGTCGTTGACCCACTGTTAACCACTGTTGACTATCGTTGACCACCGTTGACTTCCGCCTTTGTTACCTTTTCCGTGAGTCTCAGACTCCCACCCACTCAATTTTTCATTTTCTTGAAGTTAATTGAACCCTAAATAATTTTACTAATGTGTTCAACGATTATGTGTGAGTTGTCGTAGAAAGTTTGATGTTGATTTTTTTGTTACATTATAATTTGTGGAGAACCCGAAATAATTTAGTTAATTTGAATGTGTTGTATGATTGTGTGTAGTTTGATTGAATAAGTTTGGTCCGATGCTTTGATAGCGTTTAATGCTGATGCGTGACTAAATGAAGTAATTATGTGAATTGTTTACTGATTAATGTATTAAGTTTGTAGTAATAGTAATGTCATTTGAGGATACTATGAAAAAAGGAATGTTGAATGAAAAGGAAATAAAAGTGATGTATTTGTATAATCGTTTACTGATTAATGTGTTATGTTTGTAGTAATAGTGTTGTTAATGTGGCCGAGTGGAGTACATGTACATATTTGAGGATACAATGAAAAGGAATGTCGAATGAAAAGGAATTAAAAGTTATGTATTTGTGTATTGCTGTTGTACGATATTTTTGACGGTGTATATGTATAGAGGGGGTCAGATTAAGTTTGATTTGACTATGGGTGCGTATTATGATCCTCCAATACCGGAGCGGGTTGTGACTCTCGAGAGGAGGTTGAACCACTTAGAATTAGTTGATTTAATTGTCACGAGACTTTGCATTGCAAGTGAGAGGTATATGTTGAAAATATATTACCGGTGTCCTGAACTGATTGGTTCGACTGTATACTATGGGTGTTATAATGTGGAAGATGATGAGTCAACCGCATTTTTCTTCAATATTGTTGATCGATTGTCGTTGCCCTCCACGGATTTTTACATTGTTATGGAACAGTTGACAAGCACTAATGACGGGGCACGGCCAAGCACGTTCATGTCGTTGTTGAGCAACATGCAGAACTTTGCCACTGTACTAAGTATACCACCACCTGTTCATAGCTGAGGTTTTGAAATTGGTGAGTCCAGCCAACCTGGTGGGTATGCTCACGTGGATTGTGCTCAGCCATCCACAAGTGGTGGTATGTATGGTATGGACCATGATGAGCAAAATGTCTTCGACGATGATTACATGGGTCACGTTAGTGACCATGTTGTTCGGCATATTGGTAGCAAAGATGATGGTGAGGAAGCTGAACTTGACGGTGGAAGTTAGGAGGATTGTTCCTTATCAACTGATTCGAATCCTGGGGACGAGGATGAATAAGTGGTGTGCACGAATGATGTACCCACATCGTTTCATATTCTGGCGAACCCGGATACACAGGCCTATTATAGGGATTATGGGGGCCCTAATGAGGATAGCTACGACCCAACTCATTTTGGGTCCGGAGTTTCTACTTATGTTCAAGAGACTGGTGAAGTGGAGTTGGGTATGCGATTCCAGACGAAGCCCCAGTTGGTTGAAGCTATTTCTATATGGAGTTCCATGATGAACAGGGAACACAAAGTCGTGGAGAGCAAATCACGCACATGGTATGCAAAATGCAAAGACGTTGTCGAAGGAACTGGGAATTGTCTTTAGGTTACCAGAGCTTCCAAAAAGGTTTCGCATGGCATGTGGGAGATCACCAGATGGGCAAGTAGCAATGGGTGTGTTGGTGTTGGTCGATCTACGGGAAACATGAATCTGACGTCGGTGATGATCGCCCATTCAATCCGCCACCACATTTATGTAAACCCTTCATACACAATGAAAGATGTACAAGCTCAAGTCAAGAAGGAGTTCAATGTCACCATTTCCTACAAGAAGGCGTGGTATGCTCGACAGAAGGCAATTGACATGGTATTTGAAACTTGGGAGGATTCATTTGAACAGCTCCCAACGTTTATGGATGAGCTTGTCAGGGCTAATCCGAGCACCGTTGTTGATTGGGCTGACGTACCTGACAAAATACACGGTCACGGGTGTAGGAAATTTAAATTTGTGTTCTGGGCATTTGGTTAGGCAATTGAAGCCTTTCTCCACTGCAGGCCAGTCATTAGTGTGGATGGCACTCATTTGAGAGGTGCATATAAGTCCACAATGCTGGTTGCCGTGACGCACGATGCAAATGATTACATCCTCCCCATCGCTTATGCAATTGTTGACGAAGAAACGAATGAAAGTTGGAATTGGTTCATGGGGAGACTGTGTCTTCACGTTATTGGTGGTAATAGCAAGCCAATCTGTATTATATTAGATAGGCATGCTGGAATTATAAATGCGATGACACATATGGAGGAGTGGATGGAGCCAGCTGGATACAATCGAATTTGCCTGCGGCATTTTCAATCCAACTTCCTATCTTATTAAGGCGGGAAGTTCAAGAATGCTCTTATGAAGACTTTGGTGTGGCAGCTTGGTGGTGCCAGGTGAGACAGCAAGTGGAGGGAGTACAAGGAGGACCTGGAGAGTATAGATCTATCTGCTTGGCTTGGCTGGAACAACAAGATAGGAGTAAGTGGTGTCTTGCCTTTGATGAGGGTGATCGACATTGGGGAATTCTCACAACGAATTTGTCAGAGAGTTTCAACAGTTGTTTACGGCATGCACGCCATCTCCCAATAACAGTGTGTGTCAAAGCGACGTTCGAGCGAACAGTTGAAATGTTTTCCCAAAGGGTTATGGACGCCACGAATTGGAGGTACATTGTCACTTAATTACATTTTTTATATGTTTACAGACCAGTTTCTGGAGTCTAAAATCTTATTTGTTTGTCCAGGTCCGTGTTTCCTAAGAGGAACTGGAAAAAGTTTCAGAAGCAAGATACATGGGCACAGGGACATATCGTAACCTTGTTTGGTTATGCATCGCAGACTTATAGGGTTGTGACAAGGAACCTTGATGGGAGCATTAGTGAATGACAGTACACGGTCAAATACCGAAGAAGAGAGTGTACTTGTCGCGAATGGAAAATATTCTATTTCCCTTGTTCCCATGCCTTAGCCGTCTGTCGACATAGATATGACGATCCTGCTAGTCTATGTGACAGGGTGTATCACACGACCACATATGTGCAACAATATAGTCAGGATTTCATGCATGTACGAGATCTATCACTTTGGCAATGTGCCCATTGGAGGTTGATTCCTGATGCAGAAAAGTTTCGCAATAGGAGGCGTGGACAGTTTGCGAAGAGAATGATAAGGAATCAGATGGATGAGAGGGTGCCGGGTGAATCCAGGGGCATTCGTAGGCGTGGCCGTGCTTAGTGTTATGTTTTCATATGGTGTTCGTAATATTACCTCTGTAGTATGGTACTTGTAGTATTAATTTCGTAACGTGGAATATTTATCACATGATGTAGTATAGTTTTTATTTGTCGAATATGTTTGACATGGTAATCATTTGAATAATTAATTTTGACATGTTATAATTGTAAACAGGGACACACAATGTATCATTCTCATCCAGGACCCATGGACGATGATTTGTTGTACCTTCATGAGGAGCATCGTGCCCGTGCATTGTACAACGGTCACTTAGAGGATGAGGCATTGCAGGTGAGGCAGTTCGATGGGGCATGCTGGACCGAAGGTATGCCTGACACAGTTATGAGCTACGTGCGTGATTTAGGATTCCAGGGACTCCTGGATTCCACGCCGATACGCGTAGGCCATTCACTCATCACTGCCCTAGTGGAGCGGTGGCGACCCGAGACGCACACATTTCACCTGCCGATGGGGGAGGCTACGGTCACATTGTAGGATGTGGGGATGTTATGGGGTCTTCCGATCGATGGGATCCCAGTCACAAGAGTAGACATAAGTAGACGTACAGAGGACTGGATGATAGTGTGCACGGACTACCTAGGTGCTACACCTGACCCCAGTGTTATCCGAGGGGGTTGCATTAGGGCAAGCTGGTTGGGAAACTTATTGCACAGTCCGTTCCCTACTCATCCTACTAAGGTACAATGTCAACAGCAGGCGAGAGTTTTCATTCTACTGCTGGTTGGGGGAATGCTCATGTCAGGCACATCTGGCCACCTAATTCCATTGCTCTACTTGTCGGTACTGATAGACCTAGGTGCAGCACGTCAGTACAGTTGGGGGAGTGCCATTCTTGCACACTTGTACAGGTGCTTATGTGACGCTGCGATTCCACAAGTTAAATCCATATCTGGCCCTCTTGTCTTGCTACAGGTAAATTAGTTTGTCAATCTAATCATTTGTACATAATGTCCATTATATTACTTTGTATTGCATTTAATTTTATTTATTGACAGTTGTGGGCATGGGAGCGCATACCATCCATCCGACCGGAAGGTGCTCTACCAGTAACAGTGACGATGAATGTTGTTGGGTCCCGGTACTAGCCAAATTATTTGAGTTCTCATTTTTTTATACAATAGTCAATTCCATATACTGGCTAACATAATTCACTCTTTTCCTCATAGGTGGAGAGCTCGTTACGATTTATCACAATCACCGATGCATGTTCTGAAAGTGTGCCGCGATCAGATCACATCTCTCAATCACAATCAGGTATAGGCCAATTTGGATTATGTTTTCTTGACTTCGTGGGAAAAATGGTTTTCATTAGCTAATCGCAACACCTTCATGTTCTTTCAGTTTATTTGGGAGCCATACACGGCGGATGTCGTGGAACAACTCCTGTGGTATTGTACAGCTGGTAGGAACAATTGGCTAGTTTGCGTAGACCTCATTTGCTGGCATGTCGTAGAGTTCCACCATGCACATCGTGTTCTCAGGCAGTTCGGCCTAATCCAGCCAATACCCACCCAGTTGGTCAGTAGGGATGAGTATAAAATGCTTCATACTAGAGACCGTCGAGGCAGGTCTGGCATGGATTGGCGTGTAGAACTTAGAAGATATCTCAATGCTTGGGAACATCGATCTGATCGATAAGTAAACCCACTTGGGTGTGCAGATCCTACTGTCCCCGTCGTGAATACATAGAGTGGTACTTTCGCAAGACGGTGAGCATGATTGATCAGCCAGGACGGCCTCTAATGGCTACAAAGGGTTTCCATGGAGACGGTGCAACTACGGAATACTTGGTATTTCCTAAAATTCAAATATTGTCAAGAAATAATACTACGGATTTCTTCAACATTGCATATCTAACATATTCATCTTGATTCTGTAGTTGTAGACAATCACTGAGGTGCACATCAGGTCGGACATTAATTTGGATGAATGTCCCCCACGTTTCGTGGACGTTATCAGGGGAATCAATGATGTTGTCACACGGGGTCTACAATACGCGCATCAGGCCTCTAAACTGCAGTATTATCAGCCGTTTGTGCACTGTGAGGATCCTCCCCCTGGTGTGAGATATACTGACCTCAGAAGCCACTGTCAGGCTCCCCCTGGTCGACAGGGAGGTCGGAGGCCGCGTGCTAGGGGCCAAACTGAACACGTTAGTTCATCACAAACTGGACCCTCACATGCGAGTCCACCGATTAGCGGACCATCACATGGTGAACCCTCACATTACGACATGACTACATCAGAATACACTGCATGTATCACTCCAACCGCCAATCATCCATACATGTCGCCTGCCGCTCCATTACATACACGTAGTGTTCCACATGCCTATTGTGAGGAGGCAGGAGACGAAATGGAGGACGAAATACCAGAGGGAGTTCCACATGAGGAAGTGCATGTACCTACACAGATGGTTGTTCCACGACAGACATCTTCACCGATAAATTAGGGTAGTGTGATTTGCAGTTTTTAAACAAACATATTTCGTATGACTAGTTTTCAAAATATTATCAAACAAACACAAGTCTACTTATGCGGAATCTTCACCGAAAACAATGGGATGAGAAATAATAAGTTATACATTGCAGCAGTCAAGGATAATTTATTACTTAAATTCACAACTCATTTTGAA
Organism: Rubia yunnanensis; assembly: GCA_037428765.1. Taxonomy (NCBI): domain Eukaryota; kingdom Viridiplantae; phylum Streptophyta; class Magnoliopsida; order Gentianales; family Rubiaceae; genus Rubia; species Rubia yunnanensis. The sequence goes on from CM075064.1 coordinate 8,239,322, forward strand.
AAATACACTTTTGTTGAATTCAAGACACGATTTTATAATCGGGATAAAACTGAGATAAAATACCTGGAATAAAAAGAAATTCCCATAACGGTCATTGGGAATAAGAATTTTCCCAATTAATTAAAATTTCCCAAAAGCTTATTTTACCAAATTTACCAAATAATTAATTGTTATACCGAAAAAAATAATTAGGTCAGCTATGAGGACTCGTTCAAAAAATATTCGGGAATAATATTCCAGAAAAAATAATAGCCAGCTTCTGAGGACTCGTTTAATTTATGAGTCCTCTAAATAATATTCCCAAAAAAATAAATTTTACACGAGTCCTCTAATTAATTTTCCGAAAAAAAATAAAATTGCCCTGCCGAGAGGACTCGTTTTTTAAACGAGTCCTCTAATTAATTTTTGGGGAAAAAATGGACCTGCCATGAGGACTCGTTTTTAAAACGATTCCTCTAATTAATTTTCGGAAAAAAAGAAACTGGACCAGCCATGAGAACTCGTTTTTTAAACGAGTCCTCTAATAATTTTTGAGAAAAAAATCCCAGCCATGAGGACACATTACCCTAATGCATCCTCCACCATCTTCTCCGTTTTCCCTAACCAGCACACCAGCAGCCAAAATTTAAATAATTACCATACTAAAATCAAGAACTCCTCAAAATTCCAAGCCTCCATTCGACTTTGCACGCACCATTTTGTCTCATGCTACCCAATGTATATTCTGCGTACCTGCCTTGGCTCCTCCCTATCAACATTTGCTAATCATACTCCTTATATCATCCAAGATAGTATCCGGAATAGTGAAACAACTCATAGCATAGCTGGGAACAGTCAGAAGCACATATTTAATAAGTATCTCTTTTCTAGCCCTCGATAGATTCCTCTCACTCCATCCCTCAATTTTCCTCCTGATTCTGACCTTCAAATCTTGAATGATATCTATTTTACATAGCCCCAATTCTGACGAAAGGCCTAGGTAAGTTCCATGAGTGGCGACCTCCGGTATCTTAAGAATGTCGCATACCTTGGCCCGAGTTTTTGTCGCCGCATTAGGGATAAAAAATATACCGGATTTATCAATATTTATCCTTTGACCTGAAACACCTTCAAACAAGGTGATCGCCCGCTGGAAGTGCTTTGCCTATTCTTATGTTACCTCGCCGAAGAGAAGTGTATCATTGGCAAAGAATAAATGAGATATTCTGGGGACAAACCTGGACGCACCTATTCCTCTTATCTTTCTAGAGCACATCAATTTTTAAAGAGTTTTGAGAAGACTTTATAACAAATGATAAAGAGGTAAGGCAAAAGAGGGTATCCTTATCTCAATCTTCGCTTTGGCTGCAACAATCCCATTCCTCCACCATTTAGAATAAAAGGAAAGGATATAGTTGACAAACATTGGCTTATAAAACCTATGAAAGCCTCCGGAAAGACCATAGCTCGTAGGGTAGAGCATACAAAATTCCATTCAATCCTGTCAAATGCCTTATGTCGAGTTTGATACTCATATGACCTAAGGCTCTCGTTCTCATGCCTTTCATGGTATGATGGAACTCACGAGCTATAAGGATATTGTTTGTGATCAGCCTTCATGGAATAAATGTCAAATGGGACTCAGAGATAATTCCTTGAATAATCAGGCGGAAACTATTCGCCCTCGCCTTTGACATTAGTCTATATACCACATTATAGAGACTGATGGGGCGGAACTGTGTGATTAACTCTGGCTTCTGAGTCTTCGGGATCAACACAATGTGAGTGCAATTCAGAGTTGGTTCAAACACTCCATGATTCAAAAAGTTAAGAACAAATGTAGTAACATCCACCTTAACGATATGCCAGAATTTTTGGAAGAAAACATAACTCATACCGTCGAGGCTTGGGGCTTTGTAAGGATGCATTTGCTTTACCATTTTTGCAACGTCTGCTTCTATACAACTGAATGAGATTATCGGCCATGTCATCTGTTATCCTTTGTTGAAGCCTCGATACTACTTGCTGGATCACCTCTTCTGACGATTCTAATGGCGAGAAAAGCCCTAGCTTCATCCATCTTTCGCACGATGTTCTCATCCTTCAGCCTGATTATGTGGTTAATCTCCCTTTGTTTTATTGCAAACTTTTGGAAGAAGCTTGTGTTTTTGTCTCCTCCTTATACCAATGCTGCTTTGCTCATTGCTTCCACTTAATAGCTTCAGCATCTTGCAACAAGTCGTAGTCTTATCTTAGTGTTGCTATTCTTTCCTTAGCTTCCTCCGTCATTGTTCCCTTCTCCAGGTCAAAAATGTCCTTCTTGATCTCTTCCAAACGCTTTGGTATATCACGGAAAGTTTCTTTTCCCCACTTCATTAACCCTAGCGAGCATGTTTCCAGCCTCTAGGCAAAGAGTTTGCAAGCTCATTCCACATTTCTTCCACCATATTTTCACAATCACTGGAACTTATCCAGTGCACCTCAAACCGAACCCTTCTTTGCCATTTTGGAATTATTTTTTGGATCCCGTGATTGAAGTCGGACATGCAGACACATGTGATCAGAGTACACCACAGGTAAGACTGCGACTGAGAACCAGGGGAAGAGATCATGAAAGCTTTGGTTACACGTCACATGATCTAACCTTCCTCTCTTGGTGTCTGGCCGAGTAGCTAGCCTACTCCATGTAAATTTAGGCCCCGTAAATCCCATATCAAATAGAACACAAAAATAGAGAGCCTCCTTGAAAGGGTCAATCTGCCACTCCAATCTTGACCTACTTCCTTGAGATTCATCATGTGATAGGACTTCATTGAAGTCGCCGAGGCATAGCCATGTAATAGATGGATCCCCAACATGTTTAAAAAAATTTCCATCCCATTCTTCATTGAGCAACTGGTTCTTCATAATATCGATTGATACAAACACGACTCTCATAAATTGTAAGAAAAGTATCTATAAAATGACTCAATATCAACCTTAAATCTACCACTACTTGCTTACTCCATAATGAAGCAAGTCCACCTAAGCGTACCTGCGACTCAACAGCAACACCAAAAATTTAATTGTAAATTTAAATTATCAATAACTCCTACAGAACACTTAGATACACTATGAAAAATAATAGCTAGGGAATTTAAACGTACCATAGTACACATCTCTTGAGCTACCCGAGCTCTTCCAAGCTTGCGGCAGTTCCAACTCAGGATATTTATTGGCCTGGGCAGGACTGGTCTTCATTGCCAGACACTGCCTTTGTAATACTCCTTCATGCTATAGTTAGAGATGTCTCCTCGAGGCTAGTGTGCAGCTTCTGTTTTTTGTTTTCCTTCCTCCCAGTATTCGATGTTGGTGCTCCAAGCTCCATCTTCCTCTTTGTTGGTCCACGACTATTTCTCACCTTCGACTTATTTTGCATGATATTCAAGGATTTCTTTTTTGATATCTTTTTCTTCCTCTTGCCCATCTCTATTTGCTTCATGATCTGTGCTGCCGGGGAAGAAAACTCGATTGGTACCTGGACCATTGTAGGTCCCAATGGATCAGCAGGTATAACTTCCATCTGTTTTGTAGGACTGCCCTCATTTACCGGCTCCTACTGGGATTCTTCCGGTGCCTTGTGATCTTTGATGTTGCCATCATGTGTCTCATTTTCTTCCAATTGAGAGGTTATAATAGTCATATCATCCAACTCAGCCATGATACGCTCCTCTCCGCTCAGCTTGGGTTTAGAGATCAATAACTTGCCACCGAAGGTATCCGGTATGCCATCAAGACTAGGTCACCAAACTGGGTTCTTGACAAGCTTCGGTGGAGGGGTTTTTTTGAGCACAGGTGGCACCCGACGCCCAACCTCATTATCATTAAACCATTGCGCCGAGGTTGAAATTGAGTTCACAAAGGAGGTAATTGTTTTCGCCATTGTATTTGAATCAAGCAGAATGTTGAAAGTATCAAGAGTAGCTTGCATTGAAATTTACCCGTATTAATGCATTATTACTTCCAGTAATCATAATGTTTTACCCAACAACCTTATGAGCCCTAGCTTCCACATTATCCTCCTCCACTATCTCTTATCCTCGAACTGGAGATGTTTCAGTATCCGATCCCCCTTCTTCTTGAGTTGCACGATCATGAAAGCTTTGGTTACACGTCACACAATCTAACCTTCCTCTATTGGTGTCTGGCTGAGTAGCTAGCCTACTCCATGTAAATTTAGGCCCCATAAATCCCATATCAAATAGAACACAAAAATATAGAGCCTTTTTGAAAGGGTCAATTTGCCACTCCGATCTTGAACTACTTCCTTGAGATTCATCATGCGATAGGACTTCATTGAAGTCACCGAGGCATAGCCATGTAATAGATAGATCCCCAACAACCTGTTTAAAAAAATTTCCATCCCATTCTTCATCGAGCAACTACTGGTTCTCCATAATATCGATTGATACAAACATGACTCCCATAAATTGTAAGAAAAGTATCTATAAAATGACTCGATATCAACCTTAAATCTACCACTACTTGCTTACTCCATAATAAAGAAAGTCCACCTAAGCCTTCTTGCGACTCAACAGCAACGCCAGAATAATTTAATTGCGACTTTAAATTATCAATAACTCCTACAGAACACTTAGTTATACTAAGAAAAATAACAACTAGGGATTTTAAACGTACCATAGTACACAGCTCATGAGCTGCCCGAGCTCTTCCAAGCTCGCAGCAGTTCCAACTCAGGATATTCATTGGCTTGGGCAGGACTGGTCTTCACTGCCAGCCACTACCTTTGTAATACTCTTTCAGGCCACAGTTAGAGATGTCTCCTAAAGGTTAGTTTGCTGCTTCTATTTTTTGTTTTCCTTCCTCCCAATATTTGGTGTTGGTGCTCCAAGCTCCATCTTACTCTTTGTTTGTCCACGACCATTTCTCATCCTCGACTTATTTTGCACAATCTTCAATGATTTCTTTTTCAGCGTCTTTTTCTTCTTCTTGCCCATCTCTATTTGATTCATGGTTCGTGCTGCCGGGGAAGAAAACTTGATTGGTACCTGGACCATTGTAGGGCTCAATGGTTCAGCAGGTATAACTTCCATCTATTTTGTAGGTCTGCCCTCATTTGCTGGCTCCAACTGGGATTCTTCCGGTGCCTTGTGATCTTCGATGTTGCCATCATGTGTCTCATTTTCTTCCAATTGAGAGGTTATAACAGTCATATCATCCAACTCAACCATGATACTCTCATTTTCACTCAGCTTGGGGTTAGAGATCAATAACTTGCCACCGAAGGTATCCGGTATGCCATCAAGACTAGGTCGCCAAACTGGGTTCTCGATAAGCTTCGGGGGAGGGTTCTTTTTAGCACTGGTGGCACCCGACGCCCAACCTCATTATCATTAAACCATTGCGCCGAGATTGAAATTGAGTTCACAAAGGAGGTAATTGTTTTCGCCATTGTATTTGAGTCAAGCAGAATTTTGAAAGTACCAAGAGTAGCTTGCATAGAAATTTGCCCCCATTAATGCATTATTATTTCCTGTAATCATAATGTTTTTCCCAACAACCTTGTGAGCCCTAGCTTCCACATTATCCTTCTCCGCCATCTCTTATCCTCGAATTGGAAAAGTTTCAGTATCTGATCCCCCTACTTCTTGAGTCGGAAACTGCACAAATTACCTCCTTCTCCAACCTGCCTAGAAAGGGGATAAATTAGGGTTAACCCCTAGCAACGGTGTGTAGTGCACTTTGTCACGATCTTTCATCAGTGCCTGAGCTTTAGTCTCAAATTCACCTGTGCCATATCCGATCCTTCCACAATACGAACATAATCGGGGAAGCTTTTTGTATTGAAGAAGGAATTGCACCTGATCTCCCAGCAATTTGACATTTTGTACCCATTTCAAGGGTTTCGTGATATCAATCTCGCACTTTATGCGCATATACGGACTAATCGTCAAGTCATCTTTGTCCTTCTCAACCTTCATAAACCTCTGAATGACATTACCTATTTAGCTTTGTCGACTCCTCATTCATGGCAAGAGTTGGAATTATGTGAACATGGATCCAAAATGATATTTTTGTGAACTCCACTTACGATGCTATCATACCATTATATGGATCTCTCTGTGCCAGTAAGAATTTCCTGAACAACCATGGTTCCCTTTCCAATACCCAAGCTTTGTCCGAAGGCTTTGCAAACTGAAAAAGAAGAACATTATCACCCAAGGCCTTCCCTTTCATGGTGGATCCCTATCATATACACGCTGAAACAAGTCTATGATATCCTCAAACGGACTTCTTCGAGGTACCAAAACCCTCCCTACCAACGCTAGTTGAATTGCGATGCGTCGGATCGAAGGGTTATCCCACGACTGGTTTTCCTCCTCTGTTAACAAAAGGTTTGCATAGAGCTGCTCCAAAGCTTCCAGATTTGCCATCGTTCATTTTATTTGCAGATCACATATTCTCTGATGCCTGAGATTTACGTCGTGGGAACGCAATTCAAGCCCTATGTTGCTTCAACGATTCTTGTGTGAGACTTTGACCAAGCTTCCAGGGGATTTATGGGGAAAAAGACCACTGATTCTTGCTTGGGATCAGATTCTCCACCAAAAAATCTTGTCGATCTGTGGTGGGAAAGAGAATCAGAATAGAGAACCTTGTGCCTTGAGGCGCAAGGAGAAATCTCTCTAAAACCCTAGGTTAGAGAGATAAAATTTCAGTTGGCAACTTAGTATTATTTAGCACATAAAGCAACACTTTCAAAGTAACATTAAACTTAGCTTGTAGAATTGTATGTTATAATTCAAAACATTATGGATCAAGTTTGCATAATACCAATTAATTTTAGATTAAATTGTTTTTTTGGTCTCCAACATAGCATCTTATACCATGTTTTGGTCCCTGATTGCAAAACAACCCTCATTCGTTACCCCACAGATTTCAAACAATTTTTTCGGTCACCAAAGGTGATTTTCAGGCAAACTGGAACTGTTTTCCAATAGAGTCAAGGGTATTTTCATAATTTTACTTATTAAAAAACTCAAAAAATTAAATTTTAGTCTTATAATAAAAAATGTGCGCGTGAAGCAGCTCACTGGAAATTATGCCTAACGAAAGCGCACAAAGCCACACTCAGATTCTTCCTCCAACGCGTGAATCTCACCTTCGGCCAATCACTTCCTTCTCGCTACCGCTAACTCCTAGCGGAACCTCAGGCGACTATTTCAGGTGGCACGGTGCAGAGAGAGAAGCGGCGGTGGCAGATGATTCATCCCTGACAAGCACCCAGTGTTTCACCCCGGCAGCGGCGGTGGATGACTCCCGGGGTTTCACCCCGGTGGCGGCAACATTCAACCTCAACAAACTCACCGGGAAGTTATTCTTTTGTTCGAAGGAGCTAGACATCACCATCTTCATCTACACTGGCCGTCTGCAAGCTTCATTGAAAGGCACCGATTCGAAGGCATCGATTGGAAGGTACCACCATCTCTATATCAGCACCAATTTCAGACGAGAAGAGGAAGGTGTCTTGCTGGTGACAAAGAAGGGGACGGTCGGTTGGGTGAAGCTTCTGGAAAGTGGAGAGGACAGCCGGCGATGGAGAAGATGACGGCCGGCAACAGAGAAGAGGATATTCGACAAGGGAGAAGAGGACGTCGATTGGTTCTTTTCTTTATTTTTTATTTTTTAAACTCAGTAGTATAATGATCATTTTACAGATTTTGACCAATTTTACCTTTGACTTTACCTAAAAACCACCTTTGGGGACCAAACAAATCGTTTTTGAATTTGTAGGGTACTGAGCAAGGGTTTTTTTGCAATCGGAGACCAAAACATGGTATAAGATGCTATGTTGGGGACCAAAAAAATTTAGTCTTAATTTTATGACAAAAGCTATAACTCTGATAATTTCAGTTTGGTGTGTGTTACAGTTTCACATTGGTAGAAAAAACAAATTATAATTCAGTAACATCGTGAGCCATTTCTACATAATATCAAATTAATTTTACGATAAAAGTTCATGACTCTGATAATTCAGTTCAATTCATTTTGCTTTGATTCTAAATTTCTAACATACTTTCTAGACTAAATTGTTTTTTTGGTTCCCTAAATATAATGCAGTGCCATTTTTTGGTCCCCAAGGTCAATACCGCATTTGTTCAGCAACCAACAAATATAAAATGATTTGTTTGATCCCCAAAGGTGGTTTTCAGGTAACCCAGAATTATTTTCCAGTATACCAGGGGTATTTTCATAATTTTACTAATTAAAAAAACCTAAAAAATAAAAAAAAATTGGCCTGATCTTAAAACTGCACACGTGAAGACACGCGCAAAAAAATTATTATTAGGATGCGCATGAAACTAACCTGCATCTTCTTCCCCTGGCGCCGCTTTGACTCCAACGCTTCGAGTCTGTTAGCACCGCTCGTCCCACATTCGACTGGCAACACTCGTCTTGATGTCCACGTTCGACTGGAGTGCTCGATTTTATCTCACATTGGCCTGCTTGTCTTACAGGCCGGAGACTGAAGGTGGAGTTGGATCTGTACGTGAAAGATCAAAGGCTCGTTGCCGCCGAGCTTCCCCAGCGGGGCAGAGGGCTAGAGGTGGAGGGAAAATTGAGCACTCCACCGGTGGCGGTGAACGTGGATTCAGAGCGAGGCAATGGAATTATACAATCCCCAAATGGAATAGCATAACAATCCATTGGCGGCGGCGGTGGAGTCAGATGGAGCCCAGCGATGATGGATTCAGAGCATCGACAATGGTGGAGTCAGACAGCCAGAATGCAGAAATCCCCGCCCTCTTTTTTTAATTTCAGGGGTACAATGGTCATTTTATATATTTTGACCAATTTTACCATTCACTTTACCTGAAAATCGCCTTTGGGAACCAAAGAAATCATTTTGTATTTGTTGGTTGCTGAACAAACACGATTCTGGCATTGGGGACCAAACAAATTATAAGATTTTATTTTGGGGACAAAAAATATTATACCCCCTATGTCTCAGGGGAACCTGCAGAGAGAGAATTCTCTTCTTAGAATTTCTCCTGGGCCCCACCTTGTCAGCCAACCACTTGGTGAGACTTAACCAAAAAAAAAGTACTGCGCTAATGGAAATCAATGGGTAAAATCCTTCTCCCCTTTCTTTAATTGGGTGTCTTCCCGCCAACTTACAGAGTTGGGAATGCGCCAAAAAATGCACAGATGAATACTGTTCATACAGTACTAAAATTCTAAAAAATTCATAACACATTTTCTACTAATACATTCATCCCTACTACCATCGATGAACTCAAAATGAAGACAAAAAGTTGTGTAAAGATTTAGCTTCATGCCAAAACCCCAAACCTATAAAATTTTGGGTTTTTAGGGGAACCCCCAGGTAGAACATCACAAGCCATCGAGTCGTCCTGAGCCACGTAGGTGCTGGTTGCTCTCATTTGTGCATCCTCCCATCATCATTGGGTTTTTCTTTTCTACGGGGCGATGCGGATCAAGAATCTAACTAATGAAGAGAGGCAGCACATGGCAGAGTTTCTGTTGGAGCACCACAAAGATGGAAAGATCCAACACTCAAAAAGAGGCAGCAGCTATGTTCGATTGCAGCATTTGTACTACCAGCACAATCTGGGTGCTGACTAGAGCCCAAATGGAAGTCGGAGTCTCACTAGACATGCGTTATTGATGACGGGCCATCCTCCAAAAAATAAGAAAGGCATCGATATTGAGCTTTGAGACAGCTGCCTGAATAGAAAGAAGAACCATAAGGGGTACAGCCAAAGCATTAGGCATAGGGAAGAGCAGTGTTCAATGTGTCGTTGCAGCCAAGGTCAAGTCATACAAATAGCATCAAACCTTCTCTCAACAAACATAATAAGGTATCTCGTATGTGGTTTGTTTTAGAAAAGTTAGATCCATGTCTTAGAATCAGGTCCATTGACCATGTCATTCACATAGATGAAAAATGGTTCTATTTGAGTCAACCCACTGTTAGGTACCTACTAGCCCCAGATGAACAGGAGCCCTACCGAACATGTAAACACAAGTCCCAGATACCAAAATTGATGTTCATGTGTGCAGTAAGTAGGCCAATTTGGGGGGAAGATGGTCAACTTTTTTTTGATGGGAAACTAGGTATATTTCCATTTGTGCAAGATCAAGTTGCAATCAATAACAGCAAACATAGGCCAGCGGGGATAGTGGAAAAGGTGTCAATACCAAAGATCACAAGAGATGTGACAAGAGCCAAGATAATAGAAGAAGTAATTCCAGCAATCAAAGCAAGGTGGACAACACATTTACTAGGAAAGTTCATCCACATTCAACAAGACAATGCAAAGCCACATATTTCCAATCATGATCTAGATTTAAGGGCAGTAGCAGAAATGGATGGCTTCTACATGAAACTAGTTAGTCAACCAGCAAATTCACTCGATTGCAACATACTTGACTTGGGTTTTTTTAACTCAATTCAGAGCTTACAACAAGAACGATCATCAGCAAATGTGGGGCAACTAATTGAAGCAGTGCAATCAGCATATGAAAGGGAAAATGCAGTCACTTTGAACAAAGTGTTTGTCACTCATCAGTATTCAATGATAGAGTTACTGAAAGCACGTGGATCAAACAAGTACAAGATGCATCACATGAACAAGGACATGCACATAAGTAATGAGACTCTACCAAGGTTACTGCAGGTAGATGAAGAGGTGGTGAGGGGCAGTATTGAACATCTGATCAAATCATGCCATTTATGCATGCCCTAGGTTATAGACTGTGAGTACACAAGTGTAAAACATTTTGGGGGTTGATAAATTGGCAAATTTTGTAAGCCAGGAACATCCCACTTTTGGTGTGAATGGGATGTTTCAAGACCAACACTGGATAAATGCACATTTCTGCTAATGTCATTTACCCTTTTTTTAAGTTGTATAATTGTGCCTCTATTATCATGTTTTCATTTTCACGAAAAAACATGACACAACACTAATGCATGAATGATCTAGGGAAGATGTATAATTGTTAAATAGAAAAAGGCACAAAAATAGTTCAGCCACAAACAATGAACACACCAAAATCCACTTATCAAGTTCACCCATAACAGAGGGAAGATGCATACTGATCAAGTTCACCCATAAAAGAGGGAAGATGCATACTGATCAGGTACAGTCACAGAATACTGAGCATACAAATACTAAGCACACAGAATACTGAGCACACAAGCAAATGAAATGGGAGCACGGGTTCACCATATCACAGGGGAGCACAGATACCGAGCATAAAAAGGCCATACATGAAGGGAAGATGCAACTAAATGACACAGGCACAACATCAACACAAGTACTAAATGCACAAGCCACTGATCAGGGAAGATACATAAAAAAAGCCACAAAAGAAAGGAATATGCAACTAAATGACAAAGGTACAACATCAACACAATGCCAAACATTCACAATATCAGTGGCACCAAAACACCTTCAGATCAAAATAATCAAGCCAGGGATGGAGCAAAATAATCTAATTTGCAGTCACGAATAGTTCTTTGGAACTTGCATCACAATAAGAGGTTCTAGGGTTTCCCCCTTCACATAGTTTGAAGCATTTTTCCCAGCGGGCCCTTTCCATACATCCATAACTGCAGTATTCAAGAAGTAAATAAATAAGCTAGCCACAAATAGAGTATAAATTAAGACTAATCGAAACCCTAATATACTGAAACCGTAAAGCCACTTATCTTTTTACAGGCATTCATGGTAGTGGACAGACAATTCCATACACTACAAGGAATGCAGTCAGTGAGAAAAGGAATTTTTGAAAAATTTCTCGGGCATTCATAATCGAGAGAAGGAAGTTCATCACTTCCGGCACTGACACTTTGCATTCCTGGCTTCCCTCATCCAATGACAGAGCAAATTTAACATCTCATTGCTTCCATGGTGGGTGTCATCGGAGTCACTGCCCTCCGTCTTTGGCATCGACGGGGACTCTCCTTTTAAGGCTGCTGGTCCACCGCCGCCAACCTTAATGTTAGGGTTTTGTGACCCACCGCCGGAAACATCACATGACGAGAACGGTGGTCAGGGTGAACATGCATCACCGGAGATGACGTCATGACCTCTACAACACCGTCGACAATGCCATAGATAGCCGGATCTGACCTTTGATGGCCGATAGAAGGCTTCACCACTATCGCTTCCCCGATGATGGCGCCGGGTCTCTAAATGGAGGTTGCATCATCCGCCTCCGTCTCGGGGACAACCTCTAACAAACTAAAGGTGTCGAACACATAACACAATGAGCATCTCTGGCATGATTGACCGGAAGAAATGGTGGAAATCGACATTCCAAATGAAGAACGGGGACGGGGGAAGATGATGAGACCAAAAAATGGCAAGATCGATCCAAAATTTTGGACGGATTTGAGCAGATCTGAACTAGGGTTTTGAGGAGTAGAGGAAGAGAATGTGAGAAGATGAGGAGATGAATAATGAATGAGGAGCGTTGAAAAATCATAGACTAATGTATGTGAATTCACTGCCCAAGATTCTTTAATTGGCCACTTTTGTCGGTTGGGTGTAGTAAAATAGAACTGAAAGAATTTGAAATGGGCAATTGCAAATTGGATGTTTTAAAATCTGAATTAGTGGGATTGGGATTAGTGGATTTGGGTTTGTTAATGTTAAATTTGGCTGATTTGGTTGTTAAAACAGTGACCTTTATGTAAATGATAAAACTAGTAAGGGTAATGTGGAATTTTCTGATAAAATTCTTTGCCAAATGAGAAAAATTTTAAAAGTGTGCAGATTTGCGTGGGACATCCCAAAAAAAAAAGTGTGCAGATTCCTCTGGAACGGAGGGAGCAGTCTATTTTCTATAATTCATCCAAATCCTTCTTTTTTTTTACATGCATACACTTTCTAATCTCCATCACTTTCTACAACATTCTAGCCTTTCACACATTCCCATCTACGTACAAATGTAACACATCCACAAAATGCACAATTTCTTCTTGTTGTTTTTTGAAGATTATTTTTGTTGTCTATAAATATATATAAAAAAAAGTGGCCCATTAACAGCATTATCTAATCGCTGTGCCATGAGAAGAAAACATCTGGCAAATCATACGTTGCAATTATAGGTACGTTTATGGTTTTGTGAGAGCAACTTCTACTGGAATGGACCAATTATTTATTCTGCTCTATCCAACTCGTCAGTGTACCTTATTTTCGTCTTAAATTTAATTTTATAAAATATATCCCTATATTTATCTATATTTGATATTATAGTTTTATATTTTTATAATGAAATAAGTGGATGAAATTAAATTTAAAAATAAGAATATAAAATAAGTTAATGAAATTTAAAATATTAATCTTTTAAAAAATATATGTTAAAATATAAAAGAAACAACTAAAAAAATGAAAGTGTGTCAAATCCAGTGAATAGAGGGATATATGGCATTTCAATTTTATTTTGGTTAGAAATAATGTTTGAAAAAAACTAAAATTCTATAGATGAAACTCTATTTAAATCAGTTTTTAAAATGTTCCTATCATAATATATTTATGAATTATACTTCAAACTTCAACTTCAGAAAAAACTCAAAATCAAGTTTAAATGGCAGATAAAGCCTTATCTTTCCTCTACTTTTCTAAGGCATCGATTAATTTGTCTTTCATCTAAGCATATTTGCATGCATGTTCTTTTGATTACTCGCCCGTTCCCGAAGTTTATACTCTTATTGTATGTTTATAAAATCAATTACTACAATCATTATATAAATAGAGTCTATCTCTTGAAAGATGATCTTTCCATAAGTCATGGAAAAATCAAGGTTTAAAGTGCAAATAAGAATAAATAAAGAGAAAATTTTTGGTTGCATTTTTTTTTTAATGAAAACACCCGAAGGTGAGGGATATGTATTAAGGTTCCCCAAGCCTTATAACCAGATCAAAACATTAGTACATCCATTGTTTTTAGTTCCCTAAGCATTGAGGCAACATGGTTGCCTCCAAAAGTCCTAAAACTATCTATATTTAAGGATATATGAACATCTATACAAAGTGACATGGTTCGTAGTGAAGTTGCGATCCAGAAGAGAGAATCTCCACCCCTCGTGTTAATTCTCTCCCTTGGCCAGGCAACTTCAAAGACAGTAATTCAAGTGTTAAGCTTGATAATTTCATAAACCAAAAGAAAGATTGGAGGATTAGAGCTGCACAAGAGTTGGCAGCATCAGTTGAAGTCCCATAATGTGCAGATGAGCTGGAAAATGAAATTGGCAGGCATAGGAGAACAACAGCTCCACTCATCTCAGTATCAGCAAGAGTACACCATGCGTAGCCATACAAATATAAATCCCATCAGCAGTATCATATCCTATTAAGGCCACGTTTATGAATTCGAACATGAGGAAATTGCTTCATATCTAAGGAAATGAGACCTCTGATATGGCCAGGCAGATTATACAAGTTTAATGGCTGATTATGAGTAGAATGATATTTCGCTATTGCATTAGCCACGGAGTTACATTCTCTATAAACATGCTTTAGAACAGCACCACATAGTAAACTCTTCACCTTATAGGCCAAATTGAAAAGTTCCAGTGAGCAGAATATGGGTTTTCAATCATATTAATAGGTAGACTAGAGTCTGATTCAATGATTAAGGGCATATCTCTATGAGGGAAAATTTTTGGTTGCATGAATTGGGTTATAACTACTACATGTTGCATAATAATTTTTTAATATTGCAAGTAAGACCTTTTATCTTTTACTATTTAAATTAAACCACATCTTCCCATAAGTCTATGGAAAGACCGTCTTTCCCAAAACTTTATAATATAATAATTTCATAATTGAAAAAAGTGTTTTATAACCCTACCTAGTTGACATAAGTGTCAATATAACCTTTCAATATTCGAAAGTGTCAATATAACCCTATCTAGTTAGTGAAAGTGCCAATATAACCCTATCTAGTTAGTGAAAGTGCCAATATAACCCTATAAGTTTTAAGGACGTGCTGATATAACCCTACAAACATTAGAAATGTGATGATATAACCCTACAAACATTAGGAATGTGCTGATATAACCCAATAAGATTGCATAATGTGCTGAAATAACCCAACATGTTCTGGCGGCGGTCCGGCGAACTATGAGGGTAAAATTATCCACCTAATTTCAGAGTTAGCCCAAAGGGTATTTTGGTCAATTTACTTAGAGTCACAGCAAAAAAATTGAGGTCAGTGCCGAAAATGGGGTCTGAGGATTATATTGGTACTTTCATTAACTGGTTAGGGTTATATTTGCACTAAAAATTATCATAGGGTTATATTGGCACTTACTCAAATAGATAGGGTTATATTGACACTTATCCCTTCATAATTTTACATTCTATGTATGATAGCATAATTTCTTTGTTGGGACACTCTTAAAATTAATATTTTAAAATCTTATATAATTAAGAACTATAGAAAAAAAGTATTATGCTAAAACTACACACTATCATAACCCAAAAATATAGGCCACATGTAGTTCTTTATTTTATAACAACACCCAAACATGAATAGTTATTAACAATTTAGTTGCATGGTGATTATAAACTTTTTCTTCAGAATCGTCATTTAAATTAAATTCTGAACTCATAATATGTATTTCGATAGTCAGCTTGACAATTAATAGTTCTGAAAATCATCTAGACAATAGTTATTTACTAACCGTCGTCTAACGTATCACTTTGGAGGGCAGTTTCGATGTGGGAACATGTGTCTAGAGTGCACTAAAGTAGCCAACGACAGTTGAACCGTTGTCTAACGTGGTACTATCGAGGGGAGTATTGGCGTTGGAATATCTGTATGGAGTGCACTAAACTACACAATGACAATTGAACCCCCCTCAAAATAAATCATACAAAAATATGCACTAAAAGAGCATAACAGAAGGCAGTTTCAACGCATGAACATGTTCTAGAGTGCCCTAAAGTAACAACGGTGGTTGAACCCCGTCTACAAAAGAAACCCTGGACACACATTCCATCTTTACTACCTTTTTCCGTCCGAACGATGCTTTTTTTTCTTTGTTTTTTCTTCTACATTTTCCTCATTTCTTTCCTTCTTCTCCTTGCGTTCCTTCCCCAAGTCAAATAATTCCTCCTCCCCCATTTAAATTCGACCAGTATAGACGACTTCAGATTTTAAAAATGTGTGGTAATAGACTTCATATTATCTTTGGTATGGTTTCTTCTTCGTTTGGAATTCGTTATTGGTAAATAAACTTTCAAATCTTAATGTATGATATTGTTCAAAGTGCATTGATGATTGTTAATTGAATGTTTATTATTATGAGTTTGATTGGAGGTAGGTTTGACATGAGTGTCATGATGAGGATGATTGTAGTTGTGTTGTGTTGAAAATGAATGTCGATGTGTTGATACAAAAATAGAGAAAATATGGTCGATTAAGATATTTTATTTTGACGAAAGGTTCAGGTTTTTCGTTAACTTTCGAAACCAGGAAATGAACTGGGAACTATTTAATTGATGTCTGCTAGGGGTGTTCATGGGTTGGGGCGGGTTGGGACGGGTCAGCTGACTCGGCCCAAGTTGACCCTAAATTTAGGGTCAAAGGGTCGGGTTGGGTCGGTCAAAATTCCCGTAGTTTTGGGTCAGGTCAGGATGGGTCAAATTGGGTCGTGAGTCGACCCAAATTGACCAAAATCATATAAAAATAGTAAATTTATTTTTTAAATATAATTTTAGCTTTATAAATATGTATTTTTTTCAAGAATGTTAAAAATATTTATGAACTATATTAATGGTGGATATCTTGTATTAAATTAATAATTTTTTTATGAATTTTTTAAAAGAAAATTGGACAAAATTGCAAATGGGTCAAAACGGGTCGATTTGGATCAAAATCCAACCCGACCCATTTTGACCTGACCCACTTGACCCAACCCACTTGACCCAAATGTGACATTGACCTGACCCGACCCAACCCAATGGGTCGGATCAAAATGGGTCAGGTCAGACAATTTGAGCACCCCTAACCACGGCTATGTGAACATTGCTTCTGATCGACCAGGCACAACTGGGGTTCTCCCCCTTTGAATGAATTGTGGTCTTTAAATGTATACACCAGGTTGGTGTAGAGCAAGCTTCTACACGCCATATTGGTGTGGAGCTCAAGTGGGGGACTCATTTTACTTTGTTTGAGCTATGTGGGAGTCAATCTCACTTTGTAATAGATAGAAAATTACATTCTAGGTATGGTGTTCTCTAGTTCATCAATGTAAATGTAGATGAATTAGTAGTGTCGATTGCAAACACAATCTGACACGAATTGTAACCCATTTCCCAAAATTTAATGAAATAGAGCCCACTAATTTTCCAAAATAATAAAGTAAATCAATTATAAAGGTCGCAATATAATTATTGTGTAATGCGTACATTGCCTTTAAAATTAAATAATAACACCTACTCCCATCTTCCCACACATTTTGGCACACTTTATATTTCACTCTATCATACGAGTCATGACATATTTTAGAAATTGTCTAAAACGATAAAGAATCTATTGTTAAATTCCTAAAATGCTCGCTTTTACTTTAACAACTTCAAAGCTGAACACACTAATTTTCTAAATATCCTTACCTTTTTATAATTACTCTGAGTCGCATCACCGTATTTAATATTTGATCCAAAAGCACGTAGATCATTATTCATGGGACGGACGGAGAAAATTGAACGAAGGAAACAGTGGAAGGGATGATAAAGACATGATGTCATGAGTAATAGAATGATGGAGGACGCATGGGCCGTGGGAACTGGTATGGGTGGATGCGTGGAAAAAGACGAAGAAGATGAAGAATCCCATACTTCTTCTTCACCATCGCACTTGTTCGTGTTGTACGACCCTAGTGGTACCATTTGGGTGAATTATTGAATATTATTTGATACACCCGCTCCTTTATAAAAATCAATCAATTATAATTTTATTCATTTATCATCAGTTAAAATCAAGAGTCCATGGAAAGACCAAGGTTTAAAGTGTAAATTAGAAGAAATGGAGATAAAATTTTTGGGTTGCATGAACCAGGTTATAAATTTTATAACTACTACATGTTGCATACTAAAAGTTTAATATTGCAACTAAAACCTTTTACCTTTTATTATTCTAATCAAACTCTGTCTTTCCATAAGCCTATGGAAAGACTGTCTTTCCATAAGCCTATGGAAAGACTGTCTTTCCCAAGACTTTGCCTAAAACGAATCCCTATTATATGATGAGCTATCTGCATATCATGTGTCCAATTGCATTTTGTTCATAATTTCGCCTCTAAACTGGCATTACTATTATGTCGTTTACAAGGATAATATTGTTAAGTCACGGCTCCAAATTAAACATGAATTTGTTACACACAATGGGTATAATGTGATTGAGCTAATCTATTGTCTAGCCCCTCAGTTGCAGTAATTAATTCAACTGAGTCCAATTATTGAATGAAATGGTCAGATTGGTACCAATGCTCGTGAATATAGTATAGGGGGTAAATTGGTCGACTACTTCTAATCTTAGTGACTCTTAGCTAGTGATTAGGGTTAATTAAAGTAATGTGCACGCCCTCCAAAAATGTCTTCCTGCTGGTGTAATATCACGAGATAAACTTTTATTATCGCGGGAAGCAAGTTAACATTTTTTAATTGAATCACTGCTTTGAAATAGTACGTAAGGTTAATTTGGATGACATGCAATTTAGATATCGTTAAAATAGATTGGCTATTGCTGGAGTCTAGTTAAGTTGAATGTCAATTTCATTCATTGTAATTGTTGTTGGGCGTTTTTTCCAATATCATTGCATGATTGATTTAAAAAGGAAAAAAAAACTTTCATTATGTTAAAGTAATTGTGCAAAGCCGATCATTTCATTCATTCTTAGCGATTAATTAATCATCATCAAATTTGCCGTATCGTTTGGGTACTTTCAAGGAGACTTTAGGAGAGGGTGGACTGGTGGAGAAACAACGCAAAAGTGACACAACATTTGATTATGTGGGTCAATAACTTTATATGAATCATGAATGAATGAGTTTTCTTATTTATATTTAGGCTTATATTCAGATTATAGAATTAGTTAACGACACGACATCTACATAGGTAAAGAATATTTACATCAAACTCACAAAGTGCTAGAGAAAATTACCAGCGACCATTATTATTATAATATGATTCAATCCAGCTAGTTTACTAAGCAAATTCCATATCAACTAAACTAATAATTTATATTATTACATATTGGAGTAATACTTTTCGTTAGATCATTGAATAACTTTCCGCAAAAAATATTTAATACAGATAATTGTCTCACACGTCGTCAATCTCACTAGACTAAAGATGGATTTACTACTTATGTATCAGCACTAGATCAATAACACGAATATATAAGTTTGTGTCGTTCAAATTATAAATACTGTAAAAAACGCAAATTAGTGCATCAAAATAGATAGAGCCCTAACACAAAATAAAAAACAAAATCGCAAAAAGACAAATTGTACCATCAAACAAAAAAATAGTGCATCAATGTGAACAACTCAGTCGAGGGATTATTCAGAGCACAAAATCACATTTCCACAACACTCATTTCCTCATACAGTATCTAATTTTCTTTCACACATTTTTATCCATAAAAATATTTAGAGAAAAATGCATTTCTAACCCTATATTTTTGGTCAAAAGTGCCAATATAACCTTAGAAAATCTGAAAGTGTCAATCCAGCCATGGACTTCATTGAACAAAATATGAACGGCCAATCTGGCCGTAAATAGGTAAAATGACCATTATACCCCTGATTAAAAAGAATTAGAAAGAAATAAATAGGAAAAGACAAGAATGCCCTCATTCTCTTTCTCGTTCCCTCTTTCTCAATTTCTCTTTCCCACTTTCCCCCTTTTTTTATTTCTCTACCTTCTCGTCCACAACCTTACGACCATTTCTGGTAGCACTACTCTCTGGTTGCAGAGAGCTTCACGGGTGGAGCGGTGGCCGAAGTTGCAGAGAGATCGAGCGGGTGTTGCTCGAGCGGCAAAGCGGTGGTCTTCGAGCGAGGAATTGATTGGGGTTGTGGATTAGAGATGAGCGAAGGATTGGAGATGGGGTGAGCGGATAGCTAAGGTTAGGGTTCGCGAGGTGGGCGGCAGGGCTAGGGTTTAGGGCGAAGCGCAGTGGTGTTGGCGGGCAGGGGAGGGGGAGACGGTGGCGGACTAGGTGGAGGGAATGATATGGTGGTAGTGGGATAGGGTTTTAGGGGTGGCGGAGCAAAGGGAGGGGCTGGGTTGAGATGGTGGCTACAGTTTTGGCGATGGTGGTGGGCGGGGCAGATTAGGTTGGGTGAAGATGAGGGTTGAGTGACAGCGGAAAAGAGGAGGAATTGCTAGGTGACGACGGAACGACGAAGCAGCTGTACGAAGCGGCAGCGGCGGTGTTTAAACAAGAAGAATATGGGAGGGGTAAATAAACTTTTTATTACTTACATTTACCTTTTAAATATATATCGTATAACCTATGGGTACTTTTGTCTTTTCATATTAGCTCAACGCATGAATTTCTTCACACAATGCTGGAATAATCCAATTTGGGTATATCTGAACAATTATTCAAAATTTTAAAGTTAATTTCGCACATTTAGATTTTACAAGCTCATAGCTGCACTTTCAAAATTTAATAGTATGGTTAATTTGGTAATTTTTCCAACAATTTATAATACTCCCTTCGTTCCACTTTAAACTTCCTAACTATGTTTTCACGATCTTTAATGAGCATGTTTGACCGTAAACATCTCTAGTTACAATAATAATTACACATACAAATTGATATTTTTTAAATAGATATTAAAATGAAGAGTCCGTCTCTTGAAAGATGTTCTTTCCATAAATCATGGAAAGACCAAGGTTTAAAGTGCAAATTAGAAGAAATAAAGATAAAATTTTTGGGTTGCATGAATCGGGTTATAAACTTTATAACTACTACGTGTTGCATAATAAATTTTTAATATTGCATCTAAGACATTTTACCTTTTATTATTCTCATCTAACCTCGTCTTTCCATAAGGTTATGGAAAGATAATTTTTCCCAAAATTTTGCCTAAAATGAATCTAACATAACCCCACATAATATTTTTATTATATATTCAAAGTTTGACTTTTAAAAGTAAATAAAAATTTTAAAATAGGGTGAAGGGAGTATCAATTTAAAGAGCGGCCTTCTGAAATACGCTAAAAGTAGCATCACCATTGGTATGGCCCAAAGCCATTGCAGTGTTCCAAATGGGAGGGGGGAAGGGCCCTTGTTGGGGCCATTAGGGGATGGCTGTGTCATGGTCTTCCGTGGTGTGCCGTGACCGGTGGGTTTCAACTCTAAAACGTACGACTGTCTGTTTCACGTGTTTTATTATTTATGACATATTTATTATAAATGGATGTATTTTTTATATGATATTTTTTTATTTTGATAAGATTTTTTCAATTTAATTCACTTATTCTACTTTACTTTCTACATTCAATTTCATTTACTCAATTTCTTAACATAAACCCAAACATCTAAATATATGTGGCAATAAATAGAAAAACAAAGGGAGCACAACAACTTCTTTTCAGTTTTTATTTCCTACTTTTTGACCCCCTGTGAGTTATACTGCCTCCGTCTCTTTACTTTTGAGTCATTCACTTTTTCATGATTTTTAATGATCATCTTTGATCATTAATATCTCTGGTTATGTTTATCAATTTTACATAAAAAATAATATTTAGAAAGTAGATGTTAAGACGAATCATACAATGTCTCACATGATATATTTATATAAATGGTCAAAGTTTACTAAATTTAACTTTGATAAATTAGAGTGGTCAAAATTGATGGGACGGAGGAGTAGACTTCGATGCACATTTTTTTTACCCCACATTTTAAACGAGAGAAAATTGTCAAATTTATATACTCCCTCCAATCTACATCCCAATTAAATCTGCACATTTACTTCAACGGTCACAATAATATTATCATACGTCATATTATTAGATTTTTCGTAATATGTAACTTTTAAATATTAATTTTTTATGTATCATTGTTATACATAATTGCATATATTTTTACAATCAAACATTTTTTTAGAGATTGTGGAAAAGGTTATATACAAATTTAGTTGGAATGGAAAGAATGCTCTTAAGAACTTTTAAAAATATATTTAAAATATAAATAGTTATAATCTTATCGTATAGTAAACATTGAGCAGATTAATAGAAGATGCTTTCATTAAATTTTACACAACTTGTTAGTTAAGAATCAAAACTCCATAATTGGAGTAGAGAAATTCTCAGGAAATACAGTGTTTCCATAAATTTATCACAGCCAACATTGACTTTTACCTTAATATTGTAATTTTTTATAAAATTTAAATATTACATTTTATACTTTAAAACAAGTAATAATACGTATTTGAACGTAAAATATAAAAATATATAATATAAATATACTTTTAAAATTTATATATTTAATATGTAATTTGACTAATGTAATATATAAGATAAAAAATAAAAATATGTCTATAAACTTATATAGCATACTGCCTCTCATGGGACCCAGTCATTGGAGTATATATTTTCAATAACATTTTGCTACTCCCTCCGTTTTTTTTTCATTGGCACCTCTCTTTTGGTGTTAG
Organism: Rubia yunnanensis; assembly: GCA_037428765.1. NCBI lineage: Eukaryota > Viridiplantae > Streptophyta > Magnoliopsida > Gentianales > Rubiaceae > Rubia > Rubia yunnanensis. The sequence goes on from CM075064.1 coordinate 8,262,019, forward strand.
AATTGAGGAGATGATAAATGAGTGGATGAAATTGAATTGAAAGAAGAGAAAGTAAAATGAGTGGATGTAAAAATCTTAAACTTGCCCAAAATAGCAAGTGCCAATTAAAAAAAATATCACTTTTAGTAAGTGTGCCAATGAAAAAAACGGAGGGAGTATATTATATTGGGCAAAAAGTACCTGAAGTGTCGTAGGCCATGAGACACGGTCCAGTAAAGCTTCTCAAAAAGAGCGTTGAGGAAATATAGTAATCTCTCCGTCCCACTTCATTCTGCACATATTTGATTAAAAATAATAAATTTTGATCACATAATTAAATAAGTATGTGATCAATAATTTTATCGTATTTAATATGGTTAGATTCATCGTAATATGTAATTTTTACGTATTAAATTTTTGTATGTTATTGTTATCCGTAACTAAATATATTTACAATCAAAGTTTATTAAAGAATGTGAAAAAATGTTGTTTAGAATTGGGTGGGATAGGTGAAGTAGGAGGAAATGGAATGGCATAAAAGAGAAACTTCAAGGAATTAGATCATTCTACTAAGGTCAAATTCAAATAATCATTCTTGTGTTCACATAAAATAAGCTCGTGTGTTTCAGTTGCTTCTTCTATGATCCATGGTGTCCATAACAGATGTTATTTAACTAGTTTGTCCTTTGGGTTTCTCAAAATAATAGTACGTGCTGGTCAAACGATCTATGTATGCATTTGGTCAAATTTATAAACTTACCTATAACTTAAATACTTAAGTAGAATAATAAATTATTATTCATTTTAAATGTAAAAGTTAATTTTAAGCTAAATGTTATAAATGATCATTCGTACCTTTAAAATAAGGTCACATTATGTGGACTGAATTGAAAATAATTGTATTATAAAATAGTAATGATTTGATTAAATTATGCTAAATTTCATTAAATTAAATTTTCACTTAATTGAACCGAACATAAAGGAAATTAACTGAATTGCAAACAAATCCTACAAGCATAACTGTATACACTAGTGGAAACAAAGGTTATTAAAGGGGGGACATCTTGAAGAGTGTCTTTAATGACCCTGTTTCCACTAGTGATAAGCAAGGAATCATATTAGACTGAACTTAACTGAATCGAATGAAGAAAAAAAATTAAAGCATAGTGAAAATAGTAAGAAAATTTTATCAAACTAAACTTAACTTAATCAAATTAAAATAAATTGAAATGAATTATATCTAGACAAAAAACACAGTGCCTTGGTACAGTTATACATTGTTATATAATTATTTATAAGCATTTTTAAAAAATGTACTTGTTAATTAAATTTAATGTATTTCATATTTGATAGAATGAAAATCTATACTCACATAGCAATAAGTTGGAGTATAAAAGTTATATATAAAGTGAATAAAGTAATAGAAAATTGAGAATGTGCAAATTTTGACATTAAAAGATGAGGATTAATTTCATGAGATATGGTTGTTTGGATATGACATCATTATAGTGAAGCTGTTTGCTATAATTAGCATCAACCAGAATCAGTATATGAGCCTTGGGAGCAGTACCATGGAAAATGGGTAAAGATTGCAGATCATTTTGAAAAGTCCGAACTATCTAAAATGAGCAAAAAAGTTTGAAAATGTGGTGTCCGTGGCCTCATCTCCAAAAAAAATTAATAGCCATTGCTCTATTTAAACTTCCTACTCCCTTCGTCCCATCCAATTTTACAAAGTTAACTTTCATCAATTAACTCATAAAAAATTTGATTATTAATATCTATAATTGTGTGTAAATACAGGTTATAAAAAGTTGATATTATAAAATATTATGACATTACAAATTTCACAAGATCAATTATGACAATATCATAATTTATTTATCGATTCAAATTTAAGATTAAAATTAAGTAATTTGACTAAATGAATAGTTTAGTTGCGGAAATAGCGGGGATAGAGGGAGTAATTACTTTTGGCTCAATTTTTTATGCAACCTGATGTGACACATTTTTATCACATGAATGTGTTGTAAATTATGAATTTTAGGTGAGATATGTGGGGTTCAACTAATGTGGTACAAATCATGAGTGGATTTTAGATGAATTTTTCTTACCAAAAAGAGAAAGAGTAGAATTAGGAAGTTTATTGAGAGGCAAACTAAAGGAAGTTTATCTTGGGATGAAAGGAGTACCGCATGTACTAAAATTCAATTCAATTTAATTTATTTTAGTTAAGTGAAATTTGAATAATAAAATTTAATTTACTTTAATCATACTATTATTTTTCCAGTAAGGTTATTTTAATTTCAATTCAAATCATTTCAGTTTAATTCTGAAAATCTAAACTAATTTGAATTGAATTGAACGGAAAGATTGATAAATTCTGGAGAACATAGACTAAGTCTATTTAAGTTTACTTAACTTAAGGTTAGCTTAATTGTAGCCCAGTTCAATTCAAATTAAATTATGAAAAAAAATAAGTTTAAAAAATAAAGTGACCAAAATAAGGATGAATGTGTGTGAACTATTTATGTCATCTGCAGCATTGTCAAAAATGAAAATGTAAGAATAATATTCCTGTTTGGGTGACAACGATATGATCCGTTTCCGTGGCCTTATACGCAACAATACTCAACTAACTTCCAACTGCAATTTGTTTTTCAATCATGGCACCTCTAACATAGTCAGCCTGCATTATTCTATTTCACAATTATATATCCCATATTTCGTTTCAACCATCTTCTCCATTTTATTGTTCACAACGTTTTGTTTTCTTTTAGATCCATTTACCAAGATCATTTTGTAATTAGTATAAAGAATAATTTGATATTTAATTTTATTCGTTGCAATGAGTTATTTATAAGGCAAATTAATGGGAAGGGTCATTTTTCATAGGCTTATGGAAAGACGGAGCTTGATTAGAATAATAAAATGTAAAAGGTCTTAGTTGCAATATTAAAATTTTATTATGCAACATGTAGTAGTTATAAAGTTTATAACCCGTTTCATGTAACCCATAAATTTTATCTTCATTTCTTCTAATTTGCACTTTAAACCTTGATCTTTCCATGGCTTGTGGAAATACCGTCTTTCAAGAGATGAACTCTATTTATAATTATAAAAATATTTTTAAATGAATCTCATCATATAAATAATTACATTTCAACTTTATAATTTATAAAAATAGATTTTTTTGTGATTGATCTAATTGTTAGGCCTTGTCCTCTGGAGCTTATCTGAACATATTTGATTTGATCTTATTTGAACTGAACTGAATTATAAATATGAAAAAATATAAATGTATGACTGAATTAAGTTAAAGTTCAACTAGCTAAATTTATGAACTAAACTGAATTGATTAAAACTGAAGTTAATTTAAATTAGAATTGAGATAATCTTTGGAGAACATACCTTAGTCTAATGAGAGACTTAAACTGCTCCCTCTGGTCCTTTATTTATGTCTCCATTTTTTCTGACATTTTTCCAAGGTATGTTTGACCATCGATAATTTTTGCTATATACGATAATAGATTATAAATTTTTATTTTTTAAAAACTATATATTATGGAGAATGCAAGACATCTCACATAATGTCCATTAGTGTATACAACAAAAGTTATCGATTGACAAACATATCGTATAAACATGTCTGGTTAAAGGGGCCATTAAGAGAGGAGCGCAGGGAGTATGTATTTACCACGGAGTACCTTACAGAATGTAGGTTATATATTTAACAGTCCTAATTGCTATGTAATTAATTATTTTCCCCTAATTTAATTGCCGTGAAAGACTCATATATAAGAACTATGGTGAGACAAAGTACAAACTAAATTTTTAGAAAATATAAAAAGTATTCAATGTCATCTCTTATTTTTAAATAAATATATTTGAAAATTTGCTTCACCATTAGATTAGATGAGATCGTCTCGCCCAAATCTTTTCAAGCACTCATATAGTAGATATTGTTTGCTTTCTGTCTGTCAACCAGGGTTATTTGAATCATTTTGATTAACCTAAACCAAAATTAACTAAAAAATAACATACTAATATTATAATATGTTACAAATTTTAATCCTTTATATATATATATTGAATCATAACTTGTTAACATTTTAAAATTATAATATGTTATTGATTTTAATTCTTTACTGTATATAACCAATCATAACTTGTTAAAATATATAACTTCTAAATATATATTCAAAACCATAAATTTATCATTGTCCAATTTGATGAAATTCCAAAGAAACACATAATCTGAAATAACAAATTTTTGGATTTTTTAATACAACGATAGAGTAATTTTGATAGAAATATGTATACATGTTATTTATTTATTTACATATTAGTCTTGTTTTAGACCGATAAACTTTTAAATGAGTTCATTTTATAATTAGTGGGACTACTAAGGTCATTTGATATTTATTTTTATTTAATGCAATGAGATACATATAATTATTACAACCTTTTAAAATGAATCTCAACATATAAATATTTACTTTTTAAATAATTTGAATAAATATTATAAAAAATAATTAATTTTTATTGTATACAATATTTAACGATTTCTAACTACATTAATTATATAACTTTACAACTCATATAATTTTTTCTGGGTGACTTAATTTTAAATTTTTAAATAAAATGTAATCTCAATATTTTAATTAATGATAGGGTAATCCACTAGTGGTAATAAAGGCCATGCTTCCTCCATCTCTAAGTTTTCTTTTCATATTTTGGTTCACTTATTTAAGATCAATTAATCATATATTTCATAAAATATATAAACAATATTTTTATTATATGAAATATATTTGTATTTTATAACATATAATTTTTAAATATTAAATTTTATATAAGTAACTAAATCTGATGATGAAAAGATTGACATAAAAGGGAACAGGACACTGATGGGGGGAGAGGGGGTTTACCTGAAGTGCGCGCCATGTATGAAAATGCACACAGCAAAAACCACTTTTAATCCAAAAAAGTTGCTGATCTACAAAGCGTTTTTCATAAAGGGAGCCGTGTTTTCTTCTCTTTCTACATTCAAGTTAATTATTTTACTGAGCTATTAAAATTTGAGTGCGTCTCTTGAAAGACGGTCTTTTCATAAGTCATGGAAAGACTAAGGTTTAAAGTGTAAATAAGAAGAAATTAAGATAAAATTTTCGGATTGCATAAACCGGGTTATAAATTTTATAACTACTACATGTTGCATACTAAATTTTTAATGTTGCAACTAAGACCTTTTACCTTTTATTATTCGAATTAAACCCCGTCTTTCCATAAGCCTATGGAAAGACCGTCTTTCCCAAGACTTTGCCTTAAAATTTAAATGGATTAAAATGTGATCAATTTAAACTTTTGGATGAAAATCTTTCAATTTAATTGAAAGAGACAGTCTCTTGAAAAATGGTATTTTCATAAGTCATGGAAAGACCAAGCTTTAAACTACAAATAAAAAGAAATGAGGATTAAATTTTTGGATTGCATTAATCGGATCATAGATTTATAACCACAACACATTGCATAATAAATTTTTAATATTGTGACTAAAATATTTACCCTTTTATTATTCTTATTAAACTCATCTTTTCATAGGCATATGGAAAGATTGTCCTAAGAGTTTGCCTAATTAAAAAGGTGGTGTAAGTATCACATACCAAATTAATCAAGGTAAAATAACTTTGAAGAAAATTCATATAATGTATTCTGAAATGGAAAAAATGCCTAATGTTAGATCAACTGTTTAGACCACTCATATCAGGTCTTATTTAAAAAGATTTAAGGTTGAATTATAAATGATTTATATATTAAAATTTATTTTAAAATTTTTCCTATAAGTTTATGAAATTCATTGCAATAAATTAAAATAAACATCAAATCACCTTATTAACCATTATAGAATGGCTCCCTCTAGCGGTTAGTATGTCTAAAATAAGACTTTGTGCATAAATATAACTTAACTAAAGCTAAGCAAATTGAATAATAATAATAATGATAGAAATAATTAACTAATCTAATTTTACTAAATGATACTAAATTTAAATTGGCAAAGTATTGGGAAAGACGGTCTTTCCATGGGCTTATGGAAAGACGGAGTTTAATTCGAATGATAAAAGGTAAAAGGTCTTAGTTGCAACATTAAAAATTTAGTATGCAACATGTAGTAGTTATAAAATTTATAACCCGGTTCATGCAACCCAAAAATTTTATCTTAATTTCTTCTAATTTACACTTTAAACCTTGGTCTTTCCATAAGTCATGGAAAGACCGTCTTTCAAGAGACGCACTCATTTAAATTAAGTTAAATTAAATGAAAAAGAACAGGCATTACTCAAACAACCTAACAAATAATATAATAAAAGAAATGCAATTGCAATAATAATAATATAACGAAAATTGATGGTTGTTATACCGAATTCATTAACCAAATGTCAATTGTGTTTTAAAATAGTGGTTTAATTCATAAAACCCATGCCCAAAGAGCACATAGTCTGTGATTAATAAAGCAACAAAAGAATCATTAAAGTCGATGCTTTGAAAGTTGTACTTTCTTCCACTCTAGTATGCGGACACTTCAAAATAAGCCCCTCGGCTCAATAATTGAGTTGTTTATATTATGATTATATATTCTCCCCACACAAGTGCCCTTAAAAAAACAAATATCCTCACCGCAAAAAGAGATGCTAATTCGATTATTATTCCTATGAACAACTTTGTTTAATGCATCTATTCATTTATTAATTGCCACCCTAATTACAAAATATTTCCACTTTTGCACCACCTTTTTAGGCCTCTTAATTTTCAGTTTTAATTTCGCTTTACTTATTGAAAAGTTGTTATTCATGAACTATAAAACGACCGCGATACTTTAAAATTTAGGTTGTGGCCACCCTTCTTAATCTGAATTTTAGTTCAGTTAATTTCAATTTAATAAAAAAATTAATTCATATTAATTTTGATTTATTATACATATTTAAAATTATGTTAAATTTTAGATCAGTTTAGTAGATGAATTGGAAAATATTTTGATGGAGACTGTGCGGGCGAATTACACTCAGTAGCGGTGTTTTTTCGGCGACCATGAAACGAGGGAGAGGTAGGCCAAAAAAATGGGTGACCTTGCCGTCGTCGGAGTTGAATAGAACTGTGATTGAGGATGAGATCACATAGGCTATCAGTCACGAAGAAGATGTAGTGGAGGAGCTACTGGAAGCGACCGAGATTGAACCGGGGACTATAAAAATTGGGGCATCACGAGGTAACACTAGAAAACCCTACCCCTAATGATGATCTTGTAACTGAGAAGAAGCTATGGGTTGATGTCATAAGTGGAAATAGGGTTTACTCTAATGGTATGAAAATCGATTTTGTTGCCCCTGCTGTAATTGATGGTGAAATTGAAGTAGAGATAGAGTTAGAGGATGTTCAATCTGAGCTCAAGTATTGGAAAAATTCATTAATTATGTATGTCCTGGATGGACGGATGACTATGAATGTTGTTAAAAGGTTTATGATGAATTTCTGGTCATTCGTTGCTTTACCTGGATTACTGTATAACAATGATGAGTTTTTTATCATGAGATTTTAGAACATAACAGATAGAGATGCAGTGTTAAGCTAGGGCCCTTACACAATCTATAACAGAGCAATGTTTCTTCATATCTGGAAGAAAGATTTCTTGATGAAGGATGACAAGGTGCATACAATTCCTATATGGGTGAAGTTCCCAAAATTTATGCTCTATCTTTAGGGTCCGAAGAGTCTGGGTAAAATTGGCAGTGCCCTTGGCAAACTGTTGTGTACTGATGAATGCACGACCAAGAAGCTATGGGTATCATATGCGAGACTGTTGATCAAAATTGATGGATCTGAGAAAGTGCATGAGAGTATCAGTATAAAGGACATAGATGGGGCAAAGTTGAAACAAGATATAAAGCTGGAATGGAAACCTGTATTTTGCGAGGTATGTCAGATTAGAGGGCATCAATGTAGAATGGATGTAACTGAGAAGAAAATGGTTCAGAAATGGTAGAGAAAGGATGAGCAGAAAGTGGAGGACGAGGCTGTTGGAAAAAATAGAGGATGAACAGAAGGATCAGATAGCAGAATGGAGGGTTGTGAGATCAAAGAACGGGGGAAAGCAACAAGTGGACATTATTATAGAGTAGATGGTGGAGAGTATTGTGAGAGATGGAAGTTGCAGTGTGTTAACTGAGTCAGGGAGTCAGAGGATTTGGAGTGATCCTCCTAATTCTCATGGCAAGGTTCCAAGATAGTTACGTGAAACGTCATGAGGTTGAATAAAACAACCAAAACTAACGAGATTGCCTCCCATCTCAAAAACATGAACTTAACGATGGCTGTACTTATTGAAACCATAGTAAAAAAAGAGATAAAAAAGGGATATCATAAGTAAGATGGGCTCAAACTGGAGTTATATAGACAACTATGTGGCTCACCCGAATGGCAGGTTATGGGTCATGTGGGATAAATATAAGGTCATTTTGAAACTTGTGAAAGTGACTGACTAGATGATCCATGTGGAGGTACATGGACTTCATGATGTGTTGATTCATTGGTTTACAGCTACATATGCTGCTAATCAAGTGAAAGATAAGAACATACTGTGGAAGGAAATCAAAAAGTTGGAGAGGAAAACTCAGGGAATTGCTTGGCTATTGATGGGGGATTTCAACAATATACTATCTGTTAATGATTTTATTGGGGGGAATGATGATCAACGAATATTGGGACTTTGAACAAACGATGAATCGGGTGGGCTTATTTGAATGTGATAGCTTGAGGGATTATTTTACTTGGTCGAATAGACAAGCGGATAGAGTTATTTACTCAAGAATTGGCAGGCTATTGGAAACTTGGAGTGGTTCCAGTTGTATCCGGATGGAAAGGTGGAAATCTTAGAACGTGGAGTTTCTGATCACGCCATACTCATAATTAAAGCATATGAAGAGAAGACTAAACGTATATAACAGTTTAGATTCCATAACCTTTTACTTGAGAATGACGAAGTTTCAAGGGTCATCAAGGAGAACTGGAGGGAAGAACTAGTAGAGAGGCCTATGTTTGTTGTGTGGAGAAAACTTCTAAGGCTTCAAACTGTTATAGGAGTTCACACTAAAAAGCTATCAGGGGTCCAAAACAAATTGGAGGTAGTAAGGCAGGAATTATTAATGGCACAACAAGAGCTCATTTTGCACAGACTGGACAGGGAGAAAATTGTGAAGGTAGTTAAATGTACGGAAAAGCTGATCAAATAGAAAATAGCAAAGCAAAAAAGCAAAGGTAGACTGGCTAAGATTGGGGGATGGTAATAACGCCTATTTCCACTCGTCAGTAAAAGTGAAGAACAATATGTTAGGGATTCTGAAAATGGAAAAGGAGGATGGTACTCAGATCATTGATCAGGGTGGATAAAGCTGAAGTACCGGATTTCTATGAGCATCTGATTGGCAAAAATACTGACAGATTGGCGGGCATTGATGTTGAAGCTATGAGATGTGGAAGAACTCTAAACATCGATGGTAGAAAACAACTGATTGACAGGGTCACGAAAAGGAAGTTTAGGATGATTTAAAGGGGATTGGGGATCAAAAAGCCCCAGGCATTGATGGTTTTAGTGCTAAATTCTTTAAAGCCAATTGGAGAGTTATTAAAGATGATGTAATGGGGGCTGTGATAGAGTTCTTTGATGAAGGAAGGTTGTATAAGGTGGTGAATAGTACATTGGTGGCTTTAATACCAAAACATAAGACAACAAAGAAAGTGGGTGATTTGAGGCCATCTTATGTTGTACAACGCTCTACAAAATCATATCGAAGATCTTGACAACAAGGCTGAGTGGTGTAATAGGTGATATTGTCATAAGAGCCAGGCAACATTCGTTTCGGGACGTAGTATTCATGACCATGTGATGATAGCTTATGAGATTATCTGGGGTTACAACAGGAAGGATGGAGGTACGAGATGCATGATTCAAATTGATCTTCAAAAGGCCTATGATAAAGTAGAATGGAAGGCTTGGAGACTGTTCTGAGTGAGCTTGGTTTCCCAGATGTGTTCAACAGCTGGATTATGAAGTGTATGATGATTGTATCTTACAAATATATGATTAATGGCTTTCCCACTAAGTTCATTCAAGCAAAGCGAGGGCTGGGACAAGGTGACCCCCTGTCCCCCTCCCTATTTTTTTGTGTTGATCATGGAATACATGTATGGGTGTTTGATGCAGCTGGATGGAAAATGTGAGTACCAGTATCTATGGGTGGACCTAATGTGTAGTAGGGGTTCAGCCCTACCTGAGTTGCCGACACTAAGGTATTAGTGGTGAAAGGCGCATCGGCGCCGCCTCTGTTTCGCTTCCCGTTGACACTAGATCTGTTCTTCCGCATCTCATCGTCTGTGCTGGTGAGGTAACAGAGCAATGTTTCTTCATATCTGGAAGAAAGATTTCTTTATGAAGGATGACATGGTGCATACAATTCCTATATGGGTGAAGTTCCCAAAATTTCTGCTCTATCTTTAGGGTCCGAAGAGTCTGGGTAAAATTGGCAGTGCCCTTGGCAAACTGTTGTGTACTGATGAATGCACGACCAAGAAGCTATGGGTATCATATGCGAGACTGTTGATCAAAATGGATGGATCTGAGAAAGTGCATGAGAGTATCAGTATAAAGGACATAGATGGGGCAAAGTTGAAACAAGATATAAAGCTGGAATGGAAACCTGTATTTTGCGAGGTATGTCAGATTAGAGGGCATCAATGTAGAAGGGATGTAACTAAGAAGAAAATGGTTCATAAATGGTAGAGAAAGGATGAGCAGAAAGTGGAGGACGAGGCTGTTGGAAAAAAGAGAGGATGAACAGAAGGATCAGATAGCAGAATGGAGGGTTGTGAGATCAAAGAACGGGGGAAAGCAACAAGTGGACATTATTATAGAGTAGATGGTGGAGAGTATTGTGAGAGATGGAAGTTGCAGTGTGTTAACTGAGTCAGGGAGTCAGAGGATTTGGAGTGATCCTCCTAATTCTCATGGCAAGGTTCCAAGATAGTTACGTGAAACGTCATGAGGTTGAATAAAACAACCAAAACTAACGAGATTGCCTCCCATCTCAAAAACATGAACTTAACGATGGCTGTACTTATTGAAACCATAGTAAAAAAGAGATAAAAAAAAGGGATATCAGAAGTAAGATGGGCTCAAACTGGAGTTATATAGACAACTATGTGGCTCACCCGAATGGCAGGTTATGGGTCATGTGGGATAATATAAGGTCATTTTGGAAACGGGTTGGAAAGTGCAGAAGTGTTCTTCATGGTATAAAGGTCTGGCAGAGAATGAAAGGGGCACGTAATTTCTGTATTGGAGACATTTATAGAGCACTAAGAGGTGAACGAGAGGCTGTGTTTTGGGGGAACATTTGTATCGCTAATCAGGCAAGGCCGAGGGCTATCTTCATGTTGTGGATGTGCTGTCACAATAGGCTCCCGACCAAAGAGAGATTGAAGAAATTTGGCATGAAAGTTGAAGGAGACTGGGTATTTTGTACAGAAGAAGAATCACTATAACATTTGTTCTTCGAGCGTCCTACACTGATGGCAATCTGGTGCAGCGTCCTAAACTAGATGCCGTGGAGGCGCCTTCCAGCAGCTTGGGAAGAAGAAAAATAGTGGTTGGCTTTGAAATGGAAAGGTGAAGGAAGTAGGGTCTAGATCCTAAAAATAACGATTGCGGAAACATTGTATGCTCTATGGAGTTGGAGGAATAAGAAGAGTTTTGGGGAGGAAGAACACGAGAAAGATATTTTTGATAGAATTATTGAATGTATAGTTTATAGAGCTTGGGCAAAAACAAAACTAAGGGGAAAATGTGTCATGTTTATGTGTTGTGAATATGAGTTTGGAGTTTTGATGAGGTATTAATGAAAGTAAATTCGTTCAAAAAAAGAAAGATGAATTGTGTTTGAATGTAGAAATGTATTAATGTTGTATAAGAAATATTTTTTAAAATATAATATTTGTATTAAAAATTTATTTAAATTTAAAAATACATTAAGTATTTCATAACAAAAATACCACATTCCCTAAAATTAAACCTTATGGATTTGTTCCATTGTTGTCCTTCACTTATCCACCACCGTTGTTTAATCTAACATTTCCATGTAAGGACGGTATTAAAAAATACTAGAAGAAAATGAACAAGAAAAGGAAGGAAAGGGACTTATATGCTATTATAATTAGGCCATTCTTATCTTTAATTTTCAATAATTTATAGTGAAAGGGACCATCAATGCAAAACTAGGATCCAGTTAGCACGCTACATATCTTTAATTTATAACTAATATTTTATTTAATGTGTTGCTAGTGGTTTCCTGGTTGATCATTAAGGGTATTAAAGGTAGAAGTATTATGGGGTGAAGTACATTTATCCTTTGGTAAGTTTAGATGAAAGTGCAGTTTGAATTTTAAAATTATTAAAGTATATATTTTATCGTTACATTTCATTTCATTTAATGGTAAAAAGTAAATTATTTTCAACTAATATTTAAATTCAAAATTTTCATTTAATTTTCTTTATACATTTGAATTTGCAAAAATATATAATGAATTGGAGGAAGTATAATTTCTCCTCAAGGCATGATACGTACTTGGAAGTCAATATTTGCTTTCTTTTGGTCTACGGAGCATTAGAAATCAGAGTTGAATATCTCCATATAAAATGTTTTCAGAGTGGAATCTTAGGGAAAACCACCCACCTGGGGAAAAATCATCGTAATTTACCTACAAAAAAATGTTCCCTTCTTTTCTTTTTCTATGTAGCTATTTTTAAAAATATAATTTCGTGCATTGATTGGATTTAGCAATTTGTCTATTCCAGGTACCTAATAGTTTTTTCTATCGGCTTTCCTGGCGCCTAACTTAATAATTGAACACATTAAAAGGAAAGATTTGAAAAGAATAAACGGGTCGGATGGATTTATTTGCTCGATTTTTTTTTAAATAAATATTTGAGGATTGGTAATTTTAGATTTCATCAAAAGATCTGTAAACCACTGGCTTTTATGATTGATTAATCCATCGTTTGTCCGCGACTGTGTTTACCAGAGTGAAGTTTATTTTAGTTTTGTCATTGTATACTAAAAATATTTGGAATTGGTTTTGTACATTTTTCAATCGATAATAGACGGGGTTCATACGTATATATTAAAAAGGAAAATTCTCGTGAAACACGGTATTTTCATAAGTTTTATAAACAGTCTACAATGACTTACCTTAAATGTTATACTCCCTCCGTTTTATAAACAGTCCACACTAGGTTTAGACTCTTAGATTAATGGGAAGAAAATGATAGGTTGAAATTGAGTGTAGAAAGTACAAAGTATAATGAGTGGATGAGATTGTAGGAATCTTGCCAAAAATGGAAAGTGTGTCATTTTAAAAAAATTCCAATAAGGCAAGTATGTCACTCTTAGTGAAACGAAGAGAGTAATTTTTTTTAATAAAATTTAAATATTCTATTTTGGTAAAGTCTTGAGAAATACCGTTTTTCTATAGGCTTATGAGAAAATGAGGTTTAATTCGAATAATAAAAGGTAAAAGGTATTAGTTGCAATATTAAAATTTTATTATACAACGTGCAGTAGTTATAAAGTTTATAACCCAATTCATACAACGTGAAAAATTTATCTTCATTCATTCTAATTTGCACTCTAAACCTTGGTCTTTCCATGGCTTATTGAAAGACCGTCTTTCAAGAGATGAATGCTTGTATTTTATAAGTTAGAACAAGTAATAATATGTTTTTGAATGTGAAAATATAAAAGAGTCCGCCTCTTGAAAGACGATCTTTCCAAAAGTCATGGAAAAACTAAGGTTTTAAAGGTAGTTTTTCCAGAAAATTTTACCAGTAATACTCCCTCCGTTTCTTTAATAGTGGCGCACTTTCTAATTTGAGATGTTTCTTTTATATTGACACTTTCTATTTATGGCAAGTTTAAAGTTATTACATCCACTCATTTTACCTTTTCTTCTTTCAATTCAATTTCATCCACTCATTTAGTATCTCCTAAAGTCTAACACCAAAAATAAAAAATGATATGTCACTATTAGAGACATAGAAGAAGTACCATAATAGAGCAAACCACTAAAGCGAATTTTAACTCTCCTTTCAAATAAGAACAATTGAATGGTCCATAAAGAACTAAAGAAGGGAAAATAAATATCTGGATAACGTAATCGACAGGCATTCTTGGCGATCATGTTGACGTCAAGTTCAGCCAATTAAGAAATCTGTTTTTTTTGGATATAAAAAAATAATCTGTTTTTAGATAAATCCTTTTTTTTAAATCTATCTATTCCTGTTAAGGCTTAAACTCTATTTTCACACCATATAGCTGCAAATAGTTTTGTTTTAAATTGACTAACCGTCATACATAATTATTTTATAATTTATGTAACTAATGAGCGATTTGATATTGGTTTTTATTTATTGCCATGTAAATTTTTTCAAGTGTATCGTAGTGTATAAATAATTATAATTTGACTCTAAAATTTGTTGAAATGAGTTTTTGTGATTGGTTTAACTGTCAGTCAGTCTAACATAAAAATTTCTCTATTAAACGAATATTAAAAATTAATAATATCTCTAAAATGTGTAACAAAAAGATATATATGAAATTCATATGTCACGATCATATTCACATCATATATACAATTTTCTTGCAATCTAAATTTACTTTTTAAAAAAATCGGTATATTAAATATTCACATTCGCACTATTAATTATTTAGAAAACTCAGTTTTGTGAGGGATAATTAATATGTGTGGAAAGGAATGCTGAGGACAAATTTGCGTGTGAGAGTTGGGAATTATGAGGACAGTATTTGGAGTTATAGAGAGAATCCATATGGATCAAGCATCTCTTCCAATTGGTCAAAATATAAGAAGTAATAGACTATAAGGTTTTCTGACAATGATTGTAAAATGGCACTTTTTATTAGTTTCCAGATTAATCGTACTCCGCATTACACACGCTGTTCCATCTTTGCGGGAATGTTTTGGCCGACATGAAAATGCTCATGTTTCTGTATCTTAGGAAGAAGATCAAAGAACCACGGGGTCTTCTTGAGGACTCACATTTTAAAGATGCCCGTATTCTTTTCTGTTGATTTGAAAAACGGAAATGAAATAGGAATAAAATCATGAATGTTGATAACCAGACCTATATTTATTGACTCGAAACTACCATCCGATTCGAGCCAGCCCTAACCTAGTAACCCATCAGTTTTCAGTCGGACCACTCGATCGAATCAGATCGAACTTACTAAATTAGGTTGAAACACAATTCCAATCAATAGCAATCAGACACTTGACTTTCAAAATTCGCCAATGAGTTGCGCACCTAATCAGCCGGCGCACGTTTCTCTCGAATGATGTATTTTAGAAAAAACCATCTTTGAACGAGGCTACAAATTCAAAGATCAAACCAAAACAAACGGGTTTGGAACTCAAATACTTCTTTGACTTGTTCTAAACACTCAAATTCAACACTCCGGTCATTTTTAAAAACAAAACGGATAACTGTGTTATGTTCTAATGGTTTCATCAGAGAAATTGTTGGAAATTGATGACATCGGAGCTGCGAAAGAATCCAAGTCGAAGGAGCTTGTCAGATAACTGTTGTTGAAGTTTGTGGTACAATTTTTTTATTCATCATTATTGATTTAGCCTTCAACAAGAATGGAGAAGCACCATTGAGGTTGTCGACATTAACGGAACTTGCACAAAAGTTGGCTCAAATTTGTACCACAAAGCTACAAGAAAAGGGGAAAAACAACTAGATGAATAAAGAGAGGAGAAGGGGTTCTACCTCTTCCCATTGAAGAAATCTGTTGGGACCATCAAACTCACTACACCCAACATTAATATGATATTGTCCGCTTTGTGTCAAATCCGCACGGTTTTGATATTGGGTCCAACCCCGAAATGTCTCATACTAATGTGGTAACCTGGTGGGACTCTCACTTATATAGTGAACAATCACTATCTCAACTTTCAATGTGTAACTTGGTTTGACCATACCCAACAAAATCAACGGAACAGAAGGATTAAAGGCTAGCAGCGGATTTAGGGTTTCAGATGAAGAGAGAGTTTTGGGAGGAAATGATTATATACTACTATCTCCGTCTAAGTCAAAGAT
The DNA here is from genome assembly GCA_037428765.1 of Rubia yunnanensis. Taxonomy (NCBI): domain Eukaryota; kingdom Viridiplantae; phylum Streptophyta; class Magnoliopsida; order Gentianales; family Rubiaceae; genus Rubia; species Rubia yunnanensis. The sequence goes on from CM075064.1 coordinate 8,278,223, forward strand.
TCATATCACTTTTTTGCACTGGCATTTATGCATGCTGATATGGCTAAATTTCGGTCAAAGGTGGGGAATTGAAATGAGTTGACCTGATATCAGCTACAAATTTCTTTCCAAATAAGAAAGTAGCCAAAATATGGTCCTTTTATTGGGACAGATAAAAATGAAAAGTATGAATATTTTGATGGGACGGAGGAAGTAGTCAAATAACTGGATTTGGAGGAATGAAAAACGACTGAGCACATTGTGGATTGAATACAGTATTGAAAGGACTCTACGCATTGTGGATTGATCAGATGAGTCATTTTTTCCCTACATTAATTTTAGACTAAATTGTTTGTTTAGTCTCTTACATATTCATCAATACCTTCTTTTGGTCCCTGAGGTCAAAACCGCATTCAATCGGCCAGTAACATTATAAAATTGAATCTTTTGGTCCCAGATGCGGTTTTCAGGTAAGGTCAATGGTAAAATTGGTCAGAATATGTAAAATAAGCATTATACCTCTGAGTTTTTAAAAAACCAAAAAAGAAAATCAGATGCCTCGTCGTCTTCCCCGTCTTCCACCACCGGCGATGCCAAAACCAAAACCCTCGCCGCCTATTGTTGACAACCACAACCCAACGACGAAAGAGGTCTGCGACGGCGGCGCCTCCATCGAGCTTGTCGCGAAGCTTAACAACAGCAAAACCAGATTGCGCGATGCTCACGTTGTTCGACTAGAATGAGGTGGAGCCCCGCCGTGTCAAAAAACCATCTTCATCCTCGTTGGTGCTAAACCCTCGATGGAGATGACTCGATGGGAAAAATGACTTGATGGCGACGCTGGAGAAGATGGAGAAGACGACTCGATGGAGAAGATGACTCGATGGGGAAGACGGAGAAGATGAACCGATGGTGTTTCATGATGGAGAAGATGGAGAAGACGGTGATTCGCGATGGAGAAGACGAATCGATGGCGACGTTGGAGAAACCATGGCTAAGGCAGGAGGAAGAAGGTGTGTGGGCTTCACTCGCTTTGTCACCAACCCAAAAAAAATTCAGTGCGTGGCTTCACGCGCTCGTTTTTAAAATTGTGTTTTTTTTAGGTTTTTAAATTAGTGAAATTATAAAAATATCCTTGTCTATGTCGGAAAAACATTTTTTCCTACCTGAAAAACCATTTTTTCCTACCTGAAAAACCACCTATAGGGACCAAAAGATTCAATTTTAGAATGTTACTGGCCAATTAAAGGCAATTTTGACCTCGTGGACCAAAAGAAGTTATTGATGAATATGTAATGGACTAAAAAAATAATTTAGTCTTAATTTTAGGCATGTACTATAAGATTGGCCACCGTACATAAATTAATAGGAGAAAGTCTAAAAAAAACAGTATTTCCATAAGTTTATGGGCACTCCACATGGGATTTTACCTTAAATATTATAATTTTTTAATAAAATTTAAATATTGCATTTTAAAGTTAAAACAAGTATTAATATGTATTTGAGGGTGGAAATATAAAAATAAATGATATAAAATATATTTTTTAAAATTCTAAATTTTGTATGTAACAATGAAGTATACAAGGTAAAAATGGAGTACACAAGTTTATGGACAAGCCGTCTTTCAAGAGAACTACTGAATTAATAGTACGAGGAAATTATGATTAATTAGTTTGATCAGCACATGTTGCATCTGCACTTGGTAATTTCATTAATTTTTCGGATACACAATTGGTAAAAAAAAAATGCTCAACTCGGTGCTTTCACAGTCACATTTTGGATGCGGTTCTGTTGTTAATTTATGCCTTAAACATGTGGGTAGCAAATATGGAATCAATTTTTTATTTTTATTTTTGGTTTGATGTACTCCTCCGTAGGTGATTGGTCTACCTTTGTATGGAATCAAGTGCTGTGTACAATGTGGGTACACTAGCGGTTGAAAATCCCACATTAAAAAAAATTGAAGGTATATAAAATAATGAGTAATAATAAATCCACACTATTTTATATCAATTAATTTAAAATACAAAAATTTATGATTTGTTGATAGTAATGGTTTATCCTTCATTCATTGACAAGGAAGTTGGTACATGTTACATTGTCATGTGCTAGATTATGCGGCTCGACGACTGCTAGTCTATCCATCTTAAGTATTGATAACCTGTGGAACGCCATCCCTAGAGTTATAATTTCCTTAACTAATTGCCTTATATCTGGCGGGATATCTGGGTAATTGATGATATGCCGTAACGCATTTTCACAGTCTGTCTTTATGAGTAGATGTCAATTCCTCTTGTTACTAGCCTGCTTCATAGCCTGGAATATAGCCATTAGCTCAGCCTGGACCGCCGAGGTTGCATGGATGGTTGCTTTTCCTTTCCACCATGCATGTGTGAGAGGCTTTGTGCACCACGCCGCCACTCCTTCTCCATTGCTGCTGCAAAACGCCGCATCTGTAGTGATAATTGTGCTATAATGAAAGATATGGTCTACACACCTATCCTTCTTCAGTCGCATGAGGGTGATGTCTCCCATATTTCTTGTCTCTTTAAGTAGCTCCTCACCTGTATCATTTTGTGGTGTTGTATCTGTGAGATCCAGATCGGGGTCCAGAGTGTGCATGTCCTGAATCCTATCCCTTGTCCTAGCTTTGTTGTCAATCACTATATTTCATCCATTATATGTTTGAATGAAATATGTGCTTGTTGTAGTGTGACAGAGCATCTCGCGCACCAAATACCCCAGATTATAAAACATGCGAGTTCTCAATATTCCTTCTCCGGAGCGATGTCAAACCATTGTAGGATCCATACTCTGAAGGAAGTTGGGATACCTATGCTGAAATCTAAACCCAATCTGATATGCCTCTATATCTTTCTGGCTATGTCGCATTCGAACATCGTATGCTCTATTGTTTCTTCCGCCCTCGAGCACTTTTGGCATTTTGTGGAAAGGATCATACTTCTTCTCAGGAGATTCGCAGCTATTGGACATGTCACATTGATCATTCTCCAAATAAGAAATTTTATGTTTTCTGGGATGTTAGCATTCCATAGAGCCTTCTACAATTTGATTTCTGACTGATTTGCTGGTGGTGTCGTTGAGGATGGGGGTTTATCTCGAATCTTAGCTTCCTTTGTTGTGTGATAACCCGTCTTGACTGAGTATTTCCCTAATGTCTCTTTATCCCATGCCAAATAATCTACATCCCCAAAACTGTGCATCGAGATGTGTATTTTTTGTATTTCCCTGATTGTGGTAGGTGGGAATAGATATATGAGTAGTGGCATCCTCCAGGAACTGTGTGCGTCGATGAGGTCATAGACTTTAAAACCTAGAGATGGGAAGATACTTGCTTCATATTTGATTGGGTTAATCTCATTTGGTATCCAATTCTGTTGAATATCCACTGCCTCACCCGTCACAATCTTCCACTTCATATGAGGTTTGATTAGTTCGAGTCCCCAACGTATTCCTTTCCATTCGTAAGAATCTCCCTGCTTCTGCTTTGTCTGTAGAAAGTCCTGGTTCCTGCAGTGCAAGAACGAACTTTGAGAATGAATATGAAGTTAGACTCTTATAATGTGGACTCACAATATCATATGAAGAAAAATATCAATACTTGCGGAAAAAACGTATTAAAATTTTCTTATTTATAGGTTAGAGAAGATAAAACAATAAGATAATGTATCAACTTTACTTATCAATTAATTTTAAATCAAAGCCCATGGTGAAAATATTAAGGTCATGTTTTATTGAGATTTTTTTTTGCTAAATTGAATCGAATTAAAATTAAACATGATAATATATGTGTATTTTTGGTATATCCATATTTGTATATGATTAGGTTTCCATGGTTTTGCATATTCCCTAAGCAAACTCATATATAAATACATGTTGTCATGATGAATGAATACAAGTCAGTTTTACACAAATATTATACAATTTTATATGGTGTTAGAGCTCAATGGTATCAGCCAAACCTCAGTCTACACATCAAAACAAATCCTCCTTTAACCGCTGGCTGCCCATCCCTGCTTTTCCCGCTGGCCGTTCCCTTCATCATGGGTTTTGACGACATGTTTTCCACCAATTCTATTGTTCTTGATTTTGCTACCTTTGATTAGACCCCCACTCTCAAGCTCCCTGCTCTTCAGTTTAGTCTTGATCGAAACAACTACTTTCTTTGGCATATATCTATCAGATCTGCCCTTGTCGCCTATGATTTGGATGTTTTTCTTGTTCCGGGATTGGCCCCGATGGAGTTCTTTCAAGCCGCTGGTGATTCGTCCAATTCGACCTCTTCGTCAAGCCCTAATTCGGCCTTGGCTCTATGGAAGAAGAAGGATCACTTGGTTTTGTTATGGATTCAATCCACAATTTCTACATCTCTGCTTGCTCATGTTGTTCGTACAAAAACTACCGCCGATGCATGAGTTATTTTGGAGCAGATGTTTTTAAGCAAACTTGCGCCAACTTAATGCCCTTGAAGCATCATCTTCAGACTTTTCCTAAGGGCCCTCTCTCCATTCTTGAATATGTGGAGAAGAAGCATTCTTTTTCTGATTCTCTGGCTGAATGCTCCCACTTCATCTCTGATGATGAGTTTGTTGAATGTGTTCTTCACGGTCTTGATGCTTCGTATGCGGCGTTTTGTACAGCCTTTAACATGCAGCCTAATTTTATTTTGTCGCATCAACTTCTTGGCTTACTTCTCGAGGAAGAAGCTCGTATTCAAGACCAGAATCCAACGACATCAACTTTTTTTGCCAATGTTGCTACACGGACATCCTCAGCCGTGCCAGATTAGGCTCCGGCCTCCTCCAGCGCCTGAATGTTGTGGAATTCCCGACAACTAGACCTTGCCAATCATGCAACACCAATTGTGGACGTGGTCGCAGCTCTTAACCCCATCAGGCGTACACCACCACCATCCATAATCCATCGTCTACCCTGCATAATCCTACATGGTTGTTCGACTCTAGCGCCACCGATCATATTACCTCCGACTTCGACAATCTTTCTGTTCATTCTGATTACTATGGCAATGAAGTTTTACAAGTTGGCAATGGTATGTCTCTTCCCATTACTCATTTAGGTTAATCTATTTTTACTTCATCGCATCAGCCTGTCCATCTCCATAATATCTTATTTGTCCCTGACATCAGTAAAAAATTGTTAAGTGTCTCTCAAATCACTTCTGATTATAATGCTTATATGGTCTTCTTCCATAACCATTAATTTGTAAGGAATCAACAAGGTCAGATGCTCCTAATAGGAACCATTGAAAATGAACTCTAACGTCTCAATCCGCCGAAGTCATCCTCTTCTCTTTCCTGTGTTTTCCTTGGTGCCAAGACCGATCTTCAAAGTTGGCATGAATGTATCATCCATCCTCATGAGTCTTCCCTTAAGAGTCTTATTTCTCATTTTCAATTACTAGTTTCAAAGAATAATTTAAACAGTGTCTGTGAGTCTTGTCAACTTGGTAAAAGTCACTGTCTGCTTATCTCTCATGTTCATGAACCTAGTCCGGTTCCTTTTGATTTGTTGTGCTCTAAAATAAAACAATTTCAGTCTGACTTGGGGGAGGGGTGAGTTTCGCAATGTTTCCACTTATCTACAATCTCAGGGTATTGATCATCATGTGTCTATTCTCCATACTCAGCCTCAGAATGGTGCTGCTGAGCGTCCTTACCGAACTATCGTCGAAAAAGGTTTATCTCTCCTCTCTAGAGTTCGGCTACCCACCTCCTTTTGGGAACATTCTTTTCACACTTCTGTCTATCTTCACAATCGTACTTTATCCCCCAGTCCTAGTCATAATCTCCGTAAGTCACTCCATAACAAGCTTCCTGACTATGATTTTTTTTAAAAAAAAATTGGTTGTCTATGTTATCCATTCCTTCGTCCCTATCTTTCTAATAAACTTGAGTATCGATCTTCTCCGTGTATTTTGATTGGTTATAGTTTTAACTATAAAGGTTACCTATGTCTTCATGTTCTTACCAATCAAGTCTATATTGCTAGTCATGTAATTTTTTATTAGTCCACTTTTCCTTATCTGATCACCTTTATCCCACATCATATGCCTCTCCTTCTACGTTATCATATATGCCCTTATCTCTCCTTCAACTAGCATCCATCGTACCCTCTCTTGCACTCCTTCCGCCTCGGACTCCTCCCGATCACCCTGTACCCACGTTTGCCCCACCTGAGCACCACCCACTGCCCATCTTCTCTCCCGGTCGACCGCCCTCTTCTGCCCAGATCTCCAATCAGTCCTCACCGAGCAGCCCACGGTCCACCCGCACTCCCGACCAGTCCTAGCGGCAGGCTTTTTCCTCTTCCTCGGATGGTTCCTCCTTCGCTAATTCCTCCTCTCCAATGGCGAGCTCGATGTGTCTGCCCCACCTGAGCTCGCCGGCTCTCCCCTTGCCGGCCGTTGATAGTTCCACTGCCTCCAGCCATGAATCAGGTCAGCATTTCCCTATACTCCCTCCTTCTGTTCCTTCGTATTTTTGGGCTGCAGAGAACAACCGCCACTCTATGACCACCTGTGACCAATCCAATCATCTAAAGCCCAAAATTCTTCTATCTACCAAGCACCCTTTACCTCCTTCTGTCTCCCCTTATACTGAGCCAAACACTTTCTCCCAGGCTTCTAAAATCCCTGAATGGAAAAATGCTATGCCAGTTGAATATGATGCCCTTATGCGTAATGGGATGTGGGGGCTTGTCCTGCCTCATCGTAATGCTAACATTGTTGGTTGTAAGTGAGTTTACAGGATCAAACGCAAACCTGATGGTTCCACTGAGCGGTATAAGACGCGTATCGTTGCCAAGGGTTTCACACATGAAGAGGGTGTTGATTATATTGATGCTATCAGCCCGGTGGTAAAGCCTACTACAATTCGTCTTATTCTTACCATTGCGCTCACTCTTAATTGAACCATTCGTTAGGTGGACATTAATAATGCTTTCTTAAATGGTGATCTATCTGAGCAAGTGTATGACTTAGCCCCTGGCTTTCTAGACCAGTCTTGTCTGTCCTATGTTTGCCTTTTGAAGAAAGATCTTTACATTCTTAAACAGGTACCTCGTGCTTGGTTTACGAAACTTCGTCTTTTTCTTCAGCATTATGGGTTTGTTTCCTGTAGGTCTGACACTACACTCTTTATTCTTCACTATGGAAAGCTTGTGTTGTATCTTCATGTTTATGTGGATGATCTGATTACTATGGTTCTTCATCGACTGCCATTACCAAGTTTCTTGCGCAATTGAATGCTGGTTTTGCTCTTCGTGATCTTGGTCCTTTGCATTATTTTTTGGGCATTCAGTTCAATTGCTCAAAGGATGGTGTTGTCCTGTCTCAGCAAAAGTACATTTTCAATTTACTAGACTGTAGCAAGATGGCCGGCACGAAGCCCATAGAGTTTTCGGCCGAGCCTGCTTCGCGACTCGTGCAGTCTGGTGACCCTCTTCGTGATCCGCATTTTTGCCGTAGCATTGTTGGTGCTTTGTAGTATGTTACCTTCACCCGCCTGAGATTTCTTATGTTGTTAATCGGGTTTGTCGTGAAGTGCATTTTGAGGTATCTCAAGGGCTCTGTTTCGTCTGGTCTGCATTTTCGGCCTTGTACAGATCATCGACTTGTTGCTTATTCTGGTGCTGGTTGGGCCTCTGATGGTGATGATTGTCGTTCTCAGCATGGTTTTGCTATTTATTATGGTGGTAATCTTCTCAATTGGTCCTCTAAAAAACAACATGTTGTGGCTAAATCCAGTTCGAAAGCTGAATATCGGGTTATTACGCTCGTTTTGACTGAACTTATTTGACTCCAGCAGCTGCTGCATGAACTCCAGGCTCCACGTTACCTCCGCCTATTTTGCTGTGTGACGATCTCAATGCTACGTATATGTCGGCTAATCTGGTTTTCCATTAACGGTATAAGCACATTAAGATTGATTATCATTTTGATAGTGAGCAGGTTGATGATGGTTCTTTAGTGGTTCGTCATGTTCGTTCTCTTGATCAGATTGCAGACATTTTTACTAAATCTGTTGGTACTGCTCGCTTTGCTACGCTTTGGTCTAGGCTTCATGTCGCTCCACCTCCATGAGCTTGTGGGGGTTATTGGAATATATGTGTATTTTTTTTGTATATTCATATTTGTATATGATTAGGTTTCTATGGTTTTGCTTATTCCCTAAGCAAACTCTTGTATAAATACATGTTGCCATGACGAATGAATACACGTCAGTTTTACACAAATATTATACAATTTTACATATATGAATATAAAAAAATATTAATTTAAATATTATTAATTCAAAATTTAACTAAAACAATATTTAATTGAACTGGAGAAAAATAACACCTAACCACATGTATTAAAAAAAATTGTAACCCAAATTTATTTTTTCTTTTAGAAAGAGACCAATTATAGTCACAATAAAAGTTGGAAGTACATATAAGGAAAATGAATCGAACCCTACAGTTTTTCCACTGTCCACTTTCATTTAATGCATACCTAGCCAAAATGATTCACACTTATCTTCTAATGTCGGGGCGTTTATACATGGATCCACCTTTTCTCTTAGCTTTATTTTATATAATAGTTAGAATTTAAAGATAGTAAAGGAGCATTTAGTTACACCTCAATGTTAAATGTTGTTTTTGTTAATTTATGTAAAGACTCTTGTTTGAAAGAAGTATTTCATACTCTGTCGTATTGGATTAGTTTTCTTGTCAGCATTAACATTTAGCTACATTTTTATATGCACATTAGAGTAATAATTTATTACATTTAAAATGGGACAAAGTTTTGAGAAAGATCATCTTATCATAGGTATATGGACGGAAAGACGAGATTTAATTAGAATAATATGAAATTAAAGGTTTATACTCTGCAGTAACAACTAGTGATACATTTGAGTTTTGATTAAAAAACATTACTCATATTTTGAATAAAACATATTAGTATACAATAAATATGTAATGTGTTAGCGTGTGAGTTTACCCAAATAGCTTACCGCCCGAATTTGGTCCAAATTTTTATTGTTTTAATCCGCAATTAATTTTTCATCTTTCTAGAGTAAAATTGTACTTTGATCTTCCAATATTTTATGGAAATACCGTCTTTCAAAAGACCGTTATATGAAATAAGTGGAAATAAATTGCTTAAAAATTAAAGACTTGTACTTTATTTTCGGATGACTTTTATTTGAAAAATTTATGTGAGTCTTTTTCAGATTCAGTGAAGGTATGGAAAGTACACCCATAATAATAATTAGTGGAATTTTCATATAATTTAACAATTCTATGATAGAATAGTCAACTATATATTGTCATATATATTAAAGATAAAAAATTTAATAAAAATTATAATATCGCACTCATTAATATCAACTAGTTACTAGCGAAAATCATGAACATCTTAACATGAAAAGAAAACACATCTGAAAAATCTACCATGTTAATTAGGGGTATGCAACCTCTGCAATACCACGAATGAACAGGTCATCAATCAAATCCAATAAACTGTACTTCCTTCCTTTCGTTGGATTTGACACCATAATCTTAATTATTTGGATTTAGGTGAATGAAATAAGTGAAAAAAATTAAGTTTTAAAAAAATAGAATAATGAATTAAAGTTGAATGAATCTTACAAATAAAAAGTGCATCATACCTATAGAAACAACTTTAAAAGAATGTGTCAAATCCAGAGGAAGTACGTGTCATCCAACTCTAATAAAAACAAATCCCACATTATCATGTTGATAATACTCTACACCTAATGAAGGGGAGGAGAATCACCGCACTTATTAATGAGAGAAAACTCCACGTAGCGTAACTTATTAAATGAAAGACACAAAAATTCATATATAATATAAAGCAGAAATAAAAATTAATTTTTTTATAAGGGACGGAATAAGATGATGGAAATTAATGAAGACGGATTTTTAAAAAAACATGTACACTTGTCATATAACTTGAGCATGAAGCAACATTTACGAGAAAATTAGGCAAATCCCTTGCCATTATTAGCATTAAAATTTTGGTATTAGCATCAAAATGGAATTTGAGTTTGTTCATTGATGGAGGGCCCGATATGGAGATCTGAATCAAATCAAAGCCAGTTTGTTCACACGTGTTAAATAAGGTAAAAATGGGGATGTATTAGTGCTGAGAAATGTTGATGTTAGGTGTTTAGAGACAGGCTTGTAAGATAACTGAGATGCTAATAGCAAGCTCAATAATCCCTCCGTCCCAACCTATGCTGCATAGAATTTATTTTCGATTAAAGATACCAAACTTTGACCATATATTTGAATTGGTATATGAACGATAATTTTATCGTATGAGATATGGTTAGATTAGTCGTAACATGTAGTTTCTGAATATCAAATTTTTGTGTATTATTATTGTTCGTAGCTACACATATTTACAGTCAAACATATTTATTGGAGACCGTGAAAAGATTCTGTGCAGGATAGGTTGGAACTGATGGAGTAACAAAAAAGAAATAAAAAAAATTAATCCGCTCCGCCAGCTCTAGCACCACCTTCTTCCCCACCCATCTTTAGCTCCACCTCCAAAACCCACCCCATAAGCCCCTACCTCCTTGTAACCTTACCCACACCACCACGCCATCAGAGCGAACATTGTGCCACTGGTGAAGGGAAGAGAGCACCGTGCCTTCTCCCGATGGTAGAGAAGGCATTATGCTTTCAGAGAGGGCCACGGGCGATCAGAGACGGGGAGAGGGAGTCGGCGGCGAGGAAGGGGAAATAAATTTGACCTGTTTTTGGGCGGGAGAGGGAATGGGAGGAGAGAGGCAGTAGACGTGGAAATGGGAGGAGAGAGGGTTAAGATTGTCTTTTCCTCTTTATTTTTAATTCAAGGGTATAATGTTCATTTCACTTATTTTTTGGCCAATTTGACAGTTGGCATTTTGGTTAATGAAGTACATGGTTAGATTTGCATTTTCAAAATTTACAAGGCTATATCTGCACTTACGAACAAAATATAGGGTTAAAAATGTACTTTTCTCTTAAAGTGTTATATTACTATTTCCGTCTATATTAGAACTTCTAATTGCATTTAGCTCAATCTTTAATACAAGCTGATTTGATAATTTTTTGTTGGATGAGTTTGGTCTAAATTAGAATTTTAGGTGAATAGTGTGGCGCTTATCTTATGTGGCACTAATAAGTAATCACGAGGGTGTTTTAGGAAATTTTTTATGACACACAATTGAGAGAATAAAAGGGAAAAGAGAGAGATTACTGCAGTGAAGGAGTATGTTCTTTTCTTCCTATCACACCATTTTCATTTTACATGCACAAATTTCTGCAATGAAACCATAATTTTACATTTGGATTAATGAGGTTTTATTCTTTCAAGCTGATATTTTATTAAATTTTAAATTAAAAACACAGCATGAAAAAGTGATCATAACTAATCTAATTAATATTAATCTGAAATTTTATGAAACTTAACCATACTAGATTGAATTAAATCAAAAATAAATTGAAAAGAATTAATCATAAGTCTTTCACTGAAATTAAAGGCAAAGTCTTGGGAAAGACTTATGGAAAGACGGGGTTTAATTCGAATAATAAAAGGTAAAAGGTCTTAGTTGTAACATTAAAATTTTAATATGCAACATGTAGTAGTTATAAAATTTATAACCCGATTCATGCAACCCAAAAATTTTATCTTCATTTCTTCTAATTTACACTTTAAACCTTGGTCTTTTCATGACTTATGGAAAGACCGTCTTTCAAGAGACGCACTCGAAATTAAAAACAAAATATATAGATCTGCAAATTAAAACATTGCTTATAAAAAGCAAGAATTACCGTTCTCTAACCGAGTTTTTCATGTTACGAGTGAAAAGTTACGGTAACCCAGGTCAAAGACTTGTGGATCAACGTCAGACGTTGAAGTGTGAAATTACTGTTCTGAAACAAGAAATAATTGGGGTTTAAAGGAAAATGTCTCCGTACTTTGAGGACTAGTCTAGCTATTTGAGAATTGTTTATCTTTAATTTGAACTGCATTTTGACTTTATTCCAAGTTTGTCTCTTTTTTCTCAGCCGCTTGATGTGCTTGATGATGACTACAATTCTCTACTACCACAAAGCACCAACATTTTTAGCAATAAATAAAAATAAAATACTAATCATTTACTTTAGTTACAAGACAAATAAATATTAAGTAAACTGCATAATTTTTATTTAATAAATTAAATATTAGACTAATACGAATGGAAAATGGAAAAATTATATTCAAAGAAGAATATGTGAGAATGCTCTACACTCTTCTCAGAAACATATTCCAAAAATGATAAATATACAAATGTAGCGGTAGGGCTAATCATGCTGATCTGCGGGTTGACCCCGTTGGGACGGGTCAGCTGTCCCGCTTCAAATTAACTCAAAACTTATAGTTAAATATGTTGAGTTAAATTTTCATAGTTTTGGATTCTATCGGGTCAGGTTATACTGGGTCATGAGTCGATTAAAATTGAACCAAATTATAGTAATTTTTTAATAATTTATCTAAACAAAATGGAAAATTTTAAAATATATGAATACCTAAATAATAAATAAAAAATTTCATAATTTCATATCATGTAGGATAAATTGTATTAAAATAATTTTTTAATAATTTTTTAAAAAAGAAAATGAGGTAAAATTACAAATGGATCGATTTGAATCAAAATTCAACCCGACCCATTTTGACCAGACCAACTTGACTCAAACGAGACATTGATCAAATTCAATCAAAATGGGTCAGATGAAAATGAATTGCATCAGGCCGGATCAATCAATTTGAGCACTCGTAGCGGAGTATATTAAACTATTTTTAGTTACTAAACCTGGTCTCCTATTATTGTAAGGGTAAAAGTGATAGATATAATTTAATGAAATTAAAATAGTGTTGGGTGAATCTCTACTTATAAATAAAATTGATTTATTTAGAAAGTAAAATTAAAAATATCTATGCCTTTTTTTCTCTTTTTTTTTAAAAAATCTGTTTTCAAAAGTACATGCTTATAACTGCACCGAACACATTCTAAATATGCGTATTTTAAGTTATATAAAACTCAACAATCAATCCATGGTTATTTATGTAAGTAAATTTTAAAAATTGTCATTAACTTGTTAATTTAGACACCAACCCATATCTAATCCTACTAAATCAATCTTTTCTATTTACCAATATAAGGACGACATTGCAACTATGAAATCTAATAATGTACAAAGATGCATAATCTGCAAACAAAAGGAATAACAATAATGCGCCAACCCATTGCCCCAAACCAAAGATAAAACAATCCTAGCTAATCACTTTCACCATTCCTCCGAATTCCCAAGAAAATACAAACCCTTTTCGAACTAGCTAGAAAAAGAAACAGTTATTATAATAATAAAGAGGAAAGTACATATGCATTTCATCCCCCCACCCCCCAAAATAATGACACTTTTTTTTACCAATATTTTTTTAAAAAACATTCACATCCCCTATTTTTTTTAAAGTGTACATATACCCTTAGTTTATTGTTTGTGCACATATACCTATCATTTTTTTAAATATTGATCTCCGACTATAGAAGCATATGTACATTTTCAAAAAATCGAGAGGGATGTATGTCCACTTAAAAAAAAATGAAGGAGATGTGCAATAAACAAAGAGCTCAGAAATATAAATGCATTTTACCCAGAAAAAATTAAAAAAACTAAAAAAATGATAAGACATACTTCCTTTGTTCCAGCCTATTCTGCATATAATCTTTTCACGATTTTCAATAAACATATTTGGCTGTAAATATGTGTAGTTATAGACAATAATGACACACAAAAACTTAATAGTTAGAAACTACACGATGAATCTAATAATATCTCATATGATAAAATTATTATTCATACACCTATTCAAATTTGTGGTTAAAGTTTAGTATTTTGGACCAAATTTTTTTTTTTTTTGCAGAATAGGACAGAACGGAGGGAGCGGTAGAAAGTATGCAGGTTATGAAAATGAAAGGCAATAAAAAAAATTAAAAAAAATAAAAGGAAAGAAGTAGGTCGGTTCCTTGCAGCCAACGTATGTGTAGGTTTAGGCTGGGACTGAGGTTCGGAATTTGTTTATGTATGACTTTGAAAGGATAAGAACAACCCCCTAGGCCCAACCCTTTTCCCCTCTCTCTCCTCTACAAGTAGCCTACATTTCTCCTTCCGCCTCCACTTTTCTCAACCCTCTCCTCTTCTCCGCCATTCTTTCTCTCCCCACTTTCTTCTCTCTAGAACGCACAAACTGAATTACCCACTCTCACACACTGCTCCCAATTTGAGCCCATCTTTGTTGGAAAAGCCATCATTCACACACATTCGCATTGCCCAATCTTCAAGCTGGCGATCGAGAATCAAGAATCCGCTGTCCGTGAGATTAAGCCCAAAAGCCGGCGAATCATGGTACCCTTTTGCATTCCATCATCTGGGTCTCCTTCATTTTGTTCATATTCTGGTCCGTTTTTGTTCCCCTGTTTTCTCAACTCTTTTGAAATTTGAACGGTTTAGGGTGCTGGAGGGCCTGACGAGGACGATAATCGCTGGCCGCCGTGGCTGAAGCCCCTTCTGAGGGAGCAGTTCTTCGTGCAGTGCAAAATGCACGCCGATTCCCACAAGAGCGAGTGCAATATGTACTGCCTGGACTGTATGAACGGCCCTCTCTGTTCAATCTGCCTGAACTATCACAAGGAGCACCGCGCGATTCAGGTGGGTTTTTGTTCCCGTTCGTTGTTTGATTGAGACTGTGCCGTAATCGTTTGAATTTCCGGTTGATCAACGGCGTTGACTTTGCAGATAAGGAGGTCCTCGTACCACGATGTGATCAGGGTGAATGAAATTCAGAAGTATCTGGACATCTCCGCTGTTCAGACATACATTATCAACAGCGCCAAAGTCGTGTTTCTGAACGAGAGGCCTCAGCCCAGGCCGGGAAAAGGCGTGACCAACACCTGCGAGGTTTGCGAGCGCAGTCTTCTCGATTCCTTCCGGTTCTGCTCGTTGGGATGCAAGGTATAATTACTTCCGTCGATATCTTGAATTCAAATTGCATTTAAACCGTTGATTGGGATTGTGGTAAATGGTAATATCTATTAAAATCTCGTTGAAGATTGGTTCGAATTTAATGCTGATGGCATTTCGGTCAATTTCTCCCAGATTGTGGGGACAACAGGGAATTTCCAGAAGAAGCACCACCTCCACCACCAGAGGGCAGCCGCCGCAGGCGGCGGCGCGTATGATTCAGAGGACTCGTACAGCAGCAGCAGCAGCCGCCACCAGGGTGGCGGCGGAGGTAGGTTTCAGAGCTTTACTCCATCAACGCCCCCTCCAACTTCTGTGAATTACAGAACTGCCAAGAGAAGGAAGGGTATTCCCCACAGAGCCCCCATGGGAGTTGCAGTGATCGAGTACTAGTAGTGTTGCTATTTACTAATACCCCCCTGCTTTTGTGTCTAAACTAGCCTCTAAACCCCTCAACTATACACCTGTTAGTCTGGTCCCTGCCTGCTCCAAAACATTATGTGCTTTTCATCCCTCAAAAAGGCCAATGTCTGGAGTTTGCTCTGTACATAGAAGCAGCAGAAGCATCTACTAATAGTGAAGTGAAGTGAAGTGAAGTGAAGAAATACTAGGGCTGTAGTGGGAACTAAGTTAAGAATGGAGGACTCAAGTGGGAAATTAGGGAAAATAATAATATTATGAATGTCCAAAAATACAGTGGCTTGAAGTTTGAAGTAAAGGAAGTGCTTATACATAAGTTTTTTTTTTTTTATTTCCCTCTTTTTACCTTATAGTTTGGGTAAAAAGGAAAAGCATTGTAAATATTGTCTTGTGGTAGAGCTAGATTTCGCATGGCAGAAGTGTACTCTTTTTCTTTCATCAGAATAGTTGCTGTGCTGTTCATCTGTGGAATGTGAAATAAATGAGACGGCAATAATACTATTATGGTATCCTGTGGGGCTTTTTGTAATTATCTCATTTTGGATGGTTTGTACTGCTATATCGGGAAAGTTCCTTGGACGGTCGTCGAGGCGGCGGGGCCACACGTTGGCCGCCCCGTGTGAGTGGCGAGTGGGAAAGGCGGTATTGATGCCAACACGTGTCGGGCTGTGGTTGGGCGGTGTGAAGCTAGGTGTCTTGGTTCGCGGAATCATGCATTAGGTCAGCCGCCCCCCAGAAAATATAGTGCGGTTTCTTGGTGGAGGGGTTTTGAAGTACCTTAGTGGGGTGTTGATTGATTTTGGACCGTACGATCGGGATTTCGACGATGGGGATTTGTTTTGGTGCGTATTGAGTGGGTTGGTTCTTGTGTGGCCTCGTTCGTGCTTTCGTGGTGTATTAAAAAAATTAAATATTTTGATTGTTTTTTCCTCTTCAATACAGGGTCCATTCCATTAGAGGTCAACTCCCATTTTGTACTCCCTCTGGTCCTTAATAATTGGCCTCCTTTAAATTGGCACCAAGTTTTTTAAAAAGTGATGAAGGTTATATTGGGAGAGTAAAAAATGAGTTGAGTGGATAAAAATAATTTAGTATTTGTCAAAAAAGAAATGAGTTAATATAAAAAAAATTATCCAAAAATAGAAAGTAAGCCATTATTAGAAGATCGGAGAGAGTACTAATTTTTTTGTATGGTCTTGTTATTTATTACTTTGCTAGCAAGTTAATTTAGTTACCAATAATAAATTAGTTCAGTTTAGATCCGTTCATTTGAAATATATATACTCCTTTTGTTTTAAAATTAGGTTTTTATTATCTTTACGCCCACACATTTATGTGGTAAGCAAAATTGGAATTGAAATAAGTGGGTTAAATTTCAACAACAAATGTCAATCGAAATCAAAATTTAATTTTGGAATGGACAACAATTAAAAGTACAGTATAACTTTATTCTCGGATGGATAGTAGTTAAATTACGAATGGAATTTCGATGTATTTACACGAGAAATTAGTTTAAATAATATTCACTTTATCTTTTAAAACCCTTTATTTTTTTTTCATTTATACCATGAAATGATGCATTTTTAAAAAAACGTTTACAGTATATCATTTGAAATTAGACTAGTATTAAAATGGTTCCATAAAAAAACACATTTTCAGCACATAAATTTAAAAGTTGCGCAAATACCGATTTTCATATCCTATCCCATGCTGATGGGTTTTTATTAGAACCACGTTGATCCAATCATAAAACTAATTGGTACTATTTAACGATAATCCATGATCGCATATATTGAGTTACAACTCTTTCAATCGCTATGGTTGGACTCTCTCTAACAGATTTCTATACTAACTATTTTGAACGAATTAATCTAATATTTGATATATTCCCCTGTTTTTTCTTTTATGACACCGTAGGTTTAGGTGGTTGGATGTGGGTGAATAAAATGAGTGGATGAAATTGAATGTAGAAAGTAAAAGTAGAATGAGTGGATGGAATTGAAATAATCTTGTCAAAAATAGAAATAGTGCCAAATAATAAAAAAAAATTTATAATAAGTGCCGTAAATAACAAAAACAGAGGGAGCAATGACTTGTTCTTCCGTTTCACTAAGAATATCGGACTCCGCCGGTAAATAAGAAAATGATTTAGACATTGATTGGTTGAAGTGGTCTTAGTTGTGTGAGTTAGGATTTTGGAGCATAGTCTTTGGTATTGATGGGTGATGCGATGTTGGTTTGCAAATTTGCCAAGTCATTGTCCAAACAAGACCTTTGTGAGTGTTTCTTCGGTTTTTGTCTAGATGCCTAAAGTCGTACTCAATCGAAGTGGCTTACGATAAATTGTGAAGTAATTTTGTGAAGAAATTAGGACTCTCCTTGGTTGCTTAACATTGTTCCCAAACAAAAATGCACAATATTTAAAAAAATAAAATAAATGGTAGAAATTGTATTGAGATTGTAAAAAGTAAATTGAGTGAGTATAAATAATCTAAATTTTCCTCAAAAGGGCAGGAGTCATTGTTAAGAAATTAAACAAAAAAAAGAAAGGAAGCCAATGTAAAAAAAATTGGAGGGAATACGTGAAACTTAAGGGCTTGTTTGGTCAAATAAGAAAGTAGTTGGGTTTTGTGGGCACGTGAGACATGCATTGGCCATGATATGGCTCATGGAACATGCATTTTCCAAACAAGAAATTGAGGACAAATGGGGAAAAAAAAGAAATGTGATTGATATGGTTGAAGGGAGAAACGTGTTGAAAGATATATCTCATATCAATTTTTTATAAAGATAATGAGTATTAATATATAAGGTTTTTAATCACCTCCATGGAGCTTTTAAGATGGAATCTTAAGCCTTAAAAAATCATGAAATTAACAAATGACATCGTGCTTTTTTCTTATCCAAGGTGAAATTGTAGTCTTGAAACATTACAATGTATGAATAAATGAGATAGGTTCAGTTAGTTTCAATTTAGTTCAGTTAAAAAATATAATTATAAAATTATTTACATGAGAAGTCATTCTAATTTCAAATTAGTTTCACCCGTGATTATATGTAAACTACATTGTTAGTAAATTAGAATCATGAATGAGATCAAGCGTAAATATTAAACTATAATTCATTTTTTAATCTATCTGAATGAACTCTGCGTAATACTGATTAATAACACCAAAAGAGAAATAATTTATATATAAATAATTATTAATAGCAACTATATCATTCCAACTCAATTGAACTAACTCGAAAAGAACCACGCCTAACATTATATACGTGTGAATGCAGAATGCTTGCCCAGTCATTCAAAGCCACGTTTAAAATTAAAAGGGGGGAAATAGATTCCTATATAATGTATCTTGTGGGTATGATTACAATCACAATATTACACCCTTATTTTCTACACAATTCCCAATTGCGAAACAACTTCTTTTAGAGGCCCATTTATAATTTATGAAAGCATAATGGCCACATTTGTGAATGTTTCTTGCTGATATCGAGCCAAATTAAAGGGAATCCGTACATACTCCCAATAATTCAATCTGGGCTCTGATACCATGTTAATTTTCAAGATTTCTTGGGTTTTCATCTTAAAACCAATTGGTACTAAGTGGATGTGACCCAATACCTCATTATTTTTGTACAAAACTAATGTGGCATATATCTTTCAACATTTGCTCTCAATATTTGTTTTTTTTCTCAACGTTATTTTACATTTAAAATTTATGGAATTAACAGTGATTCTCTACTTAATTCTTACTCCTTCTATCCCAACTGTATTTGCACAAGTACTATTCATTAAGTCAAAATTAGTTAGTTTGAAAAGTAAAAACCGAGTAATATATAAGATAATATATTATCACGTAGAATTTTATTAGAATCGTCGTAACATCTATTTTCATAAAAATTAACTTTTTATTATTTTTATATATATTCAAATAAAAATATTAATAATAAAAAATAATATTCAACACAACTGGGACGGAGTGGGTACCTCATTTGAACCCATAATGTATCAATATCAAATGATGGTAAAGCGCAGGGCTGGTATGCGAGGTTTGCAGACGTTTGTTCCACTTGGAAAATTTTTTTTCCCGAGTTCTGAGTCACATTCTGTTTGATCAGTTAAAATAATAAAAAGCGAGTATATTCGTGAACATAGGCAACACATTTGATGAATAATGTTAAACATATCTTCTAATATTTTATTGTCTTAAACAGCACAAGGGATTAATTTTCCGACATATATACTCCCTCCGTCCAACTAGATATATTTACTTTTTTTAAGTTAAACTTAAAAAATTTGAACATAAATATAAATTATTATATACATATGATATAATATATATTTTTTTATTATGGTGCATTGATATCACATCAATGATGATTACAACAACAAACCAAAGTCTAACAGGAATATGATTCTAACTCTATAAGGAAACTACAATCTATAACTAATTCTATAAGGAAACTAATTCTATAAGGTAACTACCATCTATAACATTTCCTACAAGGAAAGAGTTTCTATTTCCTTTACACCCTCTCTCAAGTTGGAGCATGATGACAAGAATGCCCAACTTGCAAAGAAGATTATGAAATTGCTAATCATTAAAAAAAATTGAAAAAATTTCTCAGTAGGGGTAGAAGTAGTAGCAATAACAGTAACAGTAGCAGCTGGTAGAGCAGTATTCAAATTCAGTAAGAACAATATTTGTAGGAGACCATTCAAGGTAATTCTCTTGACCCTTCAGGATGGTAAGTGCAATAACCAAACCAGGTCCGTCAGAAGAGCCAATGAAGCAGGGGTCAGTCGACAAACGACCAACATGTACAGATATCTTAGGGCCAGATTGCAACTGCAACAGTTTCAGTAAAGTTGCAATTACCTCACAGCCATTCATGTTCTGAAGCGCAGTAGCCTTAAAACCAGCATTAGCACGGGCTTGTTCTTCGGGATTACTTTCGGAGGCAGACGTAGTGCAAAATCAGGTACGGATCAGCAACAGGTGCATCAACCGGAGGATCGAATCGATGGCGCCGCGTGACAGGAACGTGGCGGCTCGTGAGCTTTGGGATCTGCACGTGTGACTTAACGCATAGATCGATCAGATCAGGAGATGCAGCACATGGATTACCATGGCCAGATGGTAGCGGTGGCAATTTGTGAACGTCTGAATGGAGAAGACGACTACGGCTGTGCAACGGCGCGTGGATCGACGCGCAGCTTGACTGTTGCGGTGGTGGCTCGGAAAGGCACATAATATTTTCTTAGGGTTTCAGGATTTTAATCTATGATACCATGATAAAATATAAAAGACATTATTATTATGCATTGATAACACATCAATGACCCATCTCATCAATGATAATGATTACAATATATAGGGCTACAACAAACCAAAGTCTAACATGATTATGATCCTAAGTCTATAAGTAAACTACCATTTATAACTAATTCTATAAGGAAACTACCATCTATAACCTTTCCTAAAAGGAAATAGTTTCTATTTCCTTAACAACATAATAAAAATATCATGTGATATATTGTTAGATTCATTTTAACATCAATTTTCTAAATATCAATTTTATATGTGGAAGTGTTATATATAGTTAGTGATATTGACGGTCTAACATGATGATTGAAGACCATAAAAAAGTAAATATGCTATTACTAGTGGACGAAGGGAGTATTTTCGTTGGCATGAAATATTTGTACTCCCTCTATTTGTTCATATATATACTCCCACTGTCCTAGGTTAAATTACACAGAATATTTTTCATGCTCACCAAGAAACTTGTTTAATCGTTGATATGTTTAACTACGTATAATAACGGTAAACAAAAAGTTACTTTTCAGAAACTACTTGTTACGACGAATGCAACCATTTAACATATGATAGTATTATTGTTTATATATTTATTCAAATATGCGGTCAAAGTTGGACAATAAATAATGACATAAACTGAAGTGTGCAGTTTAACCTGGGACGATGGGAGTAAGTATTTTGAAAGACTAAATTATTTTTTTAGTCCCCTACAAAGTATCTTATACCATCTTTTGGTCCCCATTTGCAAAACAACCCTTAGACGGTACCCAACACTTTCAAAACAATTTGTTTGGTCCCTAAAGATGGTGTTCAGAGAAAGTCAACGGTAAAATTGGTCCAAATATGTAAAAAGACCATTATACCCCTGAGTTTTAAAAAATAAAAAAATCTCTGTCTTCTTCCCGTCTTCTTTGCCGCCTCCACCTTTGTTTGAATTTAGAACTCGCCGGAGCTCGCCGTTGTTGGAATCTGGAACGATTTCTTCTTCCTCCTCCTCGTCGGAACTCGCCGGCGACGAATCAGTACCCTGCCGATGGGTACTGATTTATTCTTCGAACGATTTCTTCTTCGTCCTCCTCCTCGTCGGAGCTCGCCAACGACGAATCAGTACCCTGGCCGCGGGGTACTGATTTCTTCCTCGAACGATTTCTTCTTCCTCGAATGATTCAATTTCTTCTTCTTCCCCCTCCTTCGTCTTCTTTGCGTCTCCTTTCGCCGCCGGTTTCCTCGTGCTCGAGGCTCGAAGGCTCAGGACGAAGTTGTCAGAAATCCCCACATTCGGTCTCGAGGGCTCGAGGCAAGAGGTTCGAGGGATCGAGGCAGGAGGCTTCGAGGGATCAAGGCAGGAGGCTTCGAGGGCTTGAGGCAGGAGGGCTCGAGGCTTGAGGCTTGAGGACTCGAGGGCTCATGATGAAGTTGTCGAAAAAAAAAAATTTAATTGGGATTTTTAATTGAAATTATTTTAATTTGCAAAATTACCATTATACCCCTGGCTATACCGGAAAACTATTTAGTCTTACCTGAAAACCACCTTTGGGGATAAAAAAAATATTTTAAATTTATTGGGTATCGTCTAAGGGTTGTTTTGCAAATGAGAACCAAAAGATGATATAAGATATTTTGTAAGGAACCAAAAAAACAATTTTATCCTTTTGGAAATATAAACTTTCCTTTCTTTGTTCATTTGGAAGAAGAACCTTTTGTAACTTTTGAAGTGATTCTTTTTTTTTTATTCTTTGCGTTATTCAAACACAGAATTTTAGAATTATATCCCCAGACACCTGCCACCAAACTGGTATGACGTTTCGAAACGTGGAATTGACTTGAGAACTATTCGAGTATCCTTCTCCAAATAATTGATAAAAAGATAAGAAGTCTTTTTTTATACCAATAAAAAAAAATAGAGTCTAAAATACTAATTAGTTAATCTGATAATTAAAATTCTTTCTGATCAACAAGAATATGACGTATCTACATTAATGAATTTAATAAAGACTAAATTATTTTTTTGATCACTTACATATTGTGCAATACATTCTTTTAGTCCCTAAAATCAATACCGCGTTAGTTTAGCAATTAACATATTGAGATTGTTTGTTATAGTCCCTAGATATGGTTTTCAGGTAAAACTAAATGATTTTTCGGTATAGTCAGCGATATTTTTTTCATTTTACTAATTAAAATATTTTCAATTAAAAAATATTTTCATTTTCTTTTCTTCGGAGCAACAATCGTTGTTTCCTTTTCTTTCTCCGAAGCAACAAATGCCGTTTCCCTTTCTTTCTCCGGAGTGAAGTGGAGTCGCCGAGAGCTCAAGCTCTAGCGGCGGAGCTGGCGCGGCTGAGGGGTGGCGTCGAAAAATCTATTGGCACATATTTGAACGGTGGAGACCTGGTGCAGATCTAGACGGTGGAGACCAGCGCTGAAGGGTGGCGCCAATCTGGACCGGTGGAAACTGGTGGAAATCCTTCTGATTCCTGTGAGCTAATGAAGAAGACAAGATCTTCATCAAACAAAATGACGTCATTTTTTTTATAAATGAAACAACGTCGTTTTGTTTAATGAAGAAACAAAAACATAAAAATTGAAAAATGGGATTAAAACCATTTTGGCCCAATTACTTATCTCCTTCCTCGTAAACCCTATTCTCTTCTTCCTGCCACACCGCCGTCTACCCTCGCAGCATTGCTGTACACCGGAAGAAGACGAAGATTCTCTGTGGAAGAAGACGGGTCTTCGGGCAGGCTTCTTTGTGGAAGAAGATGAAGATTCAAAATTCATCTTTGGGCTACTCTGCGGGCAGGCGTCACTGTGGGAAATGAAAAATAAATAGTGGAGGTTGGCAGGTGGTGAAGGAATGGTGGACGGAGGAATGATGGACGGACCGGGAAATGGAGGTCGGCGAAGGGTGATAAGTGGAGACCGGCAGGAAATAAGAGGTTTTTTTTTGGTTTGTTTTAAACTCAGGGTCATAATGGTATTTAGAAGATTTTGACCAATTTTACCATTGACTTTACCTAAAAACCACTTCTGGGGACCAAACAAATCAATTTCAATATGTTAATTGCTGAACAAACGAGGCATTGGCCTTAGGGACCAAAAGAAAGTATTGCAGAATATGTAAGAGACCATAAAAACAATTTAGTCTTTCACAAATGAGATCTTCGCTCGCTCTAACTTTCCCCTTCTTTTCTCCCACTAGAATGTAGTTAGGTGCGTTATTTAAAAATAAAATTTAATTTTATACATTACAGTTTTAATACAGCTTAAAAATATTTATTATCATATCATCTGTTATAATATTCTATTTAATATGATTAATACATAGATTGTTATTGAACATAAGGCCTAAGTTACAGGTGATTAGGTGATTAGGTGAATTGATATGGCAGAATATAAATGTGAGAAAATAGAGGTAATTCAAAAAATACCAGTGGAGAATTAGTAATTAAATGCATGCAAACAAAGGCGGTTCCTGTCAGGAACCGTCTTTGGTTAGGACTGATCAATTAAGTTTCGAATTAGAAACTCCCTCCCAAGTCATGCCTTTCTTTTTATAGGCGGTTTTAAATCGATTAAAGGTGCCTCCGCCTTTAATGAAAATCGAATAAAGGTGGTTCTATTGTAGAACTGCCTTTAATGAGCTGCATTTAATTAGACTTTTTGATCAACCATATGAATAAAAATTAATGCTTTTCCTCACCCCCTAGTTATTTTTTCTCATTAGGTATTAATCGAGTCTGTATTGTATTAGAACTAGTATATAAGTTGATTCCTTAGTTACGCCTTGTATAATTAGGTATAAATCCCTTGATCTACTGTGAATATTACGTATGAAATAATTACCCAAATACTTGTCTCTCCTTCGTTTCATGGTATTAGAGCCACACCTCTGAAATCCAAAATTCTTCCCATTTTTTGCCTACATCTCTGCCATCACCATGAGTGAATCGGAAAGCATAGTACACCCAGAGCCTAACCCTAATCCCAACTCTACTCCCAACACATAAGCACCCAATCCCAACGTGGACATCCCCGAGCCAAACCCTAATGACACTTCTGATGATTTCGGCCCTCAACCTCTCCAATGTCCTCTGGATTTTCCATCTCCGTTCTATCTTCATCCTTCCTATCATCCTGACTTTTCTCTTTGTTCGGACGCTCTGATGTGGGGGAACTATCAAGAATGGACTACTTCCATGAGGAATGCTTTGAAGGCAAAGTGTAAACTTGGTTTTATCAATGGTCGTATTTCTCAAGATGCGGTTGCTCCGGTTGATCTGGATGATTAATACAACGTCAATTCCATGCTGATTGGATAGATCTTTCAATCCATCGAACCTTCGTTGTGCTCCTTGATCACCTATCCAGATACCTTCTTTGAACTATGAGAGGATTTGAGTCAAAGGTTCTCTATTGGCAACGGTCTTCGTCCACTTCAACTCCGTTCTGATTTGGCAAATTGTCACCAAAGTGGTAAGCCAATTGTTTCCTATTATGGGGCACTCAAGAAATTTTTGAGCGAAGTCACTACTTATGTTCCCCTCAATGCTTATCTTTGTTATCACTATACTTGCAACATTACGTCAAAGATTAGGGCTGAGCATAATGTCGAGCTCTTCATCAATTCCTTCTCGACCTTGAAAACTCTTTTGGCATGCTTCGTTCTAGTCTCATGGTGCGAGAACCTCTTTTGTCTCTCTATAGGGTTTATGCTCTTATCATTCAAGAAGAGCGTCATAAAACCCTAATGCAAGAAAGAGACACCAAGCCCGATGTAATGGCGTTCACTGCTCAGTTCAAGACGCGTCCTCCTGTTGCAGTTGCGACGCTGGAGAAATCGACTGCTAACTCTGGGAGTCCGTCTATCTCGCACTGTGGCAAACTTAGCCATGAAGACTCTCATTGCTGGAAGATTCATGGCGTCCCCGAAGGATTTGTTCATCGTTCAGTCGGGCGCAGTGGTTCTGATTTAGGAGCTGATAGTGGAAAAGGGTATCTCGGCGATGACGTGGCTCTCGCTGCACAGGATCCTACTCCGCCTTCGTCGTCCGACTTGGTCATCCTCTAGGAGTCTGCAACCCGTACCTCTAAATTAAGTCATGATAAATGGAAAGCAGTTCTTCAAATGTACAACTCAATGAACACTCATTCTGCTATGCTAGTGGTAAGAATTCTTTATGGATTCTAGATACAATAGTTTTTATTCATATGAAGGGTAATCAAACTGTTCTTCGTGATATTATTAATATTGATCTTGTACCTACCAAGCTTCCGGATAATCGAGTAGTTACGGCAGTATAGAAAAATTCCTTGGTTTTTTCTTCATATGCCTGGATTGATCATGTGTTATTTTTTCCTTCTTTGGAATGCAACCTTCTCTCATTTGCTAGGTTGCTTCACCATGCTCAATGCTTCACTTTTTTAACAGACAAGTTATGTGTGCTTTAGGAAAACATTACGAAGATAGTGATTGGTGTGGAACAACATAGAGGGGTTCACTGGTTGTGGCATTTCTCGGCAGCCGCTCAGGTGCACCATGCATCCAAGACTGGGATGGCGACTTCGGCCGATGAGTGGCATAAACGCCCAGGTCACCCTTCACTTGCAATTTTGTCTTCTTTAGAAGTTTCTATTTCTTCTCCATGTGATGTGTCCATTTTATGTGTATATTTTGGGACTTTTTAGGATCACTTTGGTGCTCTTTTGTTATCAAGAGCTTGTATTTTACTTTAAAATTCTCTTAGAAGAGGTAAGAGCGACTTTACGCTCTTTTGCCTAGTCTAAGTGGATTTTGTGTGACAAGGAAAGAACATCGAAACTTGAAGACCGGAGGCCATTGAAAACCATCTTTTGAAAACTTTGAAGATTTGAAAACTAGCTTTGAATATTTGAAGACTTGAAGACTTGAAGAAGGAAAGAAACTTGTTGTGGTGAAGTGAAGGAGAAGCCAAGAAGAAGAAAGAAATCACGTGTGGATTCTGCGCACTCATCGTGACGTGCGATGGATCCATCGTGACATGCGATTGACGGGTGGCCAGAATTCCACCTTCCTTTTCTTGTACTACAAACAACACTTTATCTCCTCTCTTTCCTCACTTCTCCTCTGCAAATTCAGAGCCAAAAACCCTAGGTTTACCTCTTTTTCATCTTGTTTCATCTTAGCTTTATGCTTAAATTGTTGTTAATTAGTATGGGTTCTAGTAGCTAAACTAATTTCTTGGGAGCAATTGATCCAAGCATCCAAACCTATGAAGTGAGATTCTTGATTTTACTCATTTATGAACATTCATTGGAAGCATTTATTGTGGAATTAATGATATGTTTTACTTCATTTATATCATGGGTTGTTTGAGTATATGAAGTGTTTGTATGATTGAAGTGTTAGGGTGTTAGGAAAGTGACCAATTCCTTAGCTCATTTGACCTGGAAATCATAGAACATGGATTTAGAACTTCTTGTGTATAATGTGTTGTGATTCTTGCTAGATAAGTATGTTAATGTGGATTGTTCTTATATTTATCCTTTAGATGCAAAGATGGTTGAACCTTGAATGTAGTTTCTTCTAGGGTTAGCCTAATAAATGCTTTTCTTGGTTAAATGACTATGCCTTTTTGTAGAAGACTGGTTGTTATCAAACATATGGTTCTTCGTGTATAATGTCATTGATGGTCGTTGATCACCTAGAGTGATCATCAGTGAGGTTTGCAAATGGCCGTCGAATTGCCTTTGTGAATTACTAATAAGAAGAAATGAATGTTGATCTTCGAATGAGAAGTGATAGCATTCCCCATAGGCAATAAGTGTCAATGGATGGGTGAATGAATCTAGGATCTATAAGAGGTTTGGAAGTGAGGATCAATTGCCCCCAATGCTTCGTTAATTGTCAACTTAATCATCTTTTTAGTTGTTGCATGATTGGCATTATTCTCTTGCTTTGCTAGTTAACTTGTCTTCCAACCAACCCCCCTATATGCTTTTATATGTATATGTATATATATACGCCTAGTATGTTTTCCACTCTATATGTTTAAATACTTGAAAAAAATCTCTCTTCTTCAGGGTCAAATCTGATTTTCCATTATCTGCTTAATTGTAGATAAGAAGCATTAGGGCTTATAAATTGTATTTTTGAGAGGTAGACGACGACCTCCTACCACGTAGCACTCTTCCTAGTGATATATTTTTCAAAGCAAAACAAACTAGAGTTTTTTTCCATTGAGTTTCAATAAAGCCACACATTTATTTGAACTTGTGCATCACGACATTTGGGGCACGTACCGTACTCCTGCGTCTTGTAGTTCCTCGTATATTATTACACTCGTCGATGATTACTCTAGAGCTATATGGGTTTATCTGATAAAATCTTAGTATGATGTTCCGACTTAGATTAAAGAATTTTGCTCCTTAATTGTCAAACAGTTTCAGTCCCCAGTTCTTCGATTTCAATAAGATAATGGTACATAATTTCTTGGTCTCAAAGATTATTTTGCTACCCAGGGTATTGTTCATGAGACATCCTGTGTATATACGCCTCAACAAAATGGAAGGGTTGAATGTAAGCAGCACCCCCACACCCTCAACGTAGCGCACGCTTTGCATTTCCAGGCCTCTCTTCCAGTGAAATTTTGGGGCAAGTGCGTTCTTACAACACGTTTCTTGATTAATAGAACTCCTACACCACTTCTCCAACACAAGATTCAGTTTCATCTGTTGTCTGAGAATGCTCTAAACTACAATGATCTCCGTATGTTTGGTTGTTTGTGTTTCGCTCCAGTCTTACCCCGGCCTAGTGAAAAGTTCTCGGCTCGTGGTCGCAAATGCGTGTTTATGGGATATCCCAACAGAAAACATGGTTGGCGTTTATATGATCTCGACACCGAACATTTCTTCTTTTCTAGAGACGCGGTGTTCTTTGATGATTCTTTTCCTTTCTAGGCTATTTTTTAACTGCTTATGAACCTGCCTTCGCCTATTCTGCATTCTTTGCTATGTGTTTGATACTCTAGATGCCATCTCTGCGGACAGGGGGAGTTCTTGGCGCTACTCATCCACGGCTGAGCCCGGTTCCCGACCCTCCACTGACAGGGGAAGTGTTACACTATGTCCGCCGGCCATGGAGACCTCCGACTAATGCCTCGCCGACTCCACGACTCACTCCTCCCAGCCTACGATTGAAAACCGCTCAGCACTCTCGCACTCTATCGATGAACTGTTAGTTCTCAAAATGGAAATAAGAACTCAAAGTTTTGTGCAGTAAATCGTTCTGCATTTTCTGGCTTCCTTATATTCCTTATATACACAAATTACACCCATGATTTCCTAACTAACTAACGTGCATAATCTGGTTAAGTCAAGAAACTAAAAATAGGAATAACAAACTCCTACGTGTGCGGAAACATGCACCACGTTTATTCTGACTACTTCTATTCTAAAACGGGAAAGAACGAACTAACGACTAGATTAGAAAATATCAATCACCCCCTTAATCTTGTCATCACTTAATTTAGCTCAGCAACTCCAATTTTGCTCCTTAGTCCCTGAAAGCGAACACGGCCGAGGGATTTCGTCAGGATATCGGCATGCTGTGCATCCGTGTTGATGCAGTCAACCTCAAGGTTACCCTGTTCCACATAATTTCGAATTAAGTGGTACCGAGTGTCAATGTGCTTGCTACGTTCGTGAAACACCGGATTTCTGGTCAAATTGATAGCCGATTTATTATCAACTAGCAATCTTGTCACTTGTGGTTCTTCGTTCCGGAGCTCTCCAAGTAACCTACTGAGCCATATTCCTTGACATGCCACAGTGGTAGCTGCGATGTACTCAAATTCGCATGAAGAGATAGCCACCACTCGCTGTTTTTGTGATTGCCAACTTACCGGAGCTCGTTCGAGAAAATAAATCAGGCCGGTCGTGCTCTTTCTATCATCAACATCTCCGGCTAAATCAGCGTCACTGTAACCCTTTAGTTCCAAGACTCTGCTTCCTCTTTCGTACGAAATCCCAAACTTTAAAGTTCCCGCCACATACCTTAAGATGTGCTTTACTGCCGCATAGTGCACTGTTGTGGGCTTCTCCATAAACCGGCTCACAAAACCGACGGCGTACGAAATGTCCGGCCTTGTGTGAACCAAGTACCTTAAGCTCCCCACCATGCTGCAGTAGAGGGTTACATCCATTGGTTCTCCATCTCCGGTTTTGCTCAACTTAAGCCGTGCTTCCATCGGCGCTGCACACAGGTTACAATGTTCCATTCCTGTTTTTTCAACCAACTTCCGTGCATAAGAACTTTGGCAGAGAGTGATTCGATCACCTCTTTGTTGTACCTCGATCCCCAAGTAGTAGCTAAGTTCCCCAAGATCACTCATCTTGAAGAGACTTGTCATCTCCTTCTTGAACTTGACCACTTCTTCGAGTGATGACCCCGTGATTATAAGATCATCCACGTAAACACCAACAAGGATTGAGGCATCATTGTGACCGCATCGGTAAACTGCATGCTCCACTTCACTACGTATAAAACCGAGGTTTTGGAGACTTACATCGAGTTTTGTGTTCCATGCCCGGGAAGCTTGACGTAAGCCGTATAAGGCTTTGTTCAACCGTAACACCTTACGCTCCTTGCCGTGAATGATGAAGCCCGGCGGTTGCTCGACATAGACCTCTTCGGTTAGCTCGCCGTTGAGGAATGCGGTCTTTACATCCATGTGGTGGATCGGCCAGCTGTGGTGTGCCGCGAGTGCGATCATCATCCGCACCGTTTCCAAGCGTGCAACTGGTGCGAAAACCTCTTCATAATCCACCCCCTGTCGTTGAACATATCCTTTCGCCACCAAACGTGCCTTCCGCTTCACCACCTCTCCGGTTGCGTCTTTCTTGAGCTTGAACACCCACTTGAGTCCGATTACGCGGTGTCCCGGTGGTAGAGAGGTGAGGCGCCAAGTCTGGTTTGCTTCGATGCTTTCAAGTTCCTCCATCATCGCAGCTCTCCACCCTTCATCCTTCTCGGCTTCACCAAGGGACGCCGGTTCGTCGGCGATGAGGAGATACTGTTCGTCATCTTTTGCTTCAACAGGGATAGTTGCATCGTACAGACTGTCTAGCGTGCAGTACCGGTGAGGTGCCTCTTCGCCCGGAGATGGTTCTGACGCACCGGTTGGTGGGGACACAAACTTCACCGTCGGCGGTGGAGGTGCAACCGAAGTAGTTGGAGTGATTGGTGAGGGCACGTCTCTGGCTTCATTTCCGGTGGAGATTCCGGCGTTTGAAGACAATGCTCTCTCTGCGTGCATCGTGCTCCAGTTCAAGTCTGTACCTGCAACGGGAGAAACAAACCACTCGACGGAGAAAGTTTCTCCACAATGATCACGTCTTTGCTCACTCCCTGGAAGAGTCCAGTCCCATGCTGCATCCTCGTCGAAGACGACGTTGTGAGAGACTCTGACTTGCTCCGTGGCTGGATCATATACCCGGTATGCTGCAGTGCCTGGCTCGTAACCGAACAACACCATCAGTGTGCTCCTGTCATCCAGTTTCTTCAAATTTGGGTGCACCGTCTTCACATGCGCCACGCACCCGAACACTTTGAGATGCTGCACACTCGGCCGACTCCCGTTCCAAGCATCATATGGGGTCTTCCCAACCACACTCTTCGTCGTCCCACGGTTTAGTAGGTAAACCGCGGTCGTCACGGCTTCCCCCCAGAACCTGACTGGCATTCCCTTTGCCTTCAACATACACCGCGCCATCCCAACAACGGTTTGGTTATGACGTTCAACCACTCCATTTTGTTGCGGTGTGTAAGGCACCATCAGCTGCCGTTGCACACCTCGTTCGGCAAAATACTCACCAAGCTGCTGAGAAGTGAACTCCCCGCCATTGTCAGTGCGCATCGTCTTCAGTTTGCAGCCGCTTTGAAGTTCGGCTGCTAGCACAAAATTCTTGATAGCCTCGACTGCTTGGTCTTTCGTGGCTAGCAGATAAACCCACATGTACCGACTAAAATCATCCACCAAAAGCAAAAAATAACGTTTACCTCCAGGGGTTGGTGGATCAATCGGTCCACACAAATTGGCATGGACGAGATCGAGACGCTCCTGCACGCGGTTCCAGGCTTGGCGCGAAAATGAGGCGCGTTTCTGCTTCCCGGCTAAGCAAGCGTCGCACAGCCGCTCGACATCACCAATCAAAGGCAGTCCATGCACCATTTTGCCACGAGCAAGGCGCCGAAGAGCCTCAAAATGTACATGGCCGTACCGTGCATGCCAACGCCATCCATCCTCGCTTCCGTGCACCGCAAGGCACACGGGCCATGCCAAGTTCAGGTGAAGCAGGTAAAGGCGCCCTCGGCTCCTCGGCACCCGCGTGATTAAGTGCCCGTCTTGGTCCCGCAGCTGAAGCCATCCGTGCTGGATCTTCGTTTCATATCCACTCTCATCCAGCTGACCAAGTGAAATGATGCTACTATGTAACCGAGATATATAGTACACCTCGGCTAGTTTAAGGTGCTCACCGTTCCGGCACGAGAAGAGGATCGTGCCAATGCCTTCGATTTCCACGGATGTGTCATCTCCAAGCTTGACGGAGCCTCGCACATTTGTGTCCAACTCGGAGAAGATCTCTCATCTCCCACACATATGCGCGCTGGCTCCCGAGTCCAAGAACCAGGTTGTGTCGCACTGGCCTGTGAACTTCGTCGCCTTGGCCTGGGAGTTCGTCTCGTTGAGCAGTACGTGCTCCTCGGTCTCAGCCGCCACACTTCCGAGCATGAGAGAGTGAAGCCTCGCGACCAGTACCTCCGTCTCCTCCTCTTGATCCTTCACAAGGTTAGCCCGTTCCTTGCGTGTGCGCCGCGGTTCGGGACAATCCCTTGAGATATGCCCTGGAAACTTGTTGCAATTATAGCACTTGATCCCCGTCATGTCGCGGTCGCCGCTGGAGGCGTGCTGGCTGCCTTCCTACGCGGGGCTCGGTTTCTTCCCCTTTCGGAGATACTTGCCCTTTGTTCCGTTTCTGGGGCCAGATCCAGACCCTTGGTCGCGCTGCTTTCCTCGAGCAATCCACTCCTGTTCCGTGAGTAGTATCTGCCCGCTCGCGCCACTCGTGACGTTGTTGCCGCATCGCTCGGAGGCTGACCGAAGGCGTCCGATCAGCTCTTCGACGGACATCCCATTCAGATCTAGCAGCGTCTCGATCGAGCAAGCGATCTGCGCATACTGGCTCGGGACCTCTCGGAGGAATTTCTACACGACCTTGATCTCCTCGACACCGTCACCCAAGGACCGGAGGTTGTTGACGATCCCTGTGATGCGCAGCCCGAATGCATCGAGGGTTTCTCCGTCCTTGAAAGAGATTTTCTCGAACTCCTTGCGCAGCCGTTGCGCCGTTGTCTCCCTGACTCGATCGACTCCAACGCGCATGAGCCGAATAGCTTCCCAAGCTTCGTAGGCTGTGTTCTTGACAGCGAGAGCCGGCACCATCTCTGGCAGCACGGCTCGGATCAAAGCTGACAGTGCAGCCATATCCTCTCGCTCGCCCGGCTCGTCAGCGCCGGAAACCGCCTCCCAGAGGCCTTGCGCCCGCAGATTGATTTTCATCACAAGAGCCCACTCGATGTAGTTCGTCGCCGTCAGAGTGGGGTAGACTATGTTGCCGCCGAGGCGCTCCTGCATAATGCGTTCGCAAATGACGATCTCGTTGCCGTTCCTCTGATTGACACTTCGTCCCCTGCTCCGTGCCCGTGCCTGCCTTGTTGGAGAGTTGCTGATGTCGCCGTTGCCGTCGGACATGGTTGCCAAGATTGTTATATTGCTCTGATACCAAATGTTAGTTCTCAAAATGGAAATAAGAACTCAAAGTTTTGTGCAGTAAATCGTTCTGCATTTTCTGGCTTCCTTATATTCCTTATATACACAAATTACACCCATGATTTCCTAACTAACTAACGTGCATAATCTGGCTAAGTCAAGAAACTAAAAATAGGAATAACAAACTCCTACGTGTGCGGAAACATGCACCACGTTTATTCTGACTACTTCTATTCTAAAACGGGAAAGAACGAACTAACGACTAGATTAGAAGATATCATGAACCACCACAGGCCATGCGATGCAACTCTCGCCAGCGCCAAGCGAGTGTTTTGTTGAAGGATTTTATTTGTAGCTCCATGCTTTCAGATGAGGATTAGAATGCTAGGAATGTTTCTTCACCGATTCCGCAATATCCCATAGCCAATTATGTATCCTCCGCAAGGTTTAATCCCATGCATGCAAAATTTTTGGTTGCGGTTACTGCATTTCATGAACCATCACATTTTTTTGATGCTGTTAAACAACTAAGTTGGCGAGAGGCAATAGCACCGGAACTTGAGGCTCTCGAGAAAAATCAGACATGGTCCCTCACCTCGCTTACTCTGGGCAAGAAATCTTTTGGTTGCAAATGGGTCTACCACATCAAGTATAAGTCAAATGGTGATATCGAACGCTACAAGGCTTGCCTAGTAGTGTTTGGAAATCGAAAAGTTGAAGGCATTTCTTGTAATGAGATGTTCCAACCTGCGGTGAAGATGGTAATTGTTCGTAGTTTCTTATCTGTTCCTGCTGTTCGGGCATGGGAGCTTCACCAAATGGATGTGCACAAAACATTCTTCATGGAAATTTAGATGAACTGGTCTTTATGTCACCTTCTCCGAGTAACACTAAGGCCGCGCTAGGCCAAGTATGCTGCCTTCACAAGTCACTCTATGGTCTCCGGCAGGCTCCGTGCAACTGATTCTCCAAACTTGCTCAGGCTTTTTGTCATTATGATTTTCGCCAGAGCTATGCCGACTACTCCTTATTCATTCTCCATCGTTCTGGCTGCGTTCTCTATGTTTTGGAGTATGTTAACGACTTAATCATCGCAGGTGACAATGCTTTGGCTATCTCAGCTTCCAAGCATTGTGTGTGCTCTTGCTTTCACATGAAAGTCCTTGGTATTCTTAAAAAAATTTTGGGGCTTGAAGTCGCACGTAATCCCCCAGACATCTTTGTCTCACAACGGAAGTATTCCTTAAAAGGTTTCGCAGATGCGAGTCTTCGTGCTTCAAAACCTATAGCTTCACCAATGAATCTGGCACACAACCTCTCTAAGGCGGCCAATCCAGATTACTCTAACCCCAAGAAATATCATTGACTCATTGCCAAGCTAGTGTATCTCCCAATTACCAGACCTGAGCTCAGTTTCACTGTTTATACTCTCTCCCAGTTCATGCAGCAGCCCAAGGTGGACCATTGGACAGCTGCTTTGCGGGTTCTTCACTACGTCAAAGGCAGCCCGGGTCAAGGCTTATTTCTTTCGCATGATAGCAGCTTATCCTTGATAGTATATTGTGATTCAGATTGGGCCACTTGTCCGATCATGCGTTGCTCTGTGACTGGCTACTTTATCACTTTGGGTGTCTCCCCTACCTCCCGGAAAACCAAGAAGCAGCATACTGTACCTTGGTCATCCACTGAGGTTGAATATCGTGCAATGACGAATGCATGTTGTGAAGTTCTCCGGCTTTGTTCTCTTCTTCGCTCTCTTGGTATTGTCCACTCCACTCCAACTCCCTTATATTGTGATAGCCAGGTTGCTTTACACATTGTGGTGAACCCGGTGTTCCATGAAAGGACCAAGCATATCGAGATAGATTGCCATCTCGTTCGTGACTTGGTTTCTTCTTGCATCATCTCCAAACATCACATTTCGACGAAGGACCGACTTGCATATATGTTCACCAAGGCACTTACGCTCAACATTTCTTCACTTGGCTTCCAAGTTGGGCATTCTCGCTCTTCATGGTTCAACTTGAGGGGGAGTAATAGACTTCGTATTGTATTAGAACTAGTATATAAGTGGTTTCCTTAGTTACGTCTTGTATATTTGGGTATAAATCCCTTGACTTGGTGTGAATATTGCGTATGAAATCATTCCTCAAATACTTGTCAATCCATCGTTTCAAGTATTTCTCCATGCCCCCCTCCTTAGGTTTTTCTGCCGTTGTCCACCGCCCACCCTCCACCCTCAGCCTCCCTCTACCCCCACGCCTCCACCACTGCCGCTGGAGATCGACCTCGCCGCGTTAGATTGCCTTCACCGATGAAGCCCACCGTCGCATCGAAGCTTTCGCCAGGTCAAAGCTCCTTCGTCGCCGCATTAAAGCGTCACCGCTATGTTGTTGCTGGAGATCGAACCCTCGCCGCTTGAAAACCCTCGTCGTATATTGTTGATGTTATAGTTGTGTTGTTGTGTTATTGTGGTACTTTTTAGATCTAGCGTTGCTTCAAGGTTCCGAAATTGAAGCCGGAAACCTCAGTTGTCCAATAGTTTTTTTAGAAGCGTAAAAATAAGTTCCGAATTCATAACCTATTTTGGACCCTAATTAAAAGCAGTTTCTGAACTAACTTTGATCGATATGGATAAAAATTGGAGCTAGAGAAGGCAATTCTGATCCGATATAACCGCCTTTAATAGGTCTTTCTCCACTAATGAAAGTAGAGACTCTAATCATATAATTGTTGAATTTAAAGAGGACATTTTGAGAATTTAACAACACAATTTTTACCATTTTGAGTAACACTGCTCACAAAATTGTAAATGAGTTGAATTGTTAACAAGCATGTCACAAACTGTCCAGTCTAATCTCGACTCAAACTCGAGTTTGACTGAGTTTAAGCCAAGATCAAACCAGCTTGCATAGTATATGAACTCAAACTCAACTAATACTGCTCGTTAATCTTGTCGATCTTTTCAAACCAACATAATATATATTTATATAATCTCTCCATCCCATCCAAATGTTCTGATTACCTTTTTGCACGAATATTTATGCATGCTGTTGTGACAAGAGAATTGAATGATTGGAATGATCTGGCCAAAATTCATCCACAAATTTGAGTCCAAATAAAGAAATATTTAGAATATGAACCTTTGATTGATTGATTGAGACAGATGAAAATAGAAAGTATGAACCTTTGGTTGGAATGGAGGAAGTATTATAATGTACAAAAAATAAATATTATACCAAAAATAAATTTAATTATGACTCGAGTTCGAACTCAAGTCAAATTAACATCACTTGATTTTAAATTCGAGTCAAGATTTTACAGGCATGTTCACTTCAAGTCAAGGTATTTCAAATAAGTTGAGATCGAATTAAGGGTTGTTCGAGTTCGCACTCATTTACGACCTTACACCGGCATTACAAGGCCACTAAAAAAACAAAAGAAGAGCAGAGAGAGATAAGTGAAGGAAAAAACTCGAGTCAAGGTGAGTGAGTCACAAGCAACCAGGTGTCTGAACGAATGCGCATCAAAGCGCGACACCGCATCAAGCCGAAGAATCCACGTTTGAGAAGACATGATGACTCTTCACCTCTCTTGTCTTCTTTTTTTTTAAATATTTAATTTCCCAAAATCTGTTCACACACATACACCAATCCAGAGAGATGATGATAACACCCATACGATCGTCCAAGTGGTTAGATGCATAGTTTACGCTTTTTGGATTACGAGTTCGACTCTCAACAGCAATAATATGGGGATTTTTCCTGTAGGAGAGATCCCTTGTGCACACCAAATTATATCCTTATTTATAAGAGTGCTATAATTTATCTTTCCAATTATAACTGTGATATCGATGTGACTAAAACAACTGAGTGCGAGCCGTTTAATCGTCAAAGAGATGGCGATAGGTTGAGCATTAGCAGTACACGTACCCAATCCATCATCCCACGTGCAACTCTTCTGTTGCCTTCTCTTTTGCGCAAATTTATGTTAGGATAACGTTTTTTAATGAACGGCCATTTGTGTCTCGTGAATATTGGTCTCTGTTTACTTGCATCACCTTTTTTTTCACTTGAATTTTGATGCAATTCAATAAGAAGGAGATACACCTGAAATGATGGTGAAAGATATTTGATGCTTGACTTGAATTGTAAAATTATAACTAGAAATAATTTGAAATTCAATGTGCTGGTATAAACACCAATGTAGGAAATAGGCCTGTCAAATGGGTTAATTGGATAAATCCGTTATCCAAACCCAATAGATCATTATCCAATGGGTCATTATCCAATTAACCTATTTATTAAATGGGTCATTAAATGGATAACCCATTGGATAACCCATGAGATATTCATATGACCCAATGGGTTAAAATATATTATCCAATAAGTCATTATCTAATAAATCATTATATAATTAACCCAAAAAGTTATCATTAAACATTTTCTATCAATTTGGGTTACAAGTTGTCATTATCCAATGGGATCAGGTATTAAATGCTCATTAGTTTTTGGGATTGAGCGGGATGAAAATAATTGCGTTAATGGAAAATTTTGATCTCAATGGGTCCCATATTATGTTAATTCAAAAAGAACGTAATAAATACTCAATAAATATCCAAAATTATCCAATTAAATACATGTGTAATATTTAGCATAAATATTCACTATAATTCACAAATTATACAAATTATAATTCACAAATTATTCAAGCTCAATCTCGTACAATATTCGAGTTCGTACAGTATTCGAACTCAATCTCGTACAGTATTCGAGTTCGTACAAAATTCGCACTCAATCTCGTACAGTATTCGAGTTCGTACAATATTCGAGTTCAGTGTCGTACAGTATTCGAGTTCATACAGTATTCGAGTTCAATCTCGTACAGTATTCGAGTTCGTACAGTATTCGAGCTCAATCTCGTACAATATTCGAGTTCATACAGTATTCTAGCTTAATCTCGTACAGTATTCGAGTTCATAGAGTATTCGAGTTCGTACAGTATTCGAGCTCAATCTCGTACAGTATTCGAATTCATACAATATTCGAGCTCAATCTCGTACAGTCATCAAGTTCATACAGTATTCAAGCTCAATCTCGTACAGTATTCGAGTTTGTACAGTATTCGAGCTCAATCTCGTACAGTCATCAAGTTCATACAGTATTCAAGCTCAATCTCGTACAGTATTCGAGTCCGTACAGTATTCGAGTTTGTACAGTATTCGAGCTCAATCTCGTACAGTATTCGAGCTCAATCTCGTACAGTATTCGAGCACAATCTCGTACACTATTCGAGTTTGTACAGTATTCGAGTTCAATCTCGTACAGTATTTGAGTTCGTACAATATTCGAGTTCGTACAGTATTTGAGCTCGAGCTCGATCCCAAGTAATATTGTTCGTTAGTTTCGTCGAGTTTACAAAGCCAACATATTATATATTTTTTATTTTTATTAAATATAATATAATATAATGTACATAATATTATATTACATAATATAATATTATGAACTCGAATATGAACAAAACGCAGACTGATTGATGAACAAAACGCAGACTGATGAAACAAAACGCAGTCTGGAAAGTGAGAACTAAGAAATAACGTGGACTTGATGGGTAATTCACGTTTCACCCAAATAAATGACATATACCCAATTGGTCATTTAGTTCGACCCAATGGATAATTAGTATAGACCCAATGGATAATTAGTATAGACCCAATGGATAATTAGTATATACTCAATGGATAATTCAGTATATACTCAATGGATAATTCATTATATACTCAATGGATAATTGGTGTTTTCAACCATTTAAACTTTAAATTGATAAGTCACGTAACATTTTACCTGGAGTGAAAAATTACGATTAACCGTAATCATTCTTTGATGTAGGCTGAATCGTGTACATAACTACAAAAAAAAGAAATATTTATTTGAGTGGCCAAATGTGGGAATTTCATTTATTATTTTCTTATGTTCAATAAAAGAAAATATTTTTAAAAATCTTCATATTTCGAGATTTTTCAAATTTAGTAAAAGTTTCTTAAATACTACTTCTACTTCTTTCGTCAAGATCATTTATCAAATTTTAATTGGTTCAAATTAAAATTGATTAAAACATGAACCGAAATCGACAAATATGATGAATCGAGAATTTGATCGTTTCTAAGTTGATTATATGTGTTAGGGAAAAATTAAAAAATTCGTAATCAAATTTGTGAAAATTTTGTTATCAAATTTGTGAAAATTTTGTTATCTTATGATATGAAATTATCCATGGGTCACCCGTTATCCAACCCAACTCAACCCACCCAAAATTATCCAACGGATAACCAATTATCCAACCCAACTAAACCCAATAACTACAACCCAATTATATCCATTAACCCAATGGGTCATTATCCAATAAGTCTTATCCAATAAGTGAAATTAGTATATGAGTAACGGTTATCCAACGGGTGACGCAACCCGTTTGACGGGCCTAGTAGGAAATGAACGTTTATGGCAGATAAAATGGGCTAGAAGCAGTGGCGGAATTATGATAAGATTTGAGGGGGCTGAATTACACATGCATCTTCGGAGCGGACAAATTGCTCCGTGGACGGAACTCTTTTCAATTTTATCGAACCGGGGCAGACAAAGATATGAAGAGTATATGTTTCTTAGTGTGTCAGAGTTTACCGGGGCGGCCGCACCGGCTCGCCCCGATGTAGTTCCGCCACTGGTTAGAAGGCACTTTCAAACTAATGTTGATGATTGTTGTTTGGTGATTGAAGAACGACCTTATAAGCTGTTTTGAGTAACTGTATTCCGATGTTGATTAATAATTTCGAGGCTAGTTCCATCATCATCTCTACCCTCGTAATCAATAGTGCATTGATAACATATCAATGACGCATATCATCAATGATATCAATGATGATTACAATATATACGATTACAATCCAAAGTAGAACAAGAAAAGAATGCGAGCGAGTAGATGATTGTAGTGACGACAATGACTAAGAGCGGCGGCGGTGTCAGGAAGGACACAACAACATCGGTAGAATGGTAGTAAGAGCAATATTCATCACGAACACATCCAGAATAATAATAATAATATACCAGTGTGTAAAATAAGTAGAGAAGAATCAACGAACTAGCTAATGACCATGGCGTAGGGCGAGCTTTTTTCTTGGCGCTAGGTGGCGAATACAGCTACAGATCAATGATATTGAGATGAACTAAGAGGGGTTCCAGATCAAACCAGCTCTAATATGATGATAATATAGTTGGGTTGATCAATGGTGCATTGATATCCCATCAATGACACATCTCATCAACGATGTGGATTACAATACATAGAGCTACAATCTAAAGTCTAACAGGAAAGAGATTCTAAAGTTTATAAGTAAATTACCATCTATAATCTAACCTACAGCTAAACCTAATTCTACATGGAAACTATCATATTTAACATTTCCTACAAGGAAAGGTTTATATTTCCTTATTATGCTTTTTTTATTCCGTTGAAATTAGAAAATCCATGTCGACCATATTATCATATCTTTATATTAACACAGGTACATTCATTATCAACGCAAAGTAACCAACGCGGTTCTCATCTTCGACACTCATATCAAAGCCACCAACAATCAAACTCATCATAATAAACATTAAAACAACAATAATCAATCCACCTTAGACATTAACACACATCAAAATTTGCAGGTGGGTATACCAATACCAAATTCAAAATGGAGAATAAACCATACTGATGATAATATGGTGTTTATCATCTAACATTCTTCAAATCCGAAATTGTCGTTGTAGGGTCGAATTTTAAAGGGGAAGGTGAAAGTGTTAGACTTGGGGAAGAAAGGAAAGGAGAAGTATGAAGAAAGAAAACAAAGGATAACTGATGGAAGAAAAGGAAAAAAATTGGAGCTGCTGGATGGAAGGGAATAATAAAGATGGAATGTTTTAAAAAAAGTTTCTAATCGGCAACCGTCGTTGTTTACTTTATTGCACTCCAGAAACATGTTCCAACATCATAACTGCTAACCGTACTGCATTTCAGACAATTTTCCACGGTCATGAGTGATCCCATAACTCCCTTAAAACAATACTAGTTTTTAGTACAAAATTTTATGGGATTTCTTTACACAGTTGCTCAATCGTCATTGTTTACTTTAGTGCACTCGAGATACATATTTTGATGTCGAAACTGCACATATGTCTGTACTTTTAGAGCATAATTTTTAAGTGTTTCTTTAAACGGCGGTTCAGCCGCTATTGTCTACTTTTGTGCACTCCAAACACATGGTTTGACCTCAAAACTGCCCTCCAAAGTGCAACTTATACAATGGTTAGTGTATAATTGTCGTCTTACAAATTTTTGAAGTCGAATATCGTTAATCAAACTATCGAGACACATGTTCCAAGTTCTAAATTTAAGATGAACAAAAATTCCAAAAAATAAAACCATAAATACTGGGCAATGGAACCACTAATGAAGATTACTGCACTAATAATCAAAGTTTGTGACATGATACACAATTCTATCAATTAAAAGTTCAATTATATATTATAATTGTTATAACAAATTAAAAATAAACTACTCTTAATCTGATTATTATAATGCATGTTAATTCGCTGAACAGTAGAATTCTCTTAACTTCTTAATCCCTAACAAGACAACACTCAAGAAAAGAGAGTGACATTCGACGGTTACGTTGAAAAGATATAAAACGATACACTGTAAAACACGAGACAGGGGATGTGGAACAATTTTACTCGTAAAAGTAATTGAAATTAAAGATGTTTGTATGTGGAATATTCAATCAATCAAAGACAAGTAATATTTGTTAACACAACGATAATAAAATTGATCAACCATAACAATTATATGAGTAGGGGTGGCAAAATAGATCCACAATCCACGGGTCAAATAAGTTACCTATTTATAAACTCGCATGGGTATGGATAAAATGGAAAATAAGTTAAACGGGTAATGATTTAAATGGATAAGTGAGAATGATGGGTTGAGCGGGTTGAGTTTGTGGGTGATCACGAGTTTACCCACATGAGTTGGTAATAGTTTCATATGGATCAATATATGGGTTGAACCCGAGAATTTACCAATATGGATTTGTATATAAACCCCCATATGGGTTGGAACCTGCAGATTTTACTCGTATGGGTTAGTATATAAATTCCTACTGGTTTATCCATTTTTAACTTGTAAGTTGAATGATTTTTGACCTATGGTTTGAGCAGGTTTCAACCCGAGTCATTTTGACCCAACCTATTTTAACCCGTTATAAAATAGATCGAAGGACATACCCATTTTAAAAAAAATACTCATATTCGACCCATCCACATGTTTCCACCGACTTGTGTTAGAAAACTAACAAAGAACTAAAGTTTCTATTTTCATTCTGGGAAATGTTAGATTTTAGAATGATATGGCTATAAAATTTAATATTTCCTATGTGTTTTAAGTTTATCATATTTTTCATTTTCATAAAAATTTTAAAATTGACACATTTCTTTTATGACATAAGGAGAATCATTCAACCACTCATTAAACGTCTTACATTTGCAATTCAATTTTCTCTATATATTTTAATTTGCAAAATAAACCACAAATAAATTGAAGGGAAAAATACAAGTGTTTATCCATTAAATGAACATATGACAACAATATCTTATTGCTCAAGTTTCTTGGATTATTTTACTTTGTTATGCAAATCAATTTTCAAGATTGAAGTATATAGAGCAATACCTTTGACTTTTCTATTCTTGAGTTCTTTCTAGAATTTTGACTAAGACTAAACAACCGAACGACGAATTTGACTTTTGACTTTACGATTGGTGGCTGTACTAACAGTACTGTGCTAACTGCGAGTGTTAAATAAATTCTCCATCCATTTATCGACCCTCTATGTTTGCATAAAAATTTTCAAGATACCAGAAGAACAGTATAGATTGACTTGAAGGTAAAAATAAATTATTGACATTAATTTTTTTAAACAAAAGGGTAAAGAATTCCTTATAAAATTTATAAAAAAATATTTAAACTTATATCACTAATGACCAGCAAAATTTTGTGGAACTGGGGAGAGTTTATACATCCTCTAATTTTTTAAATTTGACACACTTAGCATATTTGTATATTTTTTTAAGTTTGTCACATTTCCATTTATGGCAAAAAGTACATCATTCTCAACCACTCATTAAACGTTTTTACTCCCTTCACTCAATTTCCTCTACACATTTCAACTTAAAAAAAAAAAATCTAAATCTACGGTGCCGAACATAGTGAGACGGATGGAGTATGAAATTTCCCCCCAAAATTCTTCCCCTTGTGCAGAAGTTGAGTGGGTTTTTGGTTAAACTAGAAGTGATTAAGAATCTAATCAATTACTATGTATTTGGCTCTGTCAAATCAATGATATACAAGGATAATCTTTTAATATCACGGGGGTTAAATAATGGCCCATATTTAGTTTTATCATCAATTAGTACGTTGACTGATGTATATTATGGGTCAACCAAATTTAATTTATCTATTGGGGAGTATTATCGCTTGATGCGTTATGAAGTTAATTAAGCTTTATTTAAAATTTAAAGTTTAGTCATTTAAGAAAAAATATATGAGTTATAAATTTAAATAATTACTTTAGTTGGAAAACGTTAAATATTGAATAAAATAAAAATTAATTAATTTATAATATTTCATTCAAATTATTGAATAAGTAATTATTTATATGTTGACATTCATTTTAACACAATTATATGTATATATCCCATTGCAATGAATAAAAATAAATATCAAATGACCTTATTAGTCACTAATTATAAAAT
Organism: Rubia yunnanensis; assembly: GCA_037428765.1. Taxonomy (NCBI): domain Eukaryota; kingdom Viridiplantae; phylum Streptophyta; class Magnoliopsida; order Gentianales; family Rubiaceae; genus Rubia; species Rubia yunnanensis. Next base: position 8,322,701 of record CM075064.1, read on the forward strand.
GTCCTCATGTAACAGTTAGCCAGTCTAAAATAAAATTTTGTTGTATATAAATAAATATGTATACATATTTCTATCAAAAGTACTCTATCATTGTATAAAAAATCTAAACTTTGTTATTTCAGATTATGTGTTTCTTTGGATTTTCTAATATATATATATATATATATATATATATATATATATCTATCTTTAGAAGTTATATATTTATGTATACACCCTATAATAGATATTTTCTTTGGATTATGTGTTTCTTTGGTTTTAAAGATATTTTTAGAAGTTATATATTTTAGCAACTTAAGATTGATTATATATAGTAAAGAATTAAAACTATTAACATATTATAATATTTGCATGTTAATAAGTTATGATTGATTATATATAGTAGAGAATTAAAACCAGTAACATATTATAATATTGGTATATATCCTATTTTTAGACAGTTTTATGGGTTTAGGGTAGTCAAAATGACTCAAATACCCCCTGTTGATAGACAGGAAGCAAACAATATCTATTATAGGGTGATTGAGATAAATAAATAAATATGTATACATATTTCTATAAAAAAATACTCTATAATTGTATAAAAAATCTAAATAATTTTTATTTCAAATCATGTGTTTATTTGGATTTTCTTCAAATATATATATATATATATATATATATATATATGTATCAGATCATGTGTTTTTTTGGATTTTTTGCCCCATAGAAAACAAAACTTCACAATTAATTTTTGACCGTCCATTTAGGAGTGTTGAGTTGGCTAATGTGAAAGAGAGGATTGTGTTTACTTTTTGTTTCAGTGGGCCATAGTGGAATTGAAACCACCCATTTGTGTTCAAAAAATGAAAGAGTCAAATTATGAAATTTTCAATGGGACAGACCAAAAAAGAAATCAACAAGTTTTCTATGGGACGAAAGGAGTATATTATAATGAGATATTTATGGTTTTAAATATATCTTTATTAGTTATATATTTTAACAAGTTATGATTTATTACATATAGTAAAGAATTAAAATCAGTAACATATTATAATATTTGCATGTTAATAAATTATGATTAATTATACATAGTAGAGAATTAAAATCAGTAACATATTATAATATTGATACATATGTTACTTTTAGACAATTTTTTGGCTTAGGATAGTCAAAATGACTCAAATACCCCCTGTTGACAGACATAAAACAAACAATATCTATTATAGGGTGCTTGGAATAATATTGGACCCAATATTTATTTGATATAACTAGTGGGGTACCATCGCGCATTGCGCGATATCATTAATTAAAATATTGAGATTAAATTTTATTTAAAATTTTAAAGTGTAGTCATATAAGAAAAAAATACATTAGTTATGAAGTGAAATAATTAATTTAGTTTGAAACCGTTAAATATTGAGTACAATTAAATATATCTTTAAAAGTTATATATTTTAACAAGTTAGGATTGATTATATATAGTAAAGAATAATAATCAGTTACAAATTATAATATAGTATGTTAACTTGATTATATATAGTAAAGAATTAAAATCAGCAACATATTAAAATATCAATATATTATTTTCAGACAATTTTATGGATTTAGATTAGTCAAAAAGGGACTTTAATATCTCCAATTGAAAAACCAATCAAAGCAAGGAATTTTTATTATACGGTAGTTAAAAAAATATTATAAATTCAGTTTCATAGAAAACGTAGCCAAAGCAATGTTTGCCTTCCATATGGAATATAAGAAAAGGTCAACCACGGAGAGCCATTGATTCACTGAGAAAATTCCGACATCAAACAAATTTATTGCCCTTTGAAATGTTCGTTGCAAAGGTTCTGTTCCTCTTTTATTTCCATTGTCTTTGGTGTGGCTTTTTGAATGATGCTGAGCCAGACTTTGATAGAGATCCATCTTATTCGTTTTAATGAATGAAAATTGAGATAATTTTAGTAAAGAAAAGATTGCAATAAGACTAAAAATGATACCTATCGTAGGTTATGTGGATAACATTTGTTTTATCCCTCACTCGTCTAATCAGATCCACTATATCTGAATTTCTGTTTCACCTAAATTCTAAACGTTTATACCAAGTTGTTTAATCGTTTGGTGTTGAAACACCAAGATCAGTTTGGTGTTAAAACGCAAAATAAAATACGCAGTGCACACACAACTTGGTTACGCAGTTCGGTGCAAATACACTTACGTCTGCGGGGCCTTGCCCAGATCAGAAATCATCCACTAGAAAGCAGTCTTTAGTACAAGAAACTTAAATTAAATACTAATCCATTGCTAACATATTGAGTGGATGTTGTGAGATCCCCTCACTGCCGATCCTACGCCGTTGAACCCCCACGATCAACACGTCTCTCTGGATCTCCTCCTCCCGAGGAATTACGGCTTCCTTGTTTCTGATCTTTACGAACTTGGTCGGTTGATTTGACAAACCTCCAAAACCAGAGACGAACAACTCCAACAACGTATCTCACGTAGAGATGAAAACTTGATTGCTTCGTCACCGCTTGCGTTGTATCTCTTCGCTTTTTATCACCTACGCACTCCTTCCTTGTGCGTAACTCTTTCCTTGTCTAACTCTACCAAGAATAGACTTCTAGACTAAGGAAAAATCTAATCCTAATCTGGTTTTTAAATGGACAATCCTTTATTAACAGGACTTGTACCATAAATAAACTACTTAATTAATTTACTAACTATTACAAGGAATATTTGTTTACCAGAAATAGGTTGCCACGAAATCACACATTGATCTCCACAATATTCTGTTCTGATCGCATGATTCTCCTCCATAATTTTCTCCATAAACCGTGGCTAAATACTTGCTGTCCAGAAACCTGAATTTTGATGGTGTTAGAACACCACTTCACTAGTTCACACAATATGCCACAACTGAGTCCAACGCTCCTGGACTTTACAATCTCCCCCTTGGCATATTTGTGAATTCATCAGCACTGGATTTCGACCTACCAACTCCCCCTGAATTCAACACCACTAGAACTACCAAGAATTTAGACATGACAGGTCATACAGGTTTACTGAATGCAATAATAAAATTCAGCAATCAAACATAGAAAATAAGTCCATCCAGTTTTCAAATAAGTCCATCCAGTTTTCTCCCCCTGGATTCATTAATGTGCCAAAAAAATTTCTGTTTACTCCTCAGCAGTTGCATCATCATCAGCCTCATCATCAGTAACATCAGCATCATCATCAGCATCATCAGTATCATCATCATCACCATCAGTATCATCCTGAGCTGTTGCAGCCAACAAGACTCCACACTCAGCATCCAAGGTAGCCAACTCCCCCTGAAGCTTTGCCACAATAGCCTGATGTCGTTCAATCAGTTCCTGGCACACTCCAGCTCGGGCCTCAATAGCTTTCAACCACGCCATACCAGCATCCGAGCAAATCACTTCCGAAGGAATCCAAGGCAGGTCCTTGATAATTCGACCACTCAGCGTCCTGAGTGTCGGTTTTAAGGCTTGAGTAGGGATCCACTCATTAGAGTCCCTTATAGCTGCTCCCCCTTTTTGCAGTACCGTGGTGATCACACACGGATGTACCAGAGCTTCCTTCCTGGTCTTGCGAGCACAGTCAATGATATCATTAAAAATCAATCTACCTATATTTACCTTTTGACGCGCTCCCAAACTGTACAGTAGTGTAGCCATCTCTTTGGTGACACTCGTGGTATTTACCGAGGGAATCCAATTATGCACGGCGACCACATACAAACAGTAATACCTGGACGTGAGGTTAGATGCAGTTATCTGCTGTCGACCAGTCACAGACCATGAGCTCTCAACTCCACCAGTAAGCTCTACAGCCACCTCATCACAATTCTCTGGCATCTGATGTTGGAACACCGGTTGGCCATACCTTGACGTGCTACGCTTCAGACACTTGTTCACCGCCTCTGGTGAAAAATCAACAATCTCTCCACGCACATAAATCCTATGAAACCTGGGTGATTCTTCATCTTCACACTCAGCTTTCATATTCGAATAAAACTCCAGCATAAGTTTCTTGTTATAGTCACAGAAACAGGTAGCCGCCTTAAACACCTTGAGATGGTGCAAATAGTCTGTGAATCCACATTCCTTATATTGCACAGCATCAGCTGGCCTTTCCGCCAATATCTTCCTGTCACAGATAAACTCCCACTTTTCTTGACTTGCATCATCAAAGAATTCAGGGCTAATGGCTTCACTCGCTTCAGGTGCAGGTTGTGCACTAGACTCAATTGTCTCAGCTTGTCTTTGCTGTCTGTCAGCAAGTAGCCTCTTCAGCTTCTTCCCAATCGGTTCATCGCTCTCCTCACCTGCTTCCATAGTCTTATCCCTGCATCGCTTAGAGTTTCACACATCCTTGGAAGATGAGGCCACACTGCCCCTGGCCTTTTTTGAACTCTGAGTAACAGGAGTTCTCACAGACTCTGGTGGTGTTTCAACACCCACCTTTCTGCACTTTTTCTTTGCCCCACGTGTCTTTCTGGTCTCGAGTGGTATTTCAACACCAACACTAGTACCTTCTAAAATGACTTCACCACTGGCTATCTCAGTCAACTCTGCCAAGTTTTCAAGGTCATACCCTCAGGATTTGACTCCCTATCAGCAAAGTTCACATCCTGTGCTTGATTCACAGGTACCTGGTCATCAACATTGGAGGTCACATCTGGTGTTTGAATACCAGAAACAGTCACATCATCACACTCTGGGTTTTCCACAGCTCTATCCTTATCTTCTCCATTTTCAGAAACTGGCTCCATTAACTCTGACACAGTCTCACACATCACAGATGCACTCTCAGGTTCCTTCAACATAGACACTGTTTCAACTTCAACATCTCCCCCTGCATACGCTGTCTCCTCATCACTGTCACTGATTTCCACCACCGGAATGGGCAATTGTCTTAGATATTCTTGAAGCACAAACAGAGAACCATTAAAGAGCTCCAACTCCATCCCTTTTGCTTTGGTAAAATCAGTGGACTTAACCACTTTGACCCAGGGATGTACCACATCATTATCCCTCATACTCCTAATGACTGGCCTGTGCAAAGACGCTATCCTCGTATAGATTGTAAAATACGTATCTTCTTCTTCCCCCACTCTGTATTGTTCACCGAAATCAACCCCAACTAAGGTAGCATGAAAATCACCGATCTTATCAATTTGCCCAATACTACCAGTTAATAGTTGCTCTAAATCAAACCCATTAACTTTTCCATGCAAGCTCTTAAACTTCCTAAGATCAACATAATCTTGGTTCTGGACCTTCCATTCAAGAAACTCATGAACCGAGCAAAAATAAACTCCATCAACAACAAAGGAATAATCAAACCTGACCTTCGGTCGTCGACGATTAACTCCGTCCCACTTTGTCAACCTCTGTTCTTGAACTCCACCGCACTCATTCAAGTCCACATCTGAGTCAAGTTCTTCAAATCGCAAATTTTCTGGAACGCTCACACTTGAGAAACCTCCAAACCATTTCTTGAAAGTGAAGTTCACCATTGTCGATGGGTTTTGTGTGGGCTATGTAATTTGTGGGATTTTGAAGATTTCAGGTCGCTGGACAAGCAATTTCGCGAGCTCTGTTCTAGGAAGATGAACAGTTGGGAAGAAATTGAATTTGTGTGAGAATCGAACACTTGTCTCTTTCAAGATCTTTTTAGCAAACCAAAACCCCACATCTTCTTCCTACTGGGCTCTTACCGATCACGCGCACAGCCAAGCCCAACATCACAAATTTCTGGCCCATGTTCAGCCCTTATGATCTACTTCCTCACTAAGCCAACTGTCCAGTAACTTTATCCCATAGTATTTAAACACAATCACTTTATCCTGTGGTGTTTAAATACCACTTCACCAAATTTTTTGGAATTTTTTGTTTTTCTATTTTTTTTCGACTGTATTTAAAGGAAAACAGTAAATAATACAACAAAATAGTTAGATCTGGGTACCTTACATTCGACACACTCCCAAGTGTTGTCTGAGGCCTTCAAAGGTCTCACCATCCAGCGGCTTCGTAAAGATATCAGCAAGTTGTTCTGATGTTGAAACATGATGAACTGTGACTTCTCCTTTTTCGACCAAATCCCTAATAAAATGATGTCGGATATCGATGTGCTTTGTCCTAGAGTGTTGCACAGGATTCTTGGAGATATCAATGGCGCTTTTATTATCACATAGGACTGTCAAACTCACATCATTGAATCCATAGTCTCTCATCATCTACTTCATCCATAGTAATTGCGCACAACAACTCCCTGCAGCTAAATATTCTGCCTCAGCCGTAGACAATGATATAGAGTTCTGCTTTTTACTATACCAGCTGACCAGATTTGAACCAGCAAAGAAGCATCCACCAGTGGTACTCTTACGGTCATGAGCATTCCCGGCCTAGTCAGAGTCACTGAAACCTACCAACTGCGAATCCTTTTTCCTAGTAAACTACACTCCATACTCCACTGTTCCACTAATATATTGAATAATTCTCTTTACAGCTGACATATGTGACTCCTTTGGATTAGCCTGGTAGTGGGCACAAATACCAACACTCAAACAGATGGCTGGTCTAATTGCAGTTAAATATAACAGGCTGCCAATCATGCTCCTGTATAATGTTTGGTCAACACTTTGACCCTGATCATCTTTTGTGAGTTTATCAGTGGTAGCCATTGGAGTGCGCACTGCCTTTGCACTTGCAAGTCCAAATCTCTTGATCAAGTTCTCTGCATATTTCTGTTGGCTAATGAAAAGACCATTCTTCTCCTGAGTAACCTGCAACCCTAGAAAATATGACAATTTTCCTACCATGCTCATTTCGAACTCCTTAGTCATTAAGTAAACAAACTCCTTCACCAATGCTGAAGAGGTGGAGCCAAAAACAATATCATCAACGTAAATCTGTGCGATTAGAAGATTTGTCCCCTTATGCAGCACAAACAGTGTACAATCTACTCCCCCTCGACGATATCCCTTCTGAATCAGAAAGGTTGTCAGTCGCTCATACCATGCACAGGGTGCCTGCTTGAGGCCATACAATGCTTTATGCAACCGATAGACATGGTCAGGAAAATGTGGATCTTCAAACCCCTTAGGCTGCTCCACGTAAACTTCCTCCTTTACTAGACCATTCAGAAATGCACTCTTAACATCCATCTGATGAAGAGTAAAGTCCAAAATGCATGATACTACCAACATCAACCTAATCGACTCCAATCTGGCCACGGGTGCGAAAGTTTCATCGAAATCAACCCCTTCTACTTGAGTGTACCCTTGAGCAACGAGTCGCGCTTTATTTCTTGTGATGTTACCATCTGCATCAGATTTGTTTTTAAAAATCCACTTAGTTCCGATCACATTAACATCAGCAGGTCGCGGGGTGAGATACCAAACATTGTTTCTTTCAAATTGCTACAACTCTTCTTGCATTGCCAAAATCCAATACTCATCAAGCAGAGCTTCTTTGTAGTTTTTGGGCTCATTAAGGGAGATAAAACATGATAATCCTGCTAATTCTCTGTAATTTACCCGTGGCTTATCTCGTAACTGCATGTATTTGGCTGGACTTTGTTCAGATTCATGTGTTACTGTTTCCGATGTTTCAACACCGGTTGACTGTACTGGTGTTTCAACACCAGTAGGATTCACTGTGTCGAGGATATCACTTTCACCCATAGTATATTCTTCTGAATCATCAACAATCACATTAATAGACTCCATGACTGCTCCAGAGCGTTGGTTTAGAACTCGGAACGCTCGACTAGTAGGAGAATAACCCAAGAATATACCGATATCACTTCTAGATTCGAATTTAGCCAAGGGCTCTCGGTCCTTCAGAATATAGCACTTACTGCCAAAGACATGAAACTACGACACATCTGGTTTCTTCCATTTCCAGATTTCATTTGGTGTCTTCTCAGTAAACGGACGCAAGTATACTCTGTTGATAGTGTAGCATGCTGTGTGTACCGCCTCAGCTCAATATCTAGCATGAATTTTTCTCTCGGCTAGCATTGCTCGTGCCATTTCCTGCAGCGTCCTGTTCTTTCTCTCTACTATACCATTTTGTTGAGGCGTTATGGGGGCAGAGAACTCGTGGTGTATTCCAAGTGTCTCGCAAATATCATGAAACTTAGAATTTTCGAATTCTTTTCCATGATCACTCCTGATCCGTGCAATTCTTCCTTGGGTAGTTCCCTTTTCTACATGTAGCCTGTGCGCCAAGGTCTTGAAAACTTCAGTGGCCTCTGACTTCTCTTTGAGAAATGATACCCACTTATACCTCGAGAAGTCATCTACACATACGAAAAAATACTTCTTCCCTGCCACACTAGGGGTGTTAACCGGCCCCATTAAGTCCATATCCAGGAGTTCCAAAAGTCTTGACGTTGAAACATCGTGTACCACATGATGTGGTATCCGGATTTGTTTTTCCTTCTTTACAAGACCCACAAACAACTTCCTTGTTGTCACTGATTTCAGGAATCCCTCTAACTGCATTCAGTCTGGAAATGCGTGCTAAGGATTTATAATTTATGTGTCCCAATTTTCTGTGCCACAGAGCACTGACTTCCTTTTTCGAGCTAAAGCAGGTGACATCTTGATCGAGCAAATAACAGTTATCCATTTATCTAGATCCAGTGAATACTCCAGTTCCATGGTTTACTACACATTTCTCCTTGTCGAAAAACACCGTCATTTCATTGTCACAGATATGGCTAATGCTTAACAGGTTTGCTTTCAGACCTTCCACTAGTAACACATCTTGGAACACTGGAAGCCTTTTGATGACTAACTCACCCTTGCCGATTATTCTACTGCGTTTCCCATCACCAAATCTAACATATCCACCAAATCCAGGTTTGAACTTTCGCAGAAATTCAGGAACTCCAGTCATATGCCTTGAACAAGCACTATCGAAATACCAGGAATTTCCTGTATGTGCACCAAAACATACGAAACTTGGAAAAACAGACATCTTGAGATTTTCGAATCCATACCTTGCTTTGAGGTCGAGTGATGTTATGCGGCCTTGGATTGGCATGTGTGTTCAGAATTCTGGTTCGGTAGTCTCCAGTGTTGAAACATCGATCTGCTGAGTTAAAGAACAGTGTCCTAAGCAGCTTAAATCACCTATTTCTCACATGCCCTTGAGCTCCACAGTATCCGCATCGTCTGATCCTTTTGGTGGGGTAATTTCTCTCGATTATTCCTGGAGCTGGTGCACCTTGATCTACCTTGTTGCTCCATGACTTCACCGGTGACGGTTCTTCATAGCCAATTCCATACTTGGTCGTCTGACCCATTCTTAGACAATCTTAGAGCTTAGCTTTTCCTGTATTGAGACGTCTAATAGCTTGTTCTGCTGCCTCTGCTCGTTGCATCATTCCAGCAAATTCCTTCTTGATTCTTTCATGTTCGCTGATTGCCTTTTCTTTTTCAAGTTCCTTCATTTTAGCATTTTCACTCAATTTCTTGTTCTTGGACTTGAGCTCTTTGTTTTCATCCGCCACTTTTAACCACATCTTGTACATTTCCATGCTTTCCTTGCGAATGTCATCATCACTAATGCTCCTAGTCTCTTCATCTGAGCTACCACTCTCACTTTCATTCAGCACACTGACTCCTTCCTCGAAAGATTCTTCTAACTCCACCACTGTCATACCGAAAGCAACATGATTGGTATACTCCTCTCCATCCTTACCATCATCTCCTCCGTCATCGTCACTCCAGGTTACGGTATACGATTTTCCTTATCTTTTAAGCGTATTGGCACACTCAGCTTGTAAGTGCCCGAAACCTTCACATTCTCTACACTGGATTTTCCTGTTCAGGTTTGGATTTGTTGATTTGAACTTTGGTGTTTCAACACCAATTGCTTGGCCAAATCTTGGAGTGGAGTTTGCATTTGGATTCTTGCTTCCACTTGAATTCTCTTGTGGCTTCCTGCCCATCTTCTTCATAAATCTGGAGAAGTTCCTGGTTATGTTTGCAATTTCATCGGACTCTTCATTATCTGTATGATCTTCTGTATTTCCAGAGGTTATGCTTGAAAAAGCCATCTCTTTCTTACCTGCTTTTGTTTGCAGCATTTCCATCTCATAAGATTCCAGTGATCCCATAAGTTCATCAAGCGTCATTGTCCCTATCCTTCCATTTTCATTAATCGCTGTGACCTTCATGTTGAAACGTGGAGGTAGTGCTCTCAAAACCTTTCTTACAAGCTTGTGATCTTTGTACTTTTTGCCAAACTGAAAAGCTTTGTTGGCAATATCTCGGACTCGTCCATTGAACTTAGAAATAGTCTCATCTTCGCGCATCTTTAGATCTTCGAATTTTGCCGTGTAATACTGCAACTTTGATTTTCTGACGGAGCTTGTCCCCTCATGATAAGTTTGTAACACATCCCACGCATCTTTAGCAGTCTCAAAATTTGAAATCATCTTAAACTGATCTTCATCCACTGCCGTAAAAATGGCATTTAATGCCTTTGAGTTGGACACGTGTGCTTTGTGCTCCTCAGTAGAATATTCAGAAAATGGTTTAGCCGTCAATGAGCTTGATCTCTCAGATTCGGCTACCGTAGGTGGAGTGTACTGATTTATGACATTGTTCCAAGCTTGATAATCTAATGCTCCAATGAACACCTTCATGCGTGCCTTCCAATAGGCATAATTTCCTTGTTCCAGCAACGGTGGTCGCGTGACCGAGGCCCCCTCCTTTGGTGCCATGGTGAAACCTGATCTCACTCTCCCTGTTTAGGGGTCAGCAAGTGCCGTGCTCTGATACCAATTGAATTTCTGTTTCACCTAAATTCTAAATGTTTATACCAAGTTGTTTAACCGTTTGGTGTTGAAACACCAAGATCAGTTTGGTGTTAAAACGCAAAATGAAATACGCAGTGCACACACAACTTGGTTACGCAGTTTGGTGCAAATACACCTATGTCTGCGGGGCCTTGCCCATATCAGAAACCATCCACTGGAAAGCAGTCTTTAGTACAAGAAGCTTAACTTAAATACTAATCCATTGCTAACCTATTGAGTGGATGTTGTGAGATCCCCTCACTGCCGATCCTACGCCGTTGAACCCCCACGATCAACACGTCTCTCTGGATCTCCTCCTCCCGAGGAATTACGACTTCCATGTTTCTGATCTTTACGGACTTGGTCGGTTGATTTGACAAACCTCCAAAACCAGAGACGAACAACTCCAACAACGTATCTCACGTAGAGATGAAAACTTGATTGCTTCGTCACCGTTTGCGTTATATCTCTTCGCTTTTTATCACCTACGCACTCCTTCCTTGTGCGTAACTCTTTCCTTGTCTAACTCTACCAACAATAGACTTCTAGACTAAGGAAAGATCTAATCCTAATCTGGTTTTTAAATGGACAATCCTTTATTAACAGGACTTGTACCATAAATAAACTACTTAATTAATTCCTAACCATTACAAGGAATATTTGTTTGCCAGAAATAGGTTGCCACGAAATCACACATTGATCTCCACAATATTCTGTTCTGATCGCATGATTCTCCTCCATAATTTTCTCCATAAACCGTGGCTAAATACTTGCTGTCCAGAAACCTGAATTTTGATGGTGTTAGAACACCACTTCACCAGTTCACACAATATGCCACAACTGAGTCCAACACTCGTAGACTTTACAATATCGAATAATTTATCTTAAATAAATTATCAATTATCTACCAAAGCAACTTTTAAAAATAAGTAAGTGATGATAGGTAAATCTGTAGCTGGGCAGAGACTACCTTGGGCCGAGAGCACCTCAGGCCCACGTCAGCACAATAAATCTCCTTAATAGAGAGACGTACATCAAGGCGTATAATCCGATGCTCCCTCTATTTCTCTAATAGTGGCACACCACTTTTGGGTGTTAGAATTTAGGAGATGCTAAATGAGTGGATGAAATTGAATTGAAAGAAAAGTAAAATGAATGGATATAATAACCTTAAACTTGCCATAATTAGAATGTGTCAATATAAAAGAAACATCCCAAATTAGAAAGTGTGTCCCTATTCATGAAACGGAGGGAGTACGTTATTTCCTGATACAGTATAAATGGACAGGTACGTACTTACTATTGAGGACTGTGGAACATTCACGAAAAATACTTACTAACTTAAGCATCAGAGAGTTTACCCATGAGACCTCCTGAGACTTTTTGCTTGCAGATTATCATCGAGAGACTCGACGTTACAACTCAACCGATTTCCAGACGCATTAGTAAGTATAATTTTTTATAATAAATAGTATTATAATAAAATATATTTAGGTGTGTATGAAGAGTTAGGTGGATTGAGTACAGTGATTGAAGTAGATAATGAGCTCTGGTGATGAGGCGAAGTGAATTTTATATAAAATTCAAAAGGACGGAATGAATTTAAATGTGGAATCCGCCATACGGTATGAGATTATATGATGATTTATATAAAAACACCTAAGAATGAGTATAAAGGGATCATAATTCAGACTCATCTCATCATAATGTCATTCTTAGTTTTCTCAGTCATGGAGATAATCCAAGTTTAACAATTTCAGTATTAAGAGTTTATTCTTTTAAGATGCACTTTATTTAGCTGAACTAAACATAATTTTAAGAAATTGAGTGAAAATTTAACACTATACAGTGACCCACAAAAAAGGAATTATTTATTCGTAAATACACGCTCTATTTCATTATTGTTACTTATGTTAAATTGCTCGTGTAATTTCGTTATTTAATTTCCACATATTTTTCCAATATATGTCCAACAAAAAGGACCTTCAGACCAAAATAAACAACTTTCTAATTTTTGCATAAAGTTTAATTTCTTGGACCTCCTTTTATCATTTTGTCTTAAATCATTTTGTCTTAAATGATGAAATTGGCCATATTTTCCAAGTAACTTGGATGATATGTACCGCTCTCAAGCATATATGTCCAACTTCCTGTGGTTTCCCTTTTTCTATAAATAATTGAAATTTAATTGAATTCCGGTTTAATGAAATTTAATTTATTCCAACTAATAATAACTCTCAGAAATTTTAATCCAATTTATTTTAATTAAATAAATACAGTTCAATTAAATCTATATCAGCTGAAAACATAAATAAATGACGTTCATATAAAAATCCTCCAAAATTAATCTAGACAACAAACACTAGGATGAGTTGCCCTTCAAAGATATTGGGGGCAATAGGACTATGGACCATTTAAAGCAAATACTTCTCAATATATACAAAAAAATAAATAAAACCAACTAATGTCCCGTTAAATATAAACAAATAATAGCCTTAATAATCATCTGGTATTATTGGTTTATTTACTCATTTGGTAGAATTGGATAAAAAGGGGTTTGTTAGAATGATGGACGTAAATAGGGTGTATTAATCGAGAACATTTCCAAGATTTTATTAAGGGTTCAATGAACCTTAGTTTATGCGCTTCTTTATATTAAAACATGTTACAAAAGAAGCAAGATCCATGTATTTCATGCACAAAGATATCCTTTATTGCTTGATTAGAAGCTCATAAACAAGAAGTTGATGAATACAAAATTTACCATATTGGTTTGTGGCTTCATTATCACTCCATGTAATATAAATAAGGCCAAAATAGTGAATAGCTATATCACGCCCAGTATTTTACTTGATTATGCCATGCATTTATACTATTTAATATACAATATATATTTTTAATTTAATTTAAATAATTTAAATATTTTTAATTAATATGAAATATTATTTATTTTAACTACCGACGGGCACCACCACCGCCGCCTCTGCCGCCGCCGCCTTCACCGTGCGCCACTCTTCTCTTCTTCTTCTCCGACGGCCTCCTAATCTTTTCTTCTTCGCCTCCTCTACTTCTTCTTCTTCTTCTTCTTCTCGGTTTCCCTATTCTTCTTCTTCTCCTTCTTCTCTGTTTCCCTCCTCCTCCTCTTCTTCTTCTTCTTCTCTGCTTCCCTCCTTTTCTTCTTCTTCTCCGGCGACTCCCGTCTTCTCTGGAGACACCTCTTCCCGCTCTCCTTCTCCTTCTTCTCCTCCCGGTTCTCTTCTCCCCGCTCTCCTTCTCCTTCTCCTTCTCCACTGCTCTCCGCCGTTCTCCTCTCCCGTTTCTCCGCCGCTTCAGAAGCCGTTCTCCTCTCCCGCTTCTCCGCCGTTCTCCTCTCGGGCTGGCTTTTGCTCGACGGGGACGAAGGAGAAGGAGGGATATCGGGTAGGGTTTCGCTCAACGAGGACGAAGGAGAAGGAGAAGGAGGGACGACATGGCTAGGGTTTTGCTCGACGGGGTGAAGGAGAAGGAGGGACGACGGTGGGGGCTAGGGTTTTGCTGAGGATGAGGGACGACGGCGGGATGAGCTGGGGATGAGGGATGGCGGGTGGAGCTGAGGAAGAATGAGGTACGGTGGTGGCGCACAGTGGTGGCAGTGGTGCAAATAAGGAGGCACGGTGGCGGCGGCGGCGGCCTCATATTGTTTTTTTGTTTTTGATTTTTGTTTTATTTTAAAAAATTAAATTTAGTATTATATATATATATATATATATATATATGTATTAGGGCGTAAACTAGTAAAATACATAGCGTGATATAACAACACCCCCAAAATACAACACGTACTAAAAAATAGGTAAGTTCATATAATTTATTTATACATTACTAATTTTTAACACAGTTATTTTTAGTTTACTTTAGTTCAGTTGAAATCAGCTCCAAATCAGTTCAGATTAGATCCAAATATTATGGCCTCATTTAAACCATTCTTTATTATGCATGGAACATGTATTTCATCTTGTAGAAAACAATATAAAATGGAGATTACTATGTACTATACACGTGAAAATTATGGGTTTTAAAGTTCCATTTTTTGTCAAGTGGTTGCCAAGTAGTAGAACAAAAACTAGAAGTTAAAAGAAAAAATAGCAATTAGTGGCATATGAGTGGATCTCACTCTCCAATTTTTATAAATAAGTTGTGCTTGATTAGCTATTTTATTATTGTTTTACTCATTTAATTTCATATGTACGTATAAAAATAATCTCGCTTGATCGATAAATTTGTAGTCTCACTAATATTGCAGTATCTCAATGGTTCTTTCTTTTGGCAATATTTATAGGTGAAATTTAAACTTGAAATATCATTATTATTCACTAAAAAGTAATTTATGGTTGATTTTAAAAATGTGATATTCTTCCATAAAATAAGTTTCATGGGACGAAGGAAGCAACGGTTTCCTTTTCTGTTTTTCATTCAACCCTGAATAATGTCATAGTTCCACACCCCACATTGTGCGGTCTTTCCAGCTTCTCTTAGGCAATTTTACTTTTTAAAACCCTATAAAAGGGTTGGAGAACAATATTCTCCATTCTATTATGGATAAACTTGTTTTTTTATGCACAAAGTTTTTATTTCACTCAAAATTATGAAAGTTTAGTTATTTAAGCACTATGCTTATACTTATGCATCTCATTTGTTTTTTTCGTTATTATTATGTTACTATTACGATTAAAAGTACATTATGCTAGTGTAAATACATGCTCATTAAAATAAAAATATGATTTTATCGTTTCTACATTTTTTGTCTATAATAGAAATCTATCACCTTATGAGCTCTCACACTTCACATAGTATTAGAGCATGTGTGACCAAATATTGCTTCTTGGATTTTCAGAATCTGGATAAAGCCCACCCACACCAGTACGTCCGACAGTCAATTGTCCCTGCTCATTATCTAACATGTTGCAGTTGCGGTGATGCGTTGGATTATAATTATCACACAACGAAAGCGAAATATTAAGATGCTCATAATATAGGCTTACTATGTTACACTTTGGTTTTATGATGAAACCCTGTTGAATTTGTGTTGTTGGGCCTATAACGACAATGCTGTCTTATATACATGACCTCCACTTAATTGTCTCAATGGAACAATATCCTTCTTTACATTCTTCAACTTGCTAATATTTTCCCTAAATATTTTCCTCATCTTGTATTTGAGTTGTATAGGTCCAAGTTTTGTTTAGGGCAAACAATTTATGTGGCTGTTAAACTATCACCGATGTTCACCTTTGACCACTAATTTATTTTTTGACGACTTTCGACCACTCATCTTTCAAAACAAACAAGTCAAGGTCTTTCTATCAGGTCAGATCGTTAGTTGAAAACTTAAGGGGCAACATAGTCTTTTTTCAATGTCTTTTGACCTCCTGAACCAAAAATCTTTCAAACGTTGCTTTCACTTATATGTCCACACTATGGCGGAGCCTCGAACATGAATATTGTCACCTTAGATACAAAGGAGAGGTGTCATCAACACAACCACTACTGGAAAGCAGGTACTTAGGCACCGGTTTGTGTACTCGAGGCCTCCCGAACCGGAGTTGACTTTATGTGTGGCACCAGTAATACAAAAAAACTGACGCTGGATTTTATTTTCAGCACCTGATTTTTGAAATTGGTGTCCTAAACCGGTGTCATACATAAGAAATAGCACCGGTATCGTATATAGGTGTACACATAAGTGGTGCTTGAACTGGGAAATAACTAATGAATAGTTTATTTGACGCCAAGGGAAACTATTAGCACCGGTAATGATAAAATTTCAGCACCGGTCATCTGTAACAACAAACCGGTGCTGAAAATATTAAAGGTCATGGGTACTGTTGAAGGTTGAAAAATAGAGTATGTCCTCTGTTGCATTTAAGGCACCGGTTTACGTCTTAACAACACCTATTTAAGGTTGAAGAATAGGTTTATGTCTTAACAGCACCGGTTTACCAATCGGTGCTGCGTACTAAGACAAAATTTCTTGGATCAGCTCTCTGGTATGGAAAAGGATTTAAAAAAATCAATCAAGGGAGCCATAAGCAACTGTTTTTTTTTATGGTGGCACCAGTTTTGATACATGTCAGCACCATTTTAAATACTGGTGCTGGCATCTTAGAATTTATTTCTCAAGTTTGTTCTCGGGTTGAGAGAAAGGGACAAAAAATTAATTCAATGCAGCCTCAAGCATATCTGCTTGTACTATTTTTAGCACCGATTTATGGCTTTTATACCGGTGCTAGTAAATTTAAGTTCTAAAATGTATACAGATCCACGACGGGTTGTTCTTCTTTTTTCTTTGTTTTGGAGGGCAGATCTAAACTATATTCCCTATCGATTAAGACTCTCAAGCTCTCTAAGGGGTTGAGGTGAGTTCTCTTTCAAACATTGCTCTTATATTCTACTAGATTATTAATCATGTACCATTTTTTTTTGAAAAATAACAACTTTTTTCAATGTTGGTTCACTTTGCTCTCCAACATTGTTCGATGTTGCAATCATGTACATAGGGTTAATGTGTAATAACTACATATATGTATACATTGTATTTGATTGACTCGCATTGAGAGTTTGTTGATGTTCATGAAAGTAAGTATTGTATAGGTTTTTTTGGTTGCATGGAAGGTGTTTGTTGAAATGTCTCATTTGACATTGTAGGATATGGCACCAAAAACTCACTACAAGAGAACACGCAATGCATCCCCTTCCTCTCCGGAGGTGAAATCCAATATTGAAAAACATGAGAAGAGGTACATTTCGGAGCAGGCAAAGTTAATTGCACAAATGTACAAAACAAGGCGACATTTTTCCAGAGAGAGGAATTGAAAATGCTCCCCCCTTGATGAAACTATCCGGGCACTTGGGTGGGAGAAACTGATTGACACGCCTCCAATTTTCAACCTCATTATAGTCGGCGAGTTCTATGCTAATTTGCGGTGTGGTGGAAGGTGGGCTGGGGTGTTTAGTCGAGGAAAAATGGTGAAAATGACTAAAGAATCCATAAACGAGTTGTACGGGTTGCCAAATGTTCCATCTGAGGAGGATGGATTTCTCGTATTCCACTACTATACGGATGAGGGTTGGGACTTTGATGATCTCACATGACGGGAGATCGTGAGGACGGTAACTAGGGAGGGAACTGATGTTGAGTCTATTGTGAAATTAGGTTGGAAAAAGATTCCAAAGAAGCTACTCACTCTCGAGATGAATGGATGGTACCACTTCGTAGCATCAAGAATTAACCACGTAACAGTGAACACTGAGGTTCATAGTATGAGGCTGGCACATCTGTAGGCCATTAAAAAAACTCTGATGGAAAGTGGGTAAGCAAACAGTGAACAAGTTGAGACATGGTGCAGAGAGAACGAGTTACAATTTCTGCAGCCTAATCTCCGAACTGTGCACAAAAGCAGGTGTCCCCCCACTATCGACACAAAATATACGGGCATCCAATTGGTAAAATTACAACATACTCTTCCTTCAAATTTTCTCGGGACAATGTGGGTCCTACTTTGGAATCTAGAATCGCGGCGTTGGGAGTGCATGTACAAAGTCTGCTGACAAAATCACAATATCAAAGGTCTTGGTGCGATCACATGGGAAATGTTTTTCAATACCAGTTCCCAGACGTCGTGAAAGCAATTGGATGTTTCCCTACATATCCAGGCCCGGGCGTAGGGCAGAGCGACGTTGGGACCAAATCTGAAGATGCACAGATGTTGGATGAAGAGCCATTTGCTAGATATTATTCATGAATTTCTATCCTCATAGTCCTTATAATACTATCGTTTTTGTAGTGATTATTTGTTGGAGTAATGCTTGAAACAATTCAATGTTATTTTGTAGACGAAGTATAGTTATTATCCACTATTTCGAGGATTATCATGCTTTTACATTAAATTTATGGTATTTATGAAATATGATTTTCAGTTTATATTTCCAAACCTTTTTTCACTATATAGTCTAGGACATGTATTATTGCTTTGAAATTTATACATTAAAAAATTCCATTATTTAGAATTCATTTATTTAGGATGTAAACACAAGAATCAAGTGTTTCAAATCAATGTTTAAGGTGAAACTTGGTTTTGTGCAACACTGCAATTTCTAAAAATGCAGCACTTGTTTTTTTAATCAGTTTTGAAGATGTTCCATTTACCCAATCAAGTAAATCGCATAGTTATGATCATCCAATACTCAATTGCACTATTGAATTACCAATTTCGTGTTTTGACAATTTCAAGATTCTTGGAGGGACCTAAGTGCAAAAAGAAAAAACTTCAATCGGACCTCCAAATTCAATTCCGCTCAGATACAATCCCACATTCTTGGACCCAAAAGTAAATTCCTAGAATGAATCAGAAAAATGTTTAAAATTTGGTGGAAATAACTGACAAAGAAAACTTTCCGTTTGGACTTCCTAAGATACTCTAGCATATATACTAGCGTTTTACCAAATTCTATTAAAACATGACATTGTTTTTTAAACATATATTAACCCAAGAATAAATAATGTGGGGTTATTTGGATACAAAAAAGGACTTGTAGTTGTGTTTTGGGCAACAGTGTTATTTTAACAAAGTTCTGATCGGAGGGTTTTCAGGTATCCATCGAACACAATTTCAAAACACGAGCTCTATTGAGTGTTGAATTGAATATTTTTTAGTCTAATTGTATATAAAAAATAATGGGCGAAACTATCCCCCTAGAGGGGACTTCAATTGAATATTGCAAAACAGTTTAACCAAAATCCAGCACCAGTTAGGTGTGTTGATTAATCGGTGCTAAGATTTTCTGATGTACAAAACAAAAAAATTGGTCAATCCCTGGGCGAGAAATTCAAATTTTTGTAAAGTCATTTTTGGCACCAATTCGTCAATTCTGTAGGGATCGGTATCAAGAAACGTTGCTAGGATTTTACAGCGCGTTGGGTACGACGAAGCTGCTTCTTTGTGGTTTTGGCATCGATGGTCCCTTCCAACACCGGTTCTTTAACCGGTGCTCCGTAGTTAGACAAAAATTTATGTTCCTGCTCTCGGGTTGCAAAAAAAAAACCCATGCAACATCAAACAGCTGCTTTAACCAAAAGTAAGCATCGGTTTAGGGACTAAAGAGCACCGGTTAAAGTAATTAATAAAGAGTCCATCATGATTTCAACTGACCATTTATTTCTATGTGTTGATTTAATCTGAATCATTCAAAATTTGTCTATAAAAAGTAAACTTAAAACCCTAGGTGTAATCCTCCCTCATTGTCCTCTCATCCTCGTACTTCTACCCCCTTCCATCCTTTCCCCCCGACTCCACCACCTCTCCATTACCTCCGCCGCCTCCTCCCTCTACAGATCTCCATATTCAGTTCCTAACACCACCTCTCCATAGCCGCTGCCTAACCTACCGAACACCACATCTCCATATCCGATGCCTAACAACACCTCTCCATATCTACCGCCTAATACCAACTCTCCATATCCAACGACGATGACTCTCTAACCGCCCTCCCCGTTGCGCACCATCTCCGAGGTGTAACATCCTCTTCGCGTGGGTACTATATGTGTTGGTCATTCTTTTTTTTCTTCTGATTTTTTAGGTGTGTTGGATTTTTGATCATATTGTCTTTCAAGGGGTGTGTTGGTTTTTTTGTATTTTGGTAATTTTTGAGGTGTGTGAGATTCTGTTCATTTTGTGATTCAATTGAAAGTGTATCAGATATATATATATATATATATATATATATATATATATATATATTCATTGTGTATGGTTTAATGTTTAGTGTTTTTGCCTAAAATATGTTTTGTTCCCCGGTGATATAGATGATTGTGTCATGTTTAGGTGTTTATCATAATTAAAATTTGTATCATGATATAAAATGTATGAGATATTGTTGATTGTGCTATCTTGAAGTGTGATATAGTTAATTGTATGATTTTTTATTTTTTCACATAGAATTATGGAGATATAATGGAGGTGACATATTTAACTGGGATTTTCTATATAACTATGTACGGTGTTGAAGGTTTTTCTAAATTTAATGTGATATAGTTTATGTGGGTTGTTGAAGTATTTATGGTATGGTTTCAATTGCCTCGAACAACTACAACGTTTTTAATGAATGACAAACTAGATTGAGGTTTATAGGTCCTTTTGCTTGTTTTGATGATTTCAAGTTGATGTTTAAACTGTGGAGATGTAGCACTCTATTAGCACCAAGGAAACTTGAGGTGTTTGACATGGTTTGTTCATACACATCATGTTTCCTTGGTGCTGAAACACTGATTCATTTTGACATTTTAAATGGTTTTCTATGCCAAATCGTGTTGTGCACAAACTTACCGGAATAAGCATTAGTTAAAGGGAATCACATCAGTTTCTTTCTATTCATATGTAGTGCCATCTAACTAAGTAATGCTTCTTCCATTATGAAAAATGTCGTAATAATTGTAGAACTCCGTAGTTTAATATGTGGAGACTTTGTAGTGTATGAGCACCAAGTGGCATGGTGTGTTAATCTGTTGAACATGGTGTGTTTAACATTAAATCATTATTAATGTTTAATACATAGTTAAAACATATTTATACACACCATGTTTCCTCGGTGCTTAAATGCTGCAACATTTCGACATTTCAAATCATTTTCAATGACAAGTCGTACTGTGCACAAACTTAACGGAAGAAGCATTAGTTGAGCTTTATAGGTCTTTTTGCTTGTTTTAATGATTTCAATTCGATGTTTAAACAGTGGAGATGTTGCAGTCTACTAGCAACAAGGAGACGTGGGGTGTTTGACATGGTTTGTTTATACAATCCATGTTTCCTTGGTTCTGAAACACTGTTTCATTTTGACATTTTAAATGATTTTCTATGCCAAATCGTATTGTGCACAAACTTAACTGAAGAAGCATTAGTTAAAGGGCATTGCATTGGCTGCTTTCTATTCATGAGTTCCCTCTAACTAAGTAATGTTTCTTCCATTATGAAAAGTGTTGTAACATTTGTAGAACTCCACAATTTAAAATGTGGAGAATTTGTAGTGTATGAGCACCAAGTAGACATAGTGTGTTTATCATTAATTAACTGTTTAACATTGTGTGTTTAACAATAAATCATTGTTAATGTTAAATACATAGTTTAAATATAGTTATACACACCATATTTCCTTGGTGCTTTAAATGCTGCATTATTTCAACATTTAAATTCCTTTTCTTCGACAAATCGTAGTGTGCACAAACTGAATGGAACAACTAGCACTGAACAGTACCTCTACAAATCTTATTATGTAGGTTAGTTGACATATTGAAAATTAAACGTTTCTCATTCTTACTTATTGATTACTTTCACGTTATTAATCATTGAGTTATCTTGTGCACAGTAGATATTTTTTCGGCAAGAGGAGCGTACAATGACAAGGAGATAATAGATGTCATGGACACAAAGTGTGAAGCTTGGGTGAACATGTCTTCCTAACAATCTAAGACTTCGGTGGACCTAGTGTATTTCAACGTGTATTTGATTGGGACACATTTACCTTTTTTCTTAAATTAAATCATATTGACGGATTGCTTTTTTTCCACTTAAGATTCTTACTTTTTCAAATGTTATAGCTTACCACCAATTTGATTTTTATATTGTGTTCTTGTCTCGTCTAAGTTTCTTCTATGAGTTTTCCCCAAGTTTTAATTTTGGGAGGGCCTGGAAAATTTTTAAAAGGAAATTGCAAATTTTAAAAAATAAACACCAGTTTTACAAATATTACCACCGGTGCTTAGACATCCATCTCAAAACCAAGAGCACTGGAAAATAAAAAACAAACCGGTGTTGGTATTTGTAATCTTTTCAGTTTTAGGCACCGGTTTATGTTCGTATACCAGTGCTATGAAAGAGCTGGTGATCATTAACAAGGATTCGAGAGTTATCACCAACATTTTAAATACCGGTGCTGTAATAAAAGTATTCAGCACCAATTTTATTTACTGGTGCCATATTAACTACGTTTCACCACCATCCCACTTAGGTACTGATTGACTGGAGATACAAAATACCGATGTCACTGACCCCAGCGATCGGTACCATAGGAGGGTCCCTATAGTAGTGAACCACAAATCGAAACCATGAAGGTCCTCAACTATCATTCACCGATGCAGAAGCTTCTCAGGTTAAGCCTACTACAGCCACCATGACTTCTCAATCTACTGCAATTTTGAGGAGAGTTCCTCGTTTTTCTCTTCAAAATCATTATTTCTCTTTTGCAGTTCTAGTGTTGTCAATTTTTCTCAACCACATATAAAATGAATTCTGTAAAGTCAAAGGAGTTAAAAGTAAATGTTTAATTGGCAATTTTGTGTAAATTAATTTTGAACAGCATATCAGACCATGTTAGAACATGCTGGTGCAGCAGAGTTACACCAAAGTTTTTATGGAAATCAAAGTCAGAATATTGCAGTAGTTTGGTATAAATGGAATTCGTATATCTGACTATATATATCAGGCGTGTGAAGCATAATTGGTTTATGGAAAATCCCTACTTATATGGAGAAGATTTATTCGAATATATGGGATAGAATGAGATAAGGTAAATCCCTTTATTTATGGGATTTGGATATGCTTCAAGAATAAGATTTGGAATAGGAATATTGTGGAGATAATCAAGGAGTATTCAAGTCTGATTCATGGATATAAATTGGGGACAAACACGGCTGCATACTCACGGATTTAACAGAGAAAAAATATGTACTCAGGTTTTTGAGACTTTCGAGAAGTTGCAAAGAGTCAGAACACTGTGTTCCAACACACACTGACCTGCTGCACTAAGTTCAGAATCGTAAACCTTAATTCCTCGGGAGGAGGAGATCCTGCGTCGACGGAGTTCGAGATCAGAGGGAGTCTGATTAAGGCAGATCGGTAGCTAGGGGAGCTAGCAGAGTCCACACGTTATAGTTAGTAAATAAAGTATTTTGTAAACTGTACTTTGTACTGTATCTTTCTAACTAGTGGATTCATTCTGAACTGGGACCCGCAGATGTAGGTGGATTACACCGAACTGCGTAACCAAGTCGTGTGTCTTTTACGTATTACGTTATTATGCACTTGGTTAAATTAGGCATATTGGAACACACTAGTAAGGACTAGAAAAATTGGTAAAACTAAATTTCAATTGGTATCAGAGCTAAGTCACTTATCGTTCCCTTGGTTGTTTCAAGGAAAGTAATATCCAGTTTTACAATGACGACAAGAGAAGGAGCGTCAGTCTCTCGACCACCTCTACTAGAAGGCAGCAACTGCAACTATTGGAAGGCACGCATGAGGGTCTTCATCAATTTGCTGGATGAACTGGCATGGTTTTATGTTGAGAATGAATGGAGTCATCCTACAGAAGATGACAAGCTCTAAGGCGGTAGAAGGGGAGTCAAGCCAAAGGAGTCAGAAACCCAAAGACAAGTGTAGATGGACTCCAGATGACCTTAAAGAATCTCTGGAAAATTCAAAGGCACTTAATGCGATCTTCACTGCTGTTGATGAAAATCAGTTCAAGCTTATATCTACGTGTCACCAAGCAAAGAAAGCATGGGATATTCTACAGACTGTTCACGAAGGAACCAATCGTGTGCGTGAATCAAAACTACAGATGCTGGCTACCAAATTCGAAGAACTCAGAATGGAGGAGGACGATACTATTGCTACCTTCAATGGAAAACTCAGGGATATCTCCAACCTGGCCTATCAACTTGGAAAGGTGTACAAAGAAACTAAGCTGGTGAAAAAGACCTTGCGATCTCTTCCCAAAAGGTTTGCAATGAAAGTAGCAGCAATAGAGGAAGCAAGAGACGTGGCCACCATGAGTCTAGATGAACTAATGTGCTCATTACAAACATATGAGATGACATTCCAGCAACCTACAAAGAGAGTTTCCAAGGAATTGGCGTTCAAATCTTCTCCAGCTAAGGAAAGTCATGAGTCTGACAGTGATGATGAGATTGAAAAACTGGCACTTATTACAAAGAATTTCTCAAGAATGCTAAAGAAGGTGGTCAACAAGAAACCTCTGGAAAGGTTTGGCGGAAACAGACAAAAACAACAAGATTCGAGCAATAATCGTGGAATGAGATTTGAAAATATGCAGTTCGGGAGAAATCAGAACAACGCTTCAAAATAGTCTGGGCGAATTCAATGCAGAGAATGTGAAGGATATGGTCATATTCAGGCTGAATGTGCTAACACTCGCAAGAAACAAGGAAAATCATATATCACCTCTTGGAGTGAAGATGAAGATGATGAAAAATACGAAGAGGAACTCACCAGTAATTATGTAGCGTTTGGAGCAAAAGTCCATGATACGACAGAGGATCAGTGTTCCAACACACTGAACAAAGGGAAAGCTATATGTTCTAACACAGATCTGGACGATGCACACAGCGACGAAGATGATGATCTATCTGTGAGTGATGAAGAAATATATAGCACATATGAACAAATGTATTCCATGTGGATTCAAGTAGCTGACAGGAACAAGGAGCTGAATGAAGAGAAAAGAAAGCTGATGGAAAGCGAACAAGAACTACGATCCACAGTTGCAGATCTTGAAAAATGTAATGAAGAATTGAACAAGAAACTGGTAGCTGCAGTCAAGAGAGTCGAGATGTCTGAAGCAACTATCTGTAAATTGAATTCCGGAAAGGCAAAACTTGATGATATTCTGGATATGGGAAGAAACTTTGGTGATAGACATGGGATTGGATACAGGAAAGAACCCAAAACTGAGCTGCGTGAAAAACCAGTAACCCTCAAAGCTTGGATCCGAGAAGTAAAATGGAAGTATGGGATGCCGTATCAAAGGAAGCCACTCATATGCAGATACTGTACGTACCAAGGACATGCTGAACAGCAGTGCAGAAAACTGATCAAAGATCAAATGCAGGAAGACAACCTCTGCTGTGTTCCAACACAGGCGATACTCATACGGGAAAAACGATAAGAAAGATGTGGATTGTTAAAAAATTCAGTATGTGTCTAGTAGCACACACTTCCCTAACAGCTTATTCCAGTGATTCGTGGTACTTTGATAGTGGTTGTTCTCGCCACATGACTGGCACTCCAGAATATCTCACGAACATTACTCCATATAATGGCGGATATGTAACCTTTGGTGATGGAAAGAGAAGCAGAGTAATTGGCAAGGGAAAATTGAAAATTGAAAATTGAAGGCTTTCCAGTATTCACAAATGTATTATTTTTTGAAGATCTAAAGGCAAACTTGCTAAGTATAAGCCAGCTGTGTGAAGACAATATGATAGTGAAATTTCAGAAGGACAAATGTATAGTGAAGCATGGAGAAAACGAGGTTCTTTCTGGACCAAGATCAGCAGACAATTGCTATCTGCTAGAACAAGGAGTTCAATGTATGATTTCCAAGCAGGATGAAGGAATTCTTTGGCACAGGAAGCTCGGTCACATCAACTATAAAACACTGGTGAAAATCGCAAATGTGAAAGCTGTACGAGGAATGCCTACCTTAACCAGCAAAGATGGAGTTGTATGTGGACCATGTCAACAAGGTAAACAAATTCGATCTCCTCACTCTTCAGTTCAGTATATTACTACATATAGAAATCTGGAATTATTGCATATGGATTTGATAGGTCTGGTTAATACACCTAGTATAGGTGGAAAGAAATATATATTTGTATGTGTTGATGACTTCTCTAGATTCACATGGGTAGCCTTTTTGAAAGAGAAGTCCGATACAATAGAAGTTTTTAGAAGTCTTGTAGTGAAATTACAAACTGAAAAGGGGAATCCAGTTGGAAAGATAATTCGAATCCGAAGTGATCATGGTAGAGAATTTGAGAATGAACAGTTTAGTTCCTTCTGCGATGAGCTAGGAATCCAACACGAGTTCTCGGCTCCGATCACCCCTCAACAGAATGGCATCGTCGAAAGGACGAACAGAACTCTACAAGAGATGGCTCAAGTTATGTTGGCAGAAAAAGATGTTCACAAGAAATGGTGGGCAGAAGCGATCAATACAGCTTGTTATACAATCAATAGAGTGTATCTTCGACCGTTCACAAGCAAGACATCCTATGAGATCTGGAAGGGCAGGAAACCAAATGTCTCATATTTTCATGTGTTCGGAAGCACTTGCTATATTCTCAGAGATAGAGAACAGTTGGCAAAATTTGATAATCGGAGTGATCCAGGAACGTTTCTCGGGTATTCCATCAACATCCATGCATATAGAGTTTTTAATCATCGAACCAACACTCTCATGGAATCCATAAATGTTATTGTGGATGATTCAGAAAAGGAACAACATCCAGAAGGTGTAGAGGAAGAATCTGTTAACACTCATGTTCCAACACAGTCTCAAACTCCAGACAAAGAAAAGCCATCAGTTGACCTTCACCAACGTGCTGAACCAAATGAGCAACAGGATCCTAACTCTACCGAAGCTGACCATGTTGGAACACAGTCCCCTACTACTGACGACCATGTTCCAACACACAACCAACCTGGTTCCACCATGAGAAGTACTCGATCAGTGCCTCGAGTTGATTATCGATGACTGGCTGGATTACATTGCTTTGTTTCTCTAATTGAACCCAAGAACTATAAAGAAGCCTTACTTGATGAGTATTGGATTGCTGCAATGCAAGATGAACTCGGTCAGTTTACAAGGAATGATGTTTGGTATCTTACTCCTCATCCCAAAGGCATTAATCTTATTGGTACGAAGTGGATCTTCAAGAACAAATCAGATGCAGATGGTTTAGTCACCCGTAACAAAGCAAGACTTGTTGCTCAAGGCTATACACAAGTGGAAGGTGTTGATTTTGATGAAACCTTTGCGCCAGTTCCCAGGTTAGAATCCATTCGAATTCTACTAGCTATTGCTTGCTCTTTGAATTTTACTTTGTATCAAATGGATGTCAAAAGTACTTTTTTAAATGGAGTGGTGAACGAAGAAGTATATGTGGAACAACCAAAAGGTTTTGAAGATCCTCATTATCCACACCATGTATATCGTCTCAAAAAGGCGCTGTATGGACTCAAGCAAGCACCAAGGGCATGGTATGAACGACTTACTACCTTCCTTCTTCAGAAAGGTTATCGTCGAGGGGGAGTAGATTGCACCTTGTTCATGGTTGACAAAGCTTCAAGGTTTCTGATTGCTCAAATATATGTTGATGACATAGTTTTTGGTTCTACCTCACAATCTATGGTACAGGATTTTGTCACCATTATGCAATCTGAATTTGAAATGAGCATGGTTGGAGAGGTAACTTACTTTCTTGGACTGCAAGTCAAACAAGGACGGAATGACCTATTCATAAATCAAAGTAAGTATGCCTTGAATTTGGTTAAAAAATTCGGACCCAGTAGTGCTCGATCAGTTCGAACGCCTATGGGAGTGTCTGATAAATTGGTGAAGGATGAAAAAGGAGTTTCGGTCGATCAAAAGTTATACAGAGGCATGATAGGAAGTCTATTGTATCTCACCGCAAGCAGACCAGATATATGTTTAAGTGTCGGAATATGTGCAAGATTTCAAGTTGATCCTAAGGAATCTCATCTTACTGCAGTGAAAAGGATTATTCTATATGTAAGTGGGACTTCAGAATATGGTGTCTGGTATTCTAAGAATCAAGATTCAGAGTTAGTTGGGTACAGTGATTCTGATTGGGCTGGTAATGCCGATGATCAAAAAAGTACCACAGGTGGCTGTTTCTTTATTGGAACAAATTTGGTGTCTTGGTATAGCAAGAAATAGAATTCAATCTCTCTATCTACTGCAGAAGCGGAGTATCTTGCAGCAGGGAGCTGTTGTGCACAACTGATATGGATGAAACAAATGTTGAAAGATTATGGAGTTCATCAAGGACCTTTGAAGATTCTATGTGACAACACAAGTGCTATTGATATTTCGAAGAATCCAGTTCAGCACTCGAGAACCAAACATATTGACATAAGGCATCATTTTATTAGAGATTTGGTTGAAAGAAAAGAAGTGGAAGTAGCCCATGTTCCAACACACGAGCAACTTGCAGATATATTTACAAAGCCGTTGGATGCCACCACTTTTGAGAGTCTTCGACAACACTTAGGTGTTTGTCAAATCTGAGGTATTTTGTACCTTAAATTACTCTGTTTGTAAATATTTCTTTTGGCTATTTTCGTTTTGCAAAATCAGAAAAGAACAAAAAATATGGAAGGAGCAAAGGTGTACAAAAATAGGAGTTGGTTAGTATGGTGTGTTGGAAGTTAATTAAAAAAGGACAAAGTGATGTGACAAGTAGAGAAAGGGCCATCATTACCATGTGTGGGAAATCTAAAAAGGGACTTCGCGGGAAAAGAGGTGAATAAGATGAAGAGTTAAAGAGGGATTCAAATTAGCATACAACCTTTCACATCTCTCTCGGCCAAATATTTTTCTCCCCAAAATTTTTGCTGAAAAAATCTTATACTCAACACCCCTCTCTATCTCGGCATTGTATCTAAGAATTTCAAATCCAAACTCTCCAATAATGGAAGCTGCAGTGGCAGAACTCATGGGGAAAGATTAAGGCTCAATAAATTTGGACTTGGTATTGGCTACTGAGTATAGAAAATATGACGAACGAGCGGACAGAGATAAAGAAGAAGGTCAAGCCCAGACCGGAGGAAACTTGGATGACACAGAGGCTGAGGAACGAATTGAGCTTGAGACCGATGAAGTCAAAGAACCAGAGGAAGAGAAAGAAGGTTCAGGCAACGGCAAATTGAGTGATGAATCCGAAGTTAAGATTGGTAATTCCGAGGGTAAACCCGATGTCCAAGAAGAAGCTTCTGAAGGCAAGAAGAAGAAAAAACCTAAGGTAACTGGTCCTGAGCCTCGACCATTTAAATTCATGAGAACTGAGTGTAGAAGTATGAATGAAGTGTTTGAATGGCTTGAGGCCAATAGAGTAGCTGTAGACTTATGGAATATCAAGAAAATTGAAGGAGAATATTTGACAGTTAAAGTGAAGGAGTTGGTGACTGGGAATCTTGGAGGAACAAGGCTTGAAAATCATACTTTGAAGTTTGTTATGGGCAGGTATGCCGAGTTCAGGGAAAAAGATAAGTTTTACGTGCACTGCTATATTCCTATACCAAGTTGTGTCTCCTTGAAAGAGATTAGGGAAAGTGAAGTGGGTGGAGTAGAAGTGATTAGGAATGGAGATAAACTTCAGATGGGGTTCTTTGATATGAATTCTGCAAGAAGAATGGAAGAATTGAGAAAGACTATCTTCATTATTCTGTCTGATAGTGAAGAGAGTGTTCCAACACAGACGGATGAACCAGAGTATACATACTTAGATTCTGATGCTGATTTAGGAGGAGAGCATAATGATGATTTTGATAATAAGGATCATGAAGCATCTGATGAAAACATGTCTGCCCAGAGTGATGATTCTAAGAATAGTGAGGATACTCAGTCAGAAGAAGAATCTGAGAAGGAAAAAAAAGCTGAAGGATCAGGGTGTGTTCCAACACAGGATGTTCCTGATCTGACATATTCTAGTGATGAGGTACTGGATGAGTTCTATCAGAAGGCAAAAGGCAAGAGGAAGGCTGGGCCAGCCATGGATTCTGCTCAAGCTAAAAGGAGCAAGAAAAGGCACGACAGCAAGCCAAAGAAGGTTTTGCCTCCTCCATCTGTCAGCAAGGCCTACTCTGCGGTGTATTTTGATGAAAAAGGTGCAGAGATGGGAGATTTTTTCTATGAGAAGAAATTCATAGCTGAAAGGTCGTTGGATCTAAAAGCTTATCAAAAGAGCGGCTTCACAGATTTTCTAAAGATGACGGGCATGACAACAGCAGCAACAATCCAGCTACAGTACAACAGACAGGTTGTACTAGAGGTATATTCCAATCTTATGCCTGGTAATTTAGAGGTTACCTCCCTATGGTTTGGTAGAGTATATGTTAGGGGGAAGGTCATTGATATCTCTGCTGCTAGGATTAACATGCTGCTTGGTCTAAGAACACCTGAGACAGGGGGAGTTTTTCCCAAAAATTTGGAATTGTCTGATAATGAGATATTAGGTGTTATATCTGGTGGTTATAAGGTGGAGTGGCCAGCAGTTGGGTACTCACAAGCATCTTGCTTGTCGTCAAGATTTTTTGGCTTATATCAGATTGCTGTTCACTGTTGGTTGCCTTCAAGTAATACCACAACATTGACCAGGGAGATGGCTAAGTTGTTATACTGTGTTGGAACACAGAAGGAAGTTAATCTCGGACTCCTAATTCAGCAACATCTGGTCAGACAGGCTACTGCACCAAAAGTAAATGATGCAATTATCTACCCGGCATTGATCTCAGCACTGGCCAAGAGTGCAAAGGTAAAAGGGAAAGCTTCTGATGTGGTGGTTGACACAGATTATCTGAGGCCAAACAAGAAAACACTTGGGCTGAGGCATGTGAAGGATCTTCCGTGGAAACCTTTTGGGTCGACTTCGACTTCTGCAGCAGAAAAGGAGGCTCGGCTGCTGGTTCTGAATGCAAGACTTAGAGCTTTAGGCATACAGATGGCTGCTCTAGAGGCAGAAAAAGCAAGTATAGAGGAGGAGAAGTCAAGACTGAAAGCATGACTTAATGTTGATTGTAGGGGGAGCAGTATTTATTTTACTATTTTTTTTTGATGGTCCCTTTGGATATGTGTGGGCCCAGGGGGAGAAATTTTGGATGGAATGTGTTTGACTCTGATTCAATTTGGTTGTACTGATTTGTATGTTTCAGATTGATTGGATTTCTGGAATTCGGATTGATTAGATTTTTGGAATTCGGGTATCATGTTGGTTGTTGATTTACAAGTTTATACTGGAAGTTTCTGCTTGGGAATTTCTCGTCCAAAATATTATAGTTCCACAAAAATGCCAAAGGGGGAGATTGAAAAGTCAAATGAGTTAAAAGTAAATATTTAATTGGCAATTTTGTGTGAATTAATTTTGAACAGCATATCAGACCATGTTGGAACATGCTGGTGCAGCAGAGTTACGCCAAAGTTTTTATGGAAATCAAAGTCAGAATATTGCAGTAGTTTGGTATAAATGGAATTCGTATATCTGACTATATATATCAGGCGTGTGAAGCATAATTGGTTTATGGAAAATCCGTACTTATATGGAGAAGATTTATTCGAATATATGGGATAGAATGAGATAAGGTAAATCCCTTTATTTATGGGATTCGGATATGCTTCAAGAATTAGATTTGAAATAGGAATATTGTGGAGATAATCAAGAAGTATTCAAGTCTGATTCGTGGATATAAATTGGGGACAAACACGGCTGCATACTCACGGATTTAACAGAGAAAAATCTGCACTCAGGTTTTTGAGACTTTCGAGAAGTTGCAAAGAGTCAGAACACTGTGTTCCAACACACATTGACCTGCCGCACTAAGTTCAGAATCGTAAACCTTGATTCCTCGGGAGGAGGAGATCCTGCGTCGACGGAGTTCGAGATCAGAGGGAGTCTGATTAAGGCGGATCGGTAGTTAGGGGAGCTAGCAGAGTCCACACGTTATAGTTAGTAAAGATAAGTATTTTGTAAACTGTACTTTGTACTGTATCTTTCTAACTAGTGGATTCATTCTGAATTGGGCCAGGGCCCGCAGATGTAGGTGGATTACACCAAACTGCGTAACCAAGTCGTGTGTCTTTTACGTATTACGTTATTATGCACTTGGTTAAATTAGGCATGTTGGAACACACTAGTAAAGACTAGAAAAATTGGTAAAACTAAATTTCAAATTCGATTGCTCTGCAATGGCTTTTTTACTTGACGAAATTTCCCCACTATTTATTGTCCAATGTGTAGCTAAAATTACATGATGTGATCAAATATGTTTTAAAAATCATATTTTCAAAAAAAAATATAAACATAATGAGCACAAGGGCGTAGCACCATACCCGCCGAGAACAACGAAGGGAAACCAATCACAAGTGGTATAAACTAAACATGATGTCATTAATTTGGGTATAAAACAAAGAAATAAAGGCCAAAAAAGAAGAGTGCGGCTTATTTTATGCCCACAATTTGTTAATGTTCCTCCGAACTGACGATTGGGACATCTTATTTAACAACAAATCCATTGGTTTGGATTGATTTGTTAGTCGTCTATCAGTTCCACCAATATTACCTGCTTTGGAATATTAAATTTGGTGTTGCCTCTTCGGTTTTGTAGAGCTGTTAGATGTTATCCTTGGCCAACCATTGTCTCTGTGTACCATTATGCTATATTATTTCCATTGAGCGGTCTGTTCATAAACTTACAGACATATCATTTATTTTTTAATTTTTTTAAGCATTAACCTGACCCATTATAAGAATAAACAAGTAATCAAAACGAAAATAAGCTACAAAATAGTCAAATAAACATGTGTTAACTCCAGGAACCACAAAAGATCACATTTAGTCAAACAGACAAAAGCCAAGGTCGTCATCACTCTCCTCAGTAGGCTCTTCCTTCTCTGGTTCTTTAGCAGCTGCAGCGGGAGCAGCAGCACCAGAATCAGCAGCTGTAGCAGCGACAACAAACTTGGAAGGATCCTCTAGGTACTCCTTCACCTTGTCGGCTAAAGGGAAGGAATAGTCGGTTTCAACCGCAATAGACAAGCCATTCTTGTATACATTGATGAGCATATGAGGAGCGGCAGCTAAGGTTGGGTAAGATACAGCCAATGAGAGTGACGTAATCAGGGAAACACCCATGGCGAATTTCTCCACGAGATCCTTTTCAGTCAATTAAGCACCTTCGGGCTGAAGACAGACCCATCGTCGTAAAAATTTTGACTTCAAGCCCGTAAGAGAACGGCCTGATTTCAAGCTTTGCAAGCAAAGCAGCTTCAGAAGATCCCACCTTATCACCCTTCTTGATAAGCTCAATAGGGGTGATAATTTCAACAGTACCCTTATTAATCTTAGTGGGGATGTTAAGAACCTGAAAGGAAGAGGCCTGAGATGGATCAAGTCCAGTGTTGCCTGGTGGCACAACCACATCAACTGGAGCCACGAGACTAACACGAGCAGGAGCACCAACCTTGTATTTAGCAACCTCCTCACTGACTTCCTTCAAATCAACTTTGGTGAAGATCAGTACAACATTACCCACAAGGAGAATAATCAAATTGAGGATAGTCTCGCTCCCAGTCTTCTCAGCATGGACTCTGATGGACCTCTTCATCATGGTGTTCTTCCCCATCAGAACCACGGAATTGCCGCGCAACCCCTTCTTGATGTTCTGGAGCTGAGTGAACCTCACATTGTCGGCCACCGCAACAAGCACCTGCGTGTACTCATCGAGGAGCTGGTAGAGCTTGGCGTCGTACGCGAACTTCTTGTCGGCCTTGGAGAGTTTTCCCATTTTGCTGCTACGTGATTTACAGTGTAATAAAGCTAAAAATCTAAAACCCTAGAAATGAAACTTAAGAGATGCCTAGTTTTCTGAGGGGATGCAAAAATGAGGTCCAAGACAGAGCAGCGGCGCCGTCACTTTAACATCTTCGATTCCAAGTTAGGGTTACTGTTTGACCGGGACGGAGATGAAATGCTTAGTGTTGGCGGTCATTTATTTATTTTTTAGAGAAAAGTGCAAATATAACCCTATATAATTGAAGAAAGTGCATATATAACCCTGCGTTATTCGAAAGTGCAAATATAACCCTATATATTCAGGTTATGTGCAAATATAACCTTTTTAGCCAGTTTGAGGTCGGAATACAGTGAAATGACCAATTTTCCCCTGATAATTTTTTAAAAAAAAACTGAAAAAACCCCATTTATCAAATGACAATATTACCCCTTACCCCTTACCCCTTTTTCTCTTTCCTTTTCTCTTTCTTCCGCTCCATTCTCTTTTCTTCCTTTCTTTTTTCTTTCCTTTTCTCTTTCCTTCCTTCCCCGCTCCAAACTCCTTCCCTCTTTGAATCCAATATGCAGATGGTGGTGGCGGAGAGCTCGTGGCTAGGGGTTCACCGGTGGTGTTGTGGAATCGGGGCTTGGTGATGGTGGAGGCGGGGATAGGGCAGAGGAGAATGCGATAATGGCGAGGAGTTTGGGGTTGGTGGGGTGGTGCAAGGTGGTGTTAGGGTTCGGGGCAGGTGGTGGCGCGAGGTGGCGCGAGGTGGCGCTAGGGTTCGGAGCAGGTGGTGGCGCTAGGGTTTGTTGTGGGTGGCGTTGAGCGGCGGCGAAGTTTGTGGTTGGTGGTCAGAGGTGCAGGGATGGGCTCAGGTGGTGGCGCTAGGGTTTGCTGTGGGTGGCGTTGAGCGGCGGCGAAGTTTGGGGTTGGTGGTCAGAGGTGCGGGGATGGGCTCAGGTGGTGGCACTAGGGTTTGCTGTGGGTGGCGTTGAGCGGCGGCGAAGTTTGGGGTTGGTGGTCAGAGGTGCGGGGATGGGCTCAGGTGGTGGCACTAGGGTTTGCTGTGGGTGGCGTTGAGCGGCGGCAAGGTTTAGGGTTGGTGGTCAGAGGTGCGGGGATGGGCTCAGGTGGTGGCGGCGGGGATAGGCTCAGGGAGTGGCGGCTGGGATGGGCTTAGGTGGTGGCGCTGGGGATGGACTCAGGTGGTGGCGGCGGGGATGGGCTAAGGTGGTGGTGGCTGGTGGCGGGGATGGGCTCAGGTGGTGGCATGGGGATTGGTGGTGGTGTGGCTGGTGGCAGGGATGGGCTCAGGTGGTGGCAGGGGGATTGGTGGTGGTGTGACTGGTGGCGGGGATGGGCTCAGGTGGTGGCAGGGGGATTGGTGGTGGTGTGGCAGGTGGCGGGGATGGGCTCAGGTGGTGGTGGCTGGTGGCAGGGATGGGCTCAGGTGGTGGTTGCTGGTGGCGGGGATAGGCTCAGGTGGTGGCAGGCGGATTAGTGGTGGTGTGGCTGGTGGCGGGGGTGGGCTTAGGTGGTGGCAGGCAGATTGGTGGTGGTGTGGCTGGTGGCTGGGATGGGCTCAGGTGGTGGCAGGCGGATTGGTGGTGGCAGATTGGTGGTGGTGGCGGGCGGATTGGTGGTGGCGGAGGATTGGTGGTGGTGGCAGATTAGTGGTAGGGGGTATTTTTGTCTTTTAAAATTTTGTATTATGTTAGATGGGCATTTTGGTCATTTCTAGTCTGTCAATGGCCGGAAATGGCCAGTCAATGCCGGAATAGTGGCTTTAGGGTTATATTTGCACTTATGTGTAATAGATAGGGTTATATTTGCACTAAAAAATAACTCAGGGTTATATTTGCACTTTCCTCAACATATAGGGTTATACCTGCATATTACCCTATTTTTTAACTTATATGTTGTATTTTTTAAATAACATACAAAATTTAGAATTTTTTAAAATATTTTTTTATATCATATATTTTTTATATTTTCATCTTTAAATACATATTATTACTTGTTTTAACTTATAAAATACAATATTTAAATTTTATACAAAAATTACATTATTTAATGTAATATCCCATGTTCACTGTACATAGGTTTATGGAAAAATCGCCTGAGATTTTCTCATTTCCGTTATCGTGTCTTTTGAGTTTTGTTCGACCCACCAGTTTAATTTTCTCCTTTTTCGTATAGATGATTTTCAGCCGGGGAAATTATAATCATATTTCAATGTACTCCGAAGGAGTAATATAATTGTGATACTCCCTCTGTTCCATTTATATTGGCATAACACAGATTGGCACTTGGATTTTGGTAACTGATGATTTAACATAAAGCTGGCCGAAAAGTCAGAGTTTGTAGGCTACAGTATGTGATTACTGCAGCTTGATGATGACAAGCATCCAACAAAATTAGCCTAAATTTTGCCACCAAAATTAACTTCACAAACCCCACGGACGGGAGGCTAAAAGGGGGGAAATAATCACACTTTAATTCAAACTCACACCATAATAGCAGCTATTACAAGGCAGTGAAAATATTCACCACACTTAATATTCACCACACAGGGAAGAGACCAGAGTCTTCTTGCTCCCTGGAACAAATTATTATCTTTTTCTTCACCTCTGGATTTTATCTTCCTCTTCTTTTCCTTAGCCGCAACAGAATGCCGGAACGACATCGGTTGAGTGATTCTCAGCGGTGTCAGATAGGTGAGTTCATCCTCCAAAATTTGAGCGAAGGCAAGATTCTGGCCCATCGTCGGAAGGAGACTGTGCAACGATGGAATACTTCGGTTTGCACTATAAGCCGCGTGGAAAACCTGCATAAAACACAAGATCAACTGGGGTTATGTACAAATTGGAGCAGTAAGGCCAAAGGCAAAGAAGGAAGGAAAAAGGTTGAAATAAACAAGGAGTTGGCCATGGCAGTCCCCCTCAAATTACGCACTTCACAAAGGGGATTTGCTGCAGCACTTGGAGTAAGCACTACTACAATGCATCACTGGATCAAGAAGGGTCAAGTTCGGAGACATTCAAATGCAATAAAACCTCTGATTTCAGCAACTAACCAGCTACACAGGTTATACTACTCCATATCTCACTTGAAACATGATACAAGTCTAGGAAAAACAACTTTCATGGATATGCATCACATTGTACACATGGACGAGAAATGGTTTTACATAACTAAGGTTGCTGAAAAGTACTACCTTCTTTCGGATGATAAAAAGCCTCACCTGTGGTTCACAACAAGAGGTTCATAAAGAAAATTATGTTCCTCTGTGCCGTTTGTCGGCCACTCATCAACAGTGAGGGGGAGGTCTTGTTCGATGGAAAAATAGGGATATGGCCATTCTCACATCAAGAAGCTGCGAAGAAGACAAGCAAAAATAGACCAGCCGGCACTATGGAAACTAAACCAATACCATCAATAGACCGGGAAGTTACCAAGGAATTCATGTTGACAAAGTTGGTCCCAGCCATAAAAAGGAAATGGCCATTACTAGCTAGCACAAACATAACCATTCGGCAAGACAATGCAAGACCCCACATATGTGATGATGATGCTGAATTTAGAATGGCAGCTAGTTCGGATGGCTTCAACATCAGATTAGGTTTTCAGCCCCCAAACAGCCCTGACCTAAATGTTTTAGATTTGGGTTTTTTTAACTCAATCCAAAGTTTGCAGCACCGGTCAACGACATGCACATTGGATGAACTTATTTCAGCCACGGAAACAGCATTCGAACAGTTAGAGCCAGAAAAACTGAACAAAGTGTTTCTAACGCTGCAGTGTGTGATGGTGGAGATTATAAAATACAAAGGGTCGAACCGTTACAAGCTACCACATATGGGGAAAGATTCACTCCAACAATAAGGATTATTACCAAGTGACATAGAAGTGGACACATAATTGGTTAGGGAGGGCTTACAACACTTGGTAGCAGCTAACAAAGCAGGGGGACTTGAATATATTGTGCATCAATTAATTGGTTAGCAAGTAGGTATGAAATGTCTTTGCGTATTTTGTTGTGGTTGGATTGGGCTAGAATTGCCTACAGGTTGCAAACACAATGCTAGGTTTTGTTAGTGTGTTTGCAGTCCAACCATGTATGTGTTGAAAATCATTAGCAGTTTACTTTTTCAGGAAGAATGGTGTGATGCAAATGTGTGTACTCCATTCTGAGAACCTGTTCTACATATTGATGAATATTTACGCAAAATATAAAAGTACTGGATTCCTGTTGTTACAGTACCGAAATCAACTTTTCTGAAATTGTACTATCTTATCATATCAATACTGCCCTGCCTACGAGGGAGAGACCAACAGAAAGATGAGATGACATTCAGGGGAATAAAATTCCAGCACACCCTCAGTGTCAACTTAATTGGTTACGAGCTTTGTAAAGAAATGTGGAATTGAGGGTGTCCTAGCCAGCCTGAACCCTAAACTAAATCCCAAAAACAGAAACACACTTACAAACACAGGTACATATACAGCCACGAAGAACACGGCAGCCAGACACACACAGCCACGACAGCCACATACACACAGGCACGACAGCCACTATTTACACAAAGCCACGAAAGCCACAAACATACATCCACAACAGCCACATACGCAGCCACGAAAACACAGCCACGACAACATAGCATAAGAAACGCAGCCACAAAGACTCAGCCATAAAAACACAGCCAAAACAACACTGGCACAAAACCACAGCCACACAAACAAACAGCCACAAAAACACAGCCACAGCAACACAGCCACATGCACAACCACAAAAACACATCCACGAAGGCCAGATACACGACCACATACACAGCCACAAACAAAGTACCACATATTTACACACAGCCGAATAGAATAATACAAAGTCATTGCATGGAAAAAACCAAATAATGTTCGTCAATCTACACATATGATTTATGAATACCTTACCTACACATGGAAGATGACCTTCCACATTTCCATTAATGCTTTTGGGGGCAATTTTCCATGCTCGTCACTCCGATATTGACTCAATAGCAGCTTGTGAACGGAAGGATGTACCTGAAAATAGTTAACAAGGAATCTGTCACTCTAAGCATAGAATCTCACATATTGGACAACAAATCATGCTAAATAGGCAATCCCACATACTAACACGGAGTCTTGACATTGCATTCACTATCAAGGCAGTTTACCTCAGATTCTGGGGTAACACCGAAACGGAATATGATGATGCAAACAGTGGGTCAAAGTCACTGACTGACAGAGAGTATTAGGATTCAAAGACAATGGAGTACTACTGAATTCACTATGAAAGCAGTATTAGCATGAACATGGAAGTCACTATGTAGACATTGTACGCGTGCAAACACATTGTCGGAGGATGTAAAAGCAGGGTCACTACCACATACTGAAACAGAGTATGTGGAACCCTAAACACAAATTACCAACATTTAATTAACTATCTGTGAATAAACTCATATCGAGGTGGGATAAAGTTTACCTTAGACAAGTCTATTGGCACCCCGTTCAACTCGTACACAAATAATTCTGAAGACGGTTTTGTTGCCTGAATCTCCCTGCTCGGCAGTGGAGTTGAAAAAGTTACGTCATCCTCCAGTACATCGAGCCCATCCTCCCCATCAGATTCGTACGTGTCTGTGACGCCAGGTGACCCATGAGCATTCACAAACTGTCGATTCCCTAACCTGATCCTTCTTGGTGCCAGAGATCTTGTCGTCCGGTGTTGACATTGCGGCCTTCTGGTCGGGGACGAAGGTATCGGATGGTCTTCTCGGATGGTCTTCTCGGATGGTCTTCTCGGCAAGGGTCGCCGTGAAACATTGCGTCTCATCGACGAAGGTGTCGTCGATCTGGGGCTCGTACGGGATTTGGGGCTCTGAATCACCGGGGACTGGGTGGTTATTGTCGGAAATAGCTGGGCTTTGGTCGCTTCTCCGCAGGAAGGGTGTTGTTTCCATCCGGCGGCAGATCGGCAGATGTGGCCTTCGGGCACGGCGGGCTAAAAGAACGACCCAAACAGCTAGTGGCGGGATACAGGTTTTGTGTGGTGAGCTTCGTAGGGGCGGGCTTCCGGTTGTCACCGGCGCTAAGTACGTGAGCCGCGAAGTGGTGGTAGGCTGAGGCGGTACTCTGCTAGGGTTTGTAGTTATGGGGAAATGATTTTTTGACGGGGAAAAAGAGTAGAAGATGAATAAATGGGACAATTCACAAAGTTGACCCAGCAAATTCGAAATTGGGTCATAAGCTGGGCTCAATCCAATTCATATGGAGGGAAAGGTTACTGGATGCTGAATTAGTGATTGGCCTGATTACCCAAAACAAGAAAATGAAATGATAAAGCAGTGGTAAATTTCAGAAATGAATGAGGGGCAAAATGGAAAAATATTAAGGCTATCCCCCCTTTATTTGGCATGAAGTTCAGATGTGCCAACAAAAAAGAAACGTCCATTTTTGGCAAGTGTGCCAATATAAATGGAACGGAGGGAGTATTTTGGATCTTTTACATGCGGCGCATTAGCGAATGCATAATTATAACAAGAGAAAGTATCTTGTTAAATCGAATAATGGTTAGATTAATAATATAAAAAAAGTTTATTGGCTTTTGGGGATAAGTTATAATTATTTATACATTACAATGCATTTAAAAAACATTTTTAAATCATAGAAAGCTCGTTGCAATAAACAAAAACAAACATCAAATCACCCAATTAGCTATTGTATCAATTATAAAAACCTAATTTAATGGTTAGTCGATCTAAAAGAAAACTTTGTGTTATAACAAAGGAAACACTTTATTAATAAATAGAATGTACTCCATATATATAATAGAAATTCTTTGCGTTATGTGAGGTAGTGGTTTGGTATTTTGGTGATTTGGTATTTTGGTTTTTTGTTTTAACCAGGGTTTTGACTCTCTTATCTCAAGTACAATATAATAAAAATTCTTTGGTTTTTGTGTGGTTTTTGGTATTTTGATGTTTTGGTACTTAAGTCATTTTGACTCTCTTAGTACTCAAAAATGACGTCGTCATCAATATCTTGCCGGTTTTCTTATCCCTTGCTCTCCGCCGGTCAGATCGCTGCCTTCTCCTTGTGCGTCATAGATCCCAACAACATATCGAAAATAAAACTGAAAGATCGAGAAAACTGAAAGGCTTCGTTCCTCTTTCTCCATAAGGTAAGCAACTTTATTAAAAGAAAAAGGCCAACGGCACACCGAAAATCAAAAATCGAAATCCAAAAGATCAAGAAACTGAAAGGTTTTGTTCCTCTTTCTCCAAAAGGTACGCAAATTTTTTTTAAAATGCCAACGAAATTGAAGAATCGTGTCCTGGTAGTCGAGTCGCAGTGATAGTACAATACCCCAATGAAAATACATTCAAAGCCTTGACACCTGAATCCCACATCCAGTCCGTTGTCCAAACGTTTCTTGTGATTTCCTGCTCTTCAAGTCACAACGATAATGGGAAAATCTTATAAACTACTGATATCATTGAAACACAAGAAACTTCTATTGCCGTGGGTGAAGTTGACTATTCACCTTAAAACCCTAATTTCAAAATTGGGGAAAAGGGGGGAAATCCAACCTTTTTTGGATAACATTAAAATTTTGATTATGCAATGTGGAAGGGGGTGTTCTACGAGTGGGTGAACTTTGGGAAGGAGCGGAGAGCCAGGTAATGGGCCACGTATCCACACTTCTAATTTTTCCAGTTAATTTAATCCTAGATCCTGATTATTCGCAGATAAAAAACTAAGGGGTGTTACTGTCATTTGTGAAAGGAAAAGAATGCGTACTGTACACGTGCACACCAGGTCACTGTACACGTAATCTACATGTTTACTACATATATTCACACTAATTTTAAACAGCTGACGCAGTCTAAATCTCTCACTAACATTTGTTCTTTAGCTCTCCACATTCTCCATTTCTTCACCTCTTTCTCAAATCCCTCCCAATCTCAATTTCTTATATGAATGTCTCACTTCCATCACACCTTCGTTACGAATCAAGGTTTTGCTCGATCCTTGAATTCAAAATTATTGCTCCTGAACTGGTTGCATTTTTTAAATTTACAATTATGGTTTTCCAGTTTCTAAAAAACTCTGAAAACATAATGGCAATGGAGAAAGAAACACAATGGCAGTAGAGAATGGCAAAAGGGCGGCATCGGTCAAAGAAAAATCAAAATTCGAAAGATCGAGAAAACTGAAAGGCTTTGTTCCTCTTTCTACAAAAGGTACGCAACTTTATTCAAAAAGGCCAACAAACTTGAAATTTTGTGTCTTGGTAGTCGAGTCACAGTGATGGTACAATAACCCAACGAAAAAACATTCAAAGCCTCGACACATGAATCCCACATCCAGTCTGTTGTCCAAACGTTTCTTGTGAGTTCCTGATCCTCTGGTCACGACGAAAATGGGAAAATCCCGGAAACTTATGATATCATCTAAACAGCAGAAACTTCTGTTGCCGGGGGGTGAAGTAGAATATTCAACTCAAAAACCTAATTTTGAAATTGGGTAAACTGGGGAAATCCAAACTTTTTGGATAACATTAAAAATTCATATCACACAATGTGGAAGGGGGTGTTGTACGAGTGGGAGAACTATTAAAAGGGGTGGACATCAAAGTGATTATAGATTAAATAACGGGCCACCTATCCACACTTTTAATTTATCCAATTAGTTCAATTCTAGATGGTACGATATGAAAATATCATTTTATTACAATTTTTTTTAGTTTAATAGTTTTAGGAGGATAGCATTATATTCTTTTTCCCACTAGGTTTTTTTTAGTAAGGTAGTGTGATTATTTTAATTTATTTTTAATATTATAAATAAAGTCCATGACTTCGGCCATGTTGGCTTAAATAGTTTCAGCTATATTTTAATTAACATTTAGAATATTTGGTTTTGATTTGATTTGATAAAAATTAAATTTGGCAGGTTTAGATAAGACTGATTCCTTCAAGAATTCATCCAATATTTGGATTGATTTACTTGGATGAATATGTCATCATTTAAATTTAAATTAGGTATTCAGGTTAGATATAATTTTAGCTTATTAAACCTGCCATAAGTCTTTTAATTTTTGACGGGAATTACCAAATCTCATTCTGTTTCTGCCTGGCCGAACTATACCCTATGAATAGGGAGGCCATCCACAAATTTTATACACATTTATCAATCAAATATTCAGAATTTTTGAGTCCATACTCTTTGTTTGTGAGCGTTTATATTGTTGCTTAATCATGCGGGTTAATTAAGTATCAATACCCTTCACACGTAATGTAAACGAGTGATACACATATTCACACTAAGTTTTAACCAACCGGCGCGGTCTGGATCTCTCACTTAAATTCGTTCTTCGACTCTCCACATTCTCCATTTCTTCATCTCTCGCTCTCTCTCTCTCTCTCTCTCTCCAATCACACCCAATCTCATTTTCCTATATGAATCTCACACTTCCATCGCACATGCCCTGCAAATCTATGTTTTGCTCGGTCCTTCGATTCGGAATC
Organism: Rubia yunnanensis; assembly: GCA_037428765.1. Taxonomy (NCBI): domain Eukaryota; kingdom Viridiplantae; phylum Streptophyta; class Magnoliopsida; order Gentianales; family Rubiaceae; genus Rubia; species Rubia yunnanensis. Next base: position 8,366,481 of record CM075064.1, read on the forward strand.
TATGTTCTCGAATTAGCAGCATTGAATTTAAAATCTATAGTTTGCCCATTTACGAAAAAATCTAAAAATATAATGGCGGCAGAGAATGAAAACATAATGGAGGCGGAGAAACGATAGAAGGGCTGCATCAGTCGAAGAAAAATCAATATCTAAAAGATTGAGAAAACTGAAAGGCTTCGTTCCTCTTTCTCCCAATGGTGTGCAACTTTAGTAAAAAAAACCAATGAACTTGAAAAATTGTGTTCTGGTAGTCAAGTCGCAGTGATAGTACAATACCCCTAATGGAAAAACATTCAAAGTCTTGGCACCTGAATCCCTCATCCAGTCAGTTGTCCAAACGTTTCTTGTGAGTTCTCTTCTTCATGTCACAATGAAAATGAGAATATCATGAAAAATTCTGAAATCATTGAAACCTCAAAAACTTATGTTGCCAAGGGTAAAGTCGACAATTCACCTAAAAACCCTAATTTCGTAATTGGGGACATTGAGGAAATCCAAACTTTTTCGGATAACATTAAAATTTTGGATCAAGCAATGTGGAAGGGGGTATTGTACGAGTGGGTGAACTTCCGGAAGGAGTGGAGGGCGAGGTGATTATAGATTAAATAATGGGCCACCTATCCACACTTCTAATTTTGCCAATAAATTTAATCATAGATCCCGATTATTCATAAACCAAAAAATAAGGAGTGTTACTATAATTTGTGAAAGCAAAAGAATGCATACTCTACACGTAATGAACATGTATATTACACGTATTCACACTAAGTTTTAAACAGCCGGGCCTAAACCCATTCTTCCACTTTCCACATTCTCCATTTCTTTATCATTCTTTCTCTCATATCACTCTTAATCTCAATTTCCTATCTGAATCACTCACTTTCATTGCACCTGCCCCTCGAATCTAGGTTTTGCTCGGTCATTCAGTTCGAAATCTCTGTTCATGAATCGACAACGTCATTAATTTGGAATCTTCGTTTGCCCATTTCTGGAAAAAAACTTAAACATAATGGTGGCACAGAATGAAAACACAATGGCGGTGGAAAAATGGCAGAATGGCGGCACCAGTCAAAGAAAAATCAACATTCTATGGCGGTGGAAAAATGGCAGAATGGGGGCACCAGCCAAAGAAAAATCAACATTCAAAAGATCGAGGAAACTGAAAGGTTTCGTTCCTCCTTCTCCAAAAGGTACGCAACTTTATTAAAAAAAACCAACGAACTTGAAGCATTGTATCCTGGTAGTCGAGTCGCAGTAATTGTACAGTAACCCAACAAAAAAATATTCAAAGCCACGACACTTGAATACAACATCCAGTCCGGCCCAAACGTTTCTTGTGAGTTCCTATTTTTTTTGTCACAATGAAAATGAAAATATCCTAGAAACTTTTGATATCATTGAAACACGGAAATTTCTATTGCCGTTGGTGAAGTTGACAATTCACCTCAAAACCATAATTTCAAAATTGGGGAAGTCGAACCTTTTTTGGATAACATTGAAATTTTGGATCATGCAATGTGGAAGGGGGTGTTGTACGAGTGGGTGAACTTTGGCAAGGTGTGGAGAGCAAAGTGATTATAGATTAAATGATGGGCCACATATCCACACTTCTAATTTTGCTAATTAATTTAATCCTAAATACCGATTATTCATAGATAAAAAATTAAGGGGTGTTAATATAATTTGTGAAAGGATTAGAACGCGTACTTTACATGTAATGTACACATGTGTTACACATATTTACATTAAGTTTTAAACAGCAGAAGCAAAAAAAATCTCTCACTTACATTCGTTCTTCTGCTCTCCACATTCTCCATTTCTTCATCTCTCTTTAATCCCTCCCAATCTCATTTTCTTATTTGAATCTCTCACTTCCATCGCACATGCTCTGCGAATCCATGTTTTGCTCGCTCCTTGAATTTTAAATCTCTATTCCTAAATTGGTTGCATTCTTGAATGATAAATCTATGGTTTGCCCATATCTTAAAAAAACTTTGAAAACATAATTTCAGCGAAGAAACGAGGGAAGGGTGACACTGGTCGAAGAAAAGTCAAAATCCGAATGATCCAGAAAACTGAAAGACTTTGTTCTTCTTTCTCTAAAAGGTACACAACTTTATTAAAAAATGCCAATGAACTTGAACAATTATGTCATAATAGTCGATTCGCGGTGATAATACAATACCACAACGGAAAAACATTCAAAGCCTCGGAACCTGAATCCCTCATCTAGTCCGCTGTCCAAACACTTCTTGCAACTTATTGTTCTTCAGATCACAATGAAAATGAGAAAATCTCGGAACTTTTGATATCATTAAAACCCCGGAAACTTATGTTGTCGGCGGTGCAGTGAACAATTCACCTCAAAACCCTAATTTTGAAATTAGGGAAATATGGGAAATCCGGCTTTTTTTTTTCCTGATACCATTGAAAAGTTGGAATGTAGATAAAACAATTTATAAATGAGCAAATGTCCAAATTGATGTCCATTTTTATTCAAAATTCAAATTTTGATACCTAAATTTTTAAATGGTATAAAAAAACTTACCAATTTATCATTAATGTTCCAATATGATCCTTTGACTTACAAGAGCATGTTTTAAATTGGTCAAATCTCTAGTCAACGGTTGATGTGGTGAATCCATAATAACAAAAGAATAGAGTGGAAGCGGGATAAATTACCAATCAATTATATGGCCAGAGAATAATTCATCTGAACTGACGAATTCGACGGGACCCTCGCCGACAACTCTATCACCATCTGCTCTCAATTCCACTCCAATCACTACACTGATGGTGGCGTTTGTTGAAGTTAACCCGACGACTAATGCTGAATAACAGTAACTTTTATATTAAAATTAATAAATGTATTTACATGAAATAAAATATTATAGGTAAGATATTTGCAATATGGATAAATAACTGTTTATTTTATATTAAATTAGCGGGTATATAACAAGTTTAGTGGGGTATGATGGGGAAAGGGCAGGTGTGAACTATAATATTCACGCTCGACCCACTTCCCATGACGGGTATGATTTTCATACCCATACTCGCCCCAACCTCACCAAAACTACCTCCATACCCCCACCTATTGGGCGGATGCGGGGCGGACCTCCGCCAAAATCCACCCCACTACCATCCCTAGTAACTTGTGAGTAAATACAATTTATGAAAAATTAATATTTTAAAAACACATGCTATTACATATCGAACAAGATCACATGCGACTATATTCTAACTTATTTATCAATTCAATTTTGAGGTCAAAGTTAAGTAATTTTAACTAAGTAAATAGTTAAATTGCAAATTAGGTTGGGACAGAGGGAGTAGACTATCGAGGCAATAGTAATTCTATTTTACTATTTTGAATGGAATGGGGGGAGCAGTATGGTTGCATCATTTTACTTTTAATTAATATGACGGTATAACCAGTATAATCACACTAGAGGGAACAATATCCCGGGGTGTAGAAAGTCTAATAAAATCACTCTTATTCACAATTAGTTGATGTTTAAATTATTTTATTTTTCATTTAAAAAGGAAAAAAAGATGATGGTACAAAACTCAATGAAATGCATCTTTTGACACAAACTAATAGAAAACATCATGAAGAAAAAGGGTGAAGGGTGGGGGGGAGAATAGTAGGGGGAGCGCTCAAAATTGATATTAGCAAGGTCTATGATAGAGTCTCGTGGGTATTCTTAAAAATGGCCACGACATGGATATGGTTTAACTCAATATGGGTGAACTAGATGAAGAAGTGTGTAGCAATAGTTTTGTACGCCATAAAATTCAATGGGGAACTATCACCGGAGTTCTAACCTAACAAGGGACTCAGACATGGATTTCCATTATCACTCTTCTTATTTATCCTATATCAAGAGTCACTCTCGTCTATGCTGGCATCACTACCATTCTAGAGTTTGTGTAAAGGGATTCAGGTCGGGAATGGAGTTCCCATAGTTTCATACTTAATGTTTACGGATGATTGTATTCTATTCTTTGAAGTAAGTTCAATAGGTATTGGAAAACTAGAAAATACCCTTAACCTATACGCAACACATTCAGGACAATGGATAAATTTTGATAAATCATATCATTCCTGGTTAGCCCAAATGCCGACATCCATACATCTAACTTTATCAGCCAAACATTCAATATCAAACCAGATATTCTCTTAGGAATATATCTTGGCCACAACCTCAACTTCGAAGGCTCAAGGGTCAAGATGTTCAAATCTCTACAAAGGAAGATCATAGTCAAGACAACAACATGGAGGAAGAGCGAACTATCAGTAATGGGAAGGGTAACGATGTGTAAATATGTGCTAAAACCCCTAGCTCAATACACCCTAGGAATCTTCAGAATCCCAAAGACAATGACAAAAGAGGTAGATAAACATATGGCTAATTCATATGGGCCGGGGATCCAGAGGCAGAGGTATACACTGGAAGTCGTGGCAGAAATTGTACACTTCAAAATGGATGGGAGAATTAGTAACGCTATCCTCACTGAAAATGAACAAAGCCTTTCTTGCAAAACAGACTTGGTCCATATTAACGAATAAGGACTCGTTTTATACAAAAAATTTCACGGCCAAATATTGCAAAAGATAGGGGTTTCTAGACACCAAACCCAAACAAGGGGATTCCTATGGATGGAAGGGTATCCTCTGGGAATTGGAGCTACTTAAACCACATTTGAAATGGAAGATCGCTACTGGATCAAAGGTTGATATCCAAGCCAACTAGATATCGAATCAACAAAACCCATGTCGCCTAGAGGGACACATCCTACCAATGCTTGGTTTCAAAGTGAGCGATCTAATGGATAAAATCGATCAAAGAAAGGAATGAAGGATGCCCCTTCTAGGGCCTTTTTACCCCAAAATACCATATTAGAGATAGTCAAGATACATATTCGGGGATATTTCTTAGGAACTGATGACTACTAAGCATGGGAAAAGGATCAGCTAGGAAAGTACACGGTCCAATTAGACTACCACATAGCATGGACAAATAGAACCAACAACAAAGCATCATCATCAACAAATGATGAGCCACTGATAGGCACCATAGTGACGTGGAAAATAATATAAAACAACAAAATACCAGAGAATGATACAAGGGGCAATCCCAACAACACCAAACCTACAGAAAAGGCTATAAACATATCAATAAAATGCCAATTATGCTCAATAGGTGATGGGTCAGTGGAACATATGGTCTTCAAATGCAACTATGCAAGACGGGTATATCGTTGTAGCAGGAACGGTCTGGACATCAGCAAAACACCTACTTTACCGCTAGGAGAATGGCTTTAGCTATGGTTCGAAATAGGCCCACAAAATGAGGAAAAAGAATTTGCATTCTTTATTATTTGGGCAATTTGTTGTGTAAGGACTATGGCAACAATGGAACAGGTAAACTTGACCATTGATAAGATATTGGCCACGATAATGAGCAATCTTTTAGAGGTCGAGGTCAATCATGTGATGACCAACCAGATCAACAACTCCCCTCGGGATGACCAAATTCATCACCAAACTTTACCACACGAGAAACCAAAGCAGGGGTCTGTTATGGAGGGAGACATTGAACTAATATGGAAGGGGGAGATATAATATATAACTCCCACTTCAATCGTACTCGATTACAAGTGGGCGCTGCTTTTTGTGAGAAATTAGGAAAAGGGGCGGCGACATGGTGCGCGAAAAATCATGGGTCGGATCAACAGTGGCAAGGAGCGTAACCTATCAGGGCATTGTCACCAACCCAAGCAGAACTAATAATCATCCTGAAAGCAATGAAGGAAGCATGCCTCAAGAATATTCCTTCAATACGGATTGTGAAAATGTATTGTGCGTGCTAAAAAACTATATGGATATGCCACCGGATGTCAAACTCCTACTTAGAGAAACACAAATTCTAGGTAAGACTTTCTCTAGAATACAAATTATTAAGGTAGATAGAAAGTTTTGTAGAGTTTATCTAGAATAAAAGTACATCCTCACTCTAGAAAAACTCTCTACCACACCCTCACCCAAAACAAACCCTAGTTCGAAGTTGCCGCCACCACTACCAGATCTAGCAGTCCGGTGCCCCCCATTCTTTTCAGCTGTAGTTAGTTAGCTGTAATTTCCCTTTTAGTCTAGTAGTAGATCTGGAATCACCGGCGAAGTTGTAAGGAATCAGACGATGAAGAAGACAGCACTGCGCCAATTGCCGGCGCCGGAGCAGGAGGCCATACTGAAGGTACTCGGATGGGCGCTCGCACGGAGAAGGAGAAACCCCCGCGCAGAACCATAGCGGCGCTCAAACGAAGGCTCTAGTACGGTGGAACACCTATGCTAGAGGAAGCACAAGTTTGCATAAGCGGCACAAGGCGCTGCTGAAGGTGACGCACAGCGTGGGAGGTCGAGCAGAGAAAACATAGGAGGCGCACGACCAGCGGAGCTGGCGCACAGCCGCTGGTGGTGGTGCACGGCTCAACCGTTGGTTGGCTAAGCCCAGACAGACAAAATCAAAAATAGAAACTTCGACCCTCTACTCTAATGGTGACCGGCGGAAACGTCGCAGACGGCGATATCCAATAGTGGGTCAAATCCGTCTGAATAGGGTGGTGGCGGGTTCATATCCATAACTCTAAATCGGGTCATCTGGTTTGAGCCAAAATAAACATATGCTTTGAGCGGTGGCAGGTTCAAATCTATAATGGTTGAACCGGGTCAACAATTTGAAACATGTGCCAATTTTTCCTACTTTGGTTGGGCTGACTTTTCCAGATCTGGTATATTGTGACTTTTGCACCGATACCAGCTTCGTAATTTTATTGTAGTGTAAGTTAGTTTCTGCTAGCCGGCAGGGGGCAACTTATCGAAGCTTTGTCCTGGGTCTTGTGAGGTGGAAATTCTAGTGTTCTTCTGTTTTGGTGATCAGCGGAAACGTCACAGACAACGGAGATCAACTGTGGGTCATATCTGCACAATGGGGTGGATGCGGCTTCAATCCATCTGAACCGGGTTATCATACCGGTTGAACACATGGGCAGTTTTTCCCTTACTTTAATATTGGTTGAGGTCATTCAGTTCAGGTGCTTTGCTCCGTCTGTTTATGTTTTAGTTTTTTAAATAAAAATAACCAATTGGCTTGTCAATGTTGTCAGGGTCATGTACCCGATCAAGTGCAACCGGTTCCTCATTGGAGTTGCGTTATTATGGTTTCAAAGTCTCCTAATACACCGTCTTGGGTTTGGGTAGCCTCCACAAGGTGGAGTTGCAGTGGGAGGTTGACCCCACTTTTTGTGTGAGTCAAAAGGGAGTCTCACCTCTTTGTGTGAAACACCATGAATGAATAATGTTGTACTCCCTCCGTCCCAGCCGAATCTGCACACTTTTTGGTCAACTTTCTCAAGACACGTTTGACCATAAATTTCAACTAGTATATATATACCAATATCATCATGTGAGATATTGTTGGATTCTCTGCATGCTGTATTTTCTAAATATCAAATTTTAACACACCGTTAATATACGTAACTAAAGTTATCGTTGGTCAAACATGACCTGAGAAAGTTGACCAAAAAGTGTGCACATTCGGCTGGGACGGAGTAATAAAAAAAATAGTTGTGAATGAGGCCCATATACTAGCCCGATCTATAATAAACTGTAACACTCTATCAATCTTAACGAAAATCAATTCATTGTTTAATTTAAAATAAAATAAAAAAGACACGAAGTTAGGACATCAGATTCTCAGACTTTACATTCCATTTGAATGCCAATTATGCCACGCATGGTTTCAGTCTCAAATTTTGGTTTAGTTGTCCCTACAAAACAAAGAAAGGCCAAAGTCCACTAATTGATGTGGCATTTCATTATTGCACTTTTTAAAATAGTACTTGTAACTACTCCCCATATTTTTCTATTATTGGCAACCGTTCTTTGAACATTTTTTAATTTTGACGAGATTTTTTTAATTTTATTCACTCATTCTCCTTTTAACTGCAAGATTCAATTTTATCAATAATTTTTTTCATCTAAATTCAATCAATTAAACATATATGCCAATATTAGTGAAACATAATTAGTACTATTTCTTTTGGAAGGTGTTCATTCATGATTTGTCTTCTTCTTTCATATTGGCACGCTTTTCAAATTTGATGAAATTCTTTCAATTTCATTTACTTATTATACTTTTTACTTTCTAGATTCAATTTCATCAGCCATTCTTTTCACCTAAATTCAATTATTTAAACATATAATGTTACTATTATTATAATGTCACTATTAGTAAAACGAGGAAGGTGTTCATTCATGATTTGTCTTGCATTTCATAATATCTCACGAGACTTCTGATAAAAAATTGTTGGAGATTCCTATTTTGAAGTCTGAGAGATTTTCAATTAAAACTAAAAAAATCTATAAAAAAGGGGAAGACGATGCAAGAGGATCAATCCATAGAAACTTTTTAACAACACAAAAGGATCAATCATTTTTACTATGCAAGAGGATCAACACAAATCATGAGGATCAACACAAACCGATGCAAGAGGATCAATCATTTTTACTATTTATTTTTTTAAAAAAAATATTTAACTCTAAAAAATACGATATTACTCACAAATATCATAATTTGAGTTTGAACCCTTAAATAGTTAGATTGATTTAAATCATTTCGTTAGCTGTTAAATTTGATTATATTTTATTTAAATGAGTTGAAAAGAAGAAGAAAAAGAGGCCATAACTCAATTTTTAGAACAAAGGTGACCTCTTTCATCATATTATTATCTTAAACATGACATGTCATTCGATCTCTTTCATGGCCCTTTCTACTCCAGTGCTAAACCCTCGCTCTTATTGGTCTCTAATAGAATGATTTGCCGTAATAAATTGTATTATTGATATCTGAATATATAGAATACAATGGAGGTATAATAAGGAAAGAACTCTAATCAGAATAAATCATAATCTAATCAGGAGCGTGATTTAGTCTAACACCCCCTCAAGCGAAGCGTCGGATGCTCGCTGACGCACAGTTTGGACCTAAAGAACTCGAACAGCGGACGAGAGAGCCCCTTGGTGAAAATGTCCGCAATCTGAAGAGAAGTCGGAACATGAGCAACGCGCAGCTTTCCAGATGTCATCAACTCACGAACAAAATGGTAGTCGATGTCGATGTGCTTCGCCCGCTTGTGCGCCACTGGATTCTAAGCCAAGAAGATAGCACTATTATTGTCGCATAACAACAGTGGAGAACCGGAAAGCGGAACTCGAAGATCACGAAGCAAATGAGTGAGCGAGACCACTTCTGAGGCAGTGTTGGCGAGAGCACGGTATTCAGACTTAGTGCTAGAGCGAGAAACAGTGGGTTGTTTCTTGGCACTCCAAGAAACCAGATTCCCACCAAGAAAAACCGCATAACCATAAGTGGACCAACGAGTCTTCAGACAGCGAGCCCAATCAGCATCAGAGTATCCTAACACATCAGGAGTACTAGCAGAAAAGAACCAGAGACCAAAATGAAGAGTGCCACGAACATACTGCAAAATCCGAGTCACAACAGCAAAATGGTCATCTCTGGGATCTTGAAGATACTGACTCACCATGTTGACCGAGAATGCCAAATCCGGGCGAGAGATGGTGAGATACTGGAGAGCACCAGCAAGAGAACGATAAAGTGTAGGATCCCGAAATGGAGGACTGGTAGAGTTGTGAAGCTGAGAGCCAGCAACAAATGGAGTAGAAATAGGTGCCGCGTCAGACATACCGGCCTGATTCAAAATATCCCGAGCATACTTTGCTTGGCCAAGCAGTAATCCTGAGGAGGTAGGCGAAACTTCAAGACCAAGAAAGGAATGAAGAGCACCGAGATCCTTGATCGCAAACTCTCTGTGTCCGATCAATGAGCTTGCAAAGAAGAGCCGAGGCATTGCCTGTAAGGATGATATCGTCCACATACAAAAGTAGGTATAGTAACGATGACCCTCTCGAAAGGACAAACAAAGAAGTATCAGCTGAGCTGCACCGAAAACCAAGCTGTGTCAGATAACTACTGAAACGCTGGAACCAATCCCGGGGAGCCTGCTTAAGACCATAAATGGCCTTTCGCAAACGACAAACATAGTCTGGATGGACAGAATCCTGATAACCAACGGGCTGCTTCATGTAGACTGGAACATCAAGAACACCATTAAGGAAAGCGTTCTTGACATCCAACTGATGAAGTGGCCAGGAATGCATGGTGGCTATGGCGAGAACCGTCCTAACAGCGAAGGCTTTGACTACAGGGCTAAAAGTGTGGTCAAAATCAAAACCCGGAATCTGTGAGAAACCCTGCATCACAAGTCTAGCTTTGTGACGCTCAATAATGCCATATGGTCGATACTTGAGTCTATAGACTCATTTGGAGCCAACAATGTTGACATTCGAAGGTCGAGGCACCAAATCCCAAGTGTACTGACCACGAAGAGCGGACATCTTATCATCCATGGTTGAAACCCAGGCTGGATCCTGAAGGGCTGAGCGATAATCAGTGGACTCTGTCTGAGAGAGAAGTGCGGCAGTGAGACCATGAGCAATAATATCCGAATAATCCCGGCGCTGAATGGCACCAGTAGAAGACCGAGTGGCCATCCGATGAGTACGAAGCTGGGGCAGCGAAGCTGGAGGAGTCAAACCAGCTGATGACCCCGAGGAAGATCGAGCTGCGCTGACCAGAGAGTGGCCGTCGAAAGTCGCCGGAGAAAGAATAACCGATACTGGCTGAGACGTGGTGGCTGGTGGCTGAGACGATGGCTGAGGAGTGATGACCAGCGGCTAAGATGTGGTGGGCGTTGGCCAAGGAGCCAGGTCTAGGTCAGCCGTCCAGATGGAAGATGGTGGTGAAGGAGGGGCAGCTGGAACAGGCATAGACACAGGCACAGGCGTGGTGGCCCCAATCGATGAAGTAATAGTTCCATAAAAAAATGATGAAATCTCCAGATATGAAATCGAACGACTGTCCGTGGAAGAGGAGACATAAGGGAAGAAAGTTTCATAAAAATGAACGTGGCGAGAGATATAGATGCGCCCAGAAGTCGGGTCGAGACACTGGAAGCCCTTGTAACGAGGGCTATAGCCAATAAAAACACAGGGAATGGATCGGGGTGCAAACTTATCAGTAGTAGTGGCACGCAGACATGGAAATGCATGGCAACCAAACGGGTGAAAGAGGGTATAGTCAGACACATGACCAAAAACAACCTCAAAAGGTGATTTTGCACTCATAACTAAACTAGGCAGATGGTTAATATGTAAATCGCAGAGGAGAAAGCTTCCACCCAATAACAGTGCGGCACAGAAGAGTGAAAAAGCATGGCAAGACCAGTCTCTGTGATGTGACGATGCTTCCGCTCAGCCCGGCCATTCTGAGCAGGTGTATAGGGCGAGGACATCTGATGATGAATGCCACATGATATGAGATGATCCTGAAGTCAGTGATTAGTAAACTTGGTGCCACCATCGGTCTGAAAATTTTTAACCCTAGCAGAATACTGATTCTCAACGAATTTATGAAACTGGAAAAACATGTCATAGAAATTCCACTTATGCCGCATCGAAAGAAACCATGTGAATCGTGAAAAATTATCAATGAAAACAGCATAATAAGAGAAACCACCGACAGATAAAACAGGAGCTGGTCCCCACAAATCACAATGTACTTTATCCAATAAACGAGTAGTGCGCTTGTCACTAGTGGAAAAGGGCAAACGGCTACTATTGGCCATCTGACAAGGAGAGTAACTAACAGGTGCTGGCATAGCAGAAGTGACAGAAATAAGGCCCCGTTGATGCAATAACTGAACAGTATCATGAGACACATAACCGAGGCGAGAGTGCCACTGCACAAAAGAAGCATGAAGTTTTGTAAAGCGTAGTTCGCCTAAAAAATTGGACTCACCAGCCTCAAGAAAATAAAGACCAGACTTATGACAGCCTTTACCAATTATCGTCCCTGTAAGCTTGTGCTCAATGGAAAATGCGTCGGCATCAAATATAATACGGCCAGGTAGATCACGAGTAAGCTTACTAATGGACAATAAACTTCTAGTAATCTTAGGGACCACAAGGACATCATTAACAGAGAAACCAGATAAATGACATTGGCCGATGTGAGAAATAGATAATCATTCACCATTTCCAACAAGAATAGAATCAGAACCACGATAACGTTGTACCTGATCAAGATGACTAGTGTGAGCAGTGATGTGAGATGTAGCACCTGAATCAACGATCCACTGATTCGGCGAAGAATGACGGTTGTAACCATTCAAACTGGCCTGAAACAACACCTTGTCCACAATCCAATTAGTGGAGCAATCTTCCCGAGATAGAGGGCCCAAATAAACCATAGCAAAGGACCGAAATTGCACAAAAATTGACTGGGTGCTGACGAGAATTTGAGCAATTTGCGAGAAATAGGTTCAACTCGCGAGAATAGGTTCAACTCGCGAGAAACAGGTTCAACTCGCGATAAATTGACGCCCACGAGAAATTCAGTTGATGCGCGAGTCAAATCGCGTGTGTCCTTCACGCGCTGGAGATGTCTTATTCAGCTGAGCTGGCGCGTGACTTTCATTTGCTGGAAAACGCGCGTGGATCTCGTGTTGGAAGAACTCGCCGCTGGAGACGTCGACCGCTGATGTGAAGACGTCGGCCGCTGATGGAAGAACTCACCGCTGGAGTCGTCGATGTGAAGACGCCGGCCGCTGATGGAAACGTCGATCTGAAGACGTTGGGAAGAACTCGCCGCTGATGAAAAACTCACCGGAAGAAGAAAATCGAGGCTTGAGAAGACGCCGCAGTTGGACGGTCGATGATTAGCAATTATGACGAATCTGATGAACCTGATGGACGAGCGGAAGATGACGACGCCGACTGGAGCACCAGTGAACAGAAAGGAGCTGCCGGAGGCTGTCGGAGTTTGACCGGAACTTCGCCGGAATCAGGGCCGGAAAAGAGAGGTGGTAAGGCGCTGAACAATAAATTAAAATTTAGGGGTTAGGATCAGAACTTGCTCTGATACCATGATAGAATGATTTGCCGTAATAAATCATATTATTGATATCTGAATATATTGAGAGTACAATAGAGGTGTAATAAGGAAAGAACTCTAATCAGAATAAATCATAATGTAATCAGGAGTTTGATTTAGTCTAATAGTCTCCCCATTTTTAAAGATTATCACGTCATTCAGAAAGATGTTTAATTATTTAAGAGAAAGTCTCATTAAATACGGCATTTCCTTAGGGGAATGGACCGTACACATTGATTTTTTACCTTAAATGTTATAATTATTTTATAATGATAGGTAATAATATCTATTTAACTGTAAAAATATAAAAAAATATAATATAAAAAAATTAAATTTTTTAAATTTAACATGTAATTTAACAAATACATTGTCTAAGGTAAAAAATGATTTATTTGTCCATAAATTTATGGACAGACCGCCAGTTAAGAGTAGAATCACTCATTATTTAATATCGTAAATTATCAAAATTTAAGATGCATTTATTGATAATGGGAGTAAATGTGTTGACGATAAGAAGTATAATAATACTCTAAAAATGAATCAGAAATAATCAATTAATACAGCAGGGGGATTCAGAAAAAAAAACTTTCACGGATCACAGTTTATTTTGATGTCCCTATCTTTGAAGGTAGTGTTAAAATTTTAAGAAAAATTTAAATTTAAAGGAAAAAAGTGAATCTGAAATTTAAAATAAACTGGGACACTAATCAAAAATCATATACGCTAACTAAATCTTTTTAAAAATTTAATTTTTGAAAAAAAACGGTAGGGGGAAATTGCCCTACCTCGCATATGCTTAGATCCGCCTCTGTAAATACAGTGTGCAAATAAATGAATAATAATGAATGAAATTATACAAATACTATATATATAAAATATAAAAGATTCTATCAAGGCCTAAAGAAAAAAATTTAAAAAGAAATTGTAAAACAATACCATATTATAATAAGCTTAGGTTATGTTCTCCAAGATTTATTTGCAATTCTATTCTATTCTGTTTTATTCAGTTTAGTTTATCAGGAGCTTTATTCGATGAAATTTAGATTAATTTGATTATGGTATAACTATTTTTTTTAATAAACCTAACTTAGTTATGTTAATTTTAGTTCAGTTCATATAAGATTAGAAGACCAATACCTTATATGTTATGCTACTCCCCCAGTCTCGTAATAAGAGTAATGATAGAGAGAGTGAAATTTTATAGTAAAAGCACACAGTGACTGATGTGTCAACAATGAAAGTACAAATGTATCCCTAATTAGTTACAATTTTTAAGGAATGTGATTAGTGATTTAGTCTTTTACTAGTTTCACATCATTCACTATGAGTTTCACTATTAATTTTCACTCTCCCTATCATTACTCCCATAATAATTGGTGGAATTTAATTTTAAGAAGTCAACTATTTTTAAATAATTAATATCTTTATTTATGTGTATAAAAAATTCTGAAAAAATAATAATTTAAAAATATACATTTTTTGATGAATCCAACATATAAAATGATAATAGTCTTACACATATAATAATAGAATGTAATGGTCAAAGTTAGCTCAGTTTGACTTTAAAAAGTCAAAATATGCCAATTATTATGGCAAAATCCAAGTTAAAATCGTCTAAACAATTCACTATAGCGAGTTCGTACTTATGGCGAGTCCGCATTGGAGGATTTAGATTTGTAAACTTTAGTTTGTTAGGATGTTTCAGATCAATTAAACTGATTATTCGGTGTAAATTGCCTTTAGATAGTTTATTTGGTATTCTTTTGAGTTGATTTAGAGATAATCCTACGTACTATTCCTATACACCTACAAAAAATATTTTTGACAATCAAAATGACCGGCCACAGTCTCCTAGTTTAGTGAAAGGATCTGAATGGTTAAATGGAGATCGACCAGATCCTTAGTTGGGTACCTTTAATTTTCTTCTTTTTCTGTCTTGATGTTGACAAGAAGTGTGGACATAATGATTTCGTGAGTTTAATATGATGCTTATTATTGTGTGATCGGGTTGATGTTACTAGACGGTCACACAGTAGGAACCACTCATCTTCTTGTATACTCTTTATGTTATCGCTTAGACTTTGATTCGAACTTTTTTTAAAAAATCAATCATTCTAAGATACTGGGAAAAACGCCCAGTGGCGATTACAATGAGTGGAATTGACACCCAATCTAACTAACCTCTAGCAATAACTAACACATAGCAAGTTATATAAATTACATCTCAACCAAACTGATCGTTTGTACTATTACAGATCAGAGATCCAATAAATAACTGGAACATCACCCTCGGGGATATTAACTTGTTTCTCGTTAAAAACATGACCACTTGGCAAAGAAGAGCGTATCATGCATCAATATCACTATGTCAAATAGGGATCTTCTACAACTTTGACACCACTTGATCCAATCACGATGTGTCCAAACTGTAAAGTGTAAACACCTTGAAAACACAGATTTGAGGAACCCAAATTTATGAAAATTCAATAATAAAGCCACAAACGAAATTGCAAACTGTGACAATAGAAGATCGTGATTGATCGTGATTGATTGTGATTGATTGATTGTGATTGATTGTGATTGATCTTGATTAATTTCTAATTAATCAAGATTTATCTTGTCTATATTTAGAACTAGTCCAGATTCATTGTATCATTCATATGTAAACACCTATATATTACTTTATAAATGGTAATAGAAAATCAAGTTGGAAAATTCCTTTCTTGGTATCAAAGCGTTGCTGATCCTCTCTCCCTACAGTTTCAATTTTTTTGACCTCCCCTATTTCTTCTTCATTCGGCTGCCCCTCTCCCCTCTTCTTCTTCAATTGAATTTTTTTTTTCTCGATCATGGCTGACAACAAGAATTCAAACAGGTTGTCCCTCAACACCATGATCCATTTACTCAATACGAAGTTGGATGCTAACACATACCTGCAATGGAAGCAGCAGGTTCAATATGTGTTTAGACCGCAGGGATTGTATAGTCATCTTGATGGTTCTAGTCCCTGCCCAAATTTCCCAGTGATGCAGACACCGGTTTCCTCCTCCTTTTCTCCGCCTGATGATGCTGCGTTTCTCAAAGCTAGAGAGGTCTTTGATAAAACCAAGGCTGTCTATGATGATTGGGTTGCTGATGATCAACGAGTCTGCAGTGTGCTTTATTCTTCTCTCTCTTCCGATGCCAAGAACGAAATCTCGCAGTGCACCACCGCGAAGGAGATGTGGGATGCCTTCGCCACGGCATATCAACACAGTACTGCCATTGCAGCCTTCAGTCTCCGCCAACAGGCCGGCATCATCCGAAAAAATGGTACTGTTCATGAGCTTCACCATTCCTTCATGAAAATTTTTGATCAATTATCTGTCATGGGAGAACCAGCTAGTAATCGTGAGAAATTGATTTGGTTTCTTAATGCTTTGGGGGCTGACTTCAAGCATTTTAGTGCACCTATTGCTGCCCGTAAGCCTCTTCCTGATTATATGACTGTGGTTGATAAGGCTAAGGGATATAAATCTTTTATTGTTAATGTGGAGAAAACACAGTTGAATAGTGTCCAAGGGCAAGTAAATTCTGGTCCAATTGCTTTTGTGGCTTCTATACAGCAGCAGGGAGAAGCTAGTTCAGACCAGCAGCCAGCCGTGGGCGGCGCGTGGCCTCACTCGCCGACGGAACCTGCGCGTGGCAGTGGCGCGTGGGCCCCACGGGTGGCTGAAAATGGCCGTCCCGGTGGCTGACGTGGTGGCAAAGGCTCCTGGAAGGGTTCTGGCCGTGGGTCCTGGTCTAATCTGCTGCATATGGGTCTCCAATTCAGTGTTATACCTGTGAGGGTTTCGGTCACATTGCTAGTCAGTGTCCTTCGGCCAATCCTCACCCTATGGCTTCGGCTCTTCAGCCTTATGTTCAGCAGCAGTACTCACCTTATGTTGGTCATGCTCCTCAGGCAGTTCAGGCTCATCTTGTTCAGCACTATCCGCAGTATGCTCCTCTGATGCTTCAGGCGCTTCCCACACCACCAGGTTTTGCAGCACCTCAGTATTCTGCCCCGAGTGTTGCTTCATCGATCCCTGACTGGTATATGGATTCAGGAGCGACTAATCATATGAGCTCTTCTGCTTCCAATCTATCGAGTGTCACTCCATACAATAGTAAAACTCTTGTCTCTGTTGGTAATGGTGCGTCAATTGCTATTGCTGGTATTGGTAATGCTCGTATTAGTTCTACCTTACATTTATCTGATGTGCTGCTTGTGCCTGCAATTTCTAAGAATCTTTTATCAATTAGCAAGCTTACTCGTGATCTGTGTGCTATTATTACCTTTGATGATCAGTCTTTTGTCATTCAGCACAAGGTCACCAGGGCAATTCTGGGGTGAGGACACGTTGAGGATGGCCTATATATGCTGGACCGTGGTGAAGAAGCACTTCTGTCATTTGTTAGACAAAACAATAATAGAGCATCTTTTGAGATTTGGCATGCTCGATTAGGACATGTGTCCTCTAGCACTGTTTCTTTGTTGAACAAGAATGGGTATTTATCTCTTACTTCTGTGCTTCCTAAACCTGGTATTTGTGAATCTTGTGCTATGGCAAAGGGTCAGAAATTGTCTTTTGTTGAGAATTCTAAGCGCGCTGCTCATGTTCTTGACTTAATTCATTGTGATTTATGGGGGCCTTTTCCAGCCTTATCTGGAAGTGGTTTTGCTTATTATGCTGTGTTTGTGGATGATTACTCGCAATTTACCTGGTTTTATCCTCTTCGTCACAAATCAGACTTTGTTCACATCTATTTTCAATTCGAAGCATTCGTGGAGAATCAGTTTTCATCCCGCATCAAAGTTTTTCAAAGCGATGGTGGCACCGAGTTTATCAATAACAGGTTGCAGTCACACTTTAGGGCTAGTGGCATTCATCATCAGGTGTTATGCCCATACACTCCAGAGCAGAATGGTAGGGCTGAACGGAAGCATCGACACATAACGAAAATGGGGCTGTCCATGCTTCTCCACTCTCACATACCTATCTCATACTGGGATGATGCCTTAGTGCTGCAGTTTTCACTATTAACCACCTACCCACTCCTGTTCTTGATAACATCTCTCCTTTTGAGGTTCTATTTGGTCGGACCCCGGAATACTCAAACTTTCATCTTTTCAGGTGTCGTGTGTTTCCATATGTTCGACCGACTGCAGCTCACAAACTTGCCCCTCGCAGTCTTCCATGTGTCTTCATTGGCTACAGTGCACATTATAAGGGGTTCAAATTCTTGGATACGACCTCCGGGCGTACTTACATGACTCGACATGCCCGATTTGATGAGTCGCACTTTCCCTTTTCCACTATATCTTCGGAGGTTCAGTTTTCATCCCTGGATGTTTCATCTTTTTTGGACCCTACTGATTCAGACTTGTCTATCACCATCCCTGATCCTGCTTTGGCTTCACCAACTTTGCCTTGTTCGGTGTGTCCAGATTCCTCATCCACATCTGAGACTGCAGCACCGATGATTGCCCCTGCTGAGGATGTGGTTGTTACACCACCACGATCTCCTGCTTCTTTGACCACACTGACTGATCCCTCTAGTGGCTCGACTGTCCTCTCCAGCAACAATTCCAGTTCAGCATCGGCCAGTTCCTCGGACGCTTCCTCTGGAAGTGCTTCTCTGACTCCTCAGGTGCCCCGTCCTCATCCCATGACCACTCGTTTACAGGATGGGACACGTGTTGCCCGTAATCTTGGCCCAGATTTTGTGGTAACAGGATTGGTTGCAGAACTTTTGGAGCAGAAGGAACCACGTCATTTTCGAGCCGCGGCAAAAGATTTAAGATGGGTTGCTGCTATGGATGAGGAAATGGCTGCTCTTCGTCGTCAGTAGACGTGGGAGTTGGTGCCTTGTCCTCCGAATGTTAATATTGTTGGCTCTAAGTGGATTTATCGGCTAAAGTACCGTCAGGATGGCTCTATTGATCGTTATAAGGCCCGTCCGGTGGCCCAAGGATATTCTCAGATACCGGGGTTTGACTTTGATCATACTTTCAGTCCGATGATTAAGGCTGCCACTGTTCGTACTGTCCTTGCCATTGCCACCAT
This sequence comes from Rubia yunnanensis, assembly GCA_037428765.1. NCBI lineage: Eukaryota > Viridiplantae > Streptophyta > Magnoliopsida > Gentianales > Rubiaceae > Rubia > Rubia yunnanensis. Next base: position 8,385,646 of record CM075064.1, read on the forward strand.
GAGGAAGTGGCCTTTACATCAGTTGGACGCCAAGAATGCCTTTCTTAATGGTGTTCTTGATACTCCTATTTTCATGGCTCAGCTGGCTGGTTATCAGGATCCTGCTCACCCTCATCATGTCTGTCGCTTACGGAAGGCCATTTATGGACTCAAACAGGCACCCAAGGCGTGGTTTGACCGGTTCAGTTTGTTCGTCAGGCAGTTGGGTTTTGTTGGCAGTCTTTTAGATCCTTCACTGTTTGTCTTCTCTCAGGGCACTATTGTTCTTTATCTTCTGGTCTATGTTGATGATATCATTCTCACTGGGAACAACAGTGTTGCTATTCGGCAGTTCATTGCTCGTGCTGATCGTGAATTTTATGTCAAGGACTTGGGTTCTCTTAGCTATTTTCTTGGTTTAGAGGTTACCTCTACCTCTACAGGGCTATTCTTGGGCAAGCCAAGTATGCTAGGGATATTCTTCAGCGAGCTGGGATGTTGGATTCTTCTTCGGTCTCTACTCCGTTCTTGCCGCTGTCCCAGCTTCATAGCAGTATGAGTGGACCATTTCACAACCCTAAGGTGTATCGTTCCCTTTTTGGCGCCCTTCAGTACCTTACCATTACTCGACCTGACTTGTCCTTTGCGGTCAATTGAGTGAGTCAGTTTCTTCAGGATCCACGTGATGATCATTTTCCTGCTGTCACTAGGATCCTACGATATGTTCGGGGCACGTTACATTGTGGTCTAACCTTTGGAGTTGGTGGCATTTCGGAGGTTATTGCCTATTCGGATGCTAATTGGGTGCGTTGCTTGGAGACCCGTCGGTCCACCTATGGCTATGCGGTCTTTCTTGGTGGCAACTTGGTCTCGTGGAGTGCCAAGAAGCAACCTACAGTCTCTCGCTCGAGCTCAGAATCCAAATATCTAGCTCTTGCTAACACAGCCTCGGAGGTGGTTTGGTTGTTGCATATTCTTCGCAATCTTCAATTTCCGCTGCAGGGCTCGCCTCTGCTTCTATGTGACAATAACAGTGCTATCTTTCTTGCTGAGAATCCTGTTGCTCACAAACGGCCCAAGCATATTGATATTGACTATCATTTTATACAGGAATTGGTGGCTGCTGGAAAACTTCATGTTAGTCATGTCTCCACTTCGCTGCAAGTTGCGTCTCAGTCAAAGGGCTTAATCGTGCATTGTTTGACTTCTTCAAGTCCAAGCTTTGCGTCTCAGTCAACCCGACGCTTCGCTTGAGGGGGGTGTGACAATAGAAGATCGTGATTGATCGTGATTGATCGTGATTGATTGTGATTGATTGTGATTGATTGATCGTGATTGATCTTGATTAATTTATAATTAATCAAGATTTATCTTGTATATATTTAGAACTAGTCCAGATTCATTGTATCATTCATATGTAAACACCTATATATTACTTTGTAAATGGTAATAGAAAATTAAGTTGGAAAATTCCTTTCACAAACACACGATATGTACAACAAGATCGAGAACGATACATCAACATGAATAATTAAATCGAGTTATCGTCATGAATACAACGATCTAATCGACCAGGTCGAAGAACAAAACTAATACGTTGAGACAAATCTCACACTTATTCAATAATAACAAAAACATGAATTAAAATAAATTATTTTTCCTTATCTCCCTTAAGGGGAAGATGGGGAAAAGCTTGAAAAAGAAGAATTGTGACTTGGAGAAGGATGGCGGAATAGGTTTAGTTTTGAGTTTAGTTGCCTCTCTTCTTTTAAATAATTATTAGAACTTTTATATTTAAGTGTGTACTTTTCTTTTTGCTTCTCAAACCATTGATTAAAAAAGTAATATTTAAATATGTTGGTATGCCTTGAATACTGTAATAGCCGCTTCTGCGACCCTGGCCTGGAATACAACTACATCTACAATTATGATAAGAATATAATTCCAATTCCAATTTGGACTGATGTTGATTTGGGCCGAATTGTGTTTTGTTCCAATCCCAGTTTGTTAGGGTTTAGTGGAGACAATATATAAAGTGTCTCTCTTCTCTCTGTAAACATTAATTATGTTCTGCACTTAGATAGGTAGAAATCTGGCCAATTTCTTGGCGTCTGTAACCTGCTACCTATTATAGTGAATCTGTCTCCCGTGGATGTAGCCAAATTGGTGAACCACGTAAATCTTGTGTCTTGTTATTTTCGTTCATATTTTCTGTTCTTTCTCCATTCTGCACAACAAACTAGTATCAGAGCGGTTTTTTTTTCTGGCGATATCCGTAGTGGGTATATCGGATTCTGGGCTCATCAGATCGGAGCTGATCGGGGAGAAAGATGTCTGGGTTGAACGTGAAGATCGACAAGTTTACTGGGAGAAACAGTTTCAGTTTATGGCAGATCAAGATGCGAGCTTTGCTGAAACAGCAAGGTTTGTGGACTCTGCTGACGAAGGATTTCGTGAGCAGTTCTGGCGATGTGGTGAGTCTGGAAGAAAAGGAACACTCGACGATTATGCTGTGTCTCGCGGATGAAATCATCACTGAGGTCTCAGATCAGGAGACTGCTGTGCAATTGTGGCTGAAGTTGGAGAGTTTGTATATGACGAAATCTCTAACCAACAAGTTGCTTCTGAAACAACGCCTCTTCGGTCTCCGAATGCATGAAGGTACGCAACTCAGAGACCATCTAGAGCAATTGAATACTTTCTTATTAGAATTGCGAAATATAGATGTGAAAATTGAAGATGAAGATGCTGCTTTGATTTTGCTAGTTTCTTTACCACTTTCGTTTGAGAATTTTGTTCAGTCATTTATTGTTGGTAAAGATTCTGTGTCTCTGGAGGAAGTAAGATCCTCTCTCCATAGTAGAGAGTTGCGACATAAGGCAAACAGTACAGGTACAGAAAGTCAGGCCACTGGCTTGTTTGCTAGTGACGGAAACACAAAAGGCAAGGAAACCGGCAATAAGAAGAAGGGCAAGAAGTCATCTTCAAAGGGTCCTAAGGCCAATGATGTTTGTAACTACTGTAAGGAGAAGGGTCATTGGAAAAAGGAGTGTCCGAAGAAGGCTAGTAAATCTGGGAGTACATCTGGTACTGCTGCTGTGGCTGAAGTGGATTTCAGTTCTGAAGATGATTTTGCTCTAGCTGTTACTGGGAAAAATAATCATTCTAATGCGTGGTTTCTTGATTCTGGGGCATCCTACCATATATGCCCAAGGAGAGATTATTTCTCAACTTATGAGCAAGCTGAGGGCATCATTACTACAGCAAATGGTGTTGCGTGCAAGGTAGTTGGGATTGGTTCAATCAAGATCAGGACGCATGATGGTAGTTTCTGTACTTTGAATGATGTCAGGCATGTTCCATCGATGACAAAGAATCTGTTTTCTCTTCCTACGTTGGATAGAAAGGGTTTCGTCTACTCAGGGAGTGATGGAGTTCTGTGTGTCTGCAAAGGTTCTAGGCTGGTTCTGAAAGGTGTTCTGCATGGTACTTTGTATTTTCTACAAGGTTCCACGGTTATGGATTCTGTTAATGTTGCATCTTCGGAGGTTCACCAGGATGATATGACTAAGTTATGGCATATGAGGCTTGGTCACATGGGTGAAAGAGGGATGCAGATTCTGTCGAAGTATGATCTTCTTGGTGGCCACAAGATCAAGAGCTTGGACTTCTGTGAGCATTGCGTTTTTGGGAAGCATCACCGCAGCAAGTTTCCTAAGGCGATTCATAGAACAAAGGGCACATTGGATTACATCCATTCTGATTGTTGGGGACCTTCCCGAGTTGAGTCACTGGGAGGTCACAGGTACTTTGTTTCTCTGATTGATGATTACTCAAGGATGACTTGGGTTATCATGATGAAACATAAGAGTGAAGCTTTCTCGAAGTTCAAGGACTGGAAAGCTTTGGTGGAGAATCAGACCGGGAAGAAGATCAAGAGGCTTCGAACTGATAATGGGCTAGAATTCTGCTCGTCTGAGTTTGATCAGTTTTGTAGGGATGAAGGGATTGCTCGTCATCATACAGTCAGGAATACGCCACAGCAGAATGGCATAGCTGAGCGGATGAATCAGACATTGCTGGCGAGAGCGAGGTGCATGCTCTCTAATGCTGGTTTGGAAACGAGATTCTGGGCAGAGGCGGTGAGTACAGCTTGTTACCTGATCAACCGCGGGCCTCACACAGGTATAGAGTGAAAAATACCTATGGAGTTGTGGTCAGGTAAAGTTGTTGATTACTCCAAGTTAAAAGTTTTTGGTTGTACATCTTATTATCATGTTAGTGATGGTAAGTTAGAGCCCCGAGCCAAGAAGGGTGTCTTTGTGGGTTATGGAGATGGAGTTAAAGGCTCCAGGATATGGTCTCCATCTGAGAAGAGGGTTATTCTGAGCAGGGACGTTGTCTTTGATGAAAATTCTTTGCTTAGATCTATGGTGAAGCCCACAGTTGTGCCAGAAACTAGTGGAGTTGATAGACAGGTGGAGCTTGAAGTCACTCAAGGTGAAAATAGATTGGAACAATTTGAGGTGAATCAAGAGCCACAGACAGAATCTGAGATACCGGAATCTCCACCACCAGATTCTCAACCATCAGGAGCTACAGTCCGCAGTTTAGCTCAGGATCGACCCAGGAGGGTTGGAGTTGGGGCGCCCAAGAGATATGGGTTTGAGGATATGGTGGGTTATGCACTACAGGTTGCTGAGGAGGTGGATACTCATGAGCCATCCACCTACAGAGAAGCTATTTCAGGTACTGATGCTGACAAATGGCTTGCTGCAATGGGAGACGAGATGGAGTCTCTCCAGAAGAATCAGACATGGGATTTGGTTCAACAGCCTCAAGGGAGAAAGGTTATCACTTGCAAATGGGTTTTCAAGAAAAAGGAAGGGATATCACCTACAGAGGGAGTCAAGTACAAGGCTAGAGTTGTTGCTAGAGGTTTCAGTCAGAGAGAGGGTGTAGATTACAATGAGATTTTCTCACCAGTGGTCAGACACACTTCCATCAGGGTGTTGCTAGTTATAGTGACACATCAGGATTTGGAGCTTGAACAACTTGATGTGAAGACCGCTTTTCTACATGGAGAGTTGGAGGAAGAGATATACATAACTCAGCCAGATGGTTTCCAAGTTCCTGGAAAGGAAAAATATGTTTGAAAGTTGAAGAAGTCCTTATATGGACTTAAGCAGTCTCAGTCAGACGAGGAGAAGGAGTATATGTCTCGGTTTCCTTATGCCAGCGCGGTGGGGAGCTTGATGTATGCTATGGTTTGCACGAGGCCAGATTTAGCACAGGCAGTCAGTGTTGTGAGCAGGTTTATGGGGCAACCGGGAAAGGAACATTGGCAAGCAGTGAAGAGGATCTTCAGGTATCTTAGAGGTACGTGTTATGTGGGTCTCATTTATGGAGGTGATACCGAGTGCCTAGTTACAGGCTACTCTGATTCTGATTACGCTGGTGATGTTGACACGAGGAGATCGATGACTGGTTATGTATTCACTTTGGGAGGTTCTGTGGTTAGTTGGAAGGCGACTTTGCAACCTACAGTGACGTTGTCTACTACGGAAGCAGAGTACATGGCTTTGACAGAGGCTGCAAAGGAGGGAATATGGCTGAAAGGACTGGTTAGTGATCTTGGTCTACATCATGATCAGGCTACTGTGTATTGTGACAGTTTGAGTGCAATCTGCATAGCCAAGGATCAGGTTCATCATGAGAGGACCAAGCATATTGATGTCAGATATCATTTCCTGAGGAGTGAGAGGAGAATCAGGGTGAAGAAAGTGGGAACTGCTGACAACCCCGCTGATATGTTCACCAGACCTGTTCCACATAGCAAGTTTCAACATTGTTTGGACTTGCTGAACATCAGAGCTGATTAGGTGCTCTATGGGCAGTCCCGGGAGTGGAGGGCGAAGTCTACTCATCTGGCACTGTAATGGTGCATCTGGAGTTTTCTACTTTGAGGATTCAAGTCAAGGTGGAGATTTGTTGGTATGCCTTGAATACTGTAATAGCCGCTTCTGCGACCTGGCCTGGAATACAACTACATCTACAATTATGATAAGAATATAATTCCAATTCCAATTTGGACTGATGTTGATTTGGGCCGAATTGTGTTTTGTTCCAATCCCAGTTTGTTAGGGTTTAGTGGAGACAATATATAAAGTGTCTCTCTTCTCTCTGTAAACATTAATTCTGTTCTGCACTTAGATAGGTAGAAATCTGGCCAATTTCTTGGCGTCTGTAACCTGCTACCTATTATAGTGAATCCGTCTCCCGTGGATGTAGCCAAATTGGTGAACCACGTAAATCTTGTGTCTTGTTATTTTCGTTTATAATTTCTGTTCTTTCTCCATTCCGCACAACAAAATAATATTCAAGGCATACCAACATTTTTAAAGTTACGAATTAGTAGTACAGATACATTTAACTTAAAACTATACCTTTTAATTTAAATTATTTTACTATATTTTTTAATTTATACCCTCTTCATATAATTTTAAAAATATATTTTCACATTTAAATAAATTATATTACATGATTCATTTATAATATAAAATATTTAAATTAGTAAATAAATAATCTAATTTTTTCCAAAAAATATAATAATTGTTTCATAAAATTTTAAAAATACTATTTTTCTAAAATTCAGTCATGAATAAGATCGCCATTGAGCCGACGAAGATTGAAGAAGCCTCATGCAGCTTTTGTTCATGGGGTCCATGATCAGAAACAATATGATACTACATCCGTTTGTTAATAGCGGTACTACTACATTTAACATTTAAATTTAAATAAAGTGAATTGGGAAAATGAAATTAATTAAAATTTAAAATAAGTGGACAAGTGATCAAAACATATCATGACATAAAAAGGTAAAGTCTTGAAATGATCGTATTTTCATAAACTAATGGAAAGGCGAAGTTTAGTTAGAATAATATAAAGGTAAATAATTTTAATTATAATATTAAAAATTTATTATGCAACCTGCATTAGTTATAAGATATATGATTTCATTAATGCAACCCAAAAATTTTATTTTTATTTCTTCTGATTGCCATTTAAACATTAATTTTTCCACACCTTATGAAAACATCATCTGCCTTATGAAAACATCACCTTTCAAGACAGCTCATATAAAAATGTCACGGATGAAATTATTTGTACGAGAATAATATAATTTTTTAAAGTAAATGGAGGAAGTACTCCATAACATTGGCAAGTGGTAAAGACTATAGGAAGAGATAAGACTTGGACGGAGAATAATAATATGCGAAGTAATCCATTTTGAGCATTGTAGGCATTGAGAGACCATTCACTTTATATAAATTGCCAAATCCATTATTTGAGTACATGGTGATGTAATTACCAATATCTCAATCCACATCCCCATCCCACCACCACCCTTTTCTTGAAGTGGCAAGATAGCTTTCAATATAAAAATAAAAGGCATTAGTTTTTAAAGTCATATATTTTGATGCTAACAACCCCATAATTTCACTAACTTCACATACTTAGTGACGTGATCACACCTGTCCATCCATCAAATTTGTCGCAGATAAGTAGGAGTGTTTGGTGGAGTTGTACTTATAAATAAAGTTGGCTTAGAGGCACACTAGTTTTTGAATTTTTTCCAAAAACAGTTTATTCTTTTGAAATGTGTTGTTTCTTAAGAGTTTATCAAATTCTTAAATGGTGGTTAGATTATAAGAAAGTCACTCATAAACCCTTCAAAACACACCCTATATACTCCTTCCTTCCGCTAAAAATGGTAGAGCTGCTTTTAACTGGCTTTTTACGTGAGATGATATGGTAAAATATAAGTGTAGAAAAACCAGAGTATTTTGGATAAGTGAGGCATAAGTTAGCGATAAGAGTTTAGATTGTGTTAGATGAGACTTATATACTATATTTTATTTATAAGCTAAATTACTTGTACTCCCTTTTGTTCCTTGAGTTTGACACACTTACCATATTTGTATATTTTTCTAATTTTGTCATCTTTCCTTTTATGGCAAAAAGTACACCATTCTCAACCACTCATTAAGATTTTTACTCTATTCACTCAATTTCCTCCATATATTTCAACTTGCAAAAAAAAATAACACCTAAACCTATGATGTCAAACATAATGAAAAGGATGGAGTAACTAGTTCTTATTTATTTTAAAACTAAAATTTGTTTTAAGGGAAATTGCATAGTAATGTAATCTCTATTTACTTTCAAAATAAGTGACCTCTACTTTCAAGTCAAAACCAAAATAAATGAAACCAAAGTCTTTATAAGCAAGTTTTTATTGATGCACAAGATATAAACAAAACCAAAATCCTTATAACTAAAGATATACTATATAAGAGAGAATTTCTCTTTAATGATAAATTACAAAATTTTGTAAATTTCACATGTCATGTTATATCTTTCGGTATCAATATCTTTCAACTACATATCCCCTTGAATAGTAAACTACACTTAACTGTAATTTACTTGTTCCACATGTCTCAGAGCAAAGATGAAATCCCTCATTTCATGACCTGGTTACTGTGACATCACGGTTGATAATGAGGTACATGTATATCTTGGTGTTTAGGAATCATCAGTCTAGTGGTCATTTCCTGGTGTCCAGGAGTTCTCTTATAGGAGGAAATTCTCACACTGTAATTATTAAAATTTGAATACAAAATTTTGGAACACTTAACTATGTACTTAATCACTTTACTGATCATGTGGCTGCATCGTTCTACACATCTCAATTTAACATATATCATGATATATTGAAATTGTTATGTAAAATTTACTGATCAGGCATCAATGATGTAGTTTGGTAGAAATAAGTTTGGTAGAAATACATGTACTTGTAAACTACGAATATAGAATTATTTCCACCATCAAAATACATGATACGTTTTTTATAAATATTAAAGTATTAAAGAAAAACTATTATTGGAGAATGGAGATGCCACAATTTGTTTGCTACTCCAATTGATTATCATGACTAGTCATTGATAAAGGAAGAAAGAAAGCGTGAGTCATGTTAATACAAGTTGGAGAAACTCTACTAGAAAGCAAATTTGTCTCTGTGTGTGATTTGTGATCAATAAAGTAGGAAAATTAAAGGATGAGATATGAGTGTATTTTAAGGGAGTTCGTTATAAATGGACAAACCTAATCGTTGTTATCGACGCAGCAGTTGTCCGTTTCCTTTTCAAGCTATTTTAACATCAACACTGTTCTGCTTTGGATAAGGATAGAGTTTTTGTCTAGCTTCTCTCCATGCCTCATGGATTAAGATTATGACTGGAACCAAATTCTAGTGTTTGATTTGTACCTATCATTGCAGGAAATATGTACCAGCCTTTTGGTTATTAATGTTTTTAAATGATGTATTAGGATTAAATACATTGTTAATCCATAATTAGTTTATAGAGGGCGTTTACCAGCGATGGGCTGGGCTGGGCTGGGCTGGGAGGGAGGTGGTTTACTGGTGACAAAGTAGGGCTGGGGAGGGCTCAGCTGGGACCGAGGATTTTGATAAGTTGGGAGTGGCGTAGGCGGTGGTCCGATGCGACAGGTTGGTCTGGGTTGGGAGGGGGTTTACCGATGACGGGGCTGGATGGGTTTGAACCAGGACCGAGGATTTTGACAAGTTGAGAGTGGCACTGACGGTGATCCGGTGGTGGTGCGGTAGGGTAAAATGGGGAAAGAATTTCAACTCATAGGATTAGGGTATTTTCAACCTTTCAGGTTCGGTCAACCCAATTTCTTTAGTCAACTCCGGAATTATCACATAAGGTTATAACAACCTAATTCATCATAAAGCCAAGGTTATTTTGGCACTTTCTCATTATGCAGGATTATATTGACATTTTCAACCTAAAGATAAAGTTAGAAGTGTAAAAATCCCTAAAATATATGATTACAATTATTTTGAAAATACTTCTATAGTTTTTTACCAACACTGATTTGAGTAAGTTAATCCATTTGAGCGGTAATATAAAAAAATTATGATACAGTACTGTCGAATGAAAGTAATATACAATTGCCTAAGTAGTTTGGTTAATTTCTTGGTGCCATATAACCCTATGTTTTGGTTATAAGTATCAATATGACCCTGTAAAGTTAGAAAGTGCTCATATGACCCTATGTTTTGCTCGAAAGTGCTAATCTAGCCCTAGAGGCCTCAATTCGGCCGGAATTACGTGAATAAACTATTATACCCCTGTTAAATATAAAAATTTAGAAAATGTGAACGTACAATTATGTCCTTATTGTCTAATAACACCAAACAATTTTCCATTTGTTTTCCTTCTTCTCCATACCGCTTTCTTCTTCTCTCAATTCCATTATTCTCTCCTTCTTCTCCATTTCAATTTTAGTGGTAATCCCCCGCCGGAATCTCGATTCCCCACAGCTCGATTCTCCACTCTCCGACGCTTGGCTGAGTGGCACCGAAAAATGATGACGGATGGTGGCGTGGGGCTATGGGGCTAGGGTTATGTGGTGGCAGTGAGAATCGGGTTGTGGGGTTAGGGGATGGTGGTGGTGAATTGGGTTGTGGGGCTAGGGGATGGTGGCGGTGAATCAGTGGCGAGAGGTGGCGGGGAGGAATGAAGAAGGGGTGAGCGGTGACGAGGGGATGAGGTAGTGGGGCTGGCTGAGGGGGAATGAAAATGGTTGTGGTGTTGGTGGTGGTTGTGTTGCTAGGGTGATGTGGGCTAGGGGATGGTGGCGGTGAATCGGTGGCGAGCAGTGGCAGTGAATCGGTGGCGAGCAGTGGCGATGAATCAGTGGTGAATAGTGACGGGGAGGAATGAAGATAGGGGCGAGCAGTGGCGGGGGATGAGGTGGTGGGGCTGGTTGAGGAGGCATGAAAATGGTTGTGGTGTTAGTGGTGGTGTTACTTGGATGAGGATGGCTAGGTGATGGTGGCAGTAAATTGGTGGTGAGCGGTGGCGTTGTTAGGGTATTTTGCCCGTATGACGTTTCTGGAATCGATGGTGATGGGTTTTCAGTGGTGGTGCGGTGTGGGGTTTGTGATGTGGGGGTTCCAATGATGGCTGTAGTTTGGGGGGTTTCAACGACAATGCGGTGTGGGATTTCTGGGAATCGGTGGTCTGGGGATTTCACCGGAGTTCATGGTAGTAGATGTGAGGTTGAGCAATGGCGGCGGAAGCAGAGGTGAGGTGGAGGCGAAACTCTAGATTTTGTATATTGTGGTGTATGACGACCAATCTCTGATGTTTGGATTTTTTTTAGAGAGGAGATTGTGGCGATGTTAGTGCTGGGTGGTGGTGCTAAGGTTTAGAAAGGAGATTGTGGTGGTGGTGCTAAGGTTTGGAGAGGAGATTGTGGTGGTGTAGCTAAGGTTTGGAGAGGAGATTAGGGTGGTGGTGCTTGGGTTTGGAGAGGAGATTGTAGCGGTGGTGGTGTTGGCCTCGGCGGTGGTAACACTAATCCGAGTAGTGGCGACAGTGGTGAATGAGGTTGTGGTGAGGGTCTGGGCAGTGGTACCCTAGCAATGCCACCGTGCGTAAATCCATATTTCGACAGTGGTGGCAGAGCGACGATGATCCGGCGGCGGTGGTGGCAGAAGGTTGTTTTGAAAAAGAAGATGTAGAAGAAGAAGTTGTTGCTGAGTGGTATTCTTGAAGAAACAAGTGCATTTGCTTCTTCGTTTTATTTTTAGAGTCCAACAAGAAATAAATTTCCTTCCTATCTATACCTTTAATATTTATCCAGATTATAATTAATAAATGTTTTTAAAATAATCCAGTTAAGATTTGGTTTCATCCATTTATACGGAAGTTTTTGTACTTTCCAAGTTACACGTGTTAATACTAAAGGTAAAAATTATTTGAATTTCAATTAATATCCATCTATCTGTATTATTTTGATTCCCGTTATTTCTAGTAATCGATAATAATTTTCATTATGAGTTAGATGTTTCTACTCATCCAGATTTAAAGAATTTATCAAATATTGGCAATTTATGTCGAGGTTTGTGACCATGGCGATGATAGACATGTATCCCTTACTTTATAGACTATTGTCCCTTGTTTTGACTCTTCCAACATCTACTGCAGCAGAACGAGCTTTTTCGGCCATGAAAATTGTGAAAATATGTCTCCGCAATCAAATGGAAGATGATTTTCTGTGAGATTGTTTGTTGTTTTATATTGAAAAGGATATTGCAGAGACATTCATTGATTCGATCATCGATACCTTTTATATGATCAAAGAGATGAGAGCACAACTTAAATAAAAATAAAAAGGCCGTATGTTTCCAAAGTATCAATTTTTTATTTTCTTTACCACTAATTTATCTTTAGCATTTGATTTTCTGCCTTTAATTTGTTATATTAATGGTCGATTCAAAATTTTTTTATATAACTTTGATCCCCAATAAAAAAAATTCCTAGTTGCCCCCTGTTATCCACTCCACCCAACTACCTCATTACACACCACTAGCCACCACCACCGCTCCCACCGTTAATTAAGCCCAACTAATCCATCCTCAACCCCTCTCGACGAAATCGCCACCATCCTCCCCATTGTGCCCCAATCTACCACCACTCGAACCCCTCAAATCGCAACATTGCTCTAAGAAATCGAAACAACTCACAAAGCCAAAGAACAATTCTTATGACATGAAATCGGTCTTCTTCGTGTTAATCCACAACAACTTTAATGACTACAATATTTTTCCTAGCTGATTCTTTCACTCTGGTTGAAAATCTATTTTACAAAATTTCTGAATGATTAAAATGAATGATTATTCAAAATGGTACGACTTTTAATCTAAAATTCACAGTTTAATTGCCAAATTTTAAATTTATCCTTTAAAAGTATTCAATTTTTCATTTATGGTTTAAAAGAGTACAGTATCTTTTAGCAAAATATGGATACCAATTTAGATTAAAATTGTACTCTAATGATACCCACTTTTAATTAAAAAATATCTTTTCGGATCATTAATGAAAAAATTGATATTTTAAGGCAAATTTTAAAATAGAGTACCAGATTATAAATTTCACTTAAAATGGGTACCATTCATAGCATTTTCTCTAATTAAAACTATCAAATCAAAGTCATCAATTGCAATGCCCATCATTATAGATATAGCTTCTTCCCACAAAGAGAGTTCAAATCTTGATTTTGATATTTGTAAGTCATACATTAAAATATGTGAAATGTGCTAATATATCCCTGCATACATGACACAAAATGAGGAAAGGATATTTTTCACAAGAGAAAAACTCATATAAGATCGTCTCGTCATAATTTATTATGAGATGAGAGTTTAAGTAAAGTGTTAAAAATTATAAAATATATTTCATATCATCTCTCATCTTTAAATAAATATATTTAAATTCATTATCTAACCATATAATTAGATAAGACCATCAAATCCAAGTGTTTGTATTTTCACAATACCTTTGAATGATTGATCTTTTATTAAAAACAAAACTAACACGTACGAAAGAAGGGGACATCTTTCCACAATACGCATTTCATGTCGACATGAAAGATAAATAAAAAAGGGAAAGTCTCAGAAAAGACGGCATTTCCATAAGCTTATGGACTGTTCTCAGGGGTATTTGCCTTAAATATTATAATTTTTTATATAAAATTTAAATATTTCATTTTATAAGTTAAAACAAGTAATAATATGTATTTGGAGGTGAAAATATAAAAATATATGATATAAAAAAATATTTTCAAAAATTTTAAATTTTATATGTAATTTAAGAAATGCAGTGTATAAGGTAAGAAATAAGTGGCATGTTCATAAGCTTATGGACAGGCCGCCTGTCAGGAGACCTACTCAATAAATAATACTCCATCTGTCTCAATTCAACGTGCATTTTAACTATTTATTTAGTTAGTTTTTTTTTAATTTTGACCGTAAAATTGAATTAGTACTCCATACAAGTATAAAATTATTGTATTATACCTTATTAAATTTATTATAACATATAATTTTGAAATATTAACTTTTCATAAATTTTAATTATTTATAATAAAAAATATTAAGGATCAAATATTTTTCAAGTATAAGAGCATGTGCAATGGTAAAACCGCTACCGGTTTCTTACCAATTAAATGTATTATTTCTCTCATTCTCTCTCTTCCACCTAATATTAAAAAACACTTAAGAAACCACCATTTTTTATCCCCACAATGGTAAGAAACTACTTTTGACTATTCATTGGCCCCACTTAATTTTTTCTGTCCTACTCATTAATTTTATCATTAACATTTAATTTAACTTATTTTGTTCACCAAAAATAAGTTGAATGTGAAATTGAATAATACATTATAATTTTTATTAATAGAATTTCGTTTTATTTTAAAATATAAAATAATTCACTTTTATTTATTTATAATTTTCGTGATTTATGATTTTAAAATAAAATAAAATTTCTTTTTTCTAGTCATGAAATGTTAAATATTTTGTTATCTATAATAAGGAATAAGATATATTGATTTTATAAAAATAAGTTAAAAACATGACATTAGAGAGGCCAATTATAACGAGAAAATAAATTAAAATAAATACTTAAATGATAAAATATTTGATCTAGTCCGACCAATTATTACAAATTGAAAATAGAAAGTGGTTTGGTTTAATTGGGTGAATTGACTCTATTTATAAGTTTAAAAAAAATCCGTTCAAAAAAATTCAACATATTAACATATCTGAAATTCAATTTTTAAAAATTAAATTTCCAATTTTTTTAAAAAATCGTCGTTGGGACACGTGTCACCATACGGTTGGGACGCGTGTCCCATTTAAATTGGATGACAGATTTGTCCGTTGAGATGGACACATGTCGCCATATAAGTGGGACACGTGTCCCATTCATTTTTTTGAATTACCCATTACAAAATTTTAAATCTGTTGGACACGTGGCCCAACCAGAAGGCACCATGTGTCAATAGATTTTGAAAAAAAGTATTCTGCATGTGGGACATGTGGCCCAATGCATGGGTGGCACGTGTCCCACTGAGCCAAAAAAAATTGGACCGCATCAGGTGGCCCTGTGCCATGTGCAAGTGTTGACACAATCGATTTCTTAACTGATTCCCTAATTGGCAACTATGGGCCAATTTCTTATTCTTAATAAGAAATCGACCTAGAAATCACCACTGTGAGTGTTTTCTATTTTTAGAGCAATTTTTTAAATTTAAGAAACTTCTGCTACACTTGCCCTAATATAAAAAAGTTAAATGTGCATGTTAAAATGACACAGATGGAGTACGACACCATCTTTCAAATTAGACACGCCAACACGGTGTAGGTCTAGATACGTGGTCTGATTTAAGAGGAATCTAATTTAAAACTGTAGGTTAGAATTGGATGTGATGAATCTTTCTTGTCGCATAAAATAAAATCTAACTCATTATTCGGATGTTTGTGATGGATTTTGTACTCTTTCCTTTCAATTTAAATTGCAGTGTTGTTGTTTGAAGATATTTTGTGAATATCTTCTAGAATATTATTATATTTTAGATAGAATTTTGCTTTACATATAATTTTTTTCCTTTTTTGACTGTAAATGTTGTCTATATTTTGCTTTGTCATGATATTACAACTTGCTTCCGCATTATTGGTTATCCGGAATGGTTCACTGAGAATCGTCCCCTGTATCAGGCCCAGAATCTACTGCTAAACCAGGACACGCGCCCCACCCGGTGCTCTGTTTGTTGGAGCTGCTAAGCCAGTGAAGAGCTGCTAAGCCAGTGACCGCCGCCACTCCGCCTCCTGCGGGCTATGCCGCTGCCGTAGTCTCGTACTCATATCGATCCGCATTCGGCCAAGACTGTCCAAGGAGCATTGGAGTACGGTTTTAAACATGTTCTCTTAGTTAAATTCTTCTGACAATCTATCAGATAAGACTACTTTACCTTAGATTCTTGATACCATCATATCATATGACCAGCGACAAAGATCTTCTTCATGATATTGAGCATGCTGCAAATGTTTATGTTATCCTCCTTGATGGTTCTATTTCAACTGTTGTTGAACATGGAAAGATTTGTTTCGAAAATATCGTTGTGAATCAACTTTTTTTTATTCTGGCATTCTGATGCAATTTTTTATCATTTGCCAAGTTAACTGCTGCTTTAAAATGTCTAGTTTTGCTTACTGAAAAATTATGTGTACTACAGGATATCAGGACGAGGACAGTGATTGGCACGGTTGAACAATAAGGAGGGGTTTATTGGTTGCGCAGATTGGGAGTTTCTGGTCTACACAGCCGTCCTTGTCCGTTGCTACTTCGGTGTCTTCGTCTGCTTTATAGCATTAGGGTTTTGGGCATCCGTCCTCATCGGTGTTGTCTTCTATCCCAGTCATTTCTTTACACGATATTGATTTCAATAAATATGTTCCCTGCTCGGTGTGTCATCGTGCAAAACAATCTAGAAATAGTTTCTCTGTTAGTTCTGCTAAGGCTAGTCATTTGTTTGAACTTATTCATTGTGATGTTTGGGGGGCTTATGGTTCACCCTCTTCTAGTTGAGCATTTTTATTTTTGCCATAGTTGATGACTATTCCCGAGCGGTTTAAGTTTACTTATTAGTTTCTAATTCTCAAGTACCATTGAAAATGAAAGAATTCTTTACGTTTGTTCAGACACAGTTTCACCGTCCCATTCAACAAGTTTGGGCAGACACGCTGACACGGTGAAGGTCTCGATACGGGATCTGATTTAAGAGGAATCTAATTTAAAACTGTAGGTTAGAATTAGATGTGATGAATCTTTCTTGTCGCATAAAATAAAATCTAACTCATTATTCGGATGTTTGTGAGGGATTTTGTATTCTTTCCGTCCAATTTTAAATTGCATCATAGGTGTGGAAGATGTTTTGTGAAATCTTCTTCAATATTATTATACTTAGATAGAATCCTATTTTAGATGGAATTATTTTCTTTTTTTGACTCTGTAAATGATTTCTATATATTGTACCCTTGTATCATCAATGGAAATACACGTTCATATTTTACCGTTGGCAAAGTCTTGGGAAATATTATCTTTCCATAAGACGGAGTTTAATTAAAATAATAAATGGTAAAAGACCTTAGTTGCAATATTAAAAATATATTATGCAATGTGTAGTAATTATAAAGTTTATAATCTGATTCATGCAACCTAAAAATTTATCTTCATTTCTTCTAATTTGAACTTTAAACGTTATGGAAAGACCGTATTTCAAGAGACGGACTCTACAATATAACTGTATGTTTAGTTAGAATTTCTTAATTTTAATTATAAAGTTAAATTAGTGTGTAAGTATAAATACAACGAAGTGATACTTTCTGAATATAGTATAGTAGGGGACCATCTCATTTTTATAATATCAACATTTACAAGTTTTAATTATAATTCTTATTGAAAAATATTAATGATCATTTTTGAATCAGCTGATAAAAGTTAAAGTGTGCATCTTGATATATGAAAGAGGGAGTAATGTATTGTTTAATTTTATTTAATATTTTATTTATTTTTATATAATATTATGTTTGATTTTAAAATAATTTTTAAAATACTTTTTTGCATTCAAAAATATTTAATTACATATTTAATTATAATATAAAATATTTAAATTTAAAATATTCAACTTTAAAAATATAGCATTTATTTTATAAAAAAAGTTTGAAAAATCACATTTTCTAAAAATTAGTCCCAGTTGTTTTAACAACCAGAAGCTGCATGCCATTGGCGCATTGCACTTCAAATTCTACAAACGGATGTCTTGCTTTAAAAAAAAAAAAAACTAGCTTGGCTACATCGCGCGTTGCGCGTTAATCTTGATAACAAATTATAGAAATTCTATAGGAATGTTAAAAGAGCTGTAATTTAAGCTATAAATGTACCAATTATACATGTAATTGAAGCGTGGAGATGGCGAGAGGTGAATGTTCAGATGAAGAAGGTTCAAGTGGAGGGGTTCGAGAGGTACGGATTCGAGATGTGAATGTTACAGAGGAAGTTCGAGAGGTAGTTGGTTGGAGCGGAAGGTTCGGGAGGTACGGATTCGAGTGGTGAAGGTTCTATAGTAGATTCGAGAGGTGAAAGTTCCATTGGACAATTCGAGAGGTGAAGGATAGGGGTTCCATTGGAGGGGTTCGAGAGGCACCCATTCAAGAGGTGAATGTTAGGGGCTCCATTGGAGGGGTTTGAGAGGTGTATGTTCCGTTGGAAGGGTTCGAGAGGTACTTTAGAGCGGGTACCTCTCGAATGGGTATCTCTCGAGTGGGTACCTCTCAAACCCATCCAATCGAACCCCTCCAGCTGGAAGTTCACATCTCGAATGAGTGGGTACCTCTCGAACGTATCTAGTCGAACCCCTCCACCTGGGACAACACCTCTCAAATGGGTACATCTGGAATGGATCCAGCGGAACCCCTCCACCTAAACCTTCACATCTCGGACGGGTACCTCTCAAATGGATCCAATGAAACCTCTCCATCTGAACCTTCACCTCTCGAATGGTACCTCTGGAATGGGAACCTCTCGAGTGGGCACCTCTCGAATGGTATCTGTCGAACCAATCCAATGGAACCCCTCCACCTGAAACTTCACCTCTAGAGTGGGTACCTCTCGAATGGCCACCTCTCGAACCCATCCAGTCGACCTCCACCTGAAAGTTCAGGTACGTCTCGAATTGGTACCCCTCAAACCTCTTCACCTGGAAGATTACATCTCGAATGGTTACCTCTCAAACCCCTCTACTTGGAAGTTCACATCTCGAATGGGTACCTCTCGAGTGGCCACCTCTCGAACCCATCCAGTCGAACCCCTCCACCTGAAAGTTCACATCTCGAATGGGTACATCTTGAATGGGTACCGCTCGAACCCATCCAATCGAACCCCTCCACCTGAAAGTTCACATCTCGAACCCATCCTATCGAACCCCTCAGCCTGGAAGCTCACATCTCGAATGGGTACCTCTCGAACCTATCTAGTTGAAACCATCCTATTGAACCCCTCCACCTGGAAGTTCACATCTCGAATGGGTACCTCCAGAGTGGATACCTATCGAATGGGTGCCTCTCGAGTGGCCACCTCTCAAACCCATCCAGTCGAACCCCTCCAACTGAAAGTTCACATCTCGAATGGGTACTTCTTGAATGGGTACCGCTCGAACCCAGAAAATCGAACCCCTCCACTTGAAAGTTCACATCTCGAATGGGTATCTTTCGAGTGGCCACCTCTCAAACCCATCCAGTCGAACCCCTCCACCTGAAAGTTCACATCTCGAATGGGTACATCTCGAACCCATCCTATCAACCCCCCCCCCACCTGGAAGCTCACATCTCGAATGGGTACCTCTCGAATGGGTACCTCTCGAACCTATCCAGTCGAACCCCTCCACCTGGGACAATACCTCTTGAACCCATCCAATGGAACCCCTCCACCTGAAACTTCACCTCTCGAATGGCCACCTCTCGAACCCATCTAGTCGAACCACTCCACCTGAAATTTCACATCTCGAATGGCCACTTCTCGAATGGGTACCTCTCGAACCCATGCACCTGGAAGTTCACATCTCAAATGGGTATCTCTCGAGTGGCCATCTCTCTAACCCATCCAGTCGAACCCCTCCACCTGAAAATTCACATCTCGAATGGGTACCGCTCGAACCCATCCTATCGAGCCCCTCCACCTCAAAGTTCACATCTCGAATGGGTACCTCTCGAACCCCTCCAGCTGGAAGTTCACATCTCGAATGGGTACCTCTCAAGTGGCCACCTCTCAAACCCATCCAGTCGAACCCCTCCACCTGAAACTTCACATCTCGAATGGGTACCGCTCGAACCCATCCAATCAAAACCCTCCACCTAAAAGTTCACATCTCGAATGGGTACCTCTCGAAACCATACCCTTCCATCTGAAACTTCACCTCTCGAATGGGTACCTCTGGAGTGGGAACCTCTCGAATGGCCACCTCTCGAATGGGTACCTCTCGAACCCATCCTATCAAAGTTCACATCTTGAATGGGTACCTCTCGAAATCATCCTATCGAACCCCTCCACCCGGAAGTTCACATCTCAAATGGGTACCTCTCGAATGGGTACATCTCGAATGACCACCTCTCGAACCCATCAAGTCGAACCCCTCCACCTGAAAGTTCACATCTCAAATGGGTACATCTCGAACTCATCCTATCGAACCCCTCCGCCTGGAAGCTCACATTTCGAATGGGTACCTCTCAAACCTATCCAGTCGAAACCATCCTATCAAACCCCTCCACCTAGAAGTTCACATCTCGAATGGGTACATCTCAAATGGCCACCTCTCGAACCCATCCAGTCGAACCCCTCCACCTGAAAGTTCACATCTCGAATGGGTACCTCTCGAACCCCTCCACCTGGAAGTTCACATCTCAAATGGGTACCTCTCGAGTGAAACCTCTCGAACCCATCCAGTCGAACCCCTCCACCTGAAAGCTCACATCTCGAATGGGCACCGCTCGAACCCATACTATCGAACCTCTCCACCTGAAAGTTCACATCTCGAATGGGTACATCTCGAACCCATCCTATCGAACCTCTCCGCCTGGAAGCTCACATCTCGAATGGGTACCTCTCGAGTAGATACCTCTCGAACCTATCCAGTCGAAACCATCCTATCGAACCTGGAAGTTCACATTTCAAATGGGTACCTCTCGAATGGGTACCTCTCGAATGGCCACCTCTTGAACCTATCCAGTGGAACCCCTCCACCTGAAAGTTCACATCTCGAATGGGTACATCTCGAATGGGTACCGCTCGAACCCATCCAATCAAACCCCTCCACCTGAAAGTTCACATCGCAACTGGGTACATCTCGAACCCATCCTATCGAACCCCTCCACCTGGAGGGTCACATCTCGAATGTGTACCTCTCGAGTAGATACCTCTCAAATGGGTACCTCTCGAATGGGTACCCCTCCAATGGGTACCCAAAACGACGTCGTTTTGGGCAGCCACCTGGCAGCACATGTAGACGCACATGGCAGGGCCGCAATGTTTGACAAAGGGGATGAACAAAATGACAAAAATGGTGCCCAAAATGATGTCATTTTGGGCGGCCACTTCAGGCACATGCAGGGGCACGCGTTCGACTTGCCTGCAAAATGACCACTATGCCCCTGACGACAGTTAACACAAGCATGTGGTTTCAGAGTATTTATTTTATATAGTAACCAGAAGAAGAATCCATTTCCTTCGGAAGCTATCCAAGATGCCCTCAAATGAAGATCGTTTTTGGATATCGTTCATTCAATGTTTTCTATTTTATTTATCTAGCTTGATTAGTTATTTATTCAGTTATTTATATTAGTTGTTTAATTTTAAAAAGTTGTGTTTGTTGTCTTTTGTTATTGAATGTTTATGGTTGATTATTTGACATAGGGCAAAATCATGGGAAATACCGTATTTTCGTAGGTTTATGGAAAGACGAGATTTAATTAGAATAATAAAAAGGTAAAAGGTTTTAGTTACATTATTAAAAATTTAGAGAAAAGTGCATATATAACCCTATATAATTGATGAAAGTGCATATATAACCCTGTGATAATTGAAAGTGCAAATATAACCCTGGTCAGTCAATGCCGGAATAATGACTTTAGGGTTATACTTGCACATATGTATAATAGTTAGGGTTATATTTGCACATATGTATTATAATTAGGGTTATATTTGCACTAAAAAATAACTTAGGGTTATATTTGCAATTTCTCCAACATATAGGGTTACATTTGCATATTACCCAAAAATTTATTATACAACGTGGAGTAGTTATAAAGTTTATGACTCGATTAATGTAACTCGAAAGTTTAAACTTCATTTCTTTTAATTTGTAGTTTAAACCTTAGTATTTCTATGGCTTACGGAATGACCATATTTCAAGAGACCGACTCTTGATATAGATATTATAATAATAAAAAAAGTGATCATGCAAAGAAAAAAACTGGCCTCCTAAAAAAGTTGTGATAATAACAATGTTGAAAGTATTTCATTTTCAAAATAAAAGTTATATTGACTTATCATGTTGATGTTTTACCCTCAAACATGTTTTCAGAGAGTGCAACTCTGGTGCTGATGCAATTGCTAAGCACAAATCCAGTCACCTTGTGGATTTCAGTTTGAACCTTTCTAATATCCCTGCAAATATCAGAGGCCTTATTAATTTAGATAGAGACCATGCCCCGTACATTAGAACTCATATGCATGCTACTAAGGACGATTGATACTGCTGATTTCTGTTTTCCTGTTTCTTTTATACTTTGTCTCAGGTACCTTTGCAGTTTCTACACTCCTAGGATGCAAATATGGCATGGCATGCAGATCTCCAGTACTCCGACATCTCTTACTGATTAAACAAATAGGTCGTCCGATTTTTACTGTGATGCAGTTCTTCACACCTGGGTTACTGATTGCAATGCTCCTCACACAGTATCATCCATCAGACTACCTCTCCCAGATTTAGGTCTATTTTGAAATGGTAGAATGGTAGTTGCCAGGCCAAAGTAAAGAATTAACACATGGGGTGGAGATTACTTACTTTGGAAACGCAACTACTATCTCTACTCTTTATCACATATGTAATTCTTACTACAATCTATAGTCTCTAGATGCTAGCTATTTTTTTGGAGGCAATGAGGTTGCCTCAGTAGAAAGTCCACAAAACTATCTCTCTGTAAAAAAAATGAAAAAAAAAGAATACATGAATGCTAAATAACAAAGGTTTGAAGAAAAAAAAATGTTTTTTTTGAGTTGGTGTTAATATGGATTTCGCTGAGAATCTTTCTTTGCACGGAGAGAAATTAAAGAAGGTATGTTTATAATTTATTTTGCAGAGAGGTCCCTATAATTTTATGAACCTTTAAAAAAACTCAAAAATTAAATAATTATAAAAAAAATACCCCATGTTTATTTTCTACCTTGTGTTATTTATATTTTAATCCTTGAACTAACGCTAGTCGATCTAACACGAGACTTTCCCTATAATATAAAAATTGCAATAAAATTCCATAAAAAGATACTTCATTTAGCTTGGAAACTACAATACGTAAATTACAAAACACCGCTATTCATAGAACTTTCTCACTATCATAAAAATCTTGATGGGACATGAGAATAACAGATTAGACTCCACCATCTTAGAGGAACAGTATTCAACATTTAGTGTTTTTTTATGAAAGAATTTAACATTTAGTTGATCATAGTTTAGAAGCAACAAACAATGCTTAATTACGTGTGGATGTGGAAGTGTCATCAGCACCAACCATTTATTTTACTCCAATAAGTGAACGTCATCTCATCCTCTGTGTTCCATCCACCGTCCAACCAGAACAACTTGACAATTCTTCGTACGCTACGGTTAAACAGCTTTTATTATGAATGGTTATTATGAATGTGATATTATTAGAGACTAAATGATAAAAATACTATGGTCGATGTATATGAGATAGGAAATTTATAAACTAGTCTTTATATTCAGGTTCGATTCAATTTTCTTCATCGATCTGTACCAATTTATTTATTAATAGTCCTAATCACATTTATATACATTGTGTTTATAATCAGTATACATTCATCTAATGTTCATGATATGGAGAGATTCGTGATAAGGGAACCTTTATAAGACACTTTTTTTAAAAGCGCCTCATATACTTATTGGGATGTTTTTTCGTGTCCCAACATCCCTTATTTGTTGTAGTAAATTAGTACTCCCTCTATTTCAGATTAAATTGTTTAGTGTTATTTTTTTGTTCTTCTCAACGAGCACTATAAAATCAACTACTAAAACTCTCAAAACGAATTTAATTAGGATAATTGAGATATGGATGTATAAAGTGGCACATTAAAAAGATTAAAAAATTTACACACTCTGAGTGTGATCGTCATGGCCATGGCGTGAGGGCGTGGCCGGCCACACAAAAAGGTGGTCACACCGGTAAGGAAGATCGAAGTACAAGGGGAGTCCGGTAACAGCAGACATCGGATGGAGAGTGAAGATCAACAGGAGGGCAAATGTATAGCAAGGAAACTTCGAATGTACCCCGTGCAAGGAAATTTTGAATGTACAACAAGGAAACTTCGGGCATCATATGCTAGGATCCTAGTTGAAGTGGACATTACTCAGCATGTGAACGATACTGTGAGTATAAAACTAGCTAATGGGGGAGAAAATGCAGCGGAGAGTAGAACATGAATGGAA
Organism: Rubia yunnanensis; assembly: GCA_037428765.1. Lineage (NCBI taxonomy): Eukaryota > Viridiplantae > Streptophyta > Magnoliopsida > Gentianales > Rubiaceae > Rubia > Rubia yunnanensis. The sequence continues at coordinate 8,409,841 of CM075064.1, forward strand.
ACCACCTTATTGTGATATATGCACAGTAGGGGAGGGGAGGGCATAGATGTAAGGAGAAGACAGTTCACCACAGAATGGTACAGAAATGATAGGTGAAGAAGCCTGACAAACAAGAGACAACACAAAAGAAAGGGTTGCAACATGAAGAGAAGACATTGAGATGATAACTAGTACAATAAGCAAGGAGAAAGGGAAGAATGTGATAGTGAGTAATGATGCTGAGTGCAGTGATGTGGAGGATAACTGGGAAAATGTAACTAATCTGCGGATTTGGAAACATCCGGCAAATAAGTATGGGCATGTCCCATGATAGTCACCTGGAATGTGAGGGGGCTTAATAAGCCAACAAAAAACATTGAGTTAGCTCTCGTCTCAACGCTTTAAATGTGGATGTTGCTGTGATCATAGAAACAAGAGTAAAGGAAGAAAATGCAAAAAAAAAATTAGGGGGGATTTTGGAGGAAAATGGAGTTTCTTGGATAATTACAGAGAGCACAAGAATGGAAGGATATGGATCATGTGGGATGCTAGGAAGGTGGGGGGTTACAAGAGTGTGTAGTTCAGACCAGTCCATTCATTGTGAACTGAGCATCATAACAGGAAAACAACTGATGCATTTCACTACTGTATATGCAGCAAATCTACTAAACATGAGGAGGACTTTGTGGAAAGATATAGCAGGTATTCAGATAAGGAATCAACACATGGGAGCATGGATTGTCTGTGGTGATTTTAACAATGTTCTGAAGCTGCATGAAAATATATGAGAGAATGAAGTGATGAGCAATGAATTATGTGATCTGAAGGATATGATGGATCAGACAAGTTTATTTGAAATTGATATGCAAGGAGACTAATAGGCATAAGAATGGAACCCTTTACTCTAGAATTGATAGAGTTCTAGGGAATTTTAAATGGTTTCAAGAGTTTCCTAATGCAAAGGTGAGAGTGAATGAACCAGGTGTTTCAAATCATGCACTCCTGATCATAGTCAGGAAGGAAGAAAATGAAAAAAATGAGGAGAATTTTTAAGCATATAAATTGTATGATGGAAAAGGAGGGCATGAAAGAAACAATTAGAAAGAATTGAAAGGAACCAATACAAGAACCGGTCATGGCTGTATTGTGGAGAAAATTACTGAGACTGTAGACTGAACTTAAAAGGCAGATGAAGGAGATCACATGCACTAAGAAATATATTGATGAAGCTAGGAGGGACCTAAAGGAAGCACATGTGTAACGCCCTAGTCCAGAAGTATGGGTACTTTTATTACAATTCTAAATCTTAACAATAACTATCATAATGGAGTTTTAGAGTCCTAATATAAAGCTAATTAGAAACCAAATGAAAGTATTCAAATTAGCTTAGCAAAACTAAGGGTAGTGGCCTCGGGCATCCTTTGCACTTTATTTGTATCTAGCGATTAACCTAAAAGATTTTTTAAAAATGCAGGGTGAGCTTTCGCCCATGAGGGTTCCAAAGTTTCAAAACATTTCAGCATATAACAATATGCATGAACGAAGTTTCTATAAAACATTAAGCAATCAATGCGGTGGTCAATAAACATTTCATGTAAAATCATTACTTTATCAAAACAATGCAAAAAGTATGAACGGTAACAGTCTCATGGGTCACAAATGATCCCACGATATCAATATTCAGTAACAGTAATCCTATGAGTCACAAGGTGAACTCATAGTCAGTCTCATGGGTCACAGTGTGATACCATGGTATTTTAGTCTCGTAGGTCACATGGTGATCCCATGGTAGTTCAGTTTCATGGGTCACAAGGTGATCCCATAGTAGTTCAGTCTCATGGGTCACTGGTTGATCCTATGTATCAGAAATAATTTTATGCAATGCTATTGAATAAATTAGAAATGTAATTAGATAATAATGGAATATTACAAAAATATTTAAGCACTTCAGTAAAGAATGAAGTAACTAATTTTCAAATATATACGAACGAGATTTAATTAAAATATTTTTAAACAATAAATATTTTTAAACTAAATCTCATGCAATTCAATAATGGACATTTAAATATATGATTGAATCAATTTAAATAGTTAAATAACTAAATAAAAAAATATTTTCTTTGTGAAAAATTCTTTAAAATCATTTCCAAAAAGATTTAGATAAAATTTAGAAACTCACACAATATTTACATGTTCACATGGTAGTTCAGTAAAACATTTCAACAATAAACATTGCAGTGAAACTCTATTATAAAATGACTAAATAACATTAGAATGAAATTCAGTACAATGTAGTGAAGTAGTTTTTTTATAAACGGGGAAATTATATTTTAAAACTGTTTAAAAAATGATAGTTTCATTCCAAGACTTCAATGGTAAAATTCATTTCAAAATGTTTGGTTTGGAAAAGATAGGAACCCTCACCTTTGTTGTGACTCAAAATGTGCAATTTTCTTCAATAAACCTGCAAATATATTTCCATAGTATAACATTATTAATCGATATATTTATTCCTTAATCTAAAATGAACTCTACTTTGTTCAATATCTATTTTAAATTTCACAATTATATATGTATACTATACTACTCATACATAAATATTATTAATTTAATTCTTAACTTGCAACTTTGTATCATGTTTATATTCTAATTAATAACTAAGAATACTCATCCTCACACTTACCGTACTCATAATCATTCCTAATTCATGAACCACACAATTAATAACTCTACGACATTTACTCATCCAACAAGACACACCGAATAACTACACTACTTCATTTACCGTATTCATATCAGGCACCGAACGTATACACTCACGCACCATACACATGGTAAACATTTTCAATTGTACATGTACATAAATACAATTTTGAGTGGTATATATCCCGCTACATATGTATATCTCCTACAATATTAATTAATATCTTAAATGAAATAAATTATAACATAGATTGAATTAAAATATTACTATCACATAGTTTTATCGGTAACATATTGATCGAACTCCACTACAAAAATAATTATATATGACTGCATAATACCTTAGACAACCATACGTCTAACTCACAATATTATATTAATTAGCACTATATTTTAACTCACAAATCTGTTAGTACTCGAACTAGATTTATTGTTAAAATGCCAATTATATATATATATATATGATAGGTCGGTTTAATTTTAAATATATACGCATTACTCCTGTAATTTAGTAATACATGATTTAGTAATCCTATATAAGTAAATACTTCTATAACACTCTCTATAATTAGTCTCGCCCACACCATCGGTCAAGTGGTTAGGCCTCTTGTTTCAATCCGCAGTGTGGGGATTTCTCCAATGGAGGGGTCCCTTATAAGCAGCGAGTACAGTCGTGGATCAGGGGTTTGACCCTGGTGTCTACTGTGATTTACCTCCTCAGTGATGACTGTGGTGTCCGCGCAGCTGAGGCCCTGAGGGCGAGGGTATCGTCTTTTATGAAAACATACGAACTAGCTCTAGGGAAAGAGCTCTCAAACCCTGTACTGAAATTCTCTCCGGCGAAAAAAGAGAAAAAAGGCGTGGCCTTTCTTTCTTCAACTTTGAAGGCAGATTTCTCTAATTTCATCAATCTTCATCGATGGATCATGATTATCTAGGATTCCCCATTGGGTTCCGCACATAACCATGTCAAATTTGTGGAAATTTTTTATCTAATTTTTAGTTAGAGAGTTGAGAGATAGTTCGGAATTTTGAATTTTACCAAGACACAATAGATTTAGATTGAAGCAATTGATTTCAATTCGGATTTGAAATTCTTGAGGAGTTTGTATTTTCTTATATTTTGTTGGGGAACATTTCAATAGAATCTTCGAGTGGAATTTTGGTAGTTTACTGGTGGGTGGTGGTATTCTTCATCCGGATTCTTCATCAAATTTCCACCATCTGCCACCCTTCTTGCTGGATAACGGCACGGAGATCACGGATCATGGTGCGGTGGTAATCCATTGCAAAGCGGCTTGCTGAGATTTCCATCGCGAGTGGCCACGGTGCAGTGCGAGGTTCTCGGATCGAGATGTCAGGTGTGGGTGGTCACGGTGCGATACGAGTTTCACAAATCGTGATGCCATGTGAGGGTGATCACAGTGCGGCACAGGTTTCACGGACCGAGACGCATGGAGTAAAGGCGAGCAGTGGCAATTGTTGATTGAGTCGCAGGAAGTAAAAATGTGGCACGATAATCATGTAGCACTGGCGTGGGAATCACGGAAGGACGCTGTGGGAATCCAGCCGCATCATTGCAGTGCGCCATTCATGTAGCGGCAATCGCGGAAATCACGGAAGGACGCTGTGGGAATCCAGCCGCATCATTGCAGTGCGCCATTCACGTAGCGGCAATCACGGAACTGGGTGCGGAATCTGCAATGTGGCAAGGTAACACACGGTCAGGGTGTCTGGTGGCGTGGTAACGGTGAATCAAAACCACGATCAGCTACAATTTTGACTGGTTGGGTGGACCATTATTTCATTGAATTAGGCTCTTAACTATTTCTAGCCTTAATCTTCTAGATAATTTGTTGGAATTTTTTAGGCTCTAGTTTTGAATCGAATTATTATGTGGGGATTGATATGTTAGTCTCCCCTTGTGAGCATTGATTCCGATACGTTAGTCAAAATTTGTACTGTTTTCTTTTTTTCTCTTGTTAAAATGGCTACAGATGGGTATGTATGTTATTCGCAATTTGTTGGTGGCAAAGTGGAATGTTTCGTGTATGGTGCAATTACGGGAAAATGGTTTTGTGAAGTTCAAATTTTCCACGACGGAGGATAGAGATGCAGTGCTTCATGGAACGAATCATTTTTTGAACGTGAAGAAACTCTATATTCATGAAATTTTGGAGACAAGAAAGTTTGACTTGCGAGTTCAAGCCTTGAAACCCATTTGGGTTAGAATGGAGCACCTACCAAAATGTTTTGGCACAAGAAGGCACTAGAGAAAATTGTTTCCTCCATAGGCGAGCCTATCCTTATGGACAATGGCACACTTGAGCTAAGAGGATATTATGCCCAACTTTTAGTCCAAGTTGATACATCAAAAAGACTTAAGGAGGAGGTGGTTTTTCGAAAACCAAATAGTGATCTGCATGCTCAGAAAATTATTTATGTTTATTGTCCACCATGGTGCCTGAATTGTGGTGAAAACACTCACTTAACGGAGATTTTTTATGACTTCTGGAATGCTAAGGAGGAGGCTACCCGTGCCCAAGTATTGGAAGCTAAAGAGAGGAAACTCAAAAGCAAGGAGAAAGTTGTTGACTCGGAACCAAAGAAAGGGGTTCGGATGGAGAAAGCAATGATGGAATGGCCATAAATCCAGACTCTGCTCATGGAGAGTTTAATGTTGGAAGCGTCCATGACTAGTCAAGTAAAAAATGTAGTAAGGCCATGCCGGCAAAAACCGTGGAAAGGGAAAAAACGCAAGCCAAAACGGGGAGACTACTATAAAATCGACATTCAGAGATGATGACATAGAGCTACAATTTTCCGGAAAAATCCCCTTGACAATGATCCATCCCACGGCTAGAGCTTCTAAAATCCCATGGGTGGGTAGGAGCAAGAGCAACCCCCATATTGGCATGAGTGCGGTTACTAGAAGTTGTAGCAAGAACAAAACCTGTATACCGGCACCTGGAGGTGCGCAAAGTCCCTATCAACGTCTCATGAGTGCCTCTTTTAGCAACTCGAATAGCTCTAAAAATAGTTCAAACAAGGTGGCGGTTCGAAGCCAAAAGGGACCTCGGTTCTAAATGAATACGGCATGCATGAACGTAAGGGGTTTGACCGCTCCTGCAAAATGGAGATGGGTCAAGGGGATCATCTCCGAGAACAATGTTGGGCTTTGCAATCGGTTGGAGACAAAATTGGAGGATAAGGCTTCTAAAAATTTTCAAAGGGTTTAAGTATACTCATAATTTGATCTTTGGCCAACTCCGAGGATATTGATCATTTGGGATCCGAGAACTCATAGGGTGGAAGTCATTGGGAGAATGCCGCAATGTATTCACCTGAAAGTACATCGACTATCCTTGGGAGTGGAATTTTTGGGAACTTTTGTATATTGTCATAGTTGAGGAAGGAAGGCTAGGCAGACTTTGTGGGCTGAACTTAAAGATTATGGGGCTAACTTGAGTAGGCCGTGGATGGTTTTGGGAGATTTTAACGCAATTCTTAATTTCAATGATCATCTTGGAGTCACGGTTCCTAGCATTTACCCAATGTTGGAGTTCCAATATGCTTGTACTAAATGCGGGTTGAGGGATGCACCATTTGATGATGAACACTTCACATGGCATAGTGCAGATTGGAGATTGAGAAGGAAACTTGACCGTGCGCTACTTAACCATGGTTGGGATAACCAAGCTTGTAGAACAACATTTTTGCAAATCTCTTCACATTTGGATCACTCTCCGTTTGTGGTGTCCATGTCCCAAGAGATTGAAAGCAAGTGGAAGCCTTTCCGAGTATAGAATATGTGGTTACTACACCCGAATTGTTCTCAAATTGTGGAGGAATATTGGAGGCTTCATATGGATGGTTTTAAGCAATATTTGGTGTATTGCAAACTTTCAAGGTTAAAAGGCCCTCTTAAGGTGTTGGAAAAGAGAGACTTCAATCACATCTCGGAAAATGCTAGGTTGGCGGAAAGGGAGTATAGTGATGCCTTTTTGAGATTGGATTTCTAAAATGATATGGCACATGAAATTGAAGAACTTAGAAGGTTTAAGAAGCAAGCTCTATTCTACTACCAAGCGGAATCTTCTTTTCTCTCTCAAAAAGGTAAAATCAATCACATCACTATGGCAGATAAGAGCACTTCTACCTTCCATCAATTGGTGGCCGAGAGGAAGGGTGGAGGTATTCTGGCAATCATGGATAGTGAAAACCATATTTTCACATCTAATGCAAGGAATGGTGAACTTTTTGCTGAATACTACAAGAGGCTATTTGGCACGACTAGAGATAACGTTTCTATTGAGGAGGATGTCTCGGGTCCAATCTTGAGTGATGAGGATAGAGCCTTTTTGGGGAAAGATATTTCAAGGCATGAAGTAAAAGTTGCATTGTTCTCCATGGATGAAAACAAAGCACCAGGTCCGGATGGCTATAAGGCTGGATTCTTTAAAAAATAATGGGTCATAGTCGAAGGGGAAATTATGAAGGCGGTTTTGGAGTTCTTTGCTTCGGGTATGTTGCTTACAGAACTCAATCACACTTCCATTGTTCTCATACCAAAGTAGAATGGCAATTTACAGGTGAGGGACTTTCAGCCTATAGATTGTTGCAACGTGTTTTATAAAATCATCACCAAGATCATTGCAAACATGTTGGAAAATATTTTACTCGTCCTCATTGATCCGTGCCAAGGGACTTTTGTGAAGGGGAGAAATTTTTTGGATAATGTTATGTTGGCTCAAGAATTTGTTCGTGGATATGAAAAGGCAAGAACATCGCCTAGGTGCATGATAATGGGGGATTTACAAAAGGCATTTGACACGGTTTCTTATGATTTCTTAGAAGAGGTTCTAATTGGTCTCAGATTTCCGGAGTTATTGAAGGATATAATCATGGCTTCTGTGAACTCAACCTCTTTCTCAATTGCGATCAATGGTAAGCTTTGTGATCACTTCAAGGGCCAAAAGGGAATAAGGCAAGGAGATCCCCTATCTCCCCTTCTTTTTTTTTTATTTTCATTGAGTACTTCTCGAGACTTTTAAAGAAGAGAGCCGAATCTAAGCACTTTACATATCACCCAAGGTGTGAAGTGCTCAAGATTACTCACCTTGCCTTTGCGGATGATCATATGATTTTTTCCAAATAAAACATGGATTCGGTGCACATACTTATGAAGGCTCTAAATAACTTTGAGCGAACTTTCGGGTTATCCATTAACGTGGCTAAGTCAAAAAATTTTGGAGCAGGAATCAAGGAGGATTTGAGTTTTACGGGCATTCCATAGGCCACTTTCCCAGTGAGATATCTCGAAGTTCACTTGATGCTAGAAAATTGAAGGTCACCCAATTCGGTGTATTGCTCGGAAAGGTTGATTCGGAAATTGCTAAGTGGAAGGTTAACACTCTTTCCTATGCAGGGAAATTGGAGTAGGTGAAGTCCATTGTCGGGGGCATTGCTGGATTTTGGATCAATATTTCATCATCCAAAACATTGGCGGAACCACGTTTAGGCGGGGGCAGGTGCGCGCCTGCCCTGAGATCCGTCGGCCAGGCGGGAATCACTGTTCCCGGCCGATGGAAGGGGGGTTTCCGCCTACGGCGGCGTAGGCGCGGTGGTGAGAAAGCTTCGCCGGAGCCCGAAAGCCTGCTGCGTCTGGAGAAGAAGCCTGCTGCGCCACTGGTTTCAGCCTACCCTCCAAATTCTCGCTGGTTCCGCCACTGATCCAAAAGACAGTCATGGATGCTATTGAACAAAAGTGCAAAAGATTTTTGTGGGGAGGTAAGCACAAGAGCAAGGTTTCATGGAAAAAATTATGCACGCCAAAATCAAATGGAGGTCTTGGCTTAAGGGATTTGTTCACTTGGAATAGGGCAGTCATGGCGCAAAATGGAATGGGAGGTTACAGAACCGCCACGCTAGGCACACGCGATGAAAGTTGTGTCCGTTCTCCAAATTTTTCCATGGTTTATTAGGTGGGTCTCACAAGAGCACGTGGCAATGCCTCTTCTCTTTCTTGATGCCAATATAACCATGGAAAGAGAATGTATTGAATGCCAATAACACTCCTCTTTCTCCATCTTAGGAGTGTATATGGTAGAAGCTGCCCCATTATGCCGAACAATGGCACATAGGTGACACCAGCTTTAATTTGTCGCATCACACAAGACTCCCACATTCAAGACCCGAGTCCACTATTCTCGGCTGCACTAGGACAGAGTGAATCAGCTTCACAACTACGGTTTCCTGAAGACCTGAGAAACTCTACCCGGTGGCGACAATTTTTCTCACGTTTTACAAGACCCGAGACCACTAACCTCGGCTGCGCATAGGATGACAACATTTGGTGAAAGTAGAGCCAGTACTCTCTCTGGTTGGTATGTATGGGTTCGGATTGGCATGCCAATCTTGACTCGCATTTATGCTGAAATCATTTCTCAACTGGTATAGAAGGTCTTGAATGTATGAAGTAGAAGCAGTATCTTGGAATTGGGTAGTGAATTTGTTTTCACCCCTATTCATTATATCTTTCTTTACCCTCTAGTTTTCCCATTCACTGTAGGGATGTGCATGTATTCCACTTCAGCTTATCATTAATTAGCTTGGGGCCAGTAGGAACCACATTGTAGTACTGGAGGGTGCACTTTCAAGGCACCCATCCGAACGTTCCACGAATTTTCTATTTACCATTTTACCATGAAAACATACGAACTCAACCATAATCATAAGGTCCAAAAATCTCATACACCTACAAAAACTCTCAGACCATACTGGTATTCATTAAAATCAATTAAATCTAATCATCATTAGCTCGATAACCATAATTATTACACCTATTTAGTTTAATTCGATTTCTTTTGTATCTTGAAACAAAAGAATATAGTAACTCCCAATATACTGGCGAGCTATGGTCACTGATTGACATTCACCCTGATCCATTTGTATGAACATTTAACCCTCCTTATTCCACCTCATCTCGTCGATAACCATAATTGTTACACCTATTTAGTTTAATTCGATTTCTTTTGTATCTTGAAACAAAAGAATATAGTAACTCCCAATATACTTGCGAGCTATGGTCACTGATTGACATTCACCCTGATCCATTTGTATGAACATTTAACCCTCGTTATTCCACCTCATCTCGTACTATCTAGTGAAATTGTACGGCAAGCCAATCCTAGATCCAACTCGAATTTGTTGTCTATGTTGGGAAGAGGAGAAAAGGACGTGGATAAAGAGATAAGATGCGGTGTCTAGGGTTTTGTCTATAGAGATTGTGGGATGAAAAGCTTAACAAGGCTGCTAAAATAACCATCCGCGTACGGCATTGTAGTGATACCATACCATATTTGTTGTATCCTCAGTAATTTAATATTTTAAAATGGTAAAACTAAATTACCCTCCATATTTTTTAGGCATACTAAAAGTAACTTACTCATAACGCAAATATATTAAGACCAAATCAACGCATGGAGATAAGGACAGAAATTATAGTTACGTAAATCATATATGGTGCACCTTCCACACCATATTCTCGCACTACTATAAAATTTACAGCACTAATTAATTCCTAAAATCAAGGTTATTAAATTAACAGTTACCTTTTGTTTCAAACGTGTAAAGTTCTAATTAATTAACTAAATACTAACTTATTACTGGAGATGTGATAAACATTATATCACAGTTTACCATATAAGAATTGTCATCGATGAAAACAATGTGCATAGTACCCCTAATATATTATAATTTAGTATAATAAAAGTGTACCTCGAGATTGTTGGATTCAAATTCACCTCCTTTCCATATGCTCTTTTTTTAATTTGAATTATTTATAATAAAAAAGTCACTCTAAATATTTATATTTTTAAATAAACTCAATAAAATTTATTTCTTAATAAACTAACCTTGGTTCCCTTTATATATTAATAAAAATAATAATAAAATTTCTGGGGCCTCACAACAGGAGGAACTGATTGTTGATAGAATGAATGCAGGAAGAGTCCAAACTGTTTTGGACATTAATCAGAAACAGTTGTACTGGATAGACATGGGTGAGAAGATAGCTAGACATAGAGCTAAGGTAAAATGGCTGAAACTAGGAGATGGCAATAACTCCTACTTTCATGCCACTGTGAAGGGGAGGAATGCACAAGACCATATGATATGCATGGAAAAGGAGGATAGAAGCAAAGTGACTGATCAGAAAAGGTTTGAAGACATAACAATCAGCTTCTATAAAAAGTTGGTGGGCAGATCAGCAGAGAAATTATTGGGCACTGATATAGAAATGATGAGAAGAGGAAGAGTAATGAAAGATGATGATAGGAGGAAGTTGGTACATAATGTCAGTGAAAAGGAGATAACGGAATCCCTAAAAAGTATTAGAGACCTCAAAACCCCTGGGATTGATGGATTTAATTCTAGGTTCTTCAAGGACAACTAAGACATAGTGAAGAATGACACTGTGAAGGCTGTGTGCAATTTTTTTTAGCATGAAGAAATGTATATGGCTATCAACTGCACCTTGGTTACTCGCATACCAAAGATGCAGAATGCCAAAAAATCACAGAAGTTAGACTTTTTTCTTGCTGGTCTACGGTATACACGATAATATCTAAAATTCTGACTGCTAGATTAGGTTCAGTGATGCAGGATCTGGTGGATGAATCTCAGGCTGCCTTTGTTCAAGGAAGGAGTATTCATGACCACATTATGCTTACATATGAAATCATTAGAAACTATTACAGGATAAATGGTAGAGCCAAATGTATGCTGCAGTTGGACCTACAAATCCTTATGATACAGTTGAATGGAGTGCCTTGGAGATGATTATGAAAGAACTGGAATTACCAAGTAAGTTCATATGTTAGGTAATGATATGTGTTCGAAAAGTATCATAAAGATATAATGTGAATTGAGTGCCATCTAGAATTTTGAAAGCAAAAGGGGTTTGAGACAATGGGATCCATTGCCTGCCTTATGTTTGTTCTAATTATGGAGTATCTATATAGAGGCTTGAAAGGGTTGAAGGGAAATGCCATGTTTAAATTCCATGAGAAGTGTGATAAACTGGGCATCATTAACCTGAGTTTTGCAGATGACTTACTGCTATTCTCTAAAGGTGATAGTGTTTCAATGAAAGTGATGAAGCTAGCTTTTCAAAATTTTTGCCTGTCAACAGGACTTGCTATAAACCCAACCAAATGTAAAGCCTTTTATGGAGGGATGACAGACACTGAGAAGAAAGATATTGAACTGATTACTGATTTTGAAGAAGGTAAACTACCATTTAAATATCTAGGAGTCCCTTTAGACAGTAAGAGGTTTTCAATACAGAAATGTCGGCTACTGATTGATAGAATGGTGGGAATGATCAAACATTGGAGTGCAAGGCTTCGAAGCTATACATGCAGAGTCCAATTGATAAAAAGTGAGTTATCTGCAATAGTTGGGTACTGGATGCAATGTTTCCCCATTCCAAAGGTTGTGATTAAACATGTGGAGGCAATATATAGATCTTTCCTTTGGAGTGGAGATGAAAACATTACAAAGAAATCACATGTGGCATGGGATAGAATCTGCAGACCAAAGAAAGCAGGAGGTTTGAACATCATTTCTTTGGCTGAATGGAATGAAGCCTATATGTCAAAGATAATTTGGAACCTATGTAGAAAGGCTGACAACTTATGGGTGAAATGGGTCCATTCCTACTATATAAAAAGGATAGAGATATGCAAAGCTTGGCATTTCCTAAGAGCTGCTCTTGGATGCTAAAGAGACTGATAAAATGCAGAGATACAGTACTGGGGCTGAACTGTTGGAGGGGAATGGAAAACAGGAAGAAATTTAGTGTAAAATCAAGTATATCAGGAGTTGAGAGGTGAACATGTGAAGAAGGACTGGGGCAGAATGATGATGGGTAATCAAGTTAGGCCAGGAGCTGTGTTTACACTATAAATGAAGTGGCAAAATAGGCTAACAACAAAAGAAAGAATGCTGAAGTTTGGGATGAATGTTGATCCAACTTGTCACTTTGGTGACAAGAAGGAAACTATACTGGAGTGGTTGAAGAGAGAAAGGAATGTAACAGGCTGGGAAGAAGAAAAAGAATGGATCTTGAAGCAGAGCTGTAGGAAGGGTTGGAGAGCATCTTTCCTAAAAACAGCAACTGCGGAAACAATATACACTATTTGGAGATGGAGAAATGACATGTGTTTCGGTAAGGAAGGAATAGAAGATAGAATTGTTGGTACGATTATTGACTGTATAGTTAATAGATTGTGGATGAACCCAAAGATGAGAGGAAAATGTGCTTACTTGATGATGCTTGATGTATAGCTGATGGGTAGAATCAGAGAAAGCTGGATCTTCGATCGCTTTGTACTAAACTTTTTTGGTAATGAAATTCTCTTTATTTAAAAAAAACAGAAGATAAAATGGGATGAATTTGAATGCTTCCTAAGTGACATTCCCACATAAGGGTAAAAACGCTAAAATCTGGTTTACAAGTATGGGTGCTACACGCATGGGGTGCAGATTTTTCCAAATGGACTTAGGATTAGTTGAGTGTGAGTGTGAGAGTGATGGTGTAGTATTTATGGAATTACTTGTTAGGTAATTGGTCGATAAATAAGAAAATAACTTTTGGATACCCAAAATACGTTAACTGCTTCTAGAATGTCCATATTGCATATTAAACCTTGTAAAATAGATTATTTTATATGTACTAAAAAAGTTTGCACTAGATTAAATTTAGAGATGTATAAATATCTTTTTAATTAGTGGATTATTGACATTATACATGAGTGTTTGGTGATCATCAGCTGTTCACAATCCTTTCAACTCTAAATACTAAATTTATGGATTTAAAAAGTCAAAATTATATTTTACTTTTAGACTCTTAGTTTTGGTCCAATAATCTACTTTCTCTGTTTATGCATAACGTTTCTATTTTTCATTTTCGTTTGTGCTAATCAAAAATTTTTATTTTTTTTATTTGAGCTAAAATTTAATCAGATCACTTTCATCTCACATTTTCCCTATTCCATCAGTACGAAGAAAATTCATTTACAGAGAAAATAGAACCCTAGTACTCCCTCCGTTTTTTTTTCATTGGCACACTTACTAAAAGTGGTGTTTTTTTTAATTGGCACTTGCTATTTTGGGCAAGTTTAAGGTTTTTACATCCACTCATTTTACTTTCTCTTCTTTCAATTCAATTTCATCCACTCATTTAGCATCTCCTCAATTCTAACACCAAAAGAGATATGCCAATGAAAAAAAAATGGAGGGAATATTTCCAAGTCCTACCGAAAAGTCAACATCATAATCACTTGAAGTAAGTGGACCAGAGAAAATAACATAGTCAATGAGTGAACGCAACTGTGACATTATCAACCGTTGCCCAAATTGATGTTTCATTGATAAATGGATTATGGAGGTCAATTTATTGCTTCATTTATTGTTTGTTGGCCTCAATTTTTCAGTTGCTTCGTCAAACAAGGGTTCCCAAATTCCCACCAATTAAATATTATCCTGAAAATTGAGTAAATAACTAGACGAAGAATTTGACGATTTGGTACTTTTTAAAAAGAAATACTAAACTTTTATATTTAAAAAATGTTGTAGGAAATAAGGGTAATAATCTGTAGGTTTATTCATGAGTTCAGGATACATTATATAGTGGTACATGATACCTATCCCAGCTAGGAGAAGGTAACAGAATACAAGTACAACTATGGTAGGAATACAAATCCAATTCCAATACCAATACTAATTAACACTAATTCCATAACAACTATATTACTAATTCCTAATTCCGTAACACTCCTCCTCAAGTTGGAGCATGCGGATCAGAAATGCCCAACTTGCCAAGTAAGGAATGAAACTGGTTACGGCCGAGAGCTTTAGTGAACAAATCTGCGGGTTGGTCAACCGTACGAATATGTTGAGTAACAATAGCGCCAGATTGAACAAGATCTCGAACAAAATAACAATCAACTTCAATGTGCTTAGTACGTTCATGGAAAACCGGGTTGGCTGCTATGTGAATGGCTGATTGACTGTCACAAAACAATTTCATAGGAAAAGTGTGCGAAACCCCTAAGTCTTTCAACAAGGACCGAAGCCATAATAACTCACAGCAGGCAACTGCCATAGCACGATACTCTGCTTCAGCAGAAGACCGAGAAACAGTAGGTTGCTTCTTAGTCTTCCAGGAAACCGGGGAATCACCAATCATAACAAAATAACCGGATAAGGAACGCCTAGTAATAGGACAGGCGGCCCAATCCGAATCACAATAAGCAGTTAATTGGAGAGTACTACGAGAAGAAAGAAATAAACCTTGACCAGGATGACTCTTCAGATAGTGCAAAACACGAACCGCAGCTTGCCAGTGAGGAACACAAGGAGACTTCATGAATTGCGCAAGAGTATGAACTGAATAACTAAGTTCAGGACGAGTAATAGTTAGATATATCATACGCCCAACCAAGCGGCGATACTGCTCCGGGTCATGATAGGCTGGACCTTCAATACGTGCCAAATCGCTCCATCGAAAAATCAATTGGTTTAGAAGCAGATAAACCTGTATCAGATAGAATGTCCAAAGCATATTTCCTTTGCGAGAGAAACATCCCCTCCGGTCTTCTAGCAATCTCTATTCCCAAAAAATACTTAAGCAAACCAAGGTCCTTCATGTGAAAACAAGAACCCAAGTATTTCTTGAACGTAGAGATGAGCAAAGAAGAACTACCAGCAATAACCAAATCATCCACATAAACCAGAACATGTAAAGACTGCGATCCACTGGAAAAGACAAATAAAGAATAATCTGCCTTACTTTGAACAAAACCAAATTTTCGTAAAGCCTGCGCCAGTTTAGCAAACCAATTCCTAGGAGCTTGACGAAGACCATAAAGAGATTTCTGAAGGCGACAAACCTGACCAAGCGGAACCACATAGCCAGGTGGGGGTCGCATGAACACTTCTTTATGTAAATCACCATGCAGGAATGCATTATGAACATCCATTTGATGCAATTCCCAACCACGTATAACAGCAACTGACAGGAACAAGCGAACGGAACTCATTTTTGCGACTGGAGCAAAAGTCTCTGTGTAATCAATTCCTTCAATCTGGCGGTTTCCAAGAACCACGAGATGAGCTTTGTAATGTTCAATGGTACCGTCAGAGCGAAACTTCGTTCGGTAAACCCATTTACAACCAATGGCCTTTTTATGCGCAGGCAAAGGAGACAAAGTCCAAGTCTGATTGCGCTCTAGGGCAGTGAGCTCCGCAACCATAGCGTCTCACCAATAAGAATGACGGGAAGCCTCAGAGTAAGTAGTGGGATCTGCACTAGAAGTTACAGTACCCAAAAATCTAGTATGCAGAGTAGAAAAGTTATCACAATTTACATAATTAGTAAGAGGGTAGAAAACACCTGAGGATAGTGATGACGTATGGGGGAACGTAGTCGAAGATGGGGGGTCTTCAGTAACAAGAGCACAAGTAGAATCACCACAATCATAATCAGCCAAATACGGCGGTGGACGTCGAGCACGAACACTCTGTCTGGTGGATGGTGGATTATTGGCAGCAGGCGGAGGAGGACCAGCGTCGGGGGGCGGTGGGACGCCGGCAGTGGCCAGAATTAGTTGGACGCCGTTGAATGGCGTTGTCTCACCGGCGTTGACTGGAGCTGATCTGCCGGTGTTAACCTGCCGGCATTGACCGACGTTGACCGACAGCCACTGACCGGTGTTGACTCACCGTTGTTGACCGGTGTTGACCTCCTGTTGATCGGCGTTGACCGGCTGGAGTTGACCAGCGTTGACCGATTGTTGACCGGCGTTGACCGACCGTTGACCGCATTGGCCGATTGTTGACCGACCGTTGACCGGCCGGAGTTGACCGGTGTTGACCGGTCAGTATTGACCGATGGAAGGGCGGCTAGCGGTTGATCGGAAAAGTCGTATGGTTCCGGTGAGTAGGAGGAGGAAACCGGCGGTGCAGTGGTGACGCCGCCAGGTTCATTTGTAGAAGTGGATTGCGGAGATGCAGAATACGGGAACTGGTCTTCAAAGAAATCAGCATCCCGAGTGTTAAAGATAACTCGAGAGTCCAAGTCGAGAAGACGATAACCTCTCTTTCCGGCAGGATAACCAAGGAACAAACACCGACGGCTTCTTGGTGCAAACTTGTCACGGTATCTTGGAACACGAGCAGCAAAACACAAGCATCCAAATACTTGTAAAAAAGAGTAATTTGGTGCATGTCCATAAAGTAACTCAAAGGGAGTACGACCATTGAGAAGCTGTGTCGGTGTTCGGTTGATCAGGTAGGCAGCAGTAAGAACACATTCTCCCTAGAAGTCAATAGGAAGATTGGCTTGAAACCGTAAAGCTCGCGCTACATTGAGTAAATGACGATGCTTTCTTTCAACTCGACCATTCTGTTGCGGAGTATCAACCATAGATGTCTCAAAAATGATCCCCGATGCAGTAAAGTGAGATCGGAGAGGCAAGAATTCAGTGCCGTTATCAGCTCGAACTCGTTGAACTGTTTTTCCCCACTAGTTCTTGATTAAAGCACTAAATTCTAAAAATCTAGAAGCTACTTCAGATTTAGCTACTAACAAATAAGCCCAAACAGCTCGGGAAAAATCATCTACTAATGTCAAGAAATAAAAGGCACCGCTAGAAGAAGGCGTATTATAGGGTCCCTAAACATCACAATGAATTAATTGAAATAATGCAGTAGCATTAGTAGTACTTAAAGGAAAACTATGTCTAGGCTGTTTTGCTCTATAACATATAGAACAAGGCACAGAATGTTTATTATTGCGAGGAGAAATAGAAGACAACACCGTGGAAGATGGATGACCAAAACGCTGATGCCATAAATCAGAAGAGGACAGTGAAGCAACTGTAGGAAGAGGCTGCAGGACAGGACTTCGAACACGAGCATCCAGCAGACGAAGCCAAAACACCCCCCCTTTCTGTTCACCCACGCCAATCACTCTCCTCGTACTGATTATTTGTAAAATGCAATAATTTTCAGTAAACAAAGCTAGACAGTTTAGGGTAGATAGCAATCTAGAGCAAGACAGTAAGTTGCAGCGCAATGTAGGGATATATAACACGTGCGGCAGTTTAAAACCATCAAAACAAATGGTTCCAAATTGTGTAGCAGAGAACATTGAGCCATCGGGCAAAAAAATATTCACAGCATCAATAGTAGTAGTAAGATCAGAAAGAGAACCTTTGTCACCAGTCATATGATAGGAGGCTCCCGAATCAAGGATCCATGGTAAAGTATGCTTACCAGACTCATCACCAAGAGAGTGAAGCTGATTAAACAGGTTCATGGTTGTGTTCCATTGGTCATCAGACAGAGCAGGGCCAAAATCGGAGCGAGCGGGGACCGTAGAGGAGGCTGCCGTCACCAGGCTTGGTGGCGACAAGGCGGCTCCGGCGAACGGCGGCGGGAGCGAGAGATCGGTGGCACCACCAGTTTGACCGGCGTTGACTAATGGCCGGTCAGGTGGTGCTGATTTCTTGCCCTTCTTGAACCACTCCGGGAAGCCGTGTATCTTAAAACAGGTGTCTTTGTCATGACCCTTGCGACGACAATGTGTGCAAACAAGATTCTTACGATCGTCGGCAGGAAGAACTACAGGCGAACGTCGTGCAGCATATGCCATAGATGTAGAAGAAGAATCACAGGCTCGAATGATAGCTCTATGATTCTCCTCCTGAGTAACAAGGGCATACACCCTCATGACAGATGGCAGCGGCTCAATGCTCAAGATATGGGATCGCAGGGTGTGAAAATCATCGTCGAGATCAGAGATGAATTGATAGATCAAATCCTTCTCTCTCTCCTGGAGGATTTTCGCCTGAAAATTGCACTGGCATAAAGCCTTGCAATCTTCACAGATACAGACCACAGGCGGTCGCATGCAGTGATAATCTGCAAACAACTTCTTTAGTGTGGCAAAATAGATGGCGATGGGCTGACCGTTCTGCCTGCAACCTTGAATGGCTTCTTGTGTCTGCATAAGCTTCATTCCATCAGCGAAAATAAAGCGTGCCTTAAGATCATCCCACAAATCCTTGACGGTAGAGAAAGAACTTGTTAACGATCGTATCACTTGATCCAGGGTCTGTGAGATCCAGCAGACAAGAGTAGCATTAACCCCAGGCCAGACAGCAGCATCTGGATGACCATCCTGGGGTTTTGTGATGGATCCATTAAGGAACCCAATCTTATGTTTGGCCAAGAATGCGCAACAAATCGCATCAGACCATTCATTGTAGTTTTCTGGTCCTTTCAGCATGATTGGTACAAGTTGTAATCCTGGACCATCGCCGGAACCAATGTAGTAAGGATCAGTCGACACACGACCAATCGGTAAAGCAGCATGAGTGCCAGATTGTGATTGCAGCTGTTTGAGTAAAGCTGCAATTACGTCACTAGCACTCAGATCCTGAAGTTTCGTACCCTCAGGAATCTCAAAACGAGGTTGTTCATCAGAACCCGACATATTGTAAAATCAGGGACGGATAAGAACACCGGTGAACAGTTGCGTGGCGGCCGGTGCGTAGATACACGGCGGCGGCGCGTGGCATCGGTTGGCAGCGGATCAAATAAACACGAGCAGCAAACGTCGTTGACGGGGTCATCGTCGGAAACCTGGGAGACAGCGGCGGTGATGGTGCAGCGGCGGTGGCGCGTGGATTTCGGCGGCGGCGCGTGGGGCGTCGGACGGTGGCGGCTCGGGAAAGATCAGGGCAGCGAAAATTTTCTGTTTTAGGTTTCAGAATATTAGGCTCTGATACCATGTAGGAAATAAGGGTAATAATCTGTAGGTTTATTCATGAGTTCAGGATACATTATATAGTGGTACATGATACCTATCCCAGCTAGGAGAAGGTAACAGAATACAAGTACAACTATGGTAGGAATACAAATCCTACCAATACTAATTAACACTAATTCCATAACAACTATATTACTAATTCCTAATTCCGTAACAAATGTGTATCTAAAATATAAATTTTAAAATAATATTTACTTTAGAATAAAAATAATTTTCAAATTATAAATGTTAAAAAAATTCTTTTAGAATAATTTTTTTAAAAAATAATTACAAATTTAAATATTTATTCACTCAAAAATTATATTTCTAGAGGAAAAATATCTCAGTCAATCCATCACTAACATGTTGGCTGGCCCAAATCAAATAGCAAAACTAGTGACCGTTATTACTCCATCTATTTTATTATTTATGACATACTTAATATAAAAAAATATTTTCTTTTATATGACACAACTTCTATTTTTACCAAGGTTGCTTCAATTTCATCACTTCTTCTTTTTGCAAGAGGGAGAAGTACTCATATTTGGCAAGAGGGAGTACTAAGTTGCAATATTAAAATTTTATTATCGTGTATTTGTAAAAAGTGTATGAGCCGATTAAGGAAGCCCAAAAAATTTATCCCCATTTCTTCTAATTTACAGTTTAAACATTGATCTTTCCATATCTTATGAAAAAACCATCTTAAGTGTTCAATTGATGTTCAGTTTTGATTGTGTGTGATATCTTAAGGTGTTTTTACGATTTGTGCTAATTTTTTCGTTGTTGTTGATGTTCCTTAGATGTCTAAGAATGTTTTTGCCACTGTTGCTGCAATCCAGAAGGTAAGGGGATTAGTAAATTTTGTTATTTTTGCAAGTGTGATGTTTTAAATACTGTTGTTGATGTCTCAGGTTTTCTGTGTGATGTTTCATGTTTAGGGTTCAAGTACTATTGCTTGTGCTGGTGTGATGATTTAATTTCACTATTTGATGTTTGTAGTGTTTTAAGTGTGCAATTGATGTTCATTTTTGTTGTTTTGATTGTGTGTGTGATATCTTAGGATTTTGTTTCTATTTGTGCTAATATTTGTGTTACTGCTGCTGTTTGTTAGATGTCTAAGAAGATTCGCATCATTGCTATTGCAATTGAGAAGGAAGAATGGTTTGTCTTAATTTTCAGCAGTGATGTTTCAAGTACAGGTAATGATTTTTCTTGTTTTTCACTGTGATGTTTCAGGTTTTAGGCTTTGAATACTGTTGTTAGTATTGGTGTGATGTTTAAATTTAAGCGCTTGATGCTTGTGGTTTTTCATGCTTAAGTGTGCAATTGATGTTCAGTTTTGATTGTGTGTGATATCTTAGGATTTTGTTACGATTTGTGCAAAAATTTTGTGTTGTTGTTTCTCAGATGTCTAAGAACGCTTGTCCACTGTTGTTGCAATCGAGAAGGAAGTAGGATCTGTAATTTTTACTATTTTTCAGAATTTATGTTTTACAAACTGTTGTTGATGTCTCCGGTTTTTTATGTGATGTTTAATTTTTAATCTCTAAGTATTGTTAAGTGTGTTGGTGTAATGTTATAATTTTTTGTGTTTGATGCATGTGGTGTATTCGTATTTAAGTACGCAACTAATGTTCAGTTTCGTTTTTGATATTTTAGTATGTACTGATTGATGCTTTTAATCATTGATATCGATGTTTTAAATACTGTATTTGATGTTTTTGAATGTAGTTGCCAGTGATGTTATGTGTGCTATTGTGATGTTTTAATTTCAGATATTTTTGTTTTAATTATTGTATGTGATAATTTTTTTTATTTCATAGAAATACTTTTCAAGCTAGAGCTCTACGATGCCATTGGTGAGATAATAAAAATATGCTATGAGGAATCATGCTTTTGAAGATGTTCCCTTGAACGGAGGCCGGAGTTGGCCTTTAATCTCGGCGTTGGTGGAGTAGAAGAGCCATCCTCTTCAAACATTTTAATTTAGTTTATTTTATAAATTTTTTAACCTTGATGTTTAAATATTTTAGTATGATGAATTATTATTTGGAGGTGATGTTTTAGAAATTAGGCCAAACACATGTTAAAGCAAAAATAATCAAGCCCAAAGACACATTCAGCCCATTAAGCATATTCTAAATTTTTAGCTTGTATTTTACTCATGTTTGACCCGAATTTGACCCTTCTTCCCTTCCTCCCTCGGCTGGAAATGAACTATGTTCAATTGAACGCCGACGACTCTCACTAGAGATTATAGCAAATAGAATTCCAGATTTCCTCACCGGTAGTTATTTGATTTGAGTTATGAGTACAAATTATCTCTTTTTTCATTTTCAAGAACGAAGAAGAAAAAAAGATTTTCTCTTTTTATTCTGGTAGGAAATCAAATATTCAACTAAAGAATTTTTGGCCCCAAAAAATTAGATCTAGAGTGATTCCTCACCTGGTTTCTGCGGTTTGTATTTCTTGTTGAATTTCCAGGTTCAAATCCTGTCATCCCTAGTCATTACTGCTCAAAATAGCAGTAATGGGGGAGGGCTATTTACAACTAGCCAATTCAGAATTCTCAGATGTACTCTGCATCAAAGATGCAGTCATCGATTCTCCCGAGGGGTCACAAGAACCGGCTCCTATTTCAATCCGTGCTGGACTGATTGAAATTTTATTTTTCCATTATAAGGAGTTCTCACATAATTCAAGAATATATTCGAAAAAATTCTGACCCCCAGTCGGAATGGTTTGTGGATTCCGAACAGCTCCAGTTGATCAATGTTATGCCATCCTTGGAGCACAATCGAAATAGAAGAAGGAAGTTTCAAATCTCTAAAAATGGATCTCGCCCCTTTTTTTGCAATTCCATTTGAGACGAAGACTCGAGCATCCTCGTCACTTTTACTTTTTCGTTATTTCATAACATTTTTTTATTTTAGATCATGATTTAAATTCATTTTCTTAACTTACCCTTTAGTTGAAAACGGGCATTCCGCCTGAGGTAAAAACTCCGGAGGAAATCTTTGAGAAGGAGCCCAATATAATATCCTATTTGATGGTCGGCGTGGAGAGTTTGGGAATTACTAAATATGGGACTATCGAAATGCAGTCAATCGCCAAAAAGGAATATGGTAGACATTAGAGGTTTAAATCATCTTCCCTTCTCTTTTGGATGAATGGGGTGGTTTAGAAGGCGCTTTCCGATCTACGGTCCCTCGGCGAAAAAAGCAATCCATAGAAAGATTTGGCGCCGCTCACTAAATTCTGTGGGCCGCATATCAGCTGCGCTCAATATGCGGGACGGGATTTCTGTTGGATCATTTGGACCTAGCGAAAAGGCTTCATCTGAGGTGCGAAGATCAAGATCTCTTTTTAATGACTTCCACTTATCCATCTCGGCCCAGAAAAGCGACCGACCAGGGCGAATCTCGTTCAATCGATAAACACGTGCAATCCCATCTCCAACTGAGGTCGGAGACAAGATGCATGAGTCTGTGCTGAGGAAGAGCTCCCCTGAGACCTAGATTAGCGAGAAAAGGAGGATCTCCCATTGGTTAATAGAAAAATCCCTTGGTCATTCCTCTATTTTAATTATCTTGTACCACTGGTGGTGGTAAGCTCGGGGAAGGTAGAAATTGAGTGCGCCCCTTAGTTAGTCTTTAGGAAGAAATGCCGTTTTTTTCAATTGAGTCCCAGGCCAGCCCGACCCACTTTGCTTGCTTCTCTATTCCAGTAGCATCGGGTTTAGTTTCTTCTTTCTGTATTACCTTATTCAGATAAGATTCTTCATTGCACGCAGGATGATCCACAAGAAAGGTGGCAGGATTCGAACCTATAGCCGGCCCGCCCCTCACCGGTTAACAAACAAATTCCAGATTCAATTTCACCGGAAAAGGCACCAGTATGCGAAGAGCACATATGGTTGCCGTTCAGAGCCTCCGTCCGATGAACTCGGCTTTCAGAGCCTCTGTCCTTCGTCTGGATCTGAAACAAAAAAATTGATTGTGAACCGATTCGGAGCCTTCGTCCTCCGTCCAGAACCTTCTTTCATACCGATGACGACAGCAGCAGTGAACCGCCGATGACGAATCAGAATGTGGCAAACCAGACCCCTTCATACGACGACGAATTTGGCGCTGAATTAGAACCGAGTTGAATGTGGCGCTGAATCATAACCGGAGCGGATTTGTGGGTTATGGCAACGGCGCCGAAGACAGTGGAAGAAGGTGACGACACCGGAAAATGTTGAAGAAGACGGAGGGTTTTCTCTTTTTTGGCTATTTTCAGTTTAGTCCCTCATTTTTTTTGCACTTTACAGTTTTAACCCTGAGTCTGAAATATTCAATATTTTGCCCCCGAATTTAATTTGCTCTTTTGCTATTTTTCCTCTAGTCCCTAGTCTCACCATGAGACGGTCTCATAGGAAAGAAAACTCAATATTAAATGTAACAGTTACACGAAATTTTAGAAATTTTGATTAGTACCAGCAGTCTTATTTCAACTCTCTTTTATTAGGTAATAAACTGGTTCCTGAAAAGCATTCTCAACTGTTTTTAAGTACTTAATAATACAGTTGAGCTTCTTTATTAATTTCTAGAAAGACTTTTGATGTAATTGGATTGTGATACTTAGAGAGCATGATACATAGAGAAATATTTTCTTTATGGTGTTTTCTTTTTATGATAATGACGATAATTGTGGGTTTCTTATTAATATTACATTTTTTAATCAATGTCACTTGTTATTGCAGTCTTTCAATTTGCACCTAATTTGTACAAAATTAAAATTCTACATGAGGATTGAATTCTGAAGAGGAGTCGAATAGTAAATTCTAAGAAATATATTGAAAGTCAAATTTCAAAAGCATTAATTTTTAAAAAAATCATTCATTCCAAAATGTTGGAAAAAACGTCCATCAGCAATTACAATAAGTGAAATTGACATCTAACCTGACTAACCTCTAGTAATAACCAATCTATTGCAAAGATATTCAAATTACATGTCAACCAAACTGATCGTCTGTACTATTGCAAATCAGAGATCCAATAAAAAAACTGTAACATCGCCCTCAAGGACATTAACTAGCTTCCCGTGAAAATTATGACCGCTTGGCAGAAAGGAGCGTATCACGCATCAATATCACTGCGCCAAACATGAATCTTTTACAACTGTAACACTACTTGATCCAACCACGATGTATATTGTCCAAGCTGTAAACAACTTAAAAAACACCGATCTGACGAACCCAAATTGATGAAAACCCAAAAATAAAACTACAAACAAAATTGCGAACACACGATCTGAACAAGCAGATCAAGAACAATACATCAACGTGAACAACAAAATTGAGTTATCATCATGAACACAATGATCTAATCGATCAAGTTGAATAACAAAACTAATCCGTGGAGATAAATCTCACACTTTTTGAATAATAAAAACTTAAATTAAAATAAATTATTGTTCCCCATCTCTCCTAATCGGAAGATGGGGAAAAAAGATTGAAGAAGAAAGAGTGCCAGAAGATTAGAGAGAGCCTTGCACAAGAATTTTTGTTAATTTCATAGTAGTTAAATTTATACTATGTTTTATTTCAAGAGCATTCGTAAAAAGTATTACTCTGTCCCAGCCGAATGTGCACACTTTTTGGTCAAGTTTGTCAGGTCATGTTTGACCAACGATAACTTTAGTTACGTATATTAACGGTATGTTAAAATTTGATATTTAGAAAATACATCATGCAGGGTATCCAGCAATATCTCACATGATGATATTGGTGTCTATATACTAGTTGAAAATTATGGTCAAACATGCCTTGAGAAAGTTGACCAAAAATTGTGCAGATTCGGCTGGGACGGAGAATCATAGAACCAGGTTGTATTCCATAAGAACCTGATTTAAAAGAGATTCCAAACAAATACGTCTGAACACTTTTCTTGTAAAATGTATAGCCCGAAGCAATGATATTAATTCATTTTAGCAGCCCATGAACTACTTTTAAAGAATATAATTTGGGCCGTCACAATATACACTCCAGTAGCGAAGAGAAGCAGAGAATGAAGTGTTTGCGATTGTTTTGCATTTGGCCCATTGAAGCCCTCAAAGGTTGAGCAAATTATAACCCATCTCCACACTATGTAGGAAAATCAATAGCTCTTGAAGATGGTGGCTGGAAGTTGGAGTACTCTTTCCTTCTCTTATTGACTTCCCTTTTTCTTTTTCTTTTTCTTTTTTGAAAAGGAATTATTTCATTTCATGCTACTGATATCTCGACCAATATCGTTAGGAAGCTTGGGGAACAATCCATACATTCTTCAAAGATTCACTCCATTTCGTAAAGCCGACAAGCGAATGAGCAAGAGTATTTCTATCTCTAAGGATCCAGAATGGTAAAGTCACGTCTGTTTTCTCGAGGAGGCATTGTATTTGCTAAATCGTGTTGACACAGGGAAGGGAAGGCTCAACCTCGCCTTAGACCATTCTTATTAGCTACCAAAGCGTCACCAAGAATATGTACATCATTTCTCCCACCCTCTGCCGCCCATGGGATTGCTTTCAGCAAGGCGAGAGCCTCTGCGTTGGCTGGGTTGATAGCGCCTTCTGGTCTTATTGCCGTAGCCCTTTCGAAGTGGCGTTCTTCGTCCAGCAGGCTCGCTCAATCCCTGCAACCATCATATCCAGCGCCAGTCCTTTGTCTTCGAAGATCTTCTGGTTGCGCTGAAATCAAAGCCCGTCGCGCAACATTGTACAAAGTTCGGCATCGTCATCGTTGCATGTAGGGATTAGATTCTACGCCCTCTCCATGATATCTTTCAACCCAAGGCAGCTCCAAGCTTCCACCGCGTATCGACATTCGAAGAAGACGTGTCCAGATGTGCCACCGTCTTCCCCAATCCACAAGCAAGCCGTGGGGATTTCCATCGTCCTCTTCCTCAGATTTTTGGTCGTTGGAAGAGAGTCCGTAGTTAACCTCCAGGCACCGGTGTGTGGCGATGTATTCTGGAAACCGGCGATTCGACAAGTGTGTAGTACGCTAGCTTGGCGGTGAAGTTTCCTGTCGAGGTGTGGTGCCAGGCCCAGTGATCAACTCCAGCCGAGAGGGGAGGTTGGATTTTGCGAATGATCGTCGTGCCGTCTGCATGGAAGAATTCAGCCAGGTATTCCTCACGCCATCTTCTTGTGAATTGATCTACAAGGTCTCCAACTTCGATAGCATAGCTTGAACGCGATCCAGCTCTGTGACGTAGAAATTAGTCTCCCTCGGAAGCCAAGGGTCATGGCACATACTCGTCTACATTCCTGACTTAATCGCAATAACCGAGCCTGAGCACTTTGAATTTCAGTTTCACCTAAATTCTAAACTTTTATGCCAAGTTGTTTAAAAGTTTGGTGTTGGAACACCGAGATCAGTTTGGTATCAAAACGCAAAATGAAATACGCAGTGCACACACAACTTGGTTACGCAGTTCGGTGCAAATACACCTAAGTCTGCGGAGCCTAGCCCAGATCAGAAACCATCCACTAGAAAGCAGTCTTTAGTACAAGAAACTTAACTTAAATACTAATCCATTGCTAACCTATTGAGTAGATGTTGTGAGATCCCCTCACCGCCGATCCTACGTCGTTGAACCCCCACGATCAACACGTCTCTCTGGATCTCCTCCTCCCGAGGAATTACGGCTTCCTTGTTTCTGATCTTTACGAACTTGGTCGGTTGATCTGACAAACCTCCAAAAACTCGAGACGAACTACTCCAACAACGTATCTCACGTAGAGATGAAAACTTGGTAGCTCTCCCAATATTTGCATTGTGTCTCTTCGCTTTTATCACCTGCTCACCACTTCCTTGTGCGTGGCTCTTTCCTTGTCTAACTCTACCAAGAATAGACTTCTAGACTAAGGAAAGATCTAATCCTAATCTGGTTTTTAAATGAACAATCCTTTATTAATAGGACTTGTACCATAAACAACCTACTTAATTAATTCCTAACTATTACAAGGAATATTTGTTTACCAGAAATAGGTTGCCACAAAATCACACATTGATCTCCACAATATTCTGTTCTGATCGCATGATTGTCCTCCATAAATCGTGGCTAAATACTTGCTGTCCAGAAAACTGGATTGTGATGGTGTTAGAACACCACTTCACAAGTTCACACAATATGCCACAACTGAATCCAACGCTCCTGGACTTTACAATCTTCCCCTTGGCATATTTGTGAATTCATCACCACTGGATTTTGACCTACCAACTCCCCCTGAATTCAACACCAATCAAAAATAAATCCATCCAGTTTTCTCCCCCTGGATTCATTAATGTGCCAAAAATACTGTTTACTCCACAACAGGGGCATCATCATCAACATCATCGTCATTAGCATCATCCGAAACATCATCGTCACCATCATGCGCCTCTGAAACATCCTGAGTTGCTGCAGCCAACAAGACTTCACGCTCAGCATCCAAGGCAGCCAACACCCCCTGAAGCTTTGCCACAATAGCCTAATGTCGTTCAATCAGTTCCTGGCACGCTCCAGTTCGGGCCTCAATAGCACTCAACCGCGCCTTACCAGCATCTGAGCAAATCTCTTCCGGAGGAGTCCAAGGCAAGTCCTTGATAATTCGACCACTCAGCGTCCTGAGTGTCAATTTTAAAGCTTGGATAGAAATCCACTCATCAGAGTCCCTTATAGTTGTTCCCCCTTTTTCCAACACTGTGGTGATTACACACGGATGTACCAGAGCTTCCTTCCTGGTCTTGCGAGCACAGTCAATGATATCATTAAAAATCAATCTACCCAGATTCACCTTATGACGCGCTCCTAAACTGTATAGTAGTGTAGCCATCTCTTTGGTGACACTCGTGGTATTTACTGAGGGAATCCAATTATGCACGGCGACCACATACAAATAATAATACCTGGACGTGAGGTTAGACACATTTATCTACTGTCGACCAGTCACAGGCCATGAGCTCTCCACTCCACCAGTAAGCTCTACAGCCACCTCATCATAATTGTCTGGCATCTGGTGTTGGAACACCGGTTTGCCATACCTTGACTTGCTACGCTTCAGACACTTGTTCACCGCCTCTGGTGAAAAATCAACAATCTCCCCGCGCACATAAACCCTATGATACCAAGGTGATTCTTCATCTTCACATTCAGCTTTCAGATTCGAATAGAACTCCAGTACAAGTTGCTTGTTATATTCACAGAAACGGGTAGCTGCCTTAAACACCTTGAGATGGTGCAAATAGTCTGTGAATCCACTGTCCCTATATTTCACAGCATCAGCTGGCCTTTCCGCCAATATCTTCCTGCCACAGATAAACTCCCACTTTTCTTGACTTGCATCATCAAAGAATTCAGGGCTAATGGCTTCACTAGCTTCAGGTGTAGGTTGTGCACTAGACTCAATTGTCTCAGCTTGTCTTTGTTGTCTGTCAGCACGTAACCTCTTCAGCTTCTTCCCAATCGGTTCATCGCTGTGCTCACCTGCTTCCATAGTCTTATCCCTGCATTGCTTAGAGTTTCGTACACCCTTGGAAGATGAGGCCACACTACCCCTGGTCTTCTTTGAACTCTGAGTAACAGGAGTTCTCACAGACTCTGGTGGTGTTTCAACACCCACCTCCATGCACTTTCTCTTTGACCCACGTGTCTTTCTGGTCTCGAGTGGTATTTCAACACCAACACCAGTACCCTCTAATGTGCCTTCACCACAGGCTATCTTAGGCAGCTCTGCCAAGTTTTCAAGGTCATACCCCTCAGGATTTGGTTCCCTATCAGCAAAGTCCACATCATGTGCTTGATTCACAGGTACCTGATCATCAACATTGGAGGTCACATCTGGTGTTTGAATACCAGAAATAGACACACCATCACTCTCTGGGTTTTCCACAGTTCTATCCTCATCTTCTCCATTTTCAGAGACTGGCTCCATTAACTCTGACATAGTCTCACACAGCACAGTTCCTGGTGTAGCAATACCAGTACTATTCACATCATAGCTCTCATTGTCAGCATCTGCTTGCTGGTCCATAACATCAATCTCGACTTCTCCTGTCTCAGACACATTTTCCAATATCACAGATGCACTCTCAGGTTCCTTTAACAGAGACACTGTTTCAACTTCAACAGCTCCCCCTGCATACACTGTCTCCTCATCACTGTCATTGATTTCCACCACCGGAATGGGCACTTGTCTTAGATATTCTTGAAGCACGAACAGAGGACCATTAAAGCGCTCCAACTCCATGCCTTTTGCTTTGGCAAAATCAGTGGACTTAACCACTTTGACCCAGGGATGCAACACAACATCATTCCCCATTCTCCTAATGACTGGCCTGTGCAATGAGGCTATCCTCGTATAGATTGTAAAATACGCATCTACTTCTTCCCCCACTCTGTATTGTTCACCGAAATCAACCCCAACTAAGGTGGCGTGAAAATTACTAATCTCATCAATTTGCCCAATACTACCAGTTAATAGTTTCTCTAAACCAAACCCATTAACTTTTCCATGCAGGTTCTTAAACTTCCTAAGGTCAATATAATCTTTGTTCTGGACCATCCATTCAAGAAACTCAAGAACTGAACAAAAATAAACTCCATCAAAAACAAAGGATTGGTCAAACCTGGCCGCCGGTCGTCGACGATTGACTCCGTTCCACTTGACCAACCTCTGTTCTCGAACTCCACAGCACTCATTCAAGTCCACACCTGAGTCAAGTTCTTCAAATCGCAAATTTTTTGGAACGCGCACAACTGAGAAATCTCCAAACAATTTCTTGAAGTTGAGGTTCACCATTGTCGAGGGGTTTTGTGTGGGCTATGTAATTTGTGGGGTTTTGAAGATTTCAGGTCACCGAAAAAGCAGTTGCGCGAGCTCTGTTCTTGGAAGATGAACAGTTGGGAAGAAATTGAATTTGTGTGGGAATCAAACACTTATCGCTTTCACGGACTTTTTAGCAAACCAAAACCCCACACCTTTTTCCTACTGAGCTCTGACCGATCACGCGCACAGCCAAGCCCATCATCACAACTTTCTGGCCCATGTTCAGCCCTTCTGATCTACTTCCGCATTAAGTCAACTGTCCAGTAACTTTATCCCATAGTGTTTAAACACCATCACTTTATCCTATGGTGTTTAAATACCACCTCACCCAATTTTTGGTATTTTCTATTTTTCTATTTTTTATTCGACTGTATTTAAAGGAAAACAGTAAATAATACAACAGAATAGACAGATCTGGGTACCTTACATTCGACACACTCCCAAGTGCTGTCTGAGACCTTCAAAAGTCTCACCATCCAGAGGCTTCGTAAAGATATCAGCAAGTTGTTCTGATGTTGGAACATGATGAACTGTGACTTCTCCTTTTTCGACCAAATCCCTAATAAAATGATGTCAGATATCAATGTGTTTTGTCCTAGAGTGTTGCACAGGATTCTTGGAGATATCAATGGTGCTTTTATTATCACATAAGACTGTCAAACTCACACATTAAATCCATAGTCTCTCATCATCTACTTCATCCATAATAACGGCGCACAACAACTCCCTACAGCTAAATATTCTGCCTCAGCCGTAGACAATGATATAGAGTTCTGCTTTTTACTATACCAGCTGACCAGATTTGAACAAGCAAAGAAGCATCCACCAATGGTACTCTTACGATCATCAGCATTTTCGGCCCAGTCAGAGTCAATGAAACCTACCAACTGCGAATCCTTTTTCCTAGAAAACCACACTCCATACTTCACTGTTCCACTTATATATCGAATAATTCTCTTCACGGCTGACATATGTGATTCCTTTGTATTAGCCTGGTAGCGGGCACAAATACCAACACTCAAACAGATGTCTGGTCTACTTGCAGTTAAATACAACAGGCTGCCAATCATACTCATGTACCATATTTGGTCAACACTTTGACCCAGTTCATCTTTTGTGAGTTTATCAGCGGTAGCGATTGGAGTGCGCACTGCCTTTGTACTTGCAAGTCCAAATATCTTGATCAAGTTCTCAGCATATTTCTGTTGGTTAATGAAAAGACCATTCTTCTCCTGAGTAACCTGCAATCCCAGAAAATATGACAATTTTCCTACCATACTCATTTCGAACTCCTTAGTCATTAAGTCAACAAACTCCTTCACCAATGCTGAAGAGGTGGATCCAAAGACAATATCATCAACGTCAATCTGTGCGATTAGAATATTTGTCCCCTTATGCAGCACAAACAGTGTACGATCCACTCCCCCTCGACGATATCCCTTCTGAATCAGAAAGGTTGTCAGTCGCTCATACCATGCACGGGGTGCCTGTTTGAGTCCATACAATGCTTTATTCAACCGATAGACATGGTCAGGAAAATGTGGGTCTTCAAACCCCTTAGGCTGCTCCACGTAAACTTCCTCCTTTACTAGACCATTCAGAAATGCACTCTTTACATCCATCTGATGAAGAGTAAAGTCCAGAATGCATGATACTGCCAACATCAGCCTAATCGACTCCAATCTGGCCATGGGTGCAAAAGTTTCATCGAAATCAACTCCTTCTACTTGGGTGTACCCTTGAGCAATGAGTCACGCTTTATTTCTTGTGATGTTACCATCTGCATCAGATTTTTTCTTAAAAATCCACTTAGTTCCGATCACATTAACATCAGCAGGCCGCGTGGTGAGATACCAAACATTGTTTCTTTCAAATTGCTGCAACTCTTCTTGCATCGCCAAAATCCAATACTCATCAAGCAAGGCTTCTTTGTAGTTCTTGGGCTCAGTGAGAGAGATAAAACATGATAATCCTGCCAATTCTCTGTAATTTACCCGTGGCTTATCCCGTAACTGCATGTATTTGGCTGAACTTTGTTCAGATTCATGTGTTACTGTTTCCGATGTTCCAACACCGGTTGACTGTGCTGGTGTTTCAACACCAGTAGGATTCACTGGGTCGAGGATATCACTTTCACCCATAGTATATTCCTCTGAATCATCAAAAATCACATTAATAGACTCCATAACTGCTCCAGAGCGTTGGTTTAGAACTCGGAAGGCTCAACTAGTAGGAGAATACCCTAAGAATGTACTGATATCACTTCTAGACTCGAATTTAGCCAAAACATACGAAACTTGAAAAACAAACATCTTGAGATTTTTGAATCCATACCTTGCTTCTAGGCCGAGTGATGTAATGCAGCCTTGGGTTGACATATGTGTTCAGAAATTTGGTTCTGTAGCCTCCAGTGTTGAAACAACGCCCTGTATCATATCCTAGCACGGTGTTGAAACATTGATCTGCTGAGTTAAAGGACAGTGTCCTAAGCAGCTTAAAACACCTATTTCTCACAAGCCCTTGAGCTCCACAGTATCTGTATCGTCTGATCCTTTTGGTGAGGCAATTTCTCTCAATTATTCCTGGAGCTGGTGCACCTTGATCTGCCTTATTGCTCCATGAATTCACCGGTGAAGATTCTTCATAGCCAATTCCGTATTTGGTCGTCTGTCCCATTCTTAGACAATCTTCGAGCTTAGCTTTCCCTGTATTGAGACGTCTAATAGCTTGTTCTGCTGCCTCTGCTCGTTGCACCACTCCAGCAAATTCCTTTTTGATTCTTTCAAGTTCGCTGATCGCCTTTTCTTTTTCGAGTTCCTTCATTTTAGCATTTTCACTCAATCTCTTGTTCTCGGACTTGAGCTCTTTGATTTCATCCGCCACTTTTAACCACATCTTGTACATTTCCATGCTTTCCTTGCAAATGTCATCATCACTAATGCTCCTAGTCTCTTCATCTGAGCTATCATTTCACTTCCATTCAGCACACTGACTCCTTCCTCGAAAGATTCTTCTAACTCCACCACTGACACACCGAAAGCAACGTGATTGGTATACTCCTCTCCATCCTTACCATCATCTCCTCCGTCATCATCACTCCAGGTTGCGGCATACGATTTTCCTTGCCTTTTAAGTGTATTGGCACACTCAGCTTGTATGTGCCCGAAACCTTCACATTCTCTACACTGAATATTCCTGTTCAGGTTTGGATTTGTTGATTTGAACTTTGGTGTTTCAACACCAATTGCTTGGCCAAATCTTGGAGTGGAGTTTGCATTTGGATTTTTGCTTCCACTTGACTTCTCTTGTGGCTTCCTGCCCATCTTCTTCATAAATCTGGAGAAGTTCCTGGTTATGTTTGCAATTTCATCGGACTCTTCATTATCTGTATAATCTTCTGACTTTCCAGAGGTTATGCTTGAAAAAGCCATCTCTTTCTTACCTTCTTTCGTTTGCAGCATTTCCATCTCATAAGATTCCAGTGATCCCATAAGTTCATCAAGCGTCATTGTCCCTATCCTTCCATTTTCATTAATCGCTGTAACCTTCATGTTGAAACGTGGAGGTAGTGCTCTTGTGATCTTTGTACTTTTTGCCAAACTGAAAAGCTTTGTTGGCAATATCTCGGACTCGTCCATTGAACTCAGAAATAGTCTCATCTTCGTGCATCTTTAGATCTTCGATTTTTGCCATGTAATACTGCAACTTTGATTTTCTGACGGAGCTTGTCCCCTCATGATAAGTTTGTAACACATCCCACGCATCTTTAGCAGTCTCACAATTTGAAATCATCTTAAACTGATCTTCATCCACTGCCGTAAAGATGGCATTTAATGCCTTTGAGTTGGACACGTGATGTGTCCATTTTGTGTGGTTATTTTGGGGGTTTTAGGATGTGGATACGCCATTTCCTCCGTATGCTTAAATCTTTTCTTACTCGAGGGCGAGTAAGGTTTAAGTGTGGGGAGGTTTGATGTGTCCATTTTAGGCGCATTATTTAGTAGTATTTAGGATCACTTTTGTGCTCTTTTATTATCGAGAGCTTGTGTTTTTCCTTGAAATTCACTTAGGAGAGGCAAAAGCAACTTTGCACTCTTCTACCTCTTTTAAGTGGATTTTGTGTGACAAGGGAAGAACACGGAAGCAACGGAGACCGGAAGACATTGAAGACTATACTTTCGAAGACTTTTGGATACTCACTTCGAAGACATGAAGACCGGAGGCCGTTGAAGACCATTTTAGAGCTGTTGAAGACTTGAAGAGTGAGAGGGATGGCTATGAAGAAGACAAAGAAATAATGCAAAACGATGGTTTTGGGCGTCGCGACCCCGTCGCGACACCATCGCGATCCCGTCGCGACACCGTCGCGAGTCGCGACGAACACCGTCGCGAGTCGCGACCAACGGGCGGCCATAAATCATTCTTATTTTCTTTGCACTATAAATACCATCTCTTTCCCTCTTCTTCTCCAGCTTTTCCAGCCCGCGTTTTCTCTGGTTTTGGGCGCCAATTTTAGGTTTTTCTTCTTCTTTCTT
Source organism: Rubia yunnanensis (assembly GCA_037428765.1). NCBI lineage: Eukaryota > Viridiplantae > Streptophyta > Magnoliopsida > Gentianales > Rubiaceae > Rubia > Rubia yunnanensis. The sequence goes on from CM075064.1 coordinate 8,444,773, forward strand.
TTCTTAGCTTTCTCTTAGTTTGATTATGTCTTTTGTTGTTGTTCTAGAGTAGTTCTTGTTCTTGGGAGCAAAGGATTGAAGCTTCCACTATCTATGTAGCAAGAACTCATTTCTATATATCTATTTGATGTTTTTGCTATTGTGCAATTAGTGTGCTTTGAATGTTAATTGTTGATTGCATTGATGTTGTTGGGAGCTTGATGATATGAATGCTTGTATGAATTGCTAGCTAGGGTTTGGGGGATTTGGGTTGATTTCCCCCCTGTTCTTGTTAGGAATGTATGAGTGTGAATTAGAGCTTTTGATTGTGTTAGTGTGTTGACAATGTGCTAGACGAATGTGATTGTTGTTGAACTCTTCGTCATGTTCGTTTGTGTAGCAAACGAGAGAGTCATATGCTCGTGGATGAATGTGCGTTGCACGTTCATCCAATCTCGTGTAATTGCATGAATTAGTTTAATGCTTAGTCACGGTGTAGTGGTCATAGGCATTGCCAAGCTTGTTGGTCCTTCGTGCTAAATGCCACCAATGACACCTTGAGTCGTGGTCGCGACTCGGGAGTCATTGGTGAGGTTTGACGAGAGATGTCGAACTCACTCTCGCAAACTACGAACTAAGAAGGATAGGAGTTTAGTCTCCACGACAAGTAGTTGAAGTATTGAATAGATGATTTAAATTCATTCTTGAAGCATTTGTTATTTGGCGTTTATGCATTCTTGACGGTGTGTTTCACTGCATGTGTGCCATGAGTGGTTTGAGCATAGGTAGTGCTTGTGTGGTTGAATTGTTTAGGTGTAGGAACGTGACGAATTCCGTAGCGCCTTTGCATGAAGATCTATGAACATGAACTTAGAACTCCTTGTGATGTGTGTGTTGTGGTACTTGCTAGATGGGGTGTGTGAGTGTTGGGTCATGAATGCTGTATGATGGAATGTGTGAATGATTCGATGAACTACATTAGATGTGGAAGTGGATATCCGTTGCCCCCAAGGCATTTTATCTTTGTAGTTTAAAACCCCTTTTCTTTAGTTTCGTTTGATGATTAGCATAGTCACTTGACGTTGCTAGTTATCTTTGTTAACTTAGGAAACCAACCAACCAACCCCCCCCATTTACATGCTTTTATGTGTATGTATATATATTTACTCCTAGCCTACTATCAACCATTGTGCGCCGTTGCCTTTGGGAGGTCGTCGCCATACCTCTCAAAGATAATATTTATAAGCCCTAAATGCTTACTTTCTACAACTAGGTAGATAGCGGCAAACCGGGGTCGTCCAAAGAGAAGAGGGATCTTCCTAAGCGTCTAAGCACACAATGGTTGATAGTAGGCTAGGAGTAAATCATCTATTCAATACTTCAACTACTTGTCGTGGAGACTAAACTCCTATCCTTCTTAGTTCGTAGTTTGCGAGAGTGAGTTCAACATCTCTCGTCAAACCTCACCAATGACTCCCGAGTCGCGACCACGACTCAAGGTGTCATTGGTGGCATTTAGCACGAAGGACCAACAAGCTTGGCAATGCCTATGACCACTACACCGTGACTAAGCATTAAACTAATTCATGCAATTACACGAGATTGGATGAACGTGCAACGCACATTCATCCACGAGCATATGACTCTCTCGTTTGCTACACAAACGAACATGACGAAGAGTTCAACAACAATCACATTCGTCTAGCACATTGTCAACACACTAACACAATCAAAAGCTCTAATTCACACTCATACATTCCTAACAAGAACAGGGGGGAAATCAACCCAAATCCCCCAAACCCTAGCTAGCAATTCATACAAGCATTCATATCATCAAGCTCCCAACAATATCAATGCAATCAACAATTAACATTCAAAGCACACTAATTGCACAATAGCAAAAACATCAAATAGATATATAGAAATGAGTTCTTGCTACATAGATAGTGGAAGCTTCAATCCTTTGCTCCCAAGAACAAGAACTACTCTAGAACAACAACAAAAGACATAATCAAACTAAGAGAAAGCTAAGAAAAGAAAGAAGAAGAAAAACCTAAAATTGGCGCCCAAAACCAGAGAAAACGCGAGCTGGAAAAGCTGGAGAATAAGAGGGAAAGAGATGGTATTTATAGTGCAAAGAAAATAAGAAAGATTTCTGGCCGCCCGTTGGTCGCGACTCGCGATGGTGTCGCGACGGGATCGCGATGGTGTCACGATGGGGTCGCGACGCCCAAAACCACCGTTTTGCATTATTTCTTTGTCTTCTTCATAGCCATCCCTCTCACTCTTCAAGTCTTCAACAGCTCCAAAATGGTCTTCAACGGCCTCCGGTCTTCATGTCTTCGAAGTGAGTATCCAAAAGTCTTCGAAAGTATAGTCTTCAATGTCTTCCGGTCTCCGTTGCTTCCGTGTTCTTCCCTTGTCACACAAAATCCACTTAAAAGAGGTAGAAGAGTGCAAAGTTGCTTTTGCCTCTCCTAAGTGAATTTCAAGGAAAAACACAAGCTCTCGATAATAAAAGAGCACAAAAGTGATCCTAAATACTACTAAATAATGCGCCTAAAATGGACACATCAAACCTCCCCACACTTAAACCTTACTCGCCCTCGAGTAAGAAAAGATTTAAGCATACGGAGGAAATGGCGTATCCACATCCTAAAACCCCCAAAATAACCACACAAAATGGACACATCAAATATCCCCACACTTAGACCTTACTCGTCCTCGAGTAAGAAAAGAACCAAGCACACGGAGTAAATGATATATCCAAAACCTAAACTAATCCCCCAAATCAAAGCCTCACAAAAACTCTCAATATCAAAAATCCCAAAATAAAAGCTCACATGAGAATTTTTTTCACACACACATCCCCAATCCTAAATCTAACCAAACCTACCACTTATCAATTCACTACCCATAAAAATATTTCCAAGCCCCGAATTGATATTCCCAGAATCCAATGACACAAAATGAAGCTAAAACCATAGAGGAAGTTTTAAACACATGCTTCACCTAATGCCAATATATCAACCAAAAACGAAGTATAAAGAGATCAAGAATTTCATAACCATACTTCGTTTCCTAACCCACTAAGCTACCCAATCCCCAAGAGGTCTATAGATAATGAGCTACCCGATCCATCCGTGTGACAACCGCAACCTTATGACTCCAACGCCGGCAAGTGAGTGAAATCATAGCATTTTTCAATTTCTCTCAATTTCTCTCATTTTGCCTAGGAGCTCTTTCGAGTTTTCATCCTAGCCACACATCATGTTTCTTTAGCTCACATCTCACCTTTTTCCGCACATTTTAGCCTCTCATTTTTGCCTAGGCCGCCCTTTAAGGGTTTTCGACCTATCCGGGCCCCCCATGTTGCCTAAGTTGCCCTCACGGGTTTTCAACTTAGCGGGTTTTCTTTTTCTTTTCTTTTTTTTTTCTTTTTCTATTTTCTCTTTCGTTTTGTTTTTCTATTTTTTTTCTCATGTTTTTCCAATGAAAAGTAGCAAAAAGCATTCCAAAACAATCTAGCATGCATTGAATCCTCTAACCCCTCCCCACACTTAAAAGATTACATTGCCCTCAATGTAAACACGTAAGGCAAGAACAATAAAAATCCAGGTAAGGGAGTTAGAGTGACACCCATTTCTCCGCAAATTCGCCGGTGATATGGCGATATCCAAGTACTTGGATGGTCCCGAGATAGGTTTCAGAACCGGAAGGGTGAGCAAAGATGCCGTAGAAGAACTCACCCCTCGAGAAAAGCATTGTCGCCATGGCGCCGTTTGATCAAGACTACACCACGAAGAACACATTAAACTCACAAGTACATAAGGATATGTAATACTAGGTTTAGCATCAAGAGTTAATAACCATAGTATTTTCAAAGAACAACCAATCAACCCTCAATCACCACTATAAGATTATGCATGAAAAATATCCAACATATATTGACATGTATACAAGCATCATTATAGGATAAGAACTTACGGTCACAATGACGTAGTCGGCATACTACAATCAACAAATGTACTATAAAGATGCAAGAATGTTCATATGCCAATATATGTAGGATGGTGGAAGAAATGAAAGGTATGTGATGTTCTTGGGAGTGTTGGGTGGAGAAGAAGGAAGGATCATGCAATGTTTAAAATCATTTGGAAATTTGGAAGCTTGGAAACTTGAAATCCGGGCTCAAAAAATTTTCAAAAGTTACTGAGCACGTCGCGACTCGCGACGAAGTTCGTCGCGACTCGCGACGAGCCTCGCGACGTCAGCGCGACTCGCGGAAAGCAGAGTTCGGGAGCTCAAAATGTTCTGAGCTCGTCGCGACTCGCGACGAAGGGTGTCGCGACTCGCGACGAGCCTCACGAAGTCATCGCGACTCGCGGAAAGCAGAGTCCGGGAGCTAAAATTTTTCTGAGCTCGTCGCGACTCGCGACGAGCCTCGCGAAGTCATCGCGACTCGCGGAAAGTTGGCGCTGGGAGTGGTTTTTGCTCCCCTGTTCGTCGCGACTCGCGACGATGCCCATCGCGACTCGCGACGGCAGGGTATCCCAGTCTTAAAATTTTTTTCGTTTTCTTACCAACTGTCCAAGCTTGCTTCCCTCGTTCATTGATCTCGTTCCTTCATCTCCTTCATTGCAATGCACTTCATGTTGCTACAAAATCATAGAAAAACATGCCATAAAAAGAACAAAACAAAACAACAACAAAAACAAACTAAGAAACACAAACTAAGAAACAAAAACTAAAAGAAATGCCGAATTTATTTTACGTCGTCGGCACGACGAAGCTCCATATTTTTAAGGTCGTCGGCACGACCCTAATGTTATCCGTATGGTGAAGGCTTGAAGCTCTTCACCATGAGCATAAAAAATAAGAGAGGTGGGGGCACAAAACTCCCAAGAGGAAGGTCTTGTGGAGGTGGAGATGGTTCAAAGGGAATTAAGTGGTTAGGGAGTTTGGGATAGTCTTTTGGCTCCTCTCTCGTTTCCCTCAAAACTTCCGAAAATATTAGAGTTGGTTCACTAGGTGGAAGAAGGGGTGACAATGCTAATGGATGATGTAGCACTATCACCTCTTCCTCCATTTTTCTATCCTCTACCACCAACTCCTCATCCTTTTCAAACTCAAAATCATTTTTATTGGTGACTTCACTCACCGAATCATCGAGTTCAAGTTGGGATGGTGTGTTTTCGGAATCACGAGCTTCCATTCGGGCCAATACCTCTAATATGTTCCTCACATGCCCCTCAATGGCTTCAACACTGGAGGAGAACTGGGTATCCGGCTCTTCACTAGTAAAGGAGTTCAAGTTTGCTATGGTATTTAAGACATCCTCACGTGTCAAACTTGAACTTCCTTGTTGGGCTTGGTTTTGGGGTATGGTATAGGGTGGTGATGGCCAACTAGGTTGCTCGTAATATTGGTTTTCCGGCTGATTCTCATACCACAAATCCGGACTACCACTCCATTCTGGATTGTAAGAGTTGTGGTATGGATAGCATTCATAAGCTTCTTGCCCTTGAAAACCAATATCTCCTACCTCTTGATAGCACTCTTCATAGTACCCATGGTTTTGAAAACCAAGGGTTCTTTCTCGGTCATAGTGCTCGTCCCACAACAAAGAGCAAGATTCGGTAGGATGATAGGAATGACACATCCTACAAAATCGTGCTTGTTGAGCCTCTCTTCTCATCATGAGTTCCCTCAAGGTGAGACGCTCCATTAAGAATTATTTTATTTTTTTATGTTTTTTTTTATTTTTCAAAAGTTCGGAATCATAGTGCAAGGATTCCCGATAAAATAAATTACCAAAAATTCAAGCAATACCTACTCCGAACAAAAACAACCACCAAGTAGTGGAAAATAAAAACAACAAGCTAATACACAACCAAATACACCTAAATACTTTAGAATAAACGCCTCTTCCCCGGCAACGGCGCCAAAATTTGGGAGGTCGTCGCCATACCTCTCAAAGATAATATTTATAAGCCCTAAATGCTTACTTTCTACAACTAGGTAGATAGCGGCAAACCGGGGTCGTCCAAAGAGAAGAGGGATCTTCCTAAGCATCTAAGCACACAATGGTTGATAGTAGGCTAGGAGTAAATATATATACATACACATAAAAGCATGTAAATGGGGGGGTTGGTTGGTTGGTTTCCTAAGTTAACAAAGTAACTAGCAACGTCAAGTGACTATGCTAATCATCAAACGAAACTAAAGAAAAGGGGTTTTAAACTACAAAGATAAAATGCCTTGGGGGCAACGGATATCCACTTCCACATCTAATGTAGTTCATCGAATCATTCACACATTCCATCATACAGCATTCATGACCCAACACTCACACACCCCATCTAGCAAGTACCACAACACACACATCACAAGGAGTTCTAAGTTCATGCTCATAGATCTTCATGCAAAGGCGCTACGGAATTCGTCACGTTCCTACACCTAAACAATTCAACCACACAAGCACTACCTATGCTCAAACCACTCATGGCACACATGCAGTGAAACACACCGTCAAGAATGCATAAACGCCAAATAACAAATGCTTCAAGAATGAATTTAAATCATCTATTCAATACTTCAACTACTTGTCGTGGAGACTAAACTCCTATCCTTCTTAGTTCGTAGTTTGCGAGAGTGAGTTCGACATCTCTCGTCAAACCTCACCAATGACTCCCGAGTCGCGACCACGACTCAAGGTGTCATTGGTGGCATTTAGCACGAAGGACCAACAAGCTTGGCAATGCCTATGACCACTACACCGTGACTAAGCATTAAACCAATTCATGCAATTACACGAGATTGGATGAACGTGCAACGCACATTCATCCACGAGCATATGACTCTCTCGTTTGCTACACAAATGAACATGACGAAGAGTTCAACAACAATCACATTCGTCTAGCACATTGTCAACACACTAACACAATCAAAAGCTCTAATTCACACTCATACATTCCTAACAAGAACAGGGGGGAAATCAACCCAAATCCCCCAAACCCTAGCTAGCAATTCATACAAGCATTCATATCATCAAGCTCCCAACAACATCAATGCAATCAACAATTAACATTCAAAGCACACTAATTGCACAATAGCAAAAACATCAAATAGATATATAGAAATGAGTTCTTGCTACATAGATAGTGGAAGCTTCAATCCTTTGCTCCCAAGAACAAGAACTACTCTAGAACAACAACAAAAGACATAATCAAACTAAGAGAAAGCTAAGAAAAGAAAGAAGAAGAAAAACCTAAAATTGGCGCCCAAAACCAGAGAAAACGCGGGCTGGAAAAGCTGGAGAAGAAGAGGGAAAGAGATGGTATTTATAGTGCAAAGAAAATAAGAATGATTTATGGCCGCCCGTTGGTCGCGACTCGCGACGGTGTTCGTCGCGACTCGCGACGGTGTTCGTCGCGACGGGATCGCGACGGGGTCGCGACGCCCAAAACCACCGTTTTGCATTATTTCTTTGTCTTCTTCATAGCCATCCCTCTCACTCTTCAAGTCTTCAACAGCTCCAAAATGGTCTTCAACGGCCTCCGGTCTTCATGTCTTCGAAGTGAGTATCCAAAAGTCTTCGAAAGTATAGTCTTCAATGTCTTCCGGTCTCCGTTGCTTCCGTGTTCTTCCCTTGTCACACAAAATCCACTTAAAAGAGGTAGAAGAGTGCAAAGTTGCTTTTGCCTCTCCTAAGTGAATTTCAAGGAAAAACACATGCTCTCGATAATAAAAGAGCACAAAAGTGATCCTAAATACTACTAAATAATGCGCCTAAAATGGACACATCAACACGTGTGCTTTGTACTCCTCGGCAGAATATTTAGAAAATGGTTTAGCCGTCAATGAGCTTGATCCCTCAGCTTCGACTATTGTAGGTGGAGTGTACTGATTTATGACATTGTTCCAAGCTTGATCATCTAGCGCTCCAATGAAAACCTTCATACGTGCCTTCCAATAGGTATAATTTCCTTGTTCCAGCAACGGTGGTCGCGTGACCGAAGCCCCCTTCTTTGGTGCCATGGTGAAACCTGATCTCACTCTCCCTGTTTAGGGGTCAGCAAGTGCTGAGCTCTGATACCAATTGAATTTCAGTTTCACCTAAACTCTAAACTTTTATGCCAAGTTGTTTAACAGTTTGGTGTTGGAACACCGAGATCAGTTTGGTATCAAAATGCAAAATGAAATACGCAGTGCACACACAACTTGGTTACGCAGTTTGATGCAAATACACCTATGTCTGCGGAGCCTAGCCCAGATCAGAAACCATCCACTAGAAAGCAGTCTTTAGTACAAGAAGCTTAACTTAAATACTAATCCATTGCTAACCTATTGAGTAGATGTTGTGAGATCCCCTCACCGCCGATCCTACGTCGTTGAACCCTCACGATCAACACGTCTCTCTGGATCTCCTCCTCCCGAGGAATTACGGCTTCCTTGTTTTTGATCTTTACGAACTTGGTCGGTTGATCTAACAAACCTCCAAAAACTCGAGACGAACTACTCCAACAACGTATCTCACGTAGAGATGAAAACTTGGTAGCTCTCCCAATGTTTGCGTTGTGTCTCTTCGCTTTTATCACCTGCTCACCACTTCCTTGTGCGTGACTCTTTCCTTGTCTAACTCTACCAAGAATAGACTTCTAGACTAAGGAAAAATCTAATCCTAATCTGGTTTTTAAATGAACAATCCTTTATTAATAGGACTTGTACCATAAACAACCTACTTAATCAATTCCTAACTATTACAAGGAATATTTGTTTACCAGAAATAAGTTTCCACAAAATCACACATTGATCTCCACAATATTTTGTTCTGATCGCATGATTGTCCTCCATAAATCGTGGCTAAATACTTGCTGTCCAGAAAACTGGATTGTGATGGTGTTAGAACACCACTTCACAAGTTCACACAATATGCCACAACTGAGTCCAATGCTCCTGGACTTTACACACTTCTACTCCTTTCAAAATGCTCCTCCAAGACCATGATGACCTTGAACTTCCTATGGCTTTGAAGAGAGTAGAATTGGGAAAATATATGTCCTAAAAGACTCTTGTAACCAGTTCTTGGGAATTCACAAGAAACTTCCACGCCTGCTTTCCCAGTAGTGCCACGTTTTCAGCTTTTAAGTCTTGAAATCCCAATCCTCTAACTTTGCACGCGACATCCTCTCCCATGATACCCGTGGAGTTTTCTTTTTTACCTGTCGTGGAACCTTCCCACAAATACTTGTTGATCATAGACGGAATGTTATCCAGAATGCCATCGGGGATTATAAAGCAACCATGGCATACGCCAAAATGGCATGTAGGACAGATTTGATGAGTATCTCCTTCCCTGCTTTTGACAGGTTTTTCTTGCTCCATCTGTCAATCTTCTGTCTAATCCTGTCCTTCAGGTTCTGAAAAATGACCAACTTTCACTGCCCAATCTCAGAAGGTAATCCCAGGAAGGTGCCATGCGACGCCACTTCATAGATATTAAGAATATCACACACTCATATCCTAGCTTCTTCAGTCGTGTGTGGGCTAGATAAAATACCTGACCTGCCTGCATTTATTCTCTGCTTAGAAACATTTTTGAACAAGGTGATGGGCTAGTGAAGATGCTTTGCCTCCTTCTCTGTCGCTTCTCCAAAGAGAAAGGTATCATCAGCAAAAAAACAAATAAGATATCTTCGGGCCAAACTTAGAAGCACCAATCCCCTTGATCTTTCTTGCGCACATAAGATCTATCAGAAGACCAAAAAAGACCTCAGAGCATATGATGAAGAGGTAGAGGGGAGGGGATCTCCCTGTCCGAGTCCTCTCTTAGGATGAATTAGTCCCATTTCTCCACCATTGGGGATGAGCAAGAAAGAGGCTGTTGAGAGGCATAATCGGATTAGTCTGATAAATTCTTGCAGAAATCCCATTGCCCTCAAGGTTCAGGGCACAAAGCCCCTCTCAATCATGTCAAATGCTTTACTCATATCAAGCTTAATGCTCATGTGTCCTATATTGCTTGTCCTCATATTCTTTATTGTATGATGAAGTTCATGTGCAATAAGGATATTGTCGGTAATAAATCTCCCCGGAATAAAAGCCGATTGTGATTCCGAGATAATCTTTGGGATAATCGGTCTAAGTCTATTCGTCACCACCTTAGAAGCAAGTCTGTAAACCATGTTACACAGGCTGGTGGGCTGAACCTGTGTAATCAACTCTGATTCTGGGGTTTTTGGGATCAGGACAATATCAGTAAAATTCACTTCTAGTTGAAACACTCCATTGTTTAAAAAACAACACAAATGATGTGACAATAGCTCTAAAATATGCTAGAATTTCTGAAAGAAGACATGGCTCATACCGTTAAGTCCCAAAGATTTGAATGGATGCATTTGTTTCACCACTTTAGCTACATCAGCTCCAGAATAAGGCAGCAGGAGACTCTCGGCCATCTCCCAAGTGACCCGCGGGTGAAGACCTCTTAGTGGTTTACCTAGAATAATGTCTCCAAATTTTCATTTTACATTTTTTTCTTCAATTTTGACAAAAAAATTAGATAAGAATTTGGTTGTAACTAGTACTAAGAGTAAATATAGTTACACGATAAATCACGTATACGATAAATACACTATAGAGAGATATTATTTCTATTGCATATTACATAATAGAATTAAGCGCTAAAATAACCTATGTTTTATTTGAAAATGTCAATATAACTCTGTAAAATTTGAAAGTGCAAATTTAACCCTATGTTTAGACTAAAGTGTCAATCTAACTCTGACAACCTGAATTTTGTCAAAAATCCATAAAATGACCATTATATCCCTGATTTTTTTTAAAATGAAAAACAAAAAATTAGAAAAGATAATTTTACCCCTGAAACCCTCTTCTTCCTCAATAAGAAAACACACAGTCACGCATCACCTAGTTATGCTCCACCTCTCCGACCTCATACGCTTCTACCCAACTAAGGGGAAAGAAGCTTGTCGCCACAAGAAACTCATCGTAGAGGTCTCCAGTGGCTGGTGGCAGTCGGGGTTGGGTGAAGAGGGGGAAATGGCGGTGGGCTGGCTCAGAGAAAGAGGAGGAGGAGGGAGAGATGGTGGTGGGTGTGGGTGTGTGAGGGGGCTAGCTGAGGAGGAGGGGGAGATAGTGTTGGTGGTGCTAGGTTTTAGGGCCGGCAACTGTAATGTTGGGCGGTGGGGCTGGGTGAGGATGAAGGTAGATATTGGTGGCGGTGTTAGGTTTTTGGGTGTGGCGGGCGGTGGTTTGGGAATTTGTGCTGGCAGGGGCGGGTTGTGGTGGAGGAGCAAATGAGTGGTTGTGGTGTAGGATTCAGTGGTGTAGAAGGGGTGGCGGAGAAGAGGTGGATAAAAGGTTTCAAAGTATAGGTGGATCAATGAGACTGGGGGCGGGTCAAGGTGGTGTTGGGCAGGCGGGCAGAGGTCTATGGAGAAGTAGGCGATGGAGCATTCGAGGACCATGATCTGGAAGGCAGCGTTGGCGGTGTTGGCAGAGTGGAAGTCACTTTAGGGGTTGGCAAGGATGGCGTAGGCGGTGAGGATCACAATGAAGTGTTGTGGGCAAGAAGGTGGCACAGGTGGTGACCTCCAGCCAGAGCTTCGGCGTCCAGTTCTGGAAGGGCGTCCAGTTCTGGAAGATGTGGAAGTACGTTGAAATATACAAAAATAGGTACATGATGAAGAAGAGTGGGAGATTGAGGAACAACAATGGCGTGAAATCGATGATCGTCCTCTCCATTGCTGCAATTGGATTGGATTTTGATATTTTTGTATCTGTTCTTGGATTGAGGGTTTAGAGTGATATTATAAAGAGAGGGATTTGGGATGGGGGGTGAATGGAGGAAGATTCATGAGACGTGAACAAATGTGTGATTTTGGGAAGATTCATGGTGCTGGAGGTGGTGAGGAAGAGGAGGGGCGGTGGTTTTGAAGGTGATGAAGAAGAAGAACCCTAGGGGTATTTTGTCCTTAAAATTTTAGTTTTAAGAATAGGGGTATTTTAGTGTTTTTAGGCTTGGCCAATGCCGGAAAATGCTAAGTCAATGCCGGAATAATGCAAAAAGATTATATCGGCACATTTGCAAATAAAAACCTATGGTTAGAATCACACTTTCAGAGTTGAAATTTGGTTTTACCTAATTACTTCAATTGTAATTTACTGTGTTCCAACATCACTTAATTAACCAAGTTTGTAATGAAGTGAAAACTTAAAGACACACAAATTGGTTATGCAGTTTGGTGAATATCATCTACGTCTGCGGGGTCTGGCCCAATTCAGAATGAATCCTCTTATTAGAAAGACAGTACAAGGTACACCATACAAAATACTTATCTTTTCTAATTCAACTCGTGAATTCTACTAGCTCCCCTAGTTGCCGATCCGCCTTGATCAGACTCCCTCTGACCTCGAACCCCGTCGACGCTGGATCTCCTCCTCCCAGGGAATTAAGGCTTACATTCTGAACTTTAAGATCAAACACGACTGATAATGTTGGAACACACGAATGCAGCTCTGCGCTACTTATTGGAAAACGAAAACCCGATTGCAGATTTTCTCAGAATAATTGCATAAGTAGCTTAGCCAGTGTTGTTCGCAATATATAGCTTAATCGCACTACTTCAGTTTCCTTGTACGACATTAATTCTATCTCTACAAAATATTCTGATAACAATCAAATTTTTAGAGATAGAATTACCAAATCAAATCCCTTAGAGATAGGAATTAGAATATCTCATCCTCAGCCTTACCATGGCAGAAATCCATACCAATTCCAACTCTTCAAATCTTCATCTAATCCCATAAATAAAGGAATTGATATATTTTGTAAATAAATCACAATCGGGCGAGATCACTTCTTCTCAGATTACTTCTTCATGCCTTCCGTATATTACCAAAATCCCATCTTTGATGTTGCAACCATATTCGTATATTCACACAAATTGTCAATTAACACATTTGGACTTTACAAGAGTTTACAAGGTTAGATTGACACTTTTACAAAGGTTAGTTTTGTATTTTACTCTACATAATATTTGAATCAACTAATAGCTCTGGATAGTTGAATCTCGAGATCATGAATGTAGAGATTAGTCAGAAATTCAAGAAATAAATATGTAGGCAAACAGAGTTATGGAAGGAACATGTAAAATTTGAACTTCACCCAGAACAACTTCATCGCGCATAATATGTTTAGTTCGTTGATGATGAACCGAATTAGAAGATATATACATGACACTTACATTGTCATAAAAAGATAATGGTTGTGCGCTCCAATGAATTATGTAGTTCGGCAAAAAGAGAATGTACCAATAACATTAAACTTTTAGACTTTATATATACTTACTGCACTGAATTAAGAACCTCCAAGGCACTAGTGTTCTAAAATGAGTGTTTCTCTTCCTTAGTTTGAGAAAGTGTTTCTCTTACTTTGTTATCTACTGGGAACATGTTTTATTTTGTTACTCCCTCCGTCCAGGAATAAATTGCATACTTTCCATTTTTTGTTGTCCCCAATTAAATTGAAATGCCTTATAAATTTTCATTTTCAGTCTAGTTGACTGAATGTGAAAAGGCTAAAATGCCACTGGAAGTTGGCAAAATAATATGGTTAATTGGCTGATTAATTAAGGGATTAGGACGCGTGTTGAAGCATAGCTTCGTGTTTAGGAAAGTGGTCAGATTTATCACATGCGTAACTTTTGATCTTCCCAACGCTTCCATTATTGTTGCTCAACTCTTCCATTTACTCCTGAACGCTCTTCTTTACTCTCCTATTTCTCTTTTTTCACTCTTCAAACTCACAGCTCCTCTCTCTCAACACAGACAACCCTAGTTGCTTCTCCTCTGATTTTTGTCTGTTCCTTGGTCTATCTCTCTCGATTTTATGATGCTTTCAATGATTCTGTGTGATGAGAATCTCTGGTTGTTGTTATCACAGCCTTACAGGTTTCCAAACTAGGGTTTTCTTTGGTTATTTGAGGGTTTTCAAAATTGACACGATTTGTGATCTGTTAATGTTTGTCACAGCATTTTGAGTCCCGGTTTGTGTTGTGCTCGCTTGTTTGTTGGTTTTGAGCTCATTAAGTTGGTTTTTGAGTTTTGGGTTTTGGATTCGTTGTGTTTCATATGTTGAATATGATGAAATGTACCTATTCTTGAGTTTTGTTGAAGAAAACTGGTTGCATGCGAAGATTTCTGGTGTTTTAGAACGTATTGACATGGATTGCTTGTTTTTTTGTGATTTTTGTTGGATTTGTTGAGCCTTTGCGGCCGATCTCTGACTGAAACATCCTTGTTAGTGGTGTTCTTGCTGCTATGGGTTTTTTTAGTCCTTGTTTTCTTGTGCTTTTATGTTATTTGACAAGAAGATGATGTCTATTTTGTGACTATTGGCAGAGTTGTTATCCATGTTGCCAGATCTGTGACCGACATACCCCTGTCCATGGCATTCTTGCTGTATTGCTTTTTTGAAATCCTAGATTTGACTCGATTAGGGTTTCCAAAGATATTTTGGACCTATTTTCTAAACACATATTATATGAAATCTGTTTGCATGCGATGAATATTTGGTTTTTTTATTCTTTTGGATGCTCAATCAGGATATAGTTGTGAAATGCATGCTTCTTACTGTTCTTCCTTCTATGAGGTTCTTAATTATGATGTTGTGCTGGATTAGGGCTTTTGAAAACTGTCAACGCTCATTCATGTTCAGCTGTGATGTCTTAAGCCCTCGTATATTGTTGTGGATTATCTGAGAGTTTAGTTGTGCCTATCTTTACCTTTACTAATATTGTATTGTTTCTTCCTTGTGCTTGTTTGCATCCAAAACTCTAGTCTCACCCCTTGTCATAGAGAACTAATTTTTCCCTTGTCATTTTTTGCATCTGAAACCCAATCCCCACCCATTGTGTTTACCATTACCTGATGGATCATGGTGATAGTGGCATGGCTGGGCAGGGTAAGTCTGCCCCTTGCCAATTCTTGAGTGAATCCGAGTATGACTCTCATTTCGAGGTGAGTATTGATCCCACATTATTTACTAGCCTTGATGATATTGAGTCACAAACGAAGAAATTAAAGTTATCCCACCCCAGTACCCTGTCCTTGATATTGATTCATTTGAATTTTGGGACAACCCCGTGGCCACACATTTTAGCCCTGTACCCGAAGCTATCATTTACCACTCAGATTCAGATTTTGATTCAGATAAAACACAGCCCCCTGATCCACATGAATCACATCCCCCTGATTCTGATGAAACACAGCCCCCTAATTCTGATGAATCTGATTCTGAATCCTGGTGTGATCCACATCCTTCAATGTACTTCAAGGGTAGTGAATTCTCTAAGTATGGTGAGCCTGATTTCTGGGAAACTGGGGTCTATCTATATCCTGGTAACTGGTTTGAATATGTTCGTCATAATGATTCTGATGCTGGAAAATAGTTTTATTACTCACAGGTTTGTAATAAATGATCCCTTTCAATTCTGCTGTTGCTTTGGAATTTAATATTATTTAGAATTTACTAACAATTTACCTCTTACTGCAGGTTTGCTTTATACAGCAACTACCTGGCGTTGTGTTTGTCTATGATATCTTGTGTGCTACTTGTCTGTGATAGTCTGTGTGCTACTTTTTTATGCTGGGTAGTTGAATCTGTGTGTTGTTTATGATCAAATGTGCAACCACTTAGATTTTGACTCAAATTCAGTTGAAACCAGGGTGCCTATTCCCCATTTTTCATCTGAATCTGATGCAGAACCTGAGTCAGGCATGGCATGTTTCATATCAGGGGCAATAATGGAGCAGTAAAAGTTATGCACGTGTATGTGTTTGTGGTTCTTATATGCAGCCATGCAATGATGTTTCTAAAACTCCCTGACCTTGGCTGGGCATATATTAACTGCATTTTATATGAGATATCATAGCTTCTAAAATTGTTTGTAATGGCATGTTTATGTGCTGGTGGAATCCTTGATTAATGAAGTAGCTGTGATGAATGATTAAAACATGCAGCCATGCATATCAGCCTCAAAACTGATTTGATCTTAGCGGGACATGATGTGACTAAACCCAGCTCTGGAATTATTTGCCCATTTGAATGTATTAGTTGTCAGCCACCTATGATGATATTGTTTGTTCACACTTAGGTAGTAATCGTGTTTGTTAAAAACACATGAATGGCAGCCTTGTTGTTGCCTTAAAATGACTGTGTGTCAAGCTATCCATTACATTTTGGTTAATGTTTATTTTCCTCAGTTCTAAAACATAGATTTTAAAAACACATGTTTTTCAAATTTCATGCATACAAAATGGAGTTTAGCCCACCCAGCTTTTACAAGGTTTCCCTATAAACATACATTTACCAAAACTAACTGGTATGTTTACCCTAGACCTGAATCTAGAAGCACAACCCTACAAAAGTACATATCCCTTGCACATCTAAACCATCTCCATACTGATCAGCATGTCTTCAATGTGCCTTGTTCTCCCAACAACTACATGTGTTCCAAACAATCTCATACTAGCTCAGGGTCAACAATTAAATTGTGGGGCAGCATACCAAACCTTCTTAGCCTGTCTTTTCCCATATGTGGCAGTTTAAACTCATTCCCACATCTACATTTCATGATTTCAACCATGACACATTGTAGGCTTAGGAAAATCTTGTCAATAATTCTAGGATCATATCTCTGAAAAGCATCATACATAGCCTCCAGTAACTCATCTAGGTTTTGACTAGGGTTTTGCTGCTGTAAACTTTGAAGAGGCAAAAAACCCCAAATCCAGAATGTTTAGGTCGGGTGATTTTGATGGTTGGCACACTAACTGTATATTGAATCCATCTGAGGTGGCTGCAACTAGAAATTCAGGGTCATTTGCAAATATGTGACAAGGGGCATTATCTTGCTGTATGAAAATGTTTTTGCTTGCCCAAACTGGCCATTTTACCCTGATTGGTGGTATGCGCTCATGAATCAGCTTGTGCCTTATGATGTCTCTAGTTATGGTTGAAATGGGTGTGAGAATCATGGTTCCTCTAGGTCAATTTACAGTCGTATACTTGGCTGCTACATAATCCACGTATGGAAACATCCCTATTTTCCCATCAAACATTACATTACCCTCTAAGTCAAGTAATGCTCTACACACATCACATAAAAATATGAGTTTTGAAATGTAATGCTTGCTTTGAGTGATTCTATAGGGTTCAGGTTCATTGGGACCTAGAATATACCTTGTTGTTGCCTCTGTCAAGTAGAACCACTTTTCATCGATGTGTATGACATTTTCCACGGGCTGGAATTGCATGTTGCACCCCAATTTAATGAGGCACCATTCTAGCCTTGATTCAAGAACTGGCCCAAAAATTTCTGAGAACTGTATTTTGATTTTTGTTTGATTGGTTTGGGAGCTGTAATAAATGCCCTTATTTATAGATGTAGGGGTGAAATTTTCAACTTCGTGAACCAAAAGTGAAATTTTGGAACCAAAAGTGAAATTTTGGAGCCAAAAGTTATAAAAAATGGAGGGAATTTTTAATGTTTCCGCCAGGGAAATCCACAACTAAACCCTTTCTGTACAGTAATTTTTTTGTCCAATCACAGTACAAATTTCAATTTTTTGTACTAAAAAGCTGACCATTTTTTACTATTGAATTTTGCAGCCAACTTTTACTTCCCTGCAATTTATTTTGGGACGCAGGGAGTAGTTCATATGGTCATACTTAAAACAAAATTGGGAAAAGGATCAACTAAAACCAAAAGAAAAACAGTTAACTGTATTATCATTTAATAAGATGTACAGATGAGATAAGAAACTTTCGGCGGCTCCAAGTCCAATAATCATTGCTTCCAAAAATCACGTTAATTGCTCCAGTTTTTGTCAATTCAAACCTTTTGACTTTCAAAGCACAACCCCAGAACATTTTGAGAACTGTGGAACCCACAATTCAGAAAGCTCTGTCGTCCAAGCCCAAATAAAAAGCACGATTGAAAGAAACGAAAAAACAGCACTAAAATTATCGCGTTGAATGATGTTTGGTAAATGGTAACTCAACTTAAAAATTGAAGAAATTATAGTGAACACACACTAGCACTGCATGTTTATATGTGAAATTGTAACTGACCAAATCTAATTCATTAGCACTCCCAACATCCGCACTAAATAAAATACATCATATCCGGAACCCCACTTGCATTACTCCTCCTCAGTTCCGCGTAAAGCCCTCTGAACACCCCTATTAAGTTGTACAAGCAATCCAACACAACTTGGGAAAACGAAACAAGATAAATCAGATTCAGAGCGCGGCCTGAATATGATCACGTGTAGCCTTGCTTGTATTTGCGGAACAAGTCCTCGGTCTTGGCATTCCTAAAGGCGCAACACCCGATCAGATACACCCAGATCAAACCGACGAGGGTGATCAGCAGAATGATGTCAGCCCTTCTCCACTCCTTCTTGAGATTTGCCAGTAATCCCGCCTTGCATGAATCGCAGGCATAGCAAAGCTGCGTTTGCTCGTTGTTCCATTGGAGGCAGTCCATGTCGGCGGCATTGTCAATGGGGCTGATCCAATACGTTGGGTTCACAAATGTGTATCCACATTGTGTGGGCGGCTTGCAGCAACCTGACTGCCAAAGTTAAAACAGAGATTCAGATACTATTTGGGTTGAATGCAAATTATTAGTTCAAATTATTCAAAGTTCAAATCATTCAAAGTTCAAATTATTAGTCATGGAAAGACCAAAGTTTAAAGTGCAAATCAGAAGAAATGAAGATAAAATGTTTGGGTTGAATGAATCGGGTTCTAAGCAATATAACTAATACACGTTGCATAATAAATTTTTAACGCTGCAACTAATTTTTTTTTACCTTTTATTATTTCAATTAAACTCCGTCTTTCCATAAACTTATAGAAAGACGGTTTTCCCAAGACTTTGCCATAAAATATTACATAAGAAAAGTAAAATTATTTCATTAACCAACACTATTGAATTTCTTAAAATAAAATTTTAACCAATTCATACTCCATTACAAAAAAAAAAAAGGAGTCTAGTAGTGACGCATTTTTTGCGACAAGTAAGGAAGTGTCACAATATATGCACCACCTTTATTACATTAATTCATGTCACAAAATTTAATGACACTTCTAACTTGACCAGCATCTTAAAGTATAACGATACTTTAATGCATCATAATATTTTAGTAACATGATGAGTAGAGGCACTTCACAAGGTGTCACTAATAATTTTAACGACGCCTTTAAATTTCATGAAAGCTCCAAAAAGCATCACAACTAGAAGGGTTTTTTTTTAGTGCTCCTAGATTACTATTGATTTATGATATAAAAGGTACAATATGTGTTAGATATTGAACGACGATGGGAGTTTTCAGATCCATTTTCGAGTGCCTCGAAAAGAAAATGTTTTTTTCTTTTGGAAAAAATGTGTTAAGGATTGATTTTTGGGCATCTCACGTTACCTTTTCAGGTACTTCAAGAATATTTCAGATAGCATGTGTGGGATACAATAAAAAGCGAAATAATAACTGTTTAGTTACTTTAGTTCCATGAGAAAATTTAATATAAGTTAGTATTATATATACTATTAGTAAATAAAACTATATATACATTATTCAGAGTCCGTCTCTTGAAACACGGTCTTTCCATAAGTCGTGGAAAGACCAATGTTTAAATTGCAAATTAGAATAAATGAAGATAAAATTTTTGGGTTATATGAATCGGGTTATAAACTTTATAACTACTACACATTGCATAATAAATTCTTAATATTGCAACTAAAACTCTTTACCTTTTGTTATTCTAATTAAGCATCGTCTTTTCATAAGTTTATAGAAAGATAACTAAAATTTTGATGTGTTTTAGTTCTAGTCGGATACCATACTTACGGATATCATATACTTACGGTATCCCCGTACGAGTTGGAAACAATTTGGGAAATGAATGCGACAAAATTCGTCATCAAATCTGAAAGAGAAATGCAAAAACATACTACAACAATCGTCATGCACCGAACCTTTCTTTTTACCGAAAAAAATGCAACAATTATCAAAAAAATTATACATAATCATAGGCAAAGGGAAATTAGGATTTTACCTGCAAAGGGTTGAGATGAGCATTGAAGAAATCCTGAGGCATTTTATAACTCTGGTTCAACTCAGCGCACGTGCTAGAAGAGCTAAGGCAGTTTCGAATCCTATCCCATTTGTAAGAGTTTCTCACCCTTCTTTGTAGCCAACCCGAGTAGTCATCCAAATGGTACTCCAAATAAGCTCGGCTCGTTGCAACCCGACCCGACCCCCTAATAGTAACCATGTAAATGAAAACCACCAAACACGCCAACAAAATTATAAGAACGAGCATTGCCACGAGGTAGAAAATAAGTAGCCATGGAACCCTCCAAAACCCGCCAATGAAACCGGCTAGACCAACAACTAGAATGAGAACCCCGATAATGATGACCGGCCATTGAAGAAGCTTCACGCACGAGTTGTCTGGCTCCGTCGCGAGCCATATCCCGGCCCCTATGACGGGGATCGAGAGGAGCATCGCGACGAAGTTTATAGCGCCGATCACATTGTTACTTAGTGCCATTTCTTTTTGTTTAGGTTTTTTTTTTTTTTGGCTCTTTCCTGTTTTTCCCTTTGAAGTTGGGGGATGAAATGAGAGTGAATATTGAGGGAGAGGGGTTTGGATTTGTTGGCCCAAATGTTCAATCACTTTAGCTTGGCTTTTTAAAAGGGAACGGTTGTAAAGAAAACAAAAGTGAAAGGGAAGAAGAAATTCGTTGTTTTGGAGTAGAAACTTTGTGCTGCGTGATCATGCTGTATGTAGTACTACAACGATGACTTTTTGGGCTTCAAGACTCGAGAGATGCCTCGATATCTATGCAATATTGATATTCTTTCGTCCTAAACTTATTTAAATGGAATATTTTTTATGATATTTAATAAATATATTTGACCGTTAATAAGTTTAAGTATATATAATGAGTGGGTATCCTAACAGACGACATATCCATAAATTTATGAATAAACAACTTATTTTTTATCTTACGCACTTCATTTATTAAAATACATATAAAATTTTTAATTTTTAATTTTTTTTATATCAAGTATTTTTTATATTTTCACCTTCAAATACATATATTGTTACTTGTTTTAACTTATAAAATAGAGTCAATCTCTTAAAATACGGTTTTTCCATAAGTTATGGAAAGACCAAGGTTCAAACTGCAAATTAGAAAAAATCAAGATTAAAATTTTGGGTTGCATTAACCTGGTTATACTTACAAATACTACATGTTGCATAATAAAATTTTATCTTTTTATAATTATAATTCAACCCCGTGTTTTCATAGGCATATCGAAAGACGGTATTTCCCAAGATCTGCCTATAAAATACAATATTTAAATTTTATAAAAAAAACCTACAACATTCAATGTAAATGATTCTGTGGATTGTCCATAATCTTATGGAAAGACCGTCTTTCCTGAGACTTTCTCATGCATAATAACACTGAGTAAAAAATTGATATTTAGAAACTATTTATTATGACGAATCCGACAAAATCAATACGATAATACTGCTGCTTATATATCTATTCAAATTTCATAGAAATATAAAAAGAAAAGTGCTTACATAACCATATATAATTTATATAAGTGTCAATATGTCCTTTTGATAAGGCAAACTCTTGGAAAAGACCGTATTTCCATAGGCTTATGAAAAGACGAGGTTTAATCAGAATAATAGAAATGTAAAAGCTTTTAGTTGCAATATGCAACGTGCAGTAGTTATAAGTTTATAACCCAATAGATGCAACCTGAAAATTTTACCTTGATTTCTTCTAATTTGCAGCTTAAACATTGGTCATTCCATAATTTATGGAAATATTGTCTTTCAAGATCGAAAGTATCAATATAACCCTAAATGATAAGTGAAAGTGCAAAAAGACCCTTTTTAACAACTTTTAGCTGAAATTTCATGAAAGGACATTTTTGCCCTTATGAAAAATTAAAAAACAAAAATAAAAATTAAACGACGTTATTACCTTAGCACCATTAATACCCCAATTATTGCCACCGCAAGCTACAACCAAACCACTGACATCGTCGTTCCACTGGCCACCATCGCCAATGCGAGACCACCGTCTCGTTGCCGTTCCATTGGCCACTATCGCCGCCATAACATGTAGCGTTATATCAACGCATTATGAATATTAATAAGGTTTAATCAGCACATTCCTAAAATCTATAATATTATATCAGCACATTCATAAAAAAATGTAGGGTTATATCAGTACATATGGATAAACCCGTGGTCAACCCACAAACCCAACCTGAACGATTCATATTTTTCAATTACCCATTTGACTCTTACCCATTTTATCATTATTTACTGGGTTTAAAGATAGACAATCCGCTTGACCCGTGGGTTACGGATTTATTTTGCGATCCTCATGATGTTTTCGGCATTCTCAATATTGACTTTCCTTCACTAGTGGGGTTGCGACAGAACTTTCGCGTCGCCGGGGAGGGAGACACTGCTCGAAAATGGGTTCGCCAGAGGAAACATAATATGTGGCATCAGTAATCCATGGCGACCAGAACGAACAGAGATGGAGAGGGAACGAGCTGGACAGAGAGAGTGCGAGTTGGGACCACTAAAAATCGACGACACGCGGCAGATCTGGAGGTGGAGTGGCGGAGTCGGGAGTCGGAGCGGGGACGTTCTCGACATGGAAGTTTTCGCCGGCAGTTCTCCACTGTTGTTTTCCACGGTGGTGGAGCTGGTTCTCGTCTGCAGATGGAGCAGATTCTTACCTGGGGATCTCGCCGGAGGTTCTCGATGCCGGTCCTCAGTGAGGGATATCACCATCGCTTCTCATCCAAGCCACAAAAAAAAGCTATTACGGCTAGCCCTGAGCCGTCCCGACCACCCGACACCACAGGTCCGATCAGGGAGTAAGTCACGGTAACTAGCCATCAAGCTGTACTCATCGCCCACGAGGAGCCCACCCACCACGTGGCCCTTGAAGACCACGCTTTGAATAAGATCATCCCACACCAGTGGCGGATCTAGTGATACGCGAGGTAGGGCTCCAGCCCTACCTCGGTCGCCGGCCGGAGCCAGGAGCAGGCGGGAGCGCGTCTCCGGCGCGGCTGAGCGCGTCTCCGGCGCGGCTGAGCGCGTCTCCGGCGCGGCTGAGCGCGTCTCCTGCTCGCCGGAGAAGAAGGCTGCGCTGCGGCCTTCTTTTTTTTGAAGTCATACGCACTAAAACGACGTCGTTTCGTTTGGCTTTATTTTTTTAAAACCTAAGTAGTAAAACGACGTCGTTTCGTGTTAGTGAAACGACGTCGTTTTACTAAGTAATATGAAAAAAAAAGAAATCGGAAATGGATTGGGCCAAAAACTGAGCGGCCCAATCCAATAACCAATTCATCCATCCTATAAATGATGGAGCCTGGAGGCGGGAAGAAGCAAGGCAGCACACCACGCCACCAGCACTCCTCCTTCCTCTGCCTCACTCCGTCAGCCCCGTCGCCGCCGCCGGCCCGCCGCGCCACCGCCGTCCACCACCGCCGTCCCGCCGCCTCTCCAAACCTGAAACCACGGTAAGTCTTCTCTAGTTCTCTTCTCTTTATGCTAAATTGCTAATATTTATTAATTTTAGGGTTTATAATTTATTGTCTTTTTAATTTATTTCTTCAAAACTTAAATATATGTATAATGTGAACATGATTTTTAGATTGGATGTTGAATTGAATTTATATGGTTGTATTATATATGATTGTTGAAGTTTAGTTGAATTGCATAAATTGATTTAGTTGAATTGCATATTTAGTTGAAATTTAGTTGGAATTTAGTTGAAATTATAATTGTTTGATTTATTTTGTATAATTGTATGTGACAATGAAATTGTCAATTTGTCATAATTGGTTTATGGAATTATCAATTAGGGATATTTGTTAAATTGAATTTAGATGAATATGATTTTATGAACTTTTTATTATCTCAATTTGTTATTGTTTCGTAACTCTTTTAGATTTTTTAAAAATAAATCAATTTGTTATTGTTATCTCAATTTTTTTGTTATTGTTACTGTTTCCCAGGGGCGAAACCAGAAAAATTTTCTCAGAGGCGAAAATTTTTCAGCCTCCCCTGAAAAAAATTTCTGGTTCCGCCCCTGTCCCACACCGCAGCTTGCGAGCCTCGAACCCGGGGTCCCCTGAAGTATATGCGTCCCAACCAACTGGGTACACCGTGGGTGTATCCAAGCCACAAGTTTTGTGATTCTCGTACTTGTATGGAGACCCACACTAAAAAAAGCATTATGACCCAAAATATTTATAAATATTTTTTCTAATTTATCGTTAAAACTTTGATATTTCTAAAATTTTATGAAAACATCATTCATCATCTAACGAGTTATGGAAGTTATTCCTGCTATTCATTATCTAACGAGTTATGGAAGTTATTCCAGTGATTTATCTTACTTATATATAACTCCGAAGATATCATGCTTATTAGTATCCCGAGATACGGTAATAATTTGCATTCGCAGTTATTCAAATTTGAAAATATAAATTTAATGTTTGTGCGTATTTTTAGGATTTAATCTTTTCAACGTATATCATTTTTTATGATTAAGAGCCCGTATTTTGAAAGATGATATTTTCATAGGTAATGGAAAAATCAAGTTTTAAACTGTAAATTAGAAGAAATAAAAATAAAATCTTTGAATTGCATTAATGGAGTCATAAACTTTAGGCAAAGTCTTGAGAAAAACCGTCTTTATTATTATTAATTATAATAATAAAAGGTAAAATGTCTTAATTGTAATATTAAATATTTATTATGCAACGTATAGTAGCTATAAAGTTGATAACATGATTCATGCAACCCAAAATTTTTATCTTTCTTACTTCTATTTTGCATTTTAAACCTTGGTCTTTCCCTGACTTATGGAAAGACCATCTTTAAATAGACGGACTCTAAACTTTATAGCTACTGCACGTTGCATAATAATTTTTAAGTATTGCAACTAAAACCTTTTACCTTTTTATTATTATATTTAAACTCCGTCTTTCCATAAACCTGTGAAAAACGATCTTCCCCAAGATTTTGCCATTTGATAACTACTTATTGAGAAAATCTCAGGAAAAACGGCATTTTCCTTATTTTATGGACAATCTACAATGGTTTTTACCTTTAATGTTATAATTTTTAATAAAATTTAAATATTTTATTTTTAAAGTTAAAATAAATAATAATATCTATTTATACATGAAAATATAAAAGGGATAAGTGCCAATATAACCCTTTCTACTTGAGTAAGTGACAATATAACCCTATAATAATTTTTAGTGCAAATATAACCCTAACTAGTTAATGAAAGTGCCAATATAACCCTGAGACCCCATTTCTGGCATTGACCTCAATTTTCCGGCGTTGACTCTATGTAAATTGACCAAAATACCCTGGGCTAACTCTGAAATTAGGTGGACAATTTTATCCTTATAGTTCATCGGACCACCGCGGGACCGCCACTGGAACAGGTAGGGTTCTATTAGCACATTATGAAATCTTATTGGGTTATATCAGCACATTCCTAATGTTTGTAGGGTTATATCAGCACATTTCTAATGTTTGTATGGTTATATCAACACATTCTTAAAACTTATAGGGTTATATCAACACATATTATAAATATTAAGTGTGTGCTACTCGGGTGGCCTTAACGGGCGACCACATCATCATATACACCATTATAACATCATAACAATATCTTATACACCTAAAATTTGACATCATGACACCATCATAAATATTAAACACCATTATTACATATCATAGCCTCATTTCAAACTTATTAACATTAAAAACACTAGGTCGAAAAATATAGCAAAATAACAATCACACATAACACCAAAGGTCATTCAATCATCAATCCGGACTAAACACAACAAAATAAACAAAATATCATTAAAACCCTTATACTCTATAGTATGTGCTGATATGACCCTACATTTTTTTACTAATGTGCTGATATAACCCTATAAATTTTAGGATTGTGCTGATTTAACCATACCAGTTTTCATAATGTGCTGATATAACCCTATCTAATCCGACAACGGTCTAAGGGTAATAACTTCATTTCCTATTTTTTGTATTTTAATTTTTTCAAAAGGGCAAACATGTAATTTTACAAAAATCCGGCTAAAAGTTGCTGGAGAGGGTTATATTGGAACTTTCACTAACTAGATAGGGTTATATTGGCACTTTCAAATATTGAAAGGTTATATTGGCATTTATGTCAACTACGTAGGGTTATAAAAGCACTTTTTCAATATAAAAATACATAATATAATTTCTTTTCTAAATTTCTAAATTTCGTAATCCTTCTGTCCCAGCCTAAGCTGCAAAGGGAGAAAGTGTGTCCCAAAATTTTAACCCCTATAAAATGACTCTAATACCCTTCTTTCTTCTTCCACCAACACCACCCAGTAAACCAACAACATTCCACCACCTCTAACCACAAACTCAATTGAAATAGTAATTTACATATTGATATGAATCTCCTTGCGAAAACTCACGATTTGCGGAATTGATAACTTTGATCTAGTGAAGGGATCTGCAAACCCGCACTATCTCGCACGAAATTCAGGAGTCTAGCCCTCGGGGTACACCTAACTTCGACTTGCTCTCTAACTAGCCCTCAGGATTAGATTACAAGGTTTATTGATACTTAACTAGCCCTCGGGGTTAAGCAACAATGGATTAGCTCGCAAGCAAAGAGTATGAACTCAAAAGGTTGTATATTTGATTGATGAAAGGTTGTTATTTTCGTCCATAAGGCCTCCCTTTTTATAGGGTTACAATCTTGCCTCAAATCCTAATCACAAATGGAAACTGAATCGACTTATGGCAGCTTTAAGAAGCTAAAACCATATTTAACTAAAATACCTAAAATAAATGGTAATCTAAGGTAATCAGGTTGAATTCTTCAAGAAGTAACCTTGAAGAATATTACCTTATCTAATCTTACCGAATATAATTCTAATCAGAATAAAACTGAATATACTAAACCTTAATGGACTGTATTTTTGAAATTCAGCTCTTCAAAGCCCACATGGCCGAGCTATCAGTCCAATAAACCCAAAATGACATTATTTTACAGTGATCACACTACCTCATTAAAAACCCAGTGGGAAAAAAGAGTATAGTGTTCTTCATGATGTCTTCAGTTTGTCGACAATCTTGAATAATGAATCCAAGATGTCGATGGTGACTCCTTCTTCAATTCTTCATCATAAAGGCGATCAATCAAAGCATTTAAAGCAGCATCTCTAAGCTTAGTCCTTGACCTAGTCATAGGTCCTGCCATGTCACTTAGATGATCTCGAACATATCCTTTAAATGTTTGATCAAGTCGTGGAATGTCTTCATTTATGGTGGTAGTCGTCTTGGCATCTCCATCATTCCCTCCGTGGTCGAAAGGTTTCGCCCTCGAAACTGAATCATCTTCAAATGTAAATGGAGATAAATCAGCAACATTGAAGGTCGCACTAACACCATAATGATCTGGTAACTCAATTTTGTAAGCATTGTCGTTCACACGATCCAACACTCTAAAAGGACCATCTCCACGTGAACTCAACTTAGATTTCCGAGCATTTGGAAACCTCTCTTTCCGCAGATGAACCCAAACATAATCTCCCACGTTGAACCTCAACAACTTGCGGATTTGATTAGCTTTATCAGCATTTTGTACATCAAAGCATTTGATATTCGTATCATTCCCTCCCGGATCGAAAAGTTTCATCCTCGAAACGGGAAGCATGTAACCTAGAAAGACATCCTTGAATTCCTGTAACAACTTAACAAACCGTGAAAACATATCTACAGGAATATCTTCTTTAGAATAGTAACTTTCTTTAAAGGACATTATAAGAACAAAAGAATCATTAGTCAAAGATCGATTCACATCTCTTATTGAAGCATAAAACGATTTATCAGATTTAGTAGATAGTTCATGCCTCATCATATAAATAGAAAGTAAATGACAAATATGTGAAGACAAGAATTTATGCGACTTTTCATAATCATTCTGCAACTTACCTGTCTTACCTACCTTAGGATCGACCTGGAACTTGTCTTTGGCGACATTTATTGTCTTTTTGGTGTAATTGAAACTATTTTGGTCGAAACTACTTGCTCCTTTTGGGGGAGTAATTTCGGAAACATCTATGGAATGCGCCTCAAAAACATCTTGTGTTTCAGGACTTTTCTCACCTCTGTCAAAAATGATGATTTCATCATCTATTTGTTCTTCTTCGGTGTCATACTGTGCAAGTATATCATCATCTTCCTCCTCCTCCATTGCTGTTATAATTCGTTCATGGGGACAGTTATTGTGAACATGTCCTCGTTCATTACAATGAAAACATGTAGGAGTGTTAGAAGAAACTGTGTATGACAAAGTAGAAATTAATTTCCCTGTATCATGGCTAAGAGACTGATTGGTTGCGATCATTCTTTGATCAGTTAGTTCCAATGGTGGATTTGAGTAGGTTTTGGTTGAATTAAGGTTCCCTCGGCCACCCAAGTTCAAATTGCTACAATCCCTGGTCGAATTTGGGCTTCTGAAATCAGAGAATTGCCTTTGACTGTCATAGCCAAAATTAGAGCGTCCATTGGGCCTTAATGTTGACTCAACCAACCTGGCATTGAACAATAAATCTTGCATGGAAACATAATACTGGAGCTTAACCGGAACTTGAATATTTTCTCTTAGACCTTCAATAAACCAATTCTTCATAAAAGCATCATTTTCTCTCATGCCGACTCTTCTCATAGCTAATTCAAGATCTTGCCAGTATTCATCTACACTGCGATTTCCTTGCTTCATATTGCTGAGATACGAATGTTGCTCCATCAAATATGTTCGTGGAACATGATGTAATCGAAGCTTGGTTTTCAATCTCTCCCAGGTGGAGATAGGTTTTTTACCAGCAAGCTGTCTTGATTCTTTCAAATCCTCCCACCATTCTGTGGCATAATGGGTGAAAGAATACTGTGCGATCTTGATCTTCTCTTTCTCACGGTAGTTGTAAAGATCAAATAGGTTCTCGATCTGCCTCTCCCAATCCAAGTATTTCACGGGATTGTGTCGACCATCAAATCTAGGAATATCATACTTCAAACCTTTGATGTCATAAGTAGATTCAACTTGTCTTGAAGAACGAGGTGTCGTTGGATTTGATAACTCATCTACCTTCCATGACAATCTTTGAACCTCGCTGATTATGGCATTTATGACATTCATGGAATTCGTTTTAGGTTTATTGTTGGGATTGCCAACAAATGGCGGGACGAATGGATCGTCCGCCATCCCTGCTAAGAAGAAACAAACCGTCAGGAATAAATGTCCCCCCTTCCCCTTTTTAAGTAAGGTCACTCACCAAGTGTATAACACTCACAACTCACAAGGCGAAGGCTAATGCGAGGGAAACTGATCAATTCGCCGCAATTCAAAGCAAACTATGGAGATGAGTACTGCAGAATTTATTTCGAAATTTAAAAATATATAAACTCAAAATTTGGCTCTACGATCTAGAATTCCAAATTCTACAAAGAATAAGGAACAAAACACAATTTGAATGGCACGAATCGGAGCTGTATTGAATGAATTATGACCAAAACAAGATTGCGTTATATAGGCTACAAATAGGTTCCGAAAATTCAAGAACAAATTGGAATAGGAACTTAAATCCAAATCCCTTGTGGAAAAGGATGTTAATGACTTACTTGTCCCCCAAGTTAAAAATTCAGATCAAAACCCCTCTCACAATTGGCTTTTATTTCCTTTTTCTCTTCCGGATTTTGACTTTTCTTTTCCTTTTTCAAACCGGATTCCTTTTTCTTTCCTTTTTTTTCCAGCCACAATTCATTTTTTTTCCTTTTTTTTGTACTATAAAACTCACAAACAGAATTTTATTCCACAAGAAAAATTTCGGTCACAATTACCAAAAATTTTGGAAATTGCAAATCTGCCCCCAAACTTTTAAAAATTGCAAATCTGCCCCAAATTTCAGATTTCAAATCCTAAATTCCGATTTTGAAACCTAAAATCTGCTACCTTTTGTTTTTGATTTTCGAAAATTTTTGGAACAAGAATCGCCTATATAAAACTTAGAATAAGAAAACTGCGACAACTTCCTCTTGATTCAAATGAACTTCGAGGTATTCAAGATCGTAAGGATCAAGAATATGACACTATATATATGGAAAACGACACAAGACTCTCTTTTTTTTTGAATAAGGTGTAATCAAGAATCAAAGAATAATTCTAGATCACGGAATCAAAGAATGATAAAGAAAACAAATAGGGTTATGAGCATGCAATAATTTTCAGAAGAGTTGATGAAAATATCACAAGCACATAAACTGTTTAAGCTACTTAAAACTATGAAACTGACCGGGAGGTGAAGGCGGATAATACTTGTTAACGCTCAGACCCTTCAACGTCCTCCTGACTCGATTGATGAAGGTGAAGACGGATAGTAATACCGAAGTATTCTAACTCTCAGACCCTTCAACGTCCTTCGACTCTAGATTCAATCTTCCTGGTAAGAAAGATCAAACAAACACAATTAAAACACGACACGAAAGAGTATATATATATTAAAAAAATTTGAAAATAAATTAATGCAAACTCGAAACCCCTTTTTTTCTTTTTCTTTTTTTTCTGGCCTCAGTCGATCCTTCGCTAAGCTCTGATACCAACTGATATGAATCTTCTTGCGAAGACTCACGATTTGCGGAATTGATAACTTTGATCTAGTGAAGGGATCTGCAAACCCGCACTATCTCGCACGAAATTCAGGAGTCTAGCCCTCGGGGTACACCTAACTTCGACTTGCTCTCTAACTAGCCCTCAGGATTAGATTACAAGGTTTATTGATACTTAACTAGCCCTCGGGGTTAAGCAACAATGGATTAGCTCGCAAGCAAAGAGTATGAACTCAAAAGGTTGTATATTTGATTGATGAAAGGTTGTTATTTTCGTCCATAAGGCCTCCCTTTTTATAGGGTTACAATCTTGCCTCAAATCCTAATCACAAATGGAAACTGAATCGACTTATGGCAGCTTTAAGAAGCTAAAACCATATTTAACTAAAATACCTAAAATAAATGGTAATCTAAGGTAATCAGGTTGAATTCTTCAAGAAGTAACCTTGAAGAATATTACCTTATCTAATCTTACCGAATATAATTCTAATCAGAATAAAACTGAATATACTAAACCTTAATGGACTGTATTTTTGAAATTCAGCTCTTCAAAGCCCACATGGCCGAGCTATCAGTCCAATAAACCCAAAATGACATTATTTTACAGTGATCACACTACCTCATTAAAAACCCAGTGGGAAAAAAGAGTATAGTGTTCTTCATGATGTCTTCAGTTTGTCGACAATCTTGAATAATGAATCCAAGATGTCGATGGTGACTCCTTCTTCAATTCTTCATCATAAAGGCGATCAATCAAAGCATTTAAAGCAGCATCTCTAAGCTTAGTCCTTGACCTAGTCATAGGTCCTGCCATGTCACTTAGATGATCTCGAACATATCCTTTAAATGTTTGATCAAGTCGTGGAATGTCTTCATTTATGGTGGTAGTCGTCTTGGCATCTCCATCATTCTCTCCGTGGTCGAAAGGTTTCGCCCTCGAAACTGAATCATCTTCAAATGTAAATGGAGATAAATCAGCAACATTGAAGGTCGCACTAACACCATAATGATCTAGTAACTCAATCTTGTAAGCATTGTCGTTCACACGATCCAACACTCTAAAAGGACCATCTCCACATGAACTCAACTTAGATTTCCGAGCATTTGGAAACCTCTCTTTCCGCAGATGAACCCAAACATAATCTCCCACGTTGAACCTCATCAACTTGCGGATTTGATTAGCTTTATCAGCATTTTGTACATCAAAGCATTTGATATTCGTATCACATATGATCAAAACCCACAAAAAAATCAATCACAAAGTATATCTCCTCCATTCTCCAATTATAGGCCCGGAACTTGATTTAAACGTTACCCAATAAAACTTATAGTGTCTTCCCCCCCCCCCCTCCCGTAATCGTCGCGTCTTCCCCGTCTTCTATCTGTTCGCATCCTAGACAGCATCACACTCTCGCTTCCTCGCAATCGTCGTCTAGTTGATGTGGGGTTCGCAGTCATGGCCTGGTTGCTGCCTCTTTGTTGTAGCAGCAGTCGCTTCATCGTCGTCCTTGTCGTCGTCACCGTCCTCGCCTTCGTGCCATCCTGGTTGTCATCGCCGTCCTCACCTCTGCACTTCCGGGTACCCGCATATGTGAGTAGTTAGAAATGAAACACGTGGCCTGGACAAAAAAAATAGGGTACCTGCAATACAGGTACCTAGATTGTTCGGTCCGAATAATAGGGTAACCGTTAACCCATTTAAAATTGAAAATTTTTGAGATTATTATTATTTCATTATGTTACATAAATTTATATTAGTTTAAAAATAGCTTTGCAATGATTCAATGTTGTTTAACAATCGAATTCTCGTGACATTTTTTGTATAAATAATTATCACCTTTTATCTTTGAAAAATTCAGCATGTAGTGATCAAAACCATTGTGTTAAATCTATTAGTTTATTGGAGAGGTTATGAAAGTTTGATAGGTTTGTGATGGAAAACCAAATTTTAAAAAGTTAATTGGACCTACTGCTAGAATAGGGTTGTGGGCATGGGCACAATTGAAAATTTTAGGTTGAAAGGGAGGACCTGAACTCAGAACTGACAATTGAGAATTCAGGGTTGAAATGTGATGTGTGTTGTATTGTGTTCATATTTTGTGGATTATTGCAATTTTATTGAGATATAATTTACATTGTTAGGTATTTTTGGTGCAGAAATTCATGGATTGTGAAGATATGAGAGGGAGGTATACATTGTACTCATTTTCCCTTAACCAACATTTTTTTCCACTGGGTTTTCCAGGTTGAGGTTTTAAATGGGGCGATGTGCTCCAATGGAAAATGTTCTTATTTTATAAACATATTCCATAGATGAAGTAAAGAAGACAAAAGTAGAATTACTGAAGTTATGAGGTGAAAAGTGAATTATTGAAGAGTTTTGGATTTGAAGAATTAAATATATTCACTTCTCATATTGATAAGGATTTTATGGCAAAGTCTTGGGAAAGACAGCATTTCCATATGCTTATGGAAAGACGAGATTTAATTAAAATAATAAAAGGTAAAAGGTTTTAGTTGCAATATTAAAAATTTATTATGCAAAGTGTAGTAATTATAAAGTTTATAACACGATTCATGCAACCCAAAAATTTTATGTTCATATCTTCTAATTTGCACTTTAAACCTTGGTCTTTCCATGACTTATGAAAAGACCGTCTTTCAAGAAACTAGCTCGGATTTTATTATCTCTTTCTGACTGAAATTTATTAGTTTTAGTAAGTGACAGGTGGCCTGTCCATAAACCTTTGGACAACCTGCTTATTTACTACCTTATAAACTGCATTTATGAATTACATGCAAAATTTAGAATTTTTGAAAATATTTTTTTGTATCATATATTTTTATATTTTCACCTTCAAATATAGATTATTACTTGGGCAAAGTCTTGGGAAAGATGGTATTTCCATAGACTTATGGAAAGATGGGTTTAATTAGAATAATAAAAGGTAAAAGATCTAAGTTGCAATATTAAAAATTTATCATGCAACGTGTAGTAGTAATAAAGTTTATAACCCGATTCATGCAACCCAAAAGTTTTATCTTCATTTTTTCTAAGTTACACTTTAAACCTTGGTCTTTCCCAGACTTATGAAAATACCGTCTTTCAAGAAACATACTCTATTACTTGTTTTAACTTATAAAAAAAAATTTTAATTTTATAAAAAAAAATTACAACATTTAATGTAAAAGCATATGTGGACTGTGTATTAAGCTTATGGAAAGTACGCGTTTCATGAGACTTTCTCTTTTAGTAATTAGTTATTTAGTTAATTAGAATTAGAATAAATTTTGATATATTTTATTGTCTTTTCTAGAGGTATCCGAATTAGATTTGGACTTAGATTTTATATTTTGAGCAGCCACACACAGGTATATATGTAGAAAATAAGGGTAATAATCTGTGTTTGTATTCATGAATTCAGGATACATTATATAGTAGTACAGGATACCTATACAAGCTAGGAAAAGTTAATAGAATACAATTACATCTACAATTATGGTAAGAATACAATTCTAATTCTAATTCCTTAACACTTCTCCTCAAGTTGGAGCATGGGGATCGGAAATGCCCAACTTGCCTAGTAAAGAATGGAACTGGTTATGTCCGAGAGCTTTAGTGAACAAATCCGCAGGTTGATCTGTAGTACAGATATGTTGAGTAATTAGTGCACCAGGTTGAACAAGATCCTGGACCAAGTGACAATCAACTTCAATGTGCTTGGTGCGTTCATGAAAAACTGGATTGGCCGCTATATGAAGAGTGAATTGACTGTCACAAAACAATCGCATAGGAGAGGAGTGTGAAACCCCCAAGTCCTTCAGTAAAGACTTAAGCCATAACAACTCACAGCAGGTAACTGCCATAGCACAATACTCCGCTTCAGCAGAAGACCGAGAAACAGTAGGTTGCTTTTTGGTTTTCCAGGAAATCAGAGAATCACCAACCATAACAAAGTAACCAGATAGAGAATACCTAGTAATCGGGCAGGCAGCCCAATTCGAATTACAATAAGCATTCAATAGTAAAGTACTACATGAAGAGAGAAATAAACCTTGACCAGGATGACTCTTCAGGCAGGGAAACACACGAACCGCAGCTTGCCAGTGAGGAACACAAGGAGACTTCATGAATTGCGTAAAAGTATGAACTGAATAACTAAGTTCAGGATGAGTGATAGTCAAGTATATCAGATGCCCAACCAAGCATCGATACTGCTCCGAATCATGGTAGGCTGGACCTTCAACACGTGCCAAATCATGTTGTTGCTCCATCGGAAAATCAATTGGTTTAGAAGCAGATAAGCCTGTATCAGATAAGAAGTCCAAAGCATATTTCCTTTGCGAGAGAAACATCCCCTCCGGTCTTCTAGCAATCTTTATTCCCAAAAAATACTTAAGCAAACCAAGGTCCTTCGTGTGAAAACAAGAACCCGAGTATTTCTTAAACTCATAGATGAGCGAAGAAGAACTAACAGCAATAACCAAATCATCCACATAAACCAGAACATGTAAAGAAACTGATCCACGGGAATAAACAAATAAAGAGTAATCGGCCTTACTCTGAACAAAACCAAATTCCCGTAAAGCCTGAGATAGTTTAGCAAACCAATTTCTAGGAGCCTGACAAAGACCATAAAGAGATTTCTGAAGGCGAAAAACCTAACCAGGAGGAACAGCGTAGCCAGACTGAGGATGCATGAACACTTCTTCATGCAAATCACCATGCAGGATGGCATTATGAACATCCATCTGATGCAGTTCCCAACCACGGATAACTGCAACAGACATAAACAATCGAACATAACTCATTTTTGCAACCGGAGCAAAAGTCTCAGTGTAATCAATTCCTTCAACCTGGCGATTACCAAGAACCACGAGACGTGCATTATGATGTTCAATAGTACCATCTGAACGAAACTTTGTCCGGTATACCCATTTGCACCCAATTGCCTTCTTATGCGCAGGTAAAGGAGACAAAGTCCATGTCTGATTTTGCTCCAGCGCAGTAATTTCTTCAACCATAGCATCCCGCCAATGAGAATGACGGGAAGCCTCAGAATATGTAGTGGGATCTACACTAGATGTTACAGCACCCAAAAATCTAGAATGCATACTAGAAAAAATTTCACAATTTACATAATCAGTAAGAGGATAGAGAACACCTGAGGAAAGTGACGATGCAAGAGGGAACGTAGTCAAAATGGGAGTGGGTCTTCAGTAGTAAGAGCACAAGCATGATCATCACAGTCGTAGTCTCCCAAGTACGATGGAGGACGACGATATCGAACACTTTGTCTTGTAGGTGGTAACTCAGTAGCAGAACTATCTGGTACCAGAGAAGCTGGTAAAGTAGGGACCGAGGATGTAGCATCGGCGGCAACTGGCAAAGAAGAACCGGCAGCAGACGGTAAAGGTAGGCTGGCATGGAGGTACCAGCATCGGACGGTGGATGACTTGTCGGCGTTGACCGGTGGTGACTGGCCGGCGACTGCCAGCATTGACTGGCCGGCATTGACTAGCGGTGATTGGCCAGCAGTGACCGGCGAGACAGCAGACGGCAGCAGCCGGCGGAAGGCCAACGGCGGTGGATCGGCAGCGGAAGTCGAAACTAAAACTCTGTGCAGATCGGCGAGAAGGAGGAGGAATCCGGTGGTGGTGTGGTGGTGCTGCCAGGTTCATCGGGTAAAGGAGATGTCAGAATTACAAAGTACGGGAACTGGTCTTCAAAGAAATCAGCATCCCGACTGTTAAAGATCACTCGAGACTCTAAGTCAAAAAGGCA
This sequence comes from Rubia yunnanensis, assembly GCA_037428765.1. Lineage (NCBI taxonomy): Eukaryota > Viridiplantae > Streptophyta > Magnoliopsida > Gentianales > Rubiaceae > Rubia > Rubia yunnanensis. The sequence continues at coordinate 8,481,387 of CM075064.1, forward strand.
ATAGCCTTTCTTTCCGGTAGGGTAACCAAGGAACAAACACCGCCAACTTTGTGGTGTAAACTTGTCACAATATCTGGGAACATAAGCACCAAAACACAAGCTTCCAAAAATCCTTAAGGATGAATAATTTGGAGCTTGCCCATAAAGCAACTCAAAGGGAGTACGACCGTTGTGATGCTGAGTCGGTGTTCGGTTGATCAGGTAGGCAGCAGTAAGAACACATTCTCCCCAAAATTCAATAGGAAGACTGGCTTGGAACCATAAAGCATCCGCCACATTGAGTAAATGACGATACTTTCTTTCAACTCGACCATTCTGTTGTGGAGTATCAACCATAGATGTCTCAAAAATGATCCCAAATGCAGTAAAGTTAAAGAACAAAGGCAAAAATTCAGTGCCATTATCAGCTCAAACTCGTTGAATTGTTCTGCCCCACTGGTTCTTCACTAAGACACTAAATTCTAAAAATCTAGAAGCTACTTCAGATTTAACTACTAACAAATAAACCCAAGCAGCTCGGGAATAATCATCTACTATAATAAAAATATAAAATGCACCATTAGAAGATGGTGTTCTATAAGGTCCCCTAACATCACAATGAATTAATTGAAACAATGCAGTAGCATTTGTAGAACTTAATTGAAAACTATGTCTAGTCTGCTTTTCTCTATAACATATAGAGCATGGTACAAAATGTTTATTAATGCCATAAGAAATAAAAGACAACACCATGGAAGATGGATGACCAAAATGTTGATGTCATAAATCAGAAGAAGATATTGAAGCAAATGTAGGAAGAACTGCTGGACAGGACGGTAAACACGAGCATCTAGCAGACGAAGCCAAAACACCCCCCATTTCTGTTCACCCACTCCAATCACTCTCCTTGTACTGATTGTCTGTAAAATGCAATAGTTTTCAGTAAACAAAGCTAGACAGTTCAGGGTAGATAATAATCTAGAGCATGACAGTAAGTTGCATCGCAATGTAGGTATATATAAAACATGCAGCAGAATAAAACCACCAAAGCAAAGGGATCCATATTGCAAAGTTGATGATACCGAGCCATCAGGCAGAACAACATTCACAAAATCAATAGTAGTAGTAAAATCGGTAAGAGAACCTTTGTCACCAGTCATGTGATATGAGGCTCCCGAATTAAGTATCCATGTAAAGTAGGCTTAACAGACTCATCGCCAGTAAGAGAATTAAACTGTTTAACCAAGTGCATGGTCGAGCTCCATTGGTCATTAGAAAGAGCAGGACCAAAATCGAAACGCGCAGGGACACCGCCGGAAGAAGAAGCCGCTGCCACCAGACTAGGCAGCGATGTGGCAGCTCCGGCAAATGGCGGCGGGAGCGGGAGATCGGCAGCGCCTCCAGAACCGGTGGCGGTGACTGATTACCGGGAAGGTGGCCCCAATTTCTTGATTTTCTTGAACCAGTCTGGGACACCATGTATCTGGAAACATGTATCTTTATCATGACCCTTGCGACGACAATAGGTACAAACAAGATTCTTGCGGTTGGCTGTAGAAAGAACAACTTACGAAGAACTTGCAGGTGGTGAATGTCGGGCAGCATACGCCGTGGAGTTAGAAGAAGGCTCACGAGCTCGAATGACAGCTCTATGATTCTCCTCCTGAGCAACAAGGACATACACTTTTATGACAGATGGCATTGGATTAATGCTCATGATGTGTGATCGCAAGGTGTGAAAACCTTCATCGAGGCCAGAGATGAATTGGTAGATCAAATCTTTCTCCCTCTCTTGGAAGACTTTCACAGCAAGATTGCATTGGCATAATGCCTTGCAATCTTCACAGGTTCAAACCAGGAGAGGTCGCATGCAGTGATAATCTGCAAACAACTTCTTCAGTTTGGCAAAGTAGATGTCGATGGACTGACCGTTTTGCCTGCAACTTTGAATGGCTTCTTGCGTCTGCAAAAGCTCATACCATTGACGAGAATAAATTGTTCCTTCAGGTCATCCCACAAATCTTTAAATGTGGCAAATGAACTTGTAGAAGATCTCAATACCTGATCCAGGGTTTGCAAGATCCAGCAGACAAGAGTAGCATTAATCCCAAGCCAATCGGCAGCATCAGGATGATCATCCTGGGGTTTTGTAATTGATCCATCAATGAACCCGATCTTGTGCTTTGCAAGGAATGCGCGACAAATCGCATCGGACCATTCAATGTAATTTTCTTGACCTTTCAGCATGGTCGGTATGAGTTGTAAACCTGGACCATCGCTAGAACCAATAAAGTTAGGATCAGTCGACATACGACCAATCAGTAAAGTAGTCTGAAGGCCAGATTGCAACTGCAGCTGCTGAAGTAAAGCTGCAATCACATCATACCACTCATATCATGAAGCTTCGAAGCCTCAGGAGCATCAAAACTAGTATGTTTTTCAGAACCAGACATTTTGTAAAATCAGGAACAGATCAGGAGCAAGTACAATAACCAGCGACAGATCAGATCGGCCGGACACACCGGCGCAAACAAGCGGCGGCGCTTGAGGAGTTCAGCCGGCAGTGGCGGAACGAAGGCAAGCGGCGGTCGGCGGTCGGCGAGGAATGGGCGGCAATGGAAACTGGCGGACGACGTGTGTGGCTGTCGGTGCGTGGCGGGAAGCGACAACAGCTACAGACGGTGTGTGACGGTTGAGGCGGCGCGTGATGGTTGTCGGTGGCGGCTCGAAAATTGTAGAGCAGCGGAAAATTTTTTTGTTTAAGGTTTCAGGATTTTCGGCTCTGATACCATCTAGAAAATAAGAGTAATAATCTGTGTATGTATTCATGAATTCATGATACATTATATAGTAGTACATGATACCTATACAAGATAGGAAAAGGTAATAAAATACAATTACATCTACAATTATGATAAGAATACAATTCTAATTCTAATTCCTAAACATATATCCTTCGATTTTGCAACAAAGAAGACATGTACATATTGTAGGAATATTAGTTTAGGAAGAGAGTTTTGAGTGAGTTAGAATTATTAATATACGTCAGGTTAGTGATTTTGCTGGAGAACACTACGGAACACTGCTGCTTGATTTTTGGTTATTGGGAATCTATACTTTCTTCATCCAGCTTTGCATCGGATTGTTCTACGGTTTGGTTTTATTAGTTTCTTTATTGTTTATTACTCTCCCAATCCCATAACAAGTTGAAGAAAAAAATTTTTACGGTGTCCAAAAAACATGTTTAATCGTTAATATTTTTATAAATAAAAAGTTAATATTTAGAAACTACTTATTACGATGAATCAAACAGTATCACATATTGTAATATTATTATTTATATAACTATTTAAATACGTGGTCAAAATTTAATAGTAAAATTGCACCTTGTCTGGGAAACATAGTTGTCTTTCCTTCTAACCCAAATCAAGTCTAGGGATGGATAATTTTCAAATAGTCTACGCACATCCTCAATGATGACGCCAAAATAAGATAGATCCTCCTGTCTATTTCTCACCGCATTAATAACTAATTGTGTATCCCCTTTTATAGAGTTAACTTGTATGCCCTTCTGTAAAGTTGTTATCAGAGCGATACGAAGAGCAATAGCTTTTGCTTGCTTAACCAAATAAACAAAAGGGATGTATTGGAATTCTCCATACAGCCAGCTTCCATTTGGAGAACAAATATACTAGCACACGCATGTACTGGTAGGAGATATGGCAGCATCAAAGAAGGGTAAGTTTCCATGCTCAGATGGTGGATGAGATGTATGTTGACTTGCCGGTTCAGACGCAGTATCAACACTCTTTCTAGATATGAGCTCTGTAGCATATAGCACACACTGTTGTGGGTGAATGTCATATTGTTCTCTGTGTAACAATTTGCTCCGGTGGTACCACAGTTGGGATAACAAGATAGCTATGATTTTCATATTTGATGTATTCATTTCCATGAGAAGGTCTTGAACCCACATACTGGCATTTGGTTGTTCAAAGCGGCAAATTCTTGGGATAAGTGCCAATATAACCTTATCTACTTGAGTAAGTGTCAATATAACCCTATGATTATTTTTAGTGCAAAACTAACCCTAACTAGTTAATGAAAGTGCCAATATAACCCTCAAACCCCATTTTCGACATTGACCTCAATTTTTCGGCGTTGACTCTATGTAAATTGATCAAAATACCCTTTGGGCTAACCCTAAAATTAGATGGACAATTTTACCCTCAAAGTTTGCCGGCCCGCTGGTAGACCATCGTCGGACTGCCATCGGACCATCACCGGACCGCCGTCGGACTGCCGCCAGACCACCATCGGACCACCGCTGGACCGCCGTCGGACCACCGCCGTAACATGTAAGGTTATATAAGCACATTATGAAATCTTATTGGGTTGTATCAGCACATTCCTAATGTTTGTAGGGTTATATCAGCACATTCTTAAAACTTATAGGGTTATATCAGCATATATTATAAATATTAAGTGTGTGGTACTCGGCTGACCTTAACGGTGACCACATCATCATATACACCATTATAACATCATAACAATATCTTATACAACATAAAATTTGACATCATGACACCATCATTAATATTAAACACCATTATCACATATCATAGCCTCATTTAAAAAATTATCAACATTAAAAACCCTAGGTCGAATAACACAGCAAAATAACAATCACACACAACACAAAAGGTCATCTAATCATCAATCTGGACTAAACACAACAAAATAAATAAAATATCATTAAAACCCCTATAGTTTATAGTATGTGCTGAATGACCCTACATTTTTTACTAATGTGCTGATATAATCCTATAAATTTTAGGAATGTGCTAATTTAACCCTACCAGTTTTCATAATGTGCTGATATAACTCTACTGGTGGTCCGGCGGTAGTAGTAATAATGAGTCTAAGGGTAATAACGTCATTTCCTATTTTTTTAGTATTTTTATTTTTTTCATAAGGGCAAACATGTAATTTTATAGAATTCTGGCTAAAAGTTTGAGGGTTTATATTGGCACTTTCAATGACTAGATAGGGTTATATTGGCACTTTCGAATTTTGAAAGGTTATATTGGCACTTATGTCAACTAGGTAGGGTTATAAAAGTAATTTTTTTAAATTCTTTCATGTAAGTCAGCAGCAAACCATAATTGATGTGCATAGGGGCAATGAAAGAACTAGTGTTCCACTGAAGAGTCACCTGAAGAACAACTCAAGCAAAGAACTTCGGTATTTGCTCGCTTAATTCTCAAATTGGGTGCAGTTGGCAATTTGTTCTTGAATAATCTCTATAGGAAATGTTTTATATTTGTCTGCACTATCAGGTTCCAACTCTTCTTCCAGTGTGGAGAAGGTCATGTGCTACTTGTCGCTACATTCCCTGCTTGGGACAAGTTTGAAAAAGTAAGACCAGCGTTATATCCAGATTTAACTGTGTTTTTACCATCCACTATTGGCTACCATATCCATCTGTCAGGGTTCAAGGATAGGGTGCTCCTTGGTAATGACAATGTCAGTGCTGATTCTTCTGGATTGAAAGTGTTTCAAATCAAGTCTTCATTCCACTGCTTGCCATTTTCTATCATTAGATGAGCAACTCTCAGGTCATTCAAAAAATCCTCTGGTAGTGAGGTAGGATTCTGGTTCGCTAATATTGGTAGCCAGAGACCATTTTTAATATGTGTGCTAATCCTTGAGCCAACTCTCTTCCTAATACCCTTTGATAACATATCGCTTCCTTGTAGAATAGACCTCCATGCATATGATGGGTTCCATCCTAGTTTTGCTTCTAAAAAATATGTGGATGGGAAGTATTTAGCTTTCAGAAGCCGTGATATGGTGGAATTTGGGTTAATCAGTAGTCCCCAAGCTTGTTTCCCAACATTGCTATATTGAAGACCTTCAATTATTTAAAACCTAATCCACCATTTCCTCTTGGAAAGCACATAATCCATTTAGCCCAATTAATTTTCTTCTTTTTAGAAGAACTCCCCCGCCAGTAATGGTTATACATCTTGTAAATATCTTCTATAAGTTCGTCAGGTAGCATGAAGCATGACATAGTGTAAGTTGGGATAGCCTGTAATACTAATTTAATCAGAACCTATTTTCCCCCTCTAGACAATTATTTATGTTCCCAACTCTCAATTTTAGCCCAGCTTCTGTCCTTTAGCCCTTTAAGTTCAGCTGCTTTTGATCTTCCAAAAATAGTAGGTAGACCAAAGTACTTCTCATGAGAGACAGCCTCTGACATCTCCATCGAGCCAAATATTTGGGTTTTATCCTGATTAGACATGTTTGGATTAAACATAATAGAGGACTTGTTATAGTTTACTCTTTATCCTGAAGCTTCCTCGTATTGTTGTAGGACCCTTTTCAGAGCATTAACCTCTTGGAAAGTTGCTTCCCTTAGGATCAAGGTGTTATCAGCGGATAATAGATGAGATAGTATTGGTGATCTCCTTGCAATCTTCAATCCATGTAGCCTCCCGAGTCTAATCTTTTCCCGTACCATATGGGAGAATACCTCACTACATATGATAAAAAGGTATGGTGGCAATGGGTCTCCTTGTCTAAGGCCTCACGAGGGTGTGACTCGTCCAAAACATTTACCATTCAATGTGAAAAAGAAGCGAACTGTCGCTATGCATCTTTCAATTAGGTCAATAAATACTTGGTCAAAACCCATCTTTTCAAGAGTTTTTAACAGGAAAGGCCATTCAATCCTATCAAAAGCTTTACTCATGTTAAGTTTAATCGACATTTGACCCTTTGCCCACGTGTTCTTCCTTTTAATGTAGTGGTGAGCTTTATGGGTGATAATGATATTATCTGTGGTTAGTCGATTCTTGACAAAAGCATTATGGTGGGAGGAGACTACTCCATCCAAAAAACCTTTAATCTCTTAGCTATGCATTTGGATATTACACGATATACCACATTGCTTTGACTAATAGGCCTGATTTTTGTGATTTCCTTTGGCTTCCGCACCTTTGGGATTAATACAATGGTAGTATCATTGAGATCATGCATATGCTTTCCTTCATTCAAATATTGTAAAGCCTCATGAGTAACTTTAGGGCATACGATCTTCCAATATTGTTGAAAGAATAATGTCGGCATTCCATCTGGACCAGGGGACTTGTTTGGATCCATGTTCTTTAAGGCGGCATATATGTCACTCTAGGTGTATGGCCTTGTTAAACCAATATTCATTGCTAAGGAAACCTTAGAGGGGATCTTATCAGTAAGATGGTTGACGATTAAAAGGGATGGATTTGAGCTCTCAAATAGGTTTTGGAAGTATCTCAAAATAATATTATCTATATCTATTTCATCCGTACACCATTGGCCATGGTTATCAATCAAGCTATGAATAGTGTTTCTACTTTTCTACTTATTAGCAAAATGATGGAAAAACTTGGGTTTTTATCCCCTTTCTCTAGCTAGTGTTGCTTCACCCTCTGCTTCCATCTAGTTTCTTCCATATCCAGATGCTTTTCTAATTAGAACTTAATAAAAGCCATTTACTTTTGAATTTCGTCAGTTATAACTCCTTTTTGCAACTTCTCGAGCTGACTTGAGAATTGTTCTTTCTTTTTGTGCTAGCTATGGAATTCTGACTTTGCCCATAATAGAAGTCCATGTGAGCATCCTGCAATGGCCGATGGCAAGTTTGGTGATGTTGGATCCTAGCATTCTGATACTCGCTCTTTACACTGTGGGAATTCATCCAATAATTTTCAAAGCAAAAGTGTCTATATCGATGGCCTTGCATATATCCCTGTGTTGCGTTAGCTAGGTGTAGCAAAATAGGCGCATGGTTGGATTGGTGACTAAAGAGGTCTTTAAGCTTTGCTGCAGGGAATATATTCAACCATTATTGTGTTGCTACAGCTCTATCTAGCCCAGTTTTCACCGTCTGATTGCTTTTCCCATTTCTGAACCAAGTATATTTGTAACCCTCATAACCAATGTCAGAAAGATTGCAATGGTTAAGTTTTGTCAGAAAATCATCAATTTGATGTGGTGGTCGTCTATTAGCATTTTGAAATTGGTTCTGGTGCGGAACTTCATTGAAATCCCCAATACACAACCACGATAAATTGGAGTTATTGCAAAGGTTGGGAAATTGCTGCCAGAAATGTGGACGCTTATAGGCTTCTGGCTCACCATAAACACCTGTACAATGCCATAGTTGATTAGATCGTGGATCCTTTACAGTAAAATCAATAAAATTAAAAGAATATTCCAAAATTGAAACATCTAAGTCTTTATTCCAAAATAATGCCACACCTCCCTAATTGTCAATAACATCAACAGAGATACCATGCAAATCTAAAGAATCCCTTATTCCCACAAGCTTATCAGAATTGCATTTAGTTTCCGATAGAAAAATTAAAGAACGAGAAAATTTGCGGATGAGATCTTTGAAATGTCTAACTGCACGAGGGTGTGAAAGCCCTCAGCAGTTTCAACTTAGTAGACTTATGGCTTTCTGTAGGACTGGCTCTTGCCAGTTGCTGCCACTGGTCCATTAATGGGATAGCCCACTGAAAAAAGAAATCCTCGAGGGAAAGCAAATTCTGTAAGACATTTTTTTTGTTTGAGTTAAGTGCTCACATAACCCTATGTTTTGGTGATTAGTGCTAATATGACCCTGTGAAGTTGGAAAGTGCTACTGTACCTTGTGTTTTGCTTGAATGTGCTAATATAACCCTGGAGGCCTGAATTTGGCCAGAAATATATGAAATGACTATTATGCCCTTGTTTTTTTTTAAAAAAAATAAAATTCAGAAATATTGTAAAAGACTATATTGCCCTTAACCTTGTAAACCCTAATAAAAAACATCAAAAGAGAGAAGTCTCGATTCTCTAGAAAAAACTTTCGATCTTCTTCTTCTCATACTTCCGCCTTCCCTAAAAACTTCAAAACCCTAATAAAAAACCGATTGAAGTGACAAACCGGCGATTGGTGGTCGTAGTGCGACGATGGGATCTGGGGAAACCCGATGAGAGAGAGGGCCACCACGGTGGCGCTCAACAGTAGCAAGAGCAGATGATGGCTACGTCAGAAAATGTTCACTGATGGCAGTGGTGGGAAGTCATTGCAGAGGGAGGCAGGTGGCTCCGGGAAGCTGAAGAATGAGGTGCTGGGCTCATTGGGTTCAATCGCGGTGGTGGTGGCAGTGGGTATTCATCGTTCTTTGGAGGTGAAGGGCAGTGGCGGGTAGTCGGAGAGTGATAATAGTGTTTGGGACGAGTGGTGGTGGCTAGGGGGAGTGATGGTGATGGTTGTCAGTGGTGAAGGTGGTGGTGTTGTGGCTGGTGGCTGGGATAGGTGGTATAGGTGCTAGGACGGGTTGTGGTGGTGCTAGGACGAAGGTGATGGTTGGTGGTGCTAGGGCGGTCCCAGTGAAAAAACAAGACTCCAGCCATCCTGCCGCCTGAATCGCATGGAGAAATTTCCAATCCCGTCACTGAGAGCCCTTCTCCTAGCTATGGACCAGGGTTAGCACAAATACTCGATTCACAATTTGATTCCAATTTTGCTGAATCAAGTAGAACAATGTGTTTCCTGCTTTGAATTTTTAAGATTTGATTTGTACAATGAATCCATAATGATGGTTTTAGATTGTACAATGAATCCAAGATTTTCGGCAGTTATTGATGGGAATATTTTGCGCAATTTGGTAAAAATTGGCGGAGGTAGGGGTGGCGCTGCCGTGTTGGCGCCGCCGTAGTGGGGTTGGGGATCGGGAGGGGCGAAACTCCAGATGTTGGCAAAAGTCCAAATTCCGGCGATGACTTCGACATCGTGGAGGTGGCGGCAGCAGCAATGGTGATAGTGGTGGTGGTGGTGCTTCTAGAGATGAAGAGGAAGAAAAACCATATGGTATTTTTGTCTATAGATTTGTAATTTAAATGCTATGGGTAGTTTAGTCTTTTAATTTTGGTCAACACTGAAAAATACTAAGTCAATGCTTATAGTGCCAAAAGGTTATATCGGCACTTCTGATGCATGGGGCTACAATAGCACTTTTCAACTTCACAGGGTCATATTAGCACAAACCTCCAAAATATAGGATCACATCAGTATTTTTCCCTTTTTTTTCTTAATTTCTACTTTATTCTTAAAACTTACAGAAATTTGGGCATGTGTTGATGAATGGTGAGCAGTTGGCCCAATATGATGTGCTTGTGTTAGAACATGATAGAATTGCCCTTCGTTGACAACTCTGTCTCCTTTAACCACATATTTTCTCCCCGGTGCCGCCATCAGAGGAGATATCTGCCAACAGATCTTCCTCAATAGACCCAGTTTTGAACCAATTGCCACCATCTCCTTTTCAGCCTGGCAATCCCTTCCTCCCTCCTTGATCGGCGGTTTTTAACTTCTACCAGTGGTTTGTGATTCTAGCAGTGTCCTAGTCTGCCCGGAGCTCCATTTCGAAGAGGTTTGTGACAAGCTAAAAAGTCAAACGCATCCGAACAACGGTTTTTTTCGAACTTCCAACATCGGCGTCCTCTGCTTCGGAGCCCAACGATGCTTGCTACACAACAACTTTCATCAGTTTCCGGTCCAGCGAGTAAGTAGCACGCATCATCTGTGAATCTCTCTTTTTCAGTTCCCGACTGCGATTGCAATCTGTGGTTTACCATCATCATTTTTTGGTCCGGCAAGAAGGGAGCAGGCAACGTTAGTGAAACTCTGTGGGTATTGATAGGATGCATGAAGAGAATGTGAATGAAAGGATCGTTAAGTGCAGCTTCAGTATAGGGAGTGAATGACGACAATAATTGAATCTTTGTTACAGGCGAAAGTCCGGGCGAGAAATCCAAAATTATTTTATCGGTTGATTTGTAACTGTTTCCTCCCCTTTTTGCTGCTTGATTCACGCACACTGATTTCGCAATTGAAGTGGATGAACACGACGTCATTTTTTCCTTGAAATTTGGGCTAAAATATTGCCATTCTATTGCCTTATTTGTCTCTGCAATTAATGGATAACTAGTCATTTTCTGTAGCATTTTCCGTTTTCCTGGGTTTACTGCTATGACTTTCTGCAAAAGATCTCGGCTTGATTGCTTATGATGGTGGGACTCTCATGTCCTTTCTAGCCCATGTGTCTTTGCCATGTGACTAATGAAATAGTGCCCCTAGCGGCAAGATGAAGTGTATCGAATCTTTGACAAAAATTTCCTCAAGTTGTTAAATCTGCTTTACTTTTTCTTTAGCAGAAAATCTCTTTTCATCAAGATGTGACGCTTCGTCTGAGATATTCAATTTAAAATACTGTGAAACAAGTTCTTCACTGATGCCCATCGCAGCAAGAAAGTCCATTTGGGATAGGAAAATGATCGGGCAAAGCTTATGATGATATAGAAAATTTGTCAATGCAGGCATATGACGAAAGTGATTTGTATATAAAGAGATGGAAATATGGCGATTGGAATCAAAACCAATCTTCATAAACGTGGACGATTGAATTTCTTCATTCAAAGGATAGTTCCTCGTAATCAAGGAGTTGAAGAATTCAATTTGAATTCAAATATTGAATTCCAACAGAATAAAATCAAAATTTCACTAGGTGAAATTTGATAGATTGAAAATATGAATCTTCAAACTAAGATGAAACTAGAGAGAGAGAAAACATAGAGAGAAGGAAGAACATTTTTCACTGTGAGGTGGAGTGGAAAATTTGCTTCTTTAATCACGTATATTGTTTATAATCTTTATTTGTTTATTTTAATTATTATGAATAATTCATTTACATATCGCTATGAAATAACAAGCATTAGTTTATGAATCGTGAGATCTAATTGTTTTATAATTGATTTTTATGTGTTTTTGGTTTGATTTTATTCTTGATATGTTTAATGCTAATCTACTTGAATATTATTGGGATAATGCTATCTGATTCCACCAATACGTAATCATTGGAAAGGGTTAGTAAGTATCGAGTTCTTATGAAAAACAGCTAACTAACTAAGACTGTAATAGCAAGATATAGAATAATTAAGTGTGCATTGCTATTTGCTTTTACTTTGGTAAATGCTATATCATGTTCTTTGTATTTTTAATGCTATCGAAATGTGTATCTAGTTCAGTGAATACATTCTAGGGGCATTTTGGTAAGGGGAACAATTGATTAATTATAATTGGTCAATTGTCGACAAGGTTAGAATGAACTGGGGATGTTAAGCGTACATACTTTCCTATAAATGATAGATATGTAAGGATTAATTCATCGTTACACCTATGATCGATATTAACTAATGCAAGTTATTTTGACCTGATTGCATTCTTCATATATTTTATATATTTTTGTATTTATTAGTTTGCATTATTAATTCATATTAATTAGTTTGCATTTTTTGTCATAAATAAATTCTTAAAAAATAAGGCGTGGTGGCTAAACCAAAGTTCTTTATACTAGTATGTATTATTTATAGTTATTGTTTAGTTCCTCATAGGATCGACCCTGCTTGCTACTGTGCTAATTTTGTCATTAGAGTTTGTAGATTATTTTGGTGAGTCAAATGACGTTCACCAAAATGAAATAATTGAAAATTTAACACTCGAATATTATGTTAATTCATATTATTCAATAATTTATGTTACATATGTATGGACAATTGAGAATTGAAAGTAGATATTTAGAAAATTGGTATTTAATATTACAGTTAATTAAATATATTTAAAGTTTACTGGGTACTCGGAAATAGCATTTATGCGGCTTTAACCTGGACCTGATAAAATGTAAAATTTTTGGGGCTGGGTAGCCAGCCCTGAAAAATGAAAAATTACCCAGTTATTTTTAACCGGGCCGGTGGATGGACGAGCTGGATATTGTAGACCATGTATTTTTGAACACACCTACACATTAGGGTGTAATGTAGTAAAACACAGTGCGTAATTTAGCAATGTCCGAGAATTGTGAGCAAGTAAGGAATCTCTCAATCTCTTGCATATAACTGACAAACCTTCCTTCTCATTGGTTTGTTTCGTATCATGACGAGACCAAAAGGCTAAGTTGATAATATGGTAATTTAAAATAGGGGTTGATTAAATTTGGGGGTCATAGTACAGTAACTTTATTAACGGGTCCGTTTTTTAAAAAAATTAATGAAATTCAGGGACTAGATAGCAAAACTAAAGAAATTGAAACAACTATTTCTTCTCCGGGAACCCCCTTGCCACAGATGTGTCGTTGCCTCGTCTGCTCCGCCGTCGCTCGCATCGCCGTCACCTGACGGGATGACTTCGACGGAGGTCTTCTCCGGTATGGCAACGACCTGATTTCTCGATTGGCTTGCATCGCCGGTTTCCGGCGGAGATGCAGAGCTCCGACCATTTTTGGCATTCAAGGCTGGAGAGGGATTATGTTTGGTTTCACAGTCCTGTGAGCTCAGCCATCGCCGGATTTTGTTTGATTTCCTCGACAATGAACAACCGGGTTATTCGTTGCTAGATTTTTGCGTTGCCGGAGTGTGCATAAATTTTGCCGAATTTTGCATCAATTTCCGGCCGGGTTTTTGCGCATGGTTTGAACAGCTATTGTTGTCAGCTTTCAGTCGCTTCCTGGCCGGATCGAGGGAAGAAGGAAGAGGAATGGGTCAAATATGAATCAGCTATGGTTTGAAATTATAATTTGTTCAGTAGCCTGAATTTGTTATTGGGCTTGATTCCTAAAATTGGTTTAAAAGTCATATAAAAAAGGTAAAGTTTTTGGGGAAATCCGTCTTTTTATATGCTTATGAAAAGACGGGTTTAATTTGAATAATAAAAGGTAAAATATTTTAGCTGCAATATTAAAATTTTACTATGCAAAGTATAGTAGTTATAAAGTTTATAACCCGATTCATGCAACCCAAAAGTTTAACTTCATTTATTCTAATTTGCACTTTAAACCTTGGTCTTTTCATGATTCTTTGAAAGACCGTCTTCCAAGAGACGGACTCATAAAAAAAATCAAATTAAAATATTTAATAATCAAATAAACTAAAAATAATGGCAAAATCTTGAAAAAGATCATCTTTCCATAGGCTTATGGAAAGACGGGCTTTAATTAATATAGTAGAAGGTAGAAGACCTTAGTTGCAATATAAAAAATTTATTATACAACCTGTAGTAGTTATAAAGTTTATAACCCGATTCATACAACCTAAAAATTTTATCTTCATTTATTCTAATTTACACTTTAAACCTTGGTCTTTCCATGACTTATGGAAAGACCGCTTTCAAGAGACGCACTCAAAAATAAAACATCAACTTAATATGATTTACAACTAAATGAATTAAAATAGTAATACATCAAATAAAATATTATATATCTGAAATAAGAAAGAGTCCGTCTTTTGAAACACGATCCTTCCATAAGTCATGGAAAGACCAAGGTTTAAAGTGCAAATGAGAAGAAATGAAGATAAAATTTTTGGGTTGCATGAATTAGGTTATAAACTTTATAACTACTACATGTTGTATAATTAATTTTCAATATTGCAACTAAGACCTTTTATCTTTTATTATTTTAGTTAAACTCTGTCTTTCCATAAGCCTATAGAAAGAGGGTCTTTCCCAAGGCTTTGCAAATAAGTAATAGTTAAACATCAAATAAAACCCCTAAAAATACACACAAAAATTAAATAGTAAACATCAAATAAAAATACTAAAAATACACATCTTAATCTAAATAGTTAAATATTAAATAAAAATAATTAAACATCAAATGAAAACATTAATAACATATATCAAAATATTTAAACATCAATTAAAGAGCCTGTCTCTTGAAAGACGGTCTTTCCATAAGTCATGGAAAGACCAAGGTTTAAAGTGTAAATTAGAAGAAAAAAGATAAAATTTTTGGGTTGCATGAATCGGGTTATAAACTTTATTACTACTACACTTGCATAATAAAATTTTAATATTGCAACTTAGACCTTCTATCTTTTACTATTCTAATTAAACTCCGTCTTTCCATAAGTTTATGGAAAGATCGTCTTTCCCAAGAAGTTGTCTCAATTAAAATACTAAAATACGCATGAAATTGTAATAATTAAAAATTATGTTAATACAATGAAAATTTTATTAAATAAAGAGAAAGTTTCAGGAAAGACAACATTTCCATAAGCTTATGGACAGTCCACAGTGGTTTTTACCTTAAATGTTGTAATTTTTTATAAAATTTAAATATTATATTTTAAAAGTTAAAACCAGTAATAATGTGTATTTGAATGTGAAGATATAAAAATATATAATATAAAAATATATTTTCTAAATTTCTAATTTTAGTATGTGATTTAACAAATTCAGTATATAAGATAAAAAATACATGGATTGTCTATAAACATATGAAGAGGCCGCAGTAGACCCACTTATAAATAAAATAATAAACAAATGTAATAAAAACACATACAAATTTTAAAACATCAAAGTATGCACGAAAATGTGACACTAATATTGAAAAAAATAAACATCAATATGAAAAGGGATATATTAAATAAAAAACTTAATTACTAAATAGAGAGAGACTGTATTGGCGATTTACACACACTAACGGTGTGAAACTCCATGACCATGAAACACGTGAAGGGTAGGCCAAAGAAGAAGGTGATCCTGTATATGCCAACATGGGATAGAACTAGGCAAGAGGATGGCGCAAATTCTATCAGTCAGGATGAGAAAGAAATGGGGAATTAGATGGAGAATGAAAATACAAAGGATAATATGCCAGTTGAGCAAGAGATGGTGAAGAATGTTCCAGCTAATGAGCAGATTTTGGCACAAATGATATCGACAACGAACACCTAAAGTCCTCTAACCTCTGAGCTATTAAACAAAATTGAAATTGGAAAGGGATCTGATAAACTGTGGGTAGATGTGATAAGTGGAAATTGGGTTAAATCGAATGAGATGGTGATTGATTACTCTGCCCCAATGATGGTTAATGGTGAAGTAGAAGTAATAAATTGAAGTAGATAATATTGAGAAGCTAAAAGTCTAGGCAAGATTGAGAGTGCTTTAGGGAAACCTTTGTTCAGTGATGCGTGTACAACATAGAAGCTTTGAGTGTCTTATGCAAGGGTGCTGATAGAAATTGACATTACATAAAAATCCCTAAAACAGTAAGCATTTAGGATGTAGGAAGAGACAAATTTAAGCAGGATGTGGAACTGGAATGGAAACCTGCTTTTTGTGACAAATGTCAAATAGGTGGGCACCAATGTTAAGAGCATATTCCCAGGCCTAAAGTGATTAAGAAATGGCAGAATAAACAAAAGAACACTGAAGGAGAGCAGATTGTTGAAATTCAAAAGACACAAACTGAGAAGGATGGATTTGAAAAGGAGGAATGAAGTGTTGTGAAAACAAAAGGCAAGGGA
Source organism: Rubia yunnanensis (assembly GCA_037428765.1). Classification (NCBI taxonomy): domain Eukaryota; kingdom Viridiplantae; phylum Streptophyta; class Magnoliopsida; order Gentianales; family Rubiaceae; genus Rubia; species Rubia yunnanensis. The sequence continues at coordinate 8,497,767 of CM075064.1, forward strand.
AAGAAGACAGTAGACACAGAAGAGCTGAACCTGATAAAAAAAGGGTAACTCTAATGGAGAATGTGGGAGTTGATCAAATTGGAGACATGAAAATAGAGGTCTCAAGATTTTGAAAGATCTTGGAGAACCTTTTGGACATGTCCCATGATTGTATCATGGAACATCAAGGGACTGAATAATGTGGTAGTAAAACGATTGGCTCCCGTCTCACTGGAATGGATGTTACAGTTGTTATACTTGTGGAAACTAGAGTGAAAAAAAAAGGCTGATGAAGCTAGGATGAAATTTGGGTTGAAATGGAGCTACACTGATTACTATGCTAACCATCCTAATGGTAGGATCTGGCTACTATGGGATAATAGCATAGTTGATTTGAAAATGGAAATGAGCACTGATAAAATGATACACAGTGGCATATATGGGAAAGATGGAAAACTCATACATTGGCTAACTGCTGTGTATGCAGCTAATCAATTAAAAACAAGGAAGAAGTTGTTGGTGGATATGGAGAAACTACAAACACAGACACAGGGGGGGGTGCTTGGATTGCTATGGGAGATTTCAACAATGTGCTCTCAATTCAGGACAAAATAGGAGGTAATGAAGTACATATAACTGAATTCTCTGACCTAGAACAAATAATATAGTTGGCTTGTGTGAATGTGATACAGTAGGAGAACATTTTACTTGGTCAAATAGACATGCATAGGAGGTTATATAATCTAGAATTGATAGAGTCATTGGGAATATACATTGGTTTCAGAAATATCCTGATCTGAAAGTGGAAGTACTTGAACTAGGGGTTTCTGACCATGCTTTATAAGAATCCAAGTGCATGCGGAGAAGAAATGGAGAAAGAAACAATTTAAACTAATGAATTGTTTGCTTGAGAACCTGGAAGTGATGGAGACGATACAAAGGAGCTGCGATAAACCTATGGAGGGTAGACCTATGTATGTTTAGCAGAAGTTACTAAGGTTGCAAAAGGACTTAGCAGACCATACTAGGCAAGTTTTTGGTCTTAAAAAGAAACTAGAGAAAGTCAGAGAGGAGTTAACTACAGCACAGAAAGTATTGGTAGATAAAAAAATTGACAAGAAAAACATTTTAAGGGTGATCTGGTGTACTGAAGAAGTGCCGAAATGGAGTACAAATGATGAGAAAATTGCTAGATAGAAAGCTAACGTGGACTAGCTAAGATTGGGAGATGGAAATAAAGCTTATTTCCATGCCTCTCTCAAAGCTAAAAATAAGCAAACTGGAATTCTAAAATTGGAAAAGGATAATGGAGAGATGGTGGAGGATCCTTAAGGTATTGAGAATGAAATCACTGCTTTTTACAGGGAATTAGTATGACAGAATGTATGGAGAACAAAAGTTGTTGATAAAATTTTTATGAGGAAGGGAAGCATACTCAATACAAAGAATATAAGGAAACTAATAGTTGTGGTTACTGAGAAGGAAGTATTGAAAGCTCTTAAGGGATTGGTGACCAGAAGGCTCCTCGCATTGATGGATTTAGTTCAAGATTCTTTAAAAAGAACTAGAAGGTGATAAGATGGGATGTAATGAAATCTTTGAATGATTTATTTGACAATGGGAGTATGTATAAGGCTGCCAACAGTACACAGGTTATTTTAATCCATAAACATGCAGCTGCTAAGAAAGTGAAGGACTTAAGACCTATATCCTGTTGCTTTACTCTTTATAAATTGATCTCCAAAGTCTTGAACATGCTAAGTGAGGTTATTGAAGGAATTGTGGATTAAAGACAAAATGCTTTTGTGCCTGGCAAGAACATTCATGACCACATCATGTTGGTTTATGAGTTGGTAAAAGGCTACAATAGGAAAATTTGTAATCCTAGGTGTCTAATACAAATTGATCTACAAAAGGCTTATGATACAGTGGACTGGACATCATTGAAGATGATATTACAAGAGATTGGCCTACCAGGCCAGTTTGTCAAATGGACTATGATATGTGTGAAAACTGTGTCTTATAAGTATGTGGTGAATGGTAATGTTACTAATTTCATTAAAGCTGGAAAAGGATTGAGGCAGGGAGATCCTATATCTCCCCTATTATTTGTACTAGTAATGGACTATATGCATATATGCTTACAGGAGGTACATGGCAAATATGGGTTCAATTATCATTATAGATGTGACAAGATGAAGTTGGTGAGTCTGAGTTTTGCAGATGACCTGCTGTTACTGTCAAAAGGTGATAGCAAGTCTGTGCAAGTTCTTATGATAGCTTTCCACAAATTCTTAAATTCCATAGGGCTGAAAGTTAACCTAACAAAGTGTAAAGTGTTTTTTGGAGGAATGGAGGAGACTTAGAAACATGAAGTGCTCAAGATAACAAGGTTTGTAGCTGGAGAATTGCCTTTTAGGTACCTAGGAGTACCCTTAACCAGTAGAAGGTTAATAGTGTAGGCCTGCCAACATTTGATAGAAAGGATCACTGAGAGGATTAGACAATGGAGTGCCAAGCTACTTAGCTATGCAAGAAGAATACAACTAAATAGAAATTTTCATTTTTCAGTGGCTAATTACTGGACCCAATGCTTCCCTATCCCTAAAATAGTGCTGAAACATATCGATTCCATTTGCATATCATATTTATGGAGTTGTGGAGATAAAATCACTAGGAAATCACCCATGGCTTGGGAGAAGAATTTTTCAACTAAAAAGGAAGGAGGCCTGAATGTAGTATCTCTAGTGGATTGGAATGAAGAAGTTATGATGAAGAATTTGTGGAACTTAAGCAGGAAGACCGATAGATTACGGATCAGGTGGATCCATATCAATTACATAAAAAAATGGTGATGTGATGTCCACTGTTGTTCCAGGTTCAAGCCCTTGGATGATTAAAAGCCTTATGAAGTGCATAAGAAGAACTTTGAACTTGGATCAGTGGAAGCAATAGCAGAATCAAAGGAAATTTAAGGTGAGGAAGATGTATCGGGTTCTGAGAGGGGATCAGGTGGAGGTTTCATTGGGGAAAATGTTGTATGATAATCAAGCCAGCCCAGGAGCAAAGTTTGTATTCTGGGTGAGCTACCACCAAAAATTGCTGACAAAAGATAGAATGAAGAGGTTGGCAATGGCAGTAGAAGAAGGACACCAGTTTTGTGATGAACAGGAAAACATGGGTCACTTGATGTTTGAATGCAGGAAAACTAAGGCAATTTGGAGCCGTGTACTGGCCTGGATGAAGATCAGTAGACAGCCATTGAAATGGACAGGGGAAATAGATGGTTGATGCAGAGTTGCAGCAGAAAATGCTAGAGAGCTCAGTTGCTAAAACTTGTAGTTGCAGAGACAGTTTATGCCATCTGGAAAGCAAGAAATGAGAGCTGCCATGGGAAGATGAGACATGGAGAATATGTAGCAAAAAATATCATTGAGTGTATAGTCTATAGATCTTGGAAGAAACCAAATCTTAGAAAATATTGTGTAAATTTTATGTTAGGAGAGTAGGGAAGAAAAAAGATGTTACAAGGTTGTAAATCTCAATTTTGGTAATGAAAAGTATTTTCTTTCCAAAAAGGGATTAATACCAATATAACTCTACCTACTTGAGTAAAGTGTCAATATAACCCTCAGATAATTTTTAGTACAAAAAAAATCCTAGCTAGTTGATGAAAGTACCAATATAACCCTAAGACATTATTTTCGGTGATGATCGACGGTGACCACATGTAAAATGACTAAAATGCCCTTTGACCTAAAATAAAAAAAAGTTAGGACAATTTTACCCTCATATCACCACCACCACCTAGCTTGTTGCTTCCTTGCCACCACCCCACCTCCAGCCAGCCCATCCGCCACCACCACCAGCCAACCCCACCACCACCACCTTCACATTCCATCCCAGATTACATCCCCAACAACCATCGGCCCAATTTCATCACCTCCACTACTCCGCCCCTCCTCAGTCCACTCCGAACGCCACCTCGATAGTTACCTTCACTAGCAGGTTTCCCGGAGCGCCACCACTGTGTGCAGAAAGAAAAGAGGAATAAGTTAGGGTTTTGGAGAGTACAAGTGTATTTTCTTTCTTTTTTAAAAATTCTTTTAAGAGGGGTAAAATTGTTTTTTCAATCAAATCCAGCCTCAAATTTCCGGAATAGGTAAAATTGTACTTACATAAACTATCTAGGGTTAAATTAACACTTTCATTTATCAAAAGGTTATATTGGCACTTATGTGAACTATTATATAAGTACTTTTCTCATATTAAAATTTAAAAATAATTTACAATATTGAAACATCAAAGCATACATTGAGCAAAAATATGTATGTATTTTAAAACATTAAAGTGTGTATCAAAATGTGACACTGACATTTGGAAAAATAAAACATCGATATTAAACCAATTCACGCTATTCAAACATCAAGAAATGATTAAATAAAAATATAATATAAAAAATAATAAACATCAATATTAACTTTGAAAACGACAAGTTGAAAAATAACATATCAATCAAAATGAAAGTATAATATAAAATTTAAAACTAAGATGCAAAATATCCCAAACTAGTGTCAAAATAAGTAAAATGTTGAAAATTTAACATACAAACATAAAATCTATATTAAAGGATCCAGATTTAACTTTAAACACGTGATTTTAGTATGAAAAAAAGACTTTAATTTGGTATAACATCACAATGATTGATTAAAACACCAAGTACTAAAATAGAAGCATCAAGTCCTGTAATAAAAAGGCGAGCATTGCACGGAAATGGGGAGTCAAATTGACCCCGCAAATGTTTTTGACCTAGACTCTTGACCCGTGAGATTCTCAACATCCCAAAAATGATATTTACACCCAAATCCCTCATTTCTCTCTCAAACTTTCTTAAATTATATTTGAATACCCATATTTTATTAAACTTCATAATATTACACATTAATCCTTGATCTCATTAATACGGTATTGCACGAGACTTTGTCTTTTATCATTAATCATGCTAATATATCTCTTTGATGTGCATAAAAAATGGCTTTCTTTATATTTTTTTATAACACTTTTCTTAATCATGTGAGCCTGTCTCTGGAAAGACGGTTTTTCCATAAGTTATGTTAAGACCAAGGTTTAAAGTGCAAATTAGAAGAAATAAAGATAAAATTTTTGGGTTGCATGAATTGGGTTATAAACTTTATAACTACTACATGTTGTATAATAAATTATTAATATTGCAACTAAGATATTTTATCTTTTATTATTTTAATTAAATATCATCTTTCCATAAACGTATGAAAACACGGTGTTTTCTAAAAGTTTGCCTAATTATATTGCTACCTTTCATTCGAAGTTCCATAATCTCCGATCTGTGGAATACTATTTTTTGTGTACCTACACACAAATTTAGGCAAATATTGATAGAGAAAATCACATTTTAGTAATCCACGTTTAATTAACATTACAGGTTGCGTTTCTGTTTTTGCACCTTATTTTTAAAAGGTTTCCAAACTATGAAGAAATGTTCTCAATTAGTTCCCTTATCGAACATGACACATTTAATTAATTTAACGAACCCGTCAACAGTTACCAATATTTTAAAAATTACAATTAAGTAACTTTTGTGACACAGTCACAACTATAAAGGTTGACTCGATGTTGACTCATTTAAATCGGACAATAGTACGTGGGAATCAATTGAGAACATTTCGTAATAATGTGGGAATGTTTTAGGAACAATTTGCAAAAATAGGAATGAACCCTGTAATTTTGCCATTTTCTCAATATTGATATCAATTAGATTATTAAGTTATCCAATTAACTAATTAGGTATATATTGATTTTAATTAAATTATTTAATTGATTTGATTATAACTGGATATAAATTGATTTTATATCCAATTATATACAGTATTGATTTTATATTGATTTTAATTAAGTATAAATTGATGATCTGTGATTGTTGCATTGCTGGAGCTTATTATACTTATTGTACTCTGTATTAAGTTGGTACACTAATACAAAGCGCAAATCCTTATCATATATTAATAAGAATGCAATACAACGGTAAAAGGAAAAATTTTGGGAGAGACCGTTTTTTTATAAATTTATGGAACGATGAATTTTAATTATAATAATAAAAGGTAAAAGGTCTTAGTTGCAATATTAAAAATTTATTAACATATAAGTAGTTATAAAGTTTATAGCCCGATTCATGCAATCCAAAAAATGTATCTTCATTTTTTCTTATTTGTACTTTAAACTTTGGTCTTTTCATAGCTCATGGAAAGACCGTCTTTCAAAATACGGATTCAAGGTCAAGTGTATATTCTTTGCTATATTAATTTTCATGTTAGTTTATATATGAAATGATGATCTCAAGTATGTACTCTGATAATATTCAAGTCTGTTTGATCTCTTAGTTTACTTGAACCTTTTTATTTATTTAAAATAAAGTATAATAAGTAACACTTTCTTTTATAATAAGTATAAAATTATAATAAGTATAACAAGATAATTGATTTCAAGTATAATAAGTACAATTCAATATTTATAAATTTTACAAAATGTAAAAGCTAAAAATCGGAAAAAATATTGTGAAAGGAATTTTTTCAAAAGGAAAGTGTTGTAACATCTTTTCTAAATATTAAATATTATATCATAATATAGGCAAAGTCTTGGGAAACATCATCTTTTTATAGGCTTGTGGAAAGATGGGGTTTAATTTATTTATATTATAAAAAGGTAAAGGTTTTAGTTGCAATATTAAAAATTTATTATACAACATGTAATAGTTATAAAATTTATTACCCGAATAATACAACCCAAAAATTTTATCTTCATTTCTTCTAATTTATAGTTTAAACTTTGGTCTTTCTATGATTTATGAAAAGATCATCTCCAAGAGACGGACTCATTCATGTTTGGGATATAATTATTAAATTACCACTTGTTTGAAATTGGGGTTTGATATACTTTTAGGTATTACTAAAATATTATTTTCTGGAGCCGTCTCTTGAAAGACGGTCTTTTTGATAAGTCATGGAAAGGCTAAAGTTTAAAGTGCAAATTAGAAGAAATGAAGATAAAATTTTTATGTTGCATGAATCGGGTTATAGATTTTATAACTAGTATACGTTGCATAATAAATTTTTAATATTGCAAATAAGACCTTTTGCCTTTTATTATTCTAATTAAATCTCATCTTTTCATAAACGTATGAAAATATGATTTTTCCCAAGAATTTACCAACATGAATATGGTGAGAATGAAAATCAGTTATCACAAATTCATTTATTCCTTAATTAATACCAAATTTCAAATGTTTTCACTCTATTATTGCCCATACTTTGTACAATGCATTTTATTGTCCTTATTGAGAATCATACAGACCACACTGCATGTTAATATCAAGTGGTGATGAAGCAGTAGAAAATTCCTATGAGATATTAATGTGATATTATAATTTTTATTGTATCTCTAATACATATATAATAGTATAAAATTAATTAGTGTTGTTGAGATGTAATTTAGATATTTTTATATTAGTTTGTTTATTAAAAGACGGTATTTCCATAACTCATGAAAAGATCAGAGTTTAAAGTGCAAATATGGAGAAATGAAGATAAAATTTTTAGATTGCATGAATCAGGTTATAAACTTTATAATTACTACACGCTGCATAATAAATTTTTAATATTACAACTAAAACTTTTTACCTATATTATTCTAATAAAACATCATCTTTCCATAAGCCTATGAAAATACCGTATTTCCCAAAACTTTACCTTTTTATATTAGGTTGGTGGAATGTCAATTTTACTTATTGTAATAGTTGTTAATGGGTGTTTTTTCCTGCAGATACAAATGGATTATTTTTTTAAAATAAAACACCTTACAATTTAGAAATATACTTGTAAAAGATACAGTTAGCAGATATATTTAATAGTTTATTAATATTTTGGTATATATGTATGGCAGACAACATATTTTTTAAAATTATAATCTAATTCTGATTCTCGAAAATCAAGTCATAATTAATATGTTTACGATTGCGTAAAATATCATTTCATACTAATTAAAACTATCAACCTATAAATACCAAAGTTTAGGTGAGTTAGCGACACAATCACTTATTCCACTAGGTAGACAATATTCATTGACATCAAAATGAGAAGATTTCTCAATCTCCTCTTTTGTGGTGGTTGTTGCTCTGATTAGTAGAGGTATGTCTGATTTTGTGACACTGCATTTCAATATCTTCTTAAATAGATGACACTTATGCCAATTATGAAATGAACACACTGCGATCAATCCATAATATTAAGTAATGGGAAGAAAGATTTTGTTTTGTCTTTATCGTTTTTAATTGGGATAAGTGTCAATATAACTCTATGATAATTTTTAGTGTAAATATAACCATAATTAGTTAATGAAAGTGCCAATATAACCCTCAGACTCCATTTTCGGCATTGACCTCAATTTTCCGGCGTTGACTCTATATAAATTGACCAAAATACCCTTTGAGCTAACTCTGAAATTAGGTGGACAATTTTACCCTTATAATTTGCTAGACCGCTGCCGGACGAGGTAGGGTTATATCAGCACATTATGAAATCTTATTGGGTTATATCAGCACATTCATAATTTTTGTAGGGTTATATCAACACTTTCCTAATGTTTGTAGGGTTATATCAGCACATTCTTAAAACTTATAGGATTATTTCAGCACATATTATAAATATTAAGTGTGTGGTACTCGGCTGGGCTTAACGGGCGACCACATTATCATATACACCATTATAACATCATAATAATATCTTATACAACATAAAATTTGACATCATAACACCATCATTAATATTAAACACCATTATCACATATCATAGCCTCATTTCAAAACTTATCAACATTAAAAACCCTAGGTCGAAGAACACAGCAAAATAACAATCACACACAACACCAAAGGTCATCCAATTATTAATCCGGATTAAACACAACAAAATAAACAAAATATCATTAAAACCCCTATAGTCTATAGTATGTGCTGATATACCCTACATTGTTTACTAATGTGCTGATATAACCCTATAAATTTTAGGAATGTGCTGATTTTACCCTACTTGTTTTCATAATGTGCTGATATAACCCTACATAATCCGGCGGCGGTCCTATTTTTTTGTATTTTAATTTTTTTCAGAAGGGCAAACATGTAATTTTATAAAATTCTGACTAAAAGTTGCCGGAGAAGGCTATATTGACACTTTCACTTACTAGATAGAGTTATATTGGCACTTTCAAATATTGAAAGGTTATTGAAATAATTATTTTCCGTAAGGAATTGTACTATTGATAACTCAATATACAGAGAGTACAATAGAGGTGTAATAAGGAAAGAACTTTAATCATAATAAATTATAATCTAATCAGTAATCTAATTTATCTAACACCCCCCTCAAGCAAAGCATCAGATTCTCATAGACGCAAAGCTTAAATCTGAAGAACTCAAACAAAGGACGAGAAAGATCCTTGGTGAAGATATTTGCAACCTATAGAGATGTAGGAATATGAGCAACACGAAACTTGGTCGAAGAAACCAACTCACGAACAAAATGATAATCAATGTCATTGTGCTTAGCCCATTTATGCGCCACTGGATTCTGGGCCAAGAAGATGGCAATATTGTTGTCACAAAGCAGAAGAGGCGTGCCAGAAAAAGGAACATGAAGATCACTAAGCAAATGAGTCATCCAGATGACCTCAGAAGCAGTGTTGGCCAAAGCACGATAATCCGACTCAGTGCTAGACCTGGACACAGTGGGATATTTCTTTGCACTCCAAGAAACCAAGTTACCACCGAAGAAGACATCATAGCCATAAGTAGAACGACGGGTCTCTAAAAACTGGGCCCAATTTGCATCAGAATAACAGAGCACCTCCGGAGAAGAAGCTGCATGAAAATTGAGACCAAAATGTAGGGTCCCCCGAACATAGCGAAGAATCCGAGTGACAGCCAAAAAATGATCTTCCCGAGGGTCCTGAAGATATTGACTAATAGAATTAACAGCAAATGCCAAGTCCGGACGAGTGATGGTTAGATACTAGAGACCACCAACCAAAGAGCGATATAACGTCGGATTCTTGAACTGGGAACTTATACTGTTGTGAAGTAAATAATTTGGTAGAAACGGTTTAGAGACTAGCACTGCATCTAACATACCAGCCCAAGAAAGAATGTCCCGAGCATACTTCGTCTGTCCCAAAAGAAGTCCTGAGGCAGTGGGCGTAACCTCTAAGCCAAGAAAGTAATGTAAGGCACCCAAATATTTAATGGCAAACTCCCAATGGGTGCGATCAATGAGCTGAATAAGAGTGGAATCATTGCCAATCAAAATGATATTATCAACATAGACCAAAATATACAACAATGACGAACCACGAGACAACACAAACAAAGAAGTATCATAAGAACTGCAACGAAACCCAAGCTACAAAAGATAAGCACTGAAACACTGAAACCATGCTCGAGGTGCCTGCTTTAGACCATAAATGGCCTTCCGTAGATGACAAACATATTCTAGATGAGTGAGATCCTTATAGCCAATGGGTTGCGCCATAAAAAACTGAAGAATCAAGAACACTGTTAAGAAAAGCATTCTTAACGTCCAACTAATGTAGAGACCAAGCACACATAGTAGCAATAGCAAGAACTGTCTGAACTGTAGAAGCTTTAACCACATGGCTGAAAGTATGATCAAAGTTAAAACTGGGAATCTGCGAGAAACCCCGAGCTACCAAACGTTCCTTATAGCGAGCAACCGAACCATCAGGTTTGTACTTCTGTCGATAAACCCATTTGGACCCAACAATGTTGACGTCTGGAGGGCACGGAAAAGGATCTCAAGTATGCTGACTATGAAGAGCAGCCATCTCCTCATCCATGACAAAAACCCAAGAAGGATCTTATTTAGCGGAACGATTATCAGTCGATTCTGTCTGAGCAAGAAGAGCGGCAAGAAGACCATGAGCATGAATATTTGAATAATCTTGGTACTGAATAACCGTGCGGGAAGGGCAGGCTTGGACAGTCTGTGCATAGCCAGCCACGGTCGGGGCCATCCGGGGAACCCGTTACTACCGAGCGCGGGCACGGACTGGGGCGAGAAACCACCATGCGTGGGCGGGGGCGAGAGAAGACCGGGCGCAGGCGAAGGCAAGGAGCCACCGTGGTTGGATTCAGGTTAAGATGGCTCATTATCAGGAAACCAAAATTAACGTGAAGGCGGAGCCGGGGCTGGTGGCAGCGCCATCCCACAATCTAGATCAATAAAAGCTGAGACATCCAAACCTGAGGAGGGAGACCCAGTTCCCAAAGTCGGAGCCAGAGGAAAATAAGCCTTTTCAAATCTAGCATGACGAGTAACATGAACCTTGCTAGTGGTAGGGTTGAGACACCAAAACCCCTTATACTGTGAGCTATAACAAATAAAAATACATGGAGTACTACGGGGAGATAGCTTATGATCAGTAAAGGGGCGAACAAAAGGAAAAACCCGATAACCAAAAGGATGAAAGTTACCATAGATAGGATCCCGTTGATAAAGAAGACCAGAAGAGTCGATCCCTGCAGAACTGGAGTAGGCAAACGGTTGATAATGTAGACAGCAGTGATGAACGCATCATCCCAATGAGAAATTGGAAGATGGGAGTGAAAAAGCATCGTGAGACCCATTTCAACAACATGGTGATGCTTGTGTTGTGCGCACCCATTCTGTTACAGAGTAGCCGAACAAGAAACCTGATGATGAATACCTTTTTCCGCAAAGTGAGATCTAAGTCTAGTGTTCAAAAATTCAGTGCCACCATCACTTTGAAAGACTTTAATTGTAGCAAAAAATTGATTCTCAACAAGTGCCTCAAACTGCAAATAAGTGTCAACAAAACCTGATTTGCGACGAAGGGGGTACAGCCAAGTGAGTCTCAAAAAATCATCCACAAATAATGCATAATACGAAAAACCATCTGTAGATAAAACCGGGGAGGGACCCCATAAATTACAATGTATTAAATCAAGAACATTGTCAGCACGTTTAGGGTTCTAAACAAAAGCCAACCATTGACCTTTTCGCCATAACACAGGGGCGCAGGTATGCGGTTTAGGCAACAAAGAAGAAACTAAAAGTAAACTAGACTTATGTAAACTAGTAATCACTGCACTAGGAACATGACCTAGGCGTGCATGCCACAACTCGTATGAAGCTCGACTCTTATTCTGTTGTAAAACTGAAACAAATGTTGTATCTCCCGGGTCCAAAACGTACAATCCATCCTCACTGTGCCCCCAGACCCACAACGGCCCTAGTTACTTTAATACTGAATGTCAAAATGTTGGTCATCAAATGTAATTAAAACACCCATATCTCTGGTTAACCGACTAATAGACAGTAAATTCTTAGTAATATCAGGCACAACCAAAACACCAGAAAAATGGAAGTTCTCAGAAACTTCACCAATATGAGATATCATAACCGGAGCACCATTACCAACAAGAACACGCAATTTACCAGTATAAGGAGTGAAATTTTCTAGGCCTGAGGTGGAAGTCGCCATATGACTAGTAGCGTTAGAATCAAGGTACCAATCTGACAGACGAGAAGAAGTATCAGACTGCGGAGAAGAGTGATGATTTTCTGCCAAATGAGTGCTTGGCGAACGACTAATTTGTGCCGCATTTGGTAACATTTCGCAACATAGTGACCGAGTCATCCGCACCAGGAACAGTGAGGACAACCATGACCAGGGATAGAATCAGCCACCTGAGAACTGGAAAAGGACCGCCGGCCACTGCCACACCTCCCACCGAAGCAACCATCGCAGCCACCGCAAGAAGGCCACGCACATCCACCTCGAGTTGGCGTGGTTTCCACACGCTGCCGGCTTGAGGTGCATCGCTGGTCTGGAACGCGACCTGTCATGCGGCCGGTCCTGAATGTCCCTGTAAATTCATCAAAAAGGCTTCATGGGTTTTGGCACAGACAAGAACATCCGTTTAAAGTGGAAATGGAACAATATTAATCAAAGGAGCAGAAAATTTTTATACTCAGGACCAAGAGCAGTCAAGAACCATACAATTTGAGCAACATTTGAAACTGGATTACCCATAACAGACAGTTGCCCAAAAATCTCCTTAAATTTTAGATGAAGTTCATGAACAGTATCCGACTTACGAACACGAGGCACATCTGCGTGAAGACCAAGAATGGTGGAGGCACTGCTATTCTGATAGATGAGAGCAAGATTATCCCAGATATCTTTAGAAGTGGCATAATCTGGGGGTTCCACGAGAACTTTAGCGGTAAGAAAGGAAAACAGGAGACTACAGAGACGTTGATCTTCATCAACCCATGGATCATACTCTTCTTGTGCTTTCACATAAGCCTCCCGGAGATCAAGTTTGCCACTGCCACGCGAAGAAGTTGAGACCGTGGCAGCAAATGAGAGAGGCAGCGATGGTGGCGGTGGTGGTGGGAGAGTAGGACAAGGTTTAGTGTCATCAATAAAACAGTACATACCTTGGGGATGGAGGACATAACCTGCTCGATGCTTCTAGAGAAGATAATTTGATGGAATGAGTTTGATCTGCACCATCTGGAGCAGAGTGCTGTAGGAGAGTTTTTTTAGCCATAGCTGGAGAGGAACGGAGCCGCATGGAGTAACAGGGCCAGAGCAACCAGAGAGGAGAAAGCCAGAGAGTATCCATGTGGAGTCACGCTCGCCGGAGAGGAGCCGCGCTGGAGAGAACCGCGATGGAGAGGAGCCGCAGTGGAAAGGAGCTGCGGTGGGAGGCCGCATCGGAGAAGAGCAGAGTGAAGAGGAACCTCGTGGAGTTGCGAGCACCAGAAAGGATTCCCACCGCGGTGGAGAGGAGTCGTGGTGGGGGGAGCCGCGTCGGAGAAGAGGACGGCGGTGGGAGGAAGTTTTAGGTTTTAATGTTTTGGAACAGAAGAGGCTCTGATACCATGAGAGAATGATTTGTCGTAAGGAATTGTATTATTGATAATTGAATATATAGAGATGTTGTGCGGAATGGAGAAAGAACAGAAAGTATGAACGAAAATAACAAGACACAAGATTTACGTGGTTCACCAAGATTGGCTACCTCCACGGGAGACGGATTCACTATAATAGGTAGCAGGTTACAGATGCCAAGAAATTGGCCAGATTTCTACCTATCTAAGTGCAGAACAGAATTCATGAATTCATAATTTACAGAGAGAAGAGAGACCCTTTATATATTGTCTCTACTAAACCCTAACAAACTGGGAATAGGAAAATAACTACCATTCCTAATAGGAATAGGAACTACCATTCCTAATAGGAATAGGAACTACCATTCCTAATAGGAATAGGATTCCTATTCTGACCGGGCAGCGAGACCCCCGTTATTTTCCCCCGGACCCCCAGGCCAGTGTCGCAGAAGCGGCTTATTACAGTATTCAAGGCATACCAACAAATCTCCACCTTGACTTGAATCCTCAAAGTAGAAAACTCCAGATGCACCATTACAGTGCCAGATGAGTAGATTTTGTCCTCCACTCCTGGGACTGCCCATATAGCACCTAATCAGCTCTGATGTTCAGCAAGTCCAAACAATGTTGAAACTTGCTATGTGAAATAGGTTTGGTGAACATATCAGCGGGGTTGTCAGCAGTTCCCACTTTCTTCACCCTGATTCTCCTCTCACTCCTCAGGAAATGATATCTGACATCAATATGCTTGGTCCTCTCATGATGGACCTGATCCTTGGCTATGCAGATTGCACTCAAACTGTCACAATACACAGTAGCCTGATCATGATGTAGACCAAGATCACTAACCAGTCCTTTCAGCCATATTCCCTCCTTTGCAACCTCTGTCAAAGCCATGTACTCTGCTTCCGTAGTAGACAACGTCACTGTAGGTTGCAAAGTCGCCTTCCAACTAACCACAGAACCTCCCAAAGTGAATACATAACCAGTCATCGATCTCCTCGTGTCAACATCACCAGCATAATCAGAATCCGAGTAGCCTGTAACTAAGCACTCGGTCCATAAATGAGACCCACATCAGACGTACATCTAAGATACCTGAAGATCCTCTTCACAGCTTTCCAATGTTCCTTTCCCGGTTGCCCCATGAACCTGCTCACAACACTGACTGCCTGTGCTAAATCTGGCCTCGTGCAAACCATAGCATACATCAAGCTCCCCACCGCGCTGTCATAAGGAACCTGAGACATATACTCCTTCTCCTCGTCTGACTGAGGAGCAAACATAGTGGTGAGATGAATATTTGCAGCACTAGGAGTGTCTATAGGCTTGGCTGTAGACATGCCAAACCTAGCCAACACTTTCTGAATGTAGCCTTTCTGTGACAAGAAAAGCTTCCGGTGACTTCGATCCCTAAGAATCTCCATTCCTAGTATCTTCCGAGCTGCACCCAGATCCTTCATCTCAAACTCAGCATTAAGAAGTCCTTTCAACTTCTGAACCTCGTGCTTACTCTTTGCAACTACCAGCATGTCATCTACATAAAGCACCAGATAGATGAATGACCCATCTCTCAACCTGCTGTAGTAGACACAACAGTCATAAGCACACCTTGTATATCCCAGCTGAAGCATATAACTGTCAAACTTCTTGTACCACTGCCTCGGAGACTGCTTAAGTCCATACAAAGACTTCTTCAACTTGCAAACATACGTTTCCTTGCCAGGAACCTGGAAACCATCTGGCTGGGTCATGTACAACTCTTCCTCCAACTCTCCATGTAGAAAAGCGGTCTTCACATCAAGTTGCTCCAGCTCCAAATCCTGATGTGTTACCAAGGCTAGCAACACTCTGATGGAAGTGTGTCTGACCACTGGTGAGAAAATATCATTATAGTCTACCCCCTCCCTTTGACTGAAACCTCTTGCAACAACTCTTGCCTTGTACTTGACTCCCTCTACAGGTGATATTCCTTCCTTCTTCTTGAAAACCCATTTGCAACTGATTACCTTTCTCCCTTGAGGCTGTTGAACCAAATCCCATGTCTGATTCTTCTGGAGAGACTCCATCTCGTCTCCCATTGCAGCAAGCCATTTGTCAGCATCAATACCTGAAACAGCTTCTCTGTAAGTGGATGGCTCATGAGTATCCACCTCCTCAGCAACCTGTAGTGTATAACCCACCATATCTTCAAACCCATATCTCTTGGGCGCCCCAACTCCAACCCTCCTGGGTCGATCCTGAGCTAAACTGCGGACTGTAGCTCCTGATGGTTAAGAATCTGGTGGTGGAGATTCCGGTATCTCAGATTCTGTCTGTGGCTCTTGATTCACCTCAAATTGTTCTAATCTATTTTCACCTTGAGTGACTTCAAGCTCCACCTGTTTATCAACTCCACTAGTTTCTGGCACAACTGTGGGCTTCACCATAGATCTAAGCAAAGAATTTTCATCAAAGACAACATCCCTGCTCAGAATAACCCTCTTCTCAGATGGAGACCATATCCTGGAGCCTTTAACTCCATCTCCATAACCCACAAAGACACCCTTCTTGGCTCGGGGCTCTAACTTACCATCACTAACATGATAATAAGATGTACAACCAAAAACTTTTAACTTGGAGTAATCAACAACTTTACCTGACCACAACTCCATAGGTATTTTGCACTCTATACCAGTGTGAGGCCCGCGGTTGATCAGGTAACAAGCTGTACTCACCGCCTCTGCCCAGAATCTCATTTCCAAACCAGCATTAGAGAGCATGCACCTCGCTCTCGCCAACAATGTCTGATTCATCCGCTCAGCTACGCCATTCTGCTGTGGCGTATTCCTGACTGTATGATGACGAGCAATCCCTTCATCCCTACAAAACTGATCAAACTCAGACGAGCAGAATTCCAGCCTATTATCAGTTCGAAGCCTCTTGATCTTCTTCCCGGTCTGATTTTCCACCAAAACTTTCCACTCCTTGAACTTCGAGAAAGCTTCACTCTTATGTTTCATCATGATAACCCAAGTCATCCTTGAGTAATCATCAATCAAAGAAACAAAGTACCTGTGACCTCCCAGCGACTCAACTCGGGAAGGTCCCCAACAATCAGAATGGATGTAATCCAATGTGCCCTTTGTTCTATGAATTGCCTTAGGGAACTTGCTGCGATGATGCTTCCCAAAAAAGCAATGCTCACAAACGTCCAAGCTCTTGACCTTGTGGCCACCAAGAAGATCATACTTCAACAGAATCTGCATCCCTCTTTCACCCATATGACCAAGCCTCATATGCCATAACTTAGTCATATCATCCTGGTGAACCTCCGAAGATGCAACATTAACAGAATCCATAACCGTGGAACCTTGTAGAAAATACAAAGTACCATGCAGAACACCTTTCAGAGCCAGCCTAGAACCTTTGCAGACACGCAGAATTCCATCACTCCCTGATTAGACGAAACCCTTTCTATCCAACGTAGGAAGAGAAATCAGATTCTTTGTCATCGATGGAACATGCCTGACATCGTTCAAAGTACAGAAACTACCATCATGCGTCCTGATCTTGATTGAACCAATCCCAACTACCTTGCACGCAACACCATTTGCCGTAGTAATGATGCCCTTTGCTTGCTCATAAGTTGAGAAATAATCTCTCCTTGGGCATATATGGTAAGATGCCCCAGAATCAAGAAACCACGCATTAGGATGATTATTTTGTCCAGTAGCAGCTAGAGCAAAATCATCTTCAGAACTGAAATCCCCTTCAGCCACAGCAGCAATACCAGATGTACTCCTAGTAAACTTGTCGATCTTCACGTTCAACCCAGACATCTTTCTCCCCGATCAGCCCCGATCTGATGAGCCCAGAATCCGATATACCCACTACGGATATCGCCGGAAAAAGAAATCGCTCTGATACCAGTTTGTTGTGCGGAATGGAGAAAGAACAGAAAGTATGAACGAAAATAACAAGACACAAGATTTACGTGGTTCACCAAGATTGGCTACCTCCACGGGAGACGGATTCACTATAATAGGTAGCAGGTTACAGATGCCAAGAAATTGGCCAGATTTCTACCTATCTAAGTGCAGAACAGAATTCATGAATTCATAATTTACAGAGAGAAGAGAGACCCTTTATATATTGTCTCTACTAAACCCTAACAAACTGGGAATAGGAAAATAACTACCATTCCTAATAGGAATAGGAACTACCATTCCTAATAGGAATAGGAACTACCATTCCTAATAGGAATAGGAACTACCATTCCTAATAGGAATAGGAACTACCATTCCTAATAGGAATAGGAACTACCATTCCTAATAGGAATAGGAACTACCATTCCTAATAGGAATAGGAACTACCATTCCTAATAGGAATAGGATTCCTATTCTGACCGGGCAGCGAGACCCCCGTTATTTTCCCCCGGACCCCCAGGCCAGTGTCGCAGAAGCGGCTTATTACAGTATTCAAGGCATACCAACAAGAGAGTACAATAGAGGTGTAATAAGGAAAGAACTTTAATCATAATAAATTCTAATCTAATCAGTAATCTGATTTATCCTAACAGCTATATTGACACTTATGTTAACTAGGTAGGGTTGTAAAAGCACTTTTTTCTTCTTAATTTTATCTTTTCGGAACTTTTCTTTGATTATTTATGAGTTTTTGTTTAACAAGAATGGTTCAGCCATGCACGCTTAACAACTTAGACATTAGTTAGAAAAGAACCGATTCAATTGTAGGTGGTCAGGTGGAGTGGGAGGTGACAGTCCACAACAACGGAACCAAAATCAAGTGAAACTTTCTGCTCCTGGGTTTCAGACAACAGAACCAGTTGACCCAACAATTCTATCAAAACTATCAGATGATTTGTATCTTCTTATCAATGGCGGTCCGATTCATTTTGGAGAATCAGTCATATTTAAGTACGCTTCAAACAAAACACATGAATTCAAAAGTCAGGACATTGTAGTATCTTGCTCTTAATTAGTTGTCTAGGGCCAGATTACTGCAATGAGTATTTCAAAGTTTTGTTATTGGATAGCAGTTTGAATAAACATCCGCTTTTCCCATTTATGAGTTATTGTTTTATGAGCTCTCACCCAATTAATACAGTTAAAGCCTCTTAAATTTAAAAGTATTTAGGGAGGTGATTCAAAACCTTATTACTCCCTCCGTTTTTTTAATATTGGCACACTTATTAAAAGTGGGTGTTTTTTTTTCATTGACACTTTCTATTTATGTCAAGTTTAAGGTTATTACATCCACTCATTTTACTTTCTCTTCTTTCAATTCAATTTCATCCACTCATTTAGCATCTCCTAAATTTTAACACAAAAAATGAGGTGCCAATATTAAAAAAACGGAGGGAGTACTAGTCGTTTGGTTTTTAAAATAAAATTCGTGTTTATGAGTTCTTATTGTATGAGTTTTCACCTAATTAATACGAAGTACAATTTAAACCTCTTAAATTTCAAAGTATTTAGGTGTGGTGATTCAAAACCTTACTACTAGTCATTCGGTCTTTAAAATAAAGATGTGAGAATTTCAACACATTCCCTCATGTATAAATGGAATAATACCTCACGATTAAATTTTGGGTCCAATTAAATAGGAATCCCCAATAATCTAATCCAAACTCTTATTATCATGAACAAAAAAAAATATAAATCATAAAATTTACTAAATGTTATCGCAAAGCACCATATAATAAAGATTGTTTGCATCTGGTATCAATCGGGGCTATTTAAGTAATTTTATGACCTCTTTACTTTGAAAAAACGATAACGTTTTAGTTTTATGTATGAAAATGATGTCGTGTCGTTCTTCTTCTTCCTTTTTCCTATTCTTCTTTGTCGTTTTGAAGGCGTTTGATGAATCTTATTTCTTCGTCGTTTTGAGAGCAATTGGCTAGGGCTAATTTTTTGAGCTCGAGGTAGGACTTGTGTCCTGATTCAAGTAAGATCTCGCCGTTGGGCTCTATTGAGCTCGAGGTAGGACTTTGTTGATTTGATAATGCTAACATGTTTTTGATTTGCGGTATTCATATATGTTTTTGTTTCTTCTGCGTGCCCGTGTGTGTTTTTCCCCCTAATTGGTGATATGATAATGTTAACAAGTTTGTATCTTGTGGTAGTCAGAGTTGATTCCGAGAGCTTTTTGCCAAGTATATTATGTTTCTTCTCTTTGTTGCTTCTGCCATTAATTTCTTGATTAGCTAGGCTTTTTGTTGATTAAGAATTTTCATGTTGGTTGATTAATGTTGTTTTTGCATGGTGCATATTTATGATAATGTACAGAGTGAGATCATGAACCACATGATAATATGACGGATGGAGGATCACGAGTTTGTGTGTGTTGTATGTGTGCGTGAGTTTTGGGTTGTGATACCGTGTTTCTCTGAATAATTCTTGCATAATTAAGCAGATTAAGTAGGATTTAGACTCTAAACTTTAAAATTTGTCGATCGATTGGTTTGTTACATGAGTTTGTGTGTATTGTATGGTTGCTTCAATATTTGTGGTGTTTTTCTTATTTTGGGAGTTTGTACGATTAAATGGATTGTTCTTGGGTTATTTTTTTTTATTCTGATTGATGCCACGTCCGACAAATTTTATTTTGTCAGTGTAGTACTAATCACTAAAATTCAAATAGTATATAAAGCGTTGTGCTTCACCTAGCCATTGCAGTTCCAACCTACTGATTTTCTATTTTGTGTTACTTGGTGATCAAAAGTGTCTCCATGAATATCTAATATGATTCACTTTTGGAAGGTGGCTGATCAAAACAAGTGTATTATGCCTTTTGTGGTGTCCTCAAAATATGGTTTAGATTTGCCGTTACCAAAGGGCACCTCAACGACGACTCGGGCATACCTTATTTTTTACTTCCCCTGTTTATGGGGAAGGGTTAATCGCCGGGCCATCGGCTCCGTTCAAAGCAACAATCAGCAATGGGGAACGATGCCGTCGGTGACCGACGACGTTTTCCTTCAACTCAGAGGTCTCTGAAACAACAGGAACGGAAGGTCCGTACAGTAACAAGGACGGAACTCCTAGAGAAGAACTGAACGGAAGTCTAACTAAACTTCAGGGAATTTATCTTCAACTTTAGTATATGTGTGCGCTTGTGTGTGTTTTGTACATGGGGTGCAAGACAAGGTGGGAATTTTAGGGATGTTTATTTATATGGCCACTTAATATTTTTTTGTAAACTTTTGTGCATAAGCTTCTTTCTTAGAAGCTTGTGACGTGAAGTCTATATTGGTTGAATTTTTTTTAATGTGATTACAAATAACTTGGACGGCTACATCCTCTTAAACTCAACAAACGGCTTGCTATGATTATATTTTTTAATGATAAAATATCACCCCTATGTGATCTTTTTTAAGAACCTATGTGATTTTCGCACTTCAAAAATAAATAAATTAGTGTTCATGTACCATGAAATAATCTTTCTCGATTTTTTTTATCACATCTATAATTTTTATACGAAATTTAAGATAATTTTAGATTTTAGAAATTGTTAGATATATTAATGGTTAAATATGAGTCTGTCTTTTGAAAGATGGTCTATCCATAAGCTATATTACTTGCAATATTAAAAAAGATCATTTTAGTTGCAATATTAAAAATTTATTGTCCAACTTGCAATAATTATAAGTTTATGAAATATGACCCAATTAATACAACCCAAAAAATTTATTTTGATTTCTTCAAATTTACAGTTTAAACCTTAATATTTCCATAATTTATAAAATGATCGTCTTTCAAGATACGAACTTTTTCATAAATTTAAATAATAATAAAAATATTTTATTATATGATACTAATTAAATAGGGATGGTCTGCTGTGAGGCAGCTTAAATTTTATGCAGAGGCATTTCTACAATTCTAACAATATTCTAGCTCTCGGGACCCATCTCTAATAATTTTACATGGGCCTATCTCTAATTATTTTATAGGGACCTATCGCCAATAACTTTTCAGGGGCCTTTCCGTCCAATTTTTTCCCATCATTTTTCCGCCACATGCTATTTGCAAAAAAAAAAAAAAATTTGAATGCAAAAAATCAACAAAAAAAATGCAGCAAAAATTAACAAAACCTCATCAAATAATGATAAAATATCAATAAAACTTGCAGCAAAAAATGATTAAATAAAACACCATATAAAAAATCAGAAAAAATTGAAGAAAAAAACATCGGTTACGACTAACAAAAAATCAACTGAAAATCATAAAAAGATCAACAAAGCTAAATTGTCCTTTAAAAAAAACTACAAACATCAACTCATAACAAGCAGTGATTGAAGCACTTACAAGCAACAATTCAAGCTACAAGTTGTACTCTAAGCACCAATTTGTTTTCATGACACATACAAATTATAAAATAAGCACCTACAACCTACATCTGAAGCACTAACAAGAAAAAAAACGTTGAGGTAAGGAAAAACACTACAAAAAATTAACTATATCATCAAAAAGCTACAAACATCAACTCCTAACAAGTAACAATTGAAGCACTTACAAGCAGCGATTGAAGTACTTACAAATCGTACTCTAAGCACCAATTTGTTTTCATAACACACAAGTTATAAAATAAGCACCTCAATTTACATTTGAAGCACTAACAAAAAATGAAAAACATCAACATAAGGAAAAAAACACTACAAAAAATCAACCATATCATCAATAAAGCTACAAACATCAACCATTATCACCTAAAACTCATTTAGAAAATGAAACACATAAACATCAGAGAGAGAAAAAACTAAGAACATTAACAAAAAAGCTACGGTACCTCAATAGTATAAATTATTCACTCTGAAAATCATAAAACATGAACAACAATTTTTTTTATTAAAAAAACTATAAACATCAACTTCTAACACCCGAACCTCATCCGAAAAATGAAAAACATCAACATAAGAAAAAGACACTACAAAACATCAACTCATACTACCAAAACCTCAGCCAAAAAAATGAAAAACATCAACATGAGAATTTTTTTAAAAAAACTACAAATATCAATCCATATCACCCAAAAAACTACAAAACTTCAACTCATATTAATTAAATCTTACCCGAATAATAAAAAAATCAACGTAAGAGAAAAAAAAAAACTTAAAACATCAATAAAAAGTTACAATACAAATCAACCACAACTAATAAAACATCAACTGACAACTAAAAAGAATAAACATCAACTACTACTCACAAAACATCAACTGAAAATCATAAGATATCAACTACAACTAACAAAATATCAACATAATAATCAAACTAAAAATCATGAACATCAACTACAACTACCAAAACATCACCTGAAAATTATGATATATCATCAAAACTTAATTCGTCGAATTAAATATCAACTTCAGCATTACAAAGAAAATACACACATTACAGAAGCAAGACCTGCAATATGCTTTACAAAGTTCATTAAAAAAATAAGTCATCTGCAATATGCTTTCGGGATTTCAATGTGCATAAAGTAAGGAATCAAGTACTGTGCATAAAGGAATCAAGTGCATAGAGAAATGACTTGATTACCTGAAACATCTATTCCGGCCTACTCTTTCAAATTTAGCTTTACCACTTTTTCTAGTCTTTACTAGTGTGTTCCAACATTATTAATTTAATCAAGTGCATAATAATGTAAAACTTAAAGAACACATGACTTGGTTACGCAGTTCGGTATAATCCACCTACATCTGCGGGGCCTGACCCAGTTCAGAATGAATCCACTAATTAGAAAGATACAGTACAGAGTACAGGTTACAAAATACTTATCTTTACTAACTATAATGTGTGAATTCTGCTAGCTCCCCTAGCTACCGATCAACTTTGATCAGACTCCCTCTGATCTCGAACTCCGTCGACGCAGGATCTCCTCCTCCCGAGGAATTAAGGTTTATGCTTCTAAACTTTGTGCAGCAGGTCAGGTATGTTGGAACACAGCATTCTGACTCTTTGCAAATCTCGAAAATCTCCAAAAATTTGTATGCAGATTTTTATTCAATTAAATCCGTGAGTTATGCAGTCGCGTTGGTCCCAATTTATATCCATTAACAGATTGGAATACTCCTTGATTATCTTCACAATATTCCTATTCCAAATCTGCTTCTTGAAGCATATCCAAATCTCATAAACAAAAGGATTTACCTTATATTAATCTATCCCATATATTCGAATATATCACCTCCATATAAGTAGGGATTTTCCATAAATCAATTATGTTTCCTACGCCTGATATACTTAGTCAAATATACGAATTCCATATATTACAAAATACTACAATATTCTGCCTTCGATTTCCATATCTCCTTGGCGTAATTATTCTTAACACAGCATGTTCCAACATGGAAAGATTTTTGGTTCAAAATAAGTTCACACAAAATTGCCAATTAAATATTCACTTGCAAATCTCTTGAATTTACACCCTTCCTTTGCCAAATAATAGAACTCATCCTTAACGGCGAGCTCATCGTCGCATATCCTTTCACAAAATAGTGTTGTAGGCTATTCTCTTGGGCCTCATATTCCCCGTTCACTTGATTGAACACGACATCCGAATCACTGAATATCTTCACCTCTTCTACCCTCATTTCCTTAGCCAAATCAAGGCTTCGTATTCTGCCTCGTTATTTGTGGCCCTGAAGTTAAAGTGCAAGGCGTAAGGATAATCGGCACCATCGGGGGTAGTGAGCAGTACTCATGCATCACTTCCCCCTGAATGAGAAGATCCATCTATGAACAGCTTCCATACCCCTTTTTCATCAGTCTTACAGACATCTTTGATGGGGTCTGTGGTTTCCACAATGAATAATGCTAATGCTTTGCCTTTGATTGCATCCCTAGGGTGGTAGTGTATATCATGTTCCCCCAGTTCTACGTCCCACTTCATCATTCTCCTGGAGGCTTTGGGCTTTAGAAGTATCTGCTCGTTGGATAATTAGTGAGCACGAAGTAGGGTTTCAACCTTCGAGCGGCATGAACCAATGCTAAGATCAGCCTTCCTATGGCATTATACCTTGCTTCTGGTCCCTGCAGGGCTCTGCTAACGAATTATACAAAGTGTTGTTGTCTTTCCTTCTCCTTCATGAGTACAACGCTAATGGCTAGGGAAGATGCCGATATGTAAAGGTACAAGACTTCCCCCTTTTCCGGCTTCATCAACCTATGGAGAGTTTTTAGGTGCTTCTTTAAGTTTTCAATGGCCATCTCACAATCTTCGGTCTATTCAAACATCTTATCTTTGCAAAGTACATCAAAGAAGGGGAGGTGTTTCTCCGCCCCCTTCGATAAGAACCTGCTCAATGCTATCAAACATACTGTCAATCACTGGACTTCTTTCACATTGTGAGGACTTCCCATACTCATCAAGGCTTCTATTTTCTTTGGGTTAACATCAATACCTCTCTCTGAGACCATGAATCCCAGGAATTTTCTGGCACCAACCCCTATCACACACTTCGAAAGGTTCAGCTTCAAATTCAATCTTCGTAAACCTTCAAAAAGTTCCCCCAGGTCTCGTAGAAACTGATCGTAGGTTACAGTCTTTAACACCATATCATCGATATAGATCTCCAAATTTTTACCAATCCACTTCCTAAAGAGTTTGTCCACAACTTTTGATAAGTAGCCCCGACATTCTTTAATCCAAATGGCACTTTCGTATAGCAGAAGGTACCGACGTCTGTAATGAACGCAGTCTTCTCTCTGTCCTCCTCTGCCATGAGTATGTGGTGATAACTCTTGTGTGCATAAAAAAGGCCAAGATACGGTAACCTGTTATAGCCTCCACCCACTAGTCCATCGAAGGCAATGGGTAGCTGTATTTTGGGCAACACTTGTTCATATCCATGAAGTCTATACACATGCACCACGTCCCATATGGTTTTGGGACTAAGACAAGGTTGGCCAAACACTGGGGGTAAACTACCTCTTCGATAACCCCCGCATTAAGGAGCTTATCCACATATGACTTGATCGCCTCAACTTTTTCCGAGGAAAACATTCTCTGTTTCTGCTTAACATGCTTTATTGAAGGGTCGATGTTCAACCTGTGGACTGCCAATTCCGCAGGCACCCTTGTTAAGTCTAAAGTGTCCCAGGAAAACGCATCATAGTAATAATCTAACAGAGATTTCAATTCATGTCTGATCCTTTTGGGCATCATACTTCCCACTGCCACAAAGCCTACGTCTCGAATGGAGAGTGGTTGGGTATTCACCGGTCCATCTTTACCATGCACCCGAAGACACACTTCTTGCTTTCCTTGCACCTTTTACTGCTTTGTAGTTACAGCTTCGAGCAGCTTCCTGATCCCCCAAGATGGATGCCACTCTGTTCTCCATTGGGAATTTCATCATCAAATGGTACGTCGACCATACAACTCGAGCCTGACATATCCAGGGTCTCCCTAAGATTAAATTATAAGGAGAGAAAGTGTCGATGACTGCAAAGCTGCATTGTACTGTGACCCCCTTGTTTCCATTGGCTACCCTTATCGGCAGTGTTATTTCTCATATGGGATATACTGTCTTTCATGTGAATCCTGAAAGACGTGAGGTAGACTTCTTTAGGTTCGTTCGCCAATCCCCAACTGATCGAAGCAGCCTACAAACATTATCTCCACCCCACTTCCATCGTCAATGAACACCCCTTTCACTAGTACGGTCCCAATCACTGCCAAAATAACCATGGGGTCAGCATAGGGGTTTGGTTCTGAACTACATCTGCTTCAAAGAATGTGATGGTTTCACCTGGTCGAAGCCTTTTCCCCATTGGTTCTCCTGATGGGACACGTCGTGCTTGTGCTATCATAACCGTATTAGAAGACCTTTCACCAAAAACTTCGGTAATAACATTGACCACCCTTTGAATATCAGGATTCCCTTCATTCCTGTTCTCCGCCGGGAGATTTTGTTGCGGCTCGTCATGGCGCTCGTGTCGCTGCACCTGGGGACCACGATCTCCTCTATTTCCAGCACTGAAGTTTTTCTTTGGAGGCCACTCGTTCCCTCGATATTTCTATGCCTCAGATTATCATCTCGACATGGTTGGTGAAATGATTCCTTTAGGAAGCCTTCTCTTTCACATCGGTCAATTTCCATTTGCATATTGGCACATTCATTCGTGGTGTGTCCATAATCCTTGTGGTGGTCGCATAACTTATTGGTCTTTTATTCGCGAAGGCTCGACTACTATCATTCATGGGAGGTAGTTACCTAAAAAATGCTCTGTGAATGCTCCATATTTCAGTCGGGGAATGGTGCATGGGAGTATATTTCTCAAAAGTTGATCTTTTGACCGGTCTCTTCCCTTTAAGGTCCTTAGACTTTGGTTGCTTGGCCATTAGCCATTCCTTTTTCCTTCGAATGACCTCTTCTACCTTCGAATGTTGTTCTACGATTTCTTGGAGCTGCTAAAGTATTTTCAGGGTGTTCGCTGCCAACTTCCTGTACAACTCTAGGTCTTCCATTCCCAACAGATATCCCTGGATAATTTCATTCTTTGTATCTTCGATTCCCCCAGGCTATCATCGACATACATGTGGTGGAAGATGGTGATATATTACCTCAGCTCTTGCTTTGTTTAATATAGCTCCCCCAATGTCTTGGTGAATTTCTTTTTCTAATAGTACCGACTCAGCAGAGCCCCACTGAAATATTGATTTGAATGCAACGAACTCCTTGGTAGCTTGTTGAACCATTCCTGGGCCTTTCTTCTAAGGTAGCTACCCACTAACTTGCATGTTAGTTTCTCACGAAATCTCGAGAATTCATCAACCCAAGGAAGGTTTGGATGTATTCTCGTGGGTCTGAGTCCCCCCGTGTAAGTAGGGAGCCCTTTTGGTGGTTTCATGTCTTGGGCACAGCAAACCTTCTTCACCACCGGACTGAATGGGAACCCAACAGCTTGCCCCATCGGACCTATCAATCTGTCAAACTCTCTACCTAGGGCTGTCTCAGCTCCGCCATATTGGTGCCCACGACTCTAATATGGTCCTTGAGGGTCCCCTGGATATGGTCCTCGAAGATCTACTGGGTTAACAAAGGGTACGCCTCTCAAGCCTCCCATATGGTCTGGGGCTCCTTCCCAAGGCATGACTCTGTGACACTATTCAATGCCCGGGAAAGGGAAACCTGGCATCGAGCAGACACGGGATAGCTCACCCACATGTAATCAGGAAAAGAAGGTTGTGGTCTAGGCTGTGCAGCCTCTCTCACATACCCCATATACAGAACTCCACACACCTAGCTTACCAGGGGTAATGCTTTGATCTGTACTTCCAGGGTTACAGGAGAAACCTGAGTTATCGAAGGTATCATATTCATCGAAGGGTGAGGGGTCATCGAAGGGGGGATGACCTAATAACCTGCTGCTACTAACATCTGGGTGATGTGATTGAAGCTCTGGAGGGACTCCCTAGCTTTTTCCACAACACGATCTTCCTGGAATCTTCGCTTGTAAGCCTCCACTCGCAAGTCATCAGAACACTCCGTGAGATTGCCATCTACACCTCGCAATCCATACAGTGGTATCACAGTGCTAATTCCCACGGCTGGCCCAATGGTAATCTCTGTTTCTCCTAAAGCTCTGTGTAGGATCCTGACTCGTGACCCTTCGATCACAAGGGTCGTTAAGTCAGTTCCCGTCAAAGCTTTGACTAGTGCTGTGGGCGCAACTTAGCATGCGATGGGAGGGGGCCATGATCGTCCCTTCCCTCGATCCATACAAAGATCCGACCTCAACGCTCGCACCAGTCTCTTTGCTCTTCAACCTTTTACTCCGAGGAGTTGAGGTCATCGACAAATAAATACGTTATAAGATCTAGATCTGGTCGAACGTCGAGTCCCATCTGGTGTGCCACTTGATGCGTCTAGTGATCTTCGCTCACAACCCAACCCAGATCCGATCAACACAGCTAGTGACCTCCAAAAAAGAAACAGACCTCGGGAACCCTGGAGGGAGATTCTCCGACGGTCTAGTCAGCAATGTTGTAGAGAGTAAAAGTAGGCAAAGATAGTGTTACCAAAAATAGAAAATATCTCTCTCTATTTATATCACTCTTAAACCCTAATATACTTGGTCTATGGCCTAGTTTCCTTTGTCTTCTAGTGACTGGCCCAATACCAAGCCCACATGTGTATGACTTGGATAGGCCTAGTTTCCTTTGTCTTCTAGTGACTGGCCCAATACCAAGCCCACATGTGTATGACTTGGGTTATGGGATTTCTTTCTAAGTGATGCCGGCCCAAATATGTTCTAAACCTACCATGTCATCAAGACCTGAGCCTTTAATCGATTATAATCTATAAGGACAACTATATTAGGGTTTCATGGATGAATGATTTCCAGAACGTTGTGGATGAGTTGAGGTATGGAGCGTGTGTAGAGTTTTGGGGGAAATTTTGGGGAAGAGGCGATGGTCTTTTAATCTAACCCGTGATTTTTTTAAAACTTTTTCTAATTTGCAAATTGGTCCCTGACATGTCCATTAGCTTATGGACATGCCGTCTGTCAGGAGACCCACTCCTCTTCTAATATTATTTTTACACTTTTTTAAAGATATTCCATGATATATTATACTTTACTTAAATGATTTATATCTAGAAATAATTTAATTCATTCCTATCAACATCAACTCATTTATATTAGATTTATGAGTTCATCTCTTGAAAGGCGGTCTTTCCATAAGTCATGGAAAGACCAAGGTTTAAAGTGCAAATTAGAAGAAATAAAGATAAAATTTTTGGGTTGCATGAATTGGATTATAAACTTTATAACTACTACACGTTGTATAATAAAATTTTAATATTGCAACTTACACCTTTTTACCTTTTATTATTCTAATTAAATCTGTCTTTTCATAAATCATAAGTGTATAGAAAAACAATGTTTCCCTGTACTTTGACTAAAAAGATAATAGAGACGTGGGAAAAAGTACATTTAGTTGCTCTTTTCTTTTCCCAGTATCCTTTGTATTTACTTTTGAAAGTTAAATATTATTAATTTTATAGTAGAATTTTGTAAATTGACAAAATAATTTTAAATATAATTTTATTAGATTCGCCACAATTTATGCTTAAAAATTTTAAAAACTGATAATGTTCTGTTATAAATTAGATAGTTTAATGATTAGCAGAGATTTTCAAGATTGTGAAATAGTAAAATATCCTGATCTAAAATCGATTAATCAATGATTAATCAATGATTTGAAGATATTAAAATGTGCTTATATAATTCTCAGTTCGGTCATAAGTGAATGTATGATCATGACTTTTTTTTTGCGCTAATATAACTCAAATTTCGCCTCATATATTGGCTAAAATATCCATGCGTCAATTTTTAAAGTGTGTTTATTTTTGGAATGCCCCTTTACCTAACAAGATATGTTATCTCCAATAAAGGATCAGTTGAGAATATTTAGTAGTGATCTTAAAACCTTTTAGGTACATAATGCAAAAAGAGGAATAAAACTGTAATTTTTTCTAAAAGTGGGCACATAAACGATCATTTTCTATAAAATAAAATAAAGAGCGAAGTACATATAACCTAACATAATTCACGAAAATGTACATTATAAATATGTGATAATTGAAAGTGCAGATATAACCTTAGTTAGTTAGTTTATGTGCAAATATAATCTTTTCCGACAGATTGAGGCTGGATTATGTTGAAAAGATAAATTTAAACATCTGTACAAAAATAAAAATACAAAAAGGACTGAAATGATAATCATACCCCTGAGACTCTATCTCCTTCGTCTTCAGACCCCTGTTTGCACTCCTTCTTCTTAAAATTACCCACCTCCCCGCTGACCAAGACCACCACTTTGAGCCATCGGAATCGCCATCCCCTGGCGAGCAAATCTTTACTCCGTCGGAGAGCCTTTGAATTCAAATCGCCACCCAACCCAATTGGCAAAAGGACGTTCGTGGAGGATGCAAATCTGCCGGCTTCACACATTTACCTGTCAGAGGTGGTGTGTCGGAATGAGTGGAGCTGGAGTGGCATCTTCTTCCCGTCAGATTGACTCGCCGGTAGTGATGGGATAGGACTGAACTCACTTTGCCGGCGATGTGGTGAGAGGAGGTGCGCTAGTTATGGGCGAAGGAGTTACAGCCCCCGAGCCCAATCTCCCAGGCGCCGAAGTTTGTCTCCTCGTGGTCGCAGCCACAGTAGATCTCCTTACCGTGGACAAGAGAAGGTGCCTTACGCTAATGGGAATGGTATCAGGGAACGGCGCAGAAACATGAGCTAAGTGTGCCAAATTGGTATCTGAGCAGACTATGTAGTTTTGAATTTGTGTTTAAAAAGCCTAGGAATTTGTGTTTAAAAAGCCTAGGAATTTGTGTCCTGCCTCGGCTTCACCTCGTGATTTCGTTAAGTTTCTTTCGTACTTCAACAGCAGCCCTCGAACTCCAGCGGCGCAGATGAATTGGCTGGCCGTCTGGAGTCAAGTCGCTGGAGTGGGGTGGCTTTTACGCGACTACGTCATCGGACATGCTGAGTGGTGGTGCCGGATGGTGGCATTTAGGATGCGGGTCGCAGCTCTCACATCTGTTTAGCAGGGCAGGCGGTGGTGGCAGAATGGTATTTTTGTCCTTCAAGTTTTTGTATTAGGTTGAAAGGACATTTTGCGATGGTCAATGACCGAAAATGACTAGTTAATGCCGGAATATAGCCTTTAAAGTTATATTTGAACTTATGTAAAGTAGTTAGCGTTATTTTTTCACTTATGTAAGCAATACATTGCAACTTAATATCAAATGGTGTTGAAGTCGTAGAAAATTCCTATTTGACATAGAGATGTTGATTTGATATTATAATTTTGATTGTATCTCTAATCTATAGTAGCAAAACTGATTACATAAATTTGTTGACTTGTAATTTGGATAATTTTATATTAGGTTGATTGGGTGATAATTTTACTTATTGTAATTATTGTTAATGAGTGTTTTTGCCATAAAGGAGTTCGTCTCTTGAAATGCGATCTTTTCAAAAGTCATGGAAAAATCAAGGTTTAAAGTGTCAATTAGAAGAAATGAAAATAAAATTTCCGGGTTGCATGAATCAGGTTATAAACTTTATTACTACTACACGTTGCATTATAAAATTTTCATATTACAACTCTTTTATCTTTTATTATTCTAATTAAATCATGTCTTTCCATAAGCGTATGGAAAGACCGTCTTTCCCAAGACTTGCCTTTTTCGTGCATGTATGAATGATTTATTTTTAAAAAACATCTTAAAATTTGAAATTATACAGAAAATATACAGTTAGCAGATATATTTAGTAATTTATTCAATTTTTTGGTATATATGTATGGCAAACAACATATTTTTTAAATTATAATCTGATTCTGATTTTCGAAAATCAAGTCATAATTAATATGTTTACGATTGCGCAAAATATCATTTCATACTAATTAAAACTAACAACCTATAAATACCAAAGTTTAGGTGAGTTAGCGACACAATCACATATTCCACTAGATAGACAATATTCATTGAGATCAAAATGAGTAGAATTCTCAATCTCTTCTCTTTTGTGGTGGTTGTTGCTCTGATTAGTAGAGGTATGTCTGATTTTTTGACACTGCATTTCAATATTGAATGGATGATACTTGTGCCAATTATGAAATGAAGATATTGCGATCAATCCATTATATTTAGCAATGGGAAGAACGATTATTTTTTTGTCTTTATCTTTTTCTAATTTTATTTTTTTGAAACCTTTCTTTGATTATTTATGAGTTTTTGTTTAACAGGAATGGCTCAACCATGCACACTGAACAACCTAGACATTGCTCAGAAAAGAACCGGTTCAACCGTTGGTGGTCAGGTGGAGTGGGAGGTGACAGTCCACAACAACTGTGTTTGTACTCAAAATCAGGTGAAGCTTTCAGCTCCCGGATTTCAGACAACAGAACCAGTTGACCCGACAATTCTATCAAAACTATCTGATGATTTGTATCTTCTTATCAATGGCGGTCCGATTCATTTTGGAGAATCAGTCACATTTCAATACGCTTCAGACAAAACACATGAATTCAAAAGTCGGGACAGTGTAGTATCTTGCTCTTAATTAGTTGTCTAGGGCGAGATTGCTACAAGGAGTATTTCAAAATTTTGTTATTGGACAGTAGTTTGAATAAGCACATGTTTTCGTGTTTATGAGTTCTTGCTGTATGAGTTTTCACCCAATTAATACAATTTAAGCCTCTTAAATTTAAAGGTATTTAGTGAGGTGATTCAAAATCTTATTAGTAGTTATTTGATTTTAAAAATAAAATTTGTGTTTATGAGTTCTTACTGTATGAGTTTCCACCTAATTAATAGGAAGTACAATTTAAACCTCTTAAATTTCAAAGTATTTACGTGCGGTGATTCAAAGCTTTATTACTAGTCATTCGGTCTTTGAAATAAAATAAAGATGTGAGAATTTCAACACATTCCCTCATGTACAAATGGAATAATACCACGATTAAATTTTGGGTCAAATTAAATGGGAATCCCCAATAATCTAATCCAAACTATTATTATCGTGAACAAAATAAAATAAATTAGAAAATTTGCTAAATGGAAAAGGAAAAGTCTTAGGAAAGACGGCTTTTCCACAAACTTATAAACAGTCCACAGATGCATTTACGTTGTAAATTTTTTTATAAAATTTAAATATTGCATTTATAAGTTAAAACAAGTAATAATATATATTTAAGGTGAAAATATAAAGATATATGATATAAAAAATATTTTTCAAAAATTAAAATTTTGTATGTAATTTAACAAATGCAGTATATAAGATAAAAAATAAGTGATTTGTCAATAATCTTGTAGCTATGGCGCCTGTCAGGAGACCTCCTCAAAAGGTTATTATGATGAAGAGAAAATGGAGAAGAATTTTCGATCATATTCAATTGTCTGATTTCTCACTTTATAATTAATTTTTCTATTTTTTTTTTTTGAATTCGTGAATATTTTAATATCTTAATTGGCAAAGTTTTGGAAAAGACTGTTTTTTCATAGACAAAGTCTTGTATAAGACTGTCTCACGGTGAGACCGGGGAATAAATTACAAAGATTTTGATATGGAGTTTCATATTGATGTTTTAAAAGTTCAGGAATTTAATGTGTAATTGTGATAATTTGCAATTTAGTCCAATTCTATTAATTTTTTGCCCCCAAATTTAATTTACTCTTTTCCTATTTTGTCTCTAGTCCTTGGTCTCACCATGAGACGGTCTCACAAGAGACGAACTCTTTTTCATAAGCTTATGAAAAGATGGGGTTTAATTAGAATAATAAAAGGTAAAATATTTTAGTTGCAATATTAAAATTTTATTATGCAACATGTTATATAAATGTCATAACCCAATTCTTGCAACCCAAAAATTTTATCTCCATTTATTCTAATTTGCTCTTTAAACCTTGATATTTCCATGATTTATGGAAAGACCGTATTTCAAGAGACGGACTCTAATTAATGAGTCCGTCTCTTATGAGACCGTCCCATGGTGAGACTAAGGACTAGAGGCAAAATAGGAAAAGAACAAACTAAATTTGGGGGTAAAAAACTAATAGAACTAGACTAAATTGCAAATTATCACAATTACACATTAAATCCCTGAACTTTTAAAACATCAATATGAAACCCCAACTTGAAATCTTTACAATTTAATCTCTAGTTTCACCGTGAGACGGTTTTATACAAAACTTTATCCTAATTAATATCTTAAAATACGTATAGTAATTTATTTTATATGAAAGTATATGTTTTAAAATTATACGTCAAGATCTCTCAAGGCAAATTCCATAACTACGTATCTATAAATTTGTATAATCTAAACGGTATCAATATTTATAATTTAAAATGTAATTTCTTTTAAAAGTGGAGAGAGCAGCATGTACTGATTGGTTTACTGGCTTTCAATCACTGGAGCCTTTTTTTTTCCTTTATGTGAATGTATAATATTTTTTTGAGTGCGTCTCTGATCTTTTCATAAGTCATGGAAAGATCAAAGTTAAAAAGTGTATATTAAAAAAATAAAGATAAATTTTTTTGGTTGCATGAATCGGGTTATAAACTTTATAACTATTACATAGTGCATAATAAATTTTTAATATTGCAACTAAGACTTTTTACCTTTTATTATTTTAATTAAATATCATTTTTCCATAAGTGTATGAAAAGAGTTATTTCATCAGCTGCAAGTCTTTTAGCTGTTGAAGGTCTTTCTTTTACCACCAGGGTGGACACTTATGACTGGATTCTCTATCCTTGCCTTTTCCATTTTGAGTTTTTGATCTTTTCCAAGATTTTGCCTTTTTTCTGAAAATATAAAATACCATATCTCTTCTAATATTATTTTCACAGTTTTTTAGATATTCCATGATATATTATACTTTACTTAAATTATTTATATTTAGAAATTATTTAATCCATTCCCATCAACATCAACTCATTTATATTAGATTTAGTTTTACTTATTTATAAATATATTATTAGTCCTCCACCATTAAAATCCTTTTTATTCCATATAATAAATACCAATAAAAAGATAATAGTGACGTGGGAAAATATAGTATTTTTAAATGTGTATACTTTTAAATCGTGTCACTTATGGACAAAGTACATGCTCATTTAGTTGCTCTTTTCTTTTCCCGGTATCCTTTGTATTTATTTTTGAAAGTTAAATTTTATTTATTTTAGTCAAATTCTTGGGAAACACAGTCTTTTTATAGGCTTATGGAAAAACTGAGTTTAATTACAAAAATGAAAGGTAAAAGGTTTTAGTTAAAATATTAAAAATTCAATATGCAACGTGTAGTAGTTATAAAGTTTATAATCCGATTTATAGAATCCAAAATTTTCATCTTTACTTCTTCCATTTTGCACTTTAAACCTTGACATTTCCACGACTTATGGAATGATAGTCATTCAAGAGATGGACTCTTTATTTTATAGTAGAATTTTATAAATTGACAAAATAATTTTAAGTATAATTTTATTAGATTCGCCACAATTTATGCTTTAAAATTTTAAAAACTGATAATGTTCTATTATAAATTAGATAGTTTAATGATTGACTGAGATTTTTCAAGATTGTGAAACAGTAAAATATCAAGATCTAAAATTGATTAATCAAAGATTTAAAGATATTAAAATGTGCTTATATAATCATCAGTTTGTTCATAAGTGCATATATGATCGTTGATTTTTTCTAGTGCTAATATATTCCAGATTTTGCCTCATATATTGGCTAAAATATCCATACTTCCATTTTTAAAATGTGTTTATATCATAATGCACATTTACCTAAGAAGATAAATGTGTTATGTCCGATAAATAAAGCAATTGAGAACATTTATTAATGATCTAAAAACCTTTTGAATCCGTTTCTTGAAAGACGATCT
The DNA here is from genome assembly GCA_037428765.1 of Rubia yunnanensis. Taxonomy (NCBI): domain Eukaryota; kingdom Viridiplantae; phylum Streptophyta; class Magnoliopsida; order Gentianales; family Rubiaceae; genus Rubia; species Rubia yunnanensis. Next base: position 8,534,190 of record CM075064.1, read on the forward strand.
TTCCATAAGTCATGGAAAGATCAAGGTTTAAAGTGTAAATTAGAAGAAATGAAGATAAAATTTTTGGGTTGCATGAATCGGGTTATGAACTATATAACTATAATATGTTGCACAATAATTTTTTAATATTGCAACTAAGACCTTTTACCTTTTATTATTCTAATTAAATATCGTCTTTTCATAAGCCTATGGAAAGACAGTCTTTCCCAAAACATTGCCAAATCTTTTAGGTACATAATGTAAAAAGAGGAACGAAACCTGTAATTTTGCCTAAAAGTGGGCACATAAACTGTCATTTTCTCTAAAATACAATAAAGAGCGAAGTGCATATAAAACCCTACATAATTCACGAAAGTTCACATATAACCTTGTGATAATTGAAAGTGCAAATATAAGCTTAGATAGTTAGTTTATCCAACAGATTGATGTCGGATTATGTTAAAAAGATAAATTTACCCCTATGTAAAAAAATACAAAAAGGACTGAAATGACTTTCATACCCCTGACACCCTAAACGGTGTTCTAAACTATTGTTCTTCATCATCATTAGTAACTGAAATGAAATGAACAATTCAAGAGCAAAAGCATTCCCGAAATTCATTTCAAGAGCAAAAGCATTCCCAAAATTCATTTCTGATTCAATTCCAACAATCAATTGTCCGACCTTTCAATAAGGAAATGATATGGTTTAATTGATACAGAGATATACATCAGGCACTTTAATTAAAGAATTGATACAATTTAATTGATACAATTTTAAGTGTATTAGAGATATACATCTAATACTACAATTAAGGAATGAATATGTAGGAATTCCGCTAATTCATTACGGAAAATGTATTACCTAGAGTATTTTTTTATAGCAGTTGATGTGGCAATGTTTGGTGATGTCAGACGCCAAAATTCTGTGAAGGGTGATGTGGCTAAGTGTTTGGGTGTCACTTAAACAATTGGTTGCTCTTTCAGTATATAGTATAGATAATACTTTTAGTTATAAACAGAGGTATAAGATAACATACAACACATAAAAGAAATACTCAATCTAATTTTTAAAATATGTTAAATAACTGTAAAAATTTATAAGTAATACAACTTATAATTAAATAAATGGATAAATTTTTAAAATATTTTTTGGAACGATTCATTGAAAAAGAATAAATAGTTATTAGAATTCAGTGTTAGAAGGCAATTATGACAATAATAATAATTTGAATATTTTTCTTTTACATTGTCATTCAAGATTACAATTACTTTATAATATATTTTTGGTAAATTTATTGAAAGTTCATTTATAATGTAGATTATAAAAAAGAAAATTTTTAGAAAGACAAATTAATAGAGTTATTTAAAAAAAAAAGGAAAATTTAAAATAGAGTAAACAGTGTTCTAAACGATTGTTCTTCTTCATCATTAGTAACTAAAAGGAAACAAACATTTCAAGAGCAAAAACATTCACGAAATTCATTTCTGATTCAATTCTAACAATCAATTGCCCGACCTTTCAAAGAGGGATGGATACGATTTAAGTGATACATATATATAAATAAGACACTTTAATGAAGGAATGATACAGTTTAATTGATACACTTTTAAGCGTAAAGAGATATACATCAGACACTACAATTAAGGAATTGATACGTAGGAAATCTGCCAATTCATTATGGAAAAAGTATCAACTAAAATATTTTTTTATAATAGCTGATGTGGTAATGTTTGGTGATGTCATGTGTCAAAATTCTGTGAAGGGTGATGTGGCTAAGTGTTGGGGTGCCAATTAAACAAGTGGTTTCTCTTTTAGTATATAGTATAAATTAGTCTTGTTGACATGTAATTTAGATATTTTTATATTAGGTTGGTGGGATGTCAATTTTACTTATTGTAATAGTGGATGATAATGGGTGTTTTTTCCTGCAGATACCAATAGATTTTTTTTAATAAAAAAATACCTTACAATTTAAAAATATACAGAAAAGATACAGTTAACTGATATATTTAGTAGTTTATTAAACTTTCTGGTATATACGTTTGGCAAACAATATATTTTTAAAATTATAATCTGATTCTGATTCTCGAAAATCAAGTCATAATTAATATGTTTACGATTGTGTAAAAAATATCATTTCATTCTAATTAAAACTATCAACCTATAAATACCAAAGTTTAGATGAGTTAGCTACACAATCACTTACTCCACTAGATAGACAATATTCATTGAGATTAAAAAAAATGACTAGAATTCTCAATCTCCTCTCTTTTGTGGTGGTTGCTGCTCTAATTAGTAGAGGTATGTCTGACTTTGTGACACTGCATTTCAATATCTTCTTGAATAGATGACACTTATGCCAATTATGAAATGAACATATTGCGATCAATCCATAATATTAAGTAATGGAAGAAAGATTTTCTTTTGTCTTTATCTTTTCTAATTTTATCTTTTTGAAACTTTTCTTTGATTATTTATGAGTTTTTGTTTAGCAGGAATGGCTCAACCATGCACGCTTAACAACCTAGACATTGGTCAGAAAAGAACCGGTTCAACCGTCGGTGGTCAGGCGGAGTGGGAGGTGACAGTCCACAATAACTGTATCTGTACTCAAAATCAAGTGAAACTTTCAGCTCCCGGATTTCAGACAACGGAACCAGTTGACCCAACAATTCTATCAAAGCTAAAAGATGATTTGTATCTTCTTATCAATGGCGGTCCGATTCATTTTGGAGAATCAGTCACATTTAAGTACGCTTCAGATAAAACACATGATTTCAAAAGTCATGACAGTGTAGTATCTTGCTCTTAATTAGTTGTCAAGGGCCAGATTGCTACAATGAATATTTCAAAATTTTGTTATTGGATAGCAGTATGAATAATTGGTTTATGAGTTCTTGCTGTATGATTTTTCATCCAATTAATATAATTTAAGCATCTTAACTTTAAAGGTATTTAGTGAGGTGATTCAAAAACTTATTACTAGTCAATTGATCTTTAAAACAAAATTCGTGTTTATGAGTTCTTATTGTCTGAGTTTTCAGCTAACTAATATGAAGAACAATTTAAACCTCTTAAATTTCAAAGTATTTAGGCGTGGTGGTTCAAAACCTTATTACTAGTCATTTGGTCTTTAAAATAAAATAAAGATGTGAGAATATCAATACATTCCCTCGTGTATAATTAGAATAAGAGTGACGACGGTTTGTCCATAACATGCCACTTATTTCTTATTTTATATACTGCATTTATTAAATTATATACAAAATTTAAAAATTTTAAAAATATTTTTTTATATCATATATTTTTATATTTTCACCTTCAAATACATATTATTACTTGTTTTAACTTATAAAATGCAAGATTTAAATTTTATAAAAAATTACAAAATTTAAGGCAAATGCCACTGAGCACTGTCATAAGGCCGCGTTTCCTGAGACTTTCCCTTAGAATAATACCTCACGATTAAATTTTGGAACCAATTAAAGAGTGGAAAGACCAAGGTGTAAAGTGTAAATTAGAAGAAGTGAAGTTAAAATTTTTGGGTTGTATGAATCGGGTTATAAATTTTATAACTACTACATGTTGCATAATAAATTTTTAATATTGTAACTAAGATATTTTACCTTTTATTTTTTCAATTAAACTCCATATTTTCATAAGTTTATGGAAAGATGGTATTTCCCAATACTTTACCCCAATTAAATGGGAATCCCCAATAGTCTAATTCAAACTCTTATTATCGTGAACAAATTATTATAAATCAGAAAATTTGCTAAAAGGTTATTATGACGAAGAGAAAATGGAGAAGAATTTTTGTTCATAGTTAATTGTCTGATTTCTCACTTTTTAATTAATTCAATTAATTTCTCTACTTTTTTTTAATTCGTGAAAATTTTAATATTTTAAAATACGTATAGTAATTTATTTTTTATAATTTTTTTTAAAGTATACGTCAAGATCTCTCAAGGAAAATTCCGTATCTATGTTTCTTTAAATTTGTATAATCTAAACAGTATCAATATTTATAATTTAAAATGTAATTTCTTTAAAAAGTGGAGAGAGCAGCGTGTACTGATTGGTTTACTTACTTTCAATCACTGGACCTTTTCTTTCTTTATGAATGTATAGTATTTTTTTTGTCCGGAAATATAAAGAGTTTCTTTATGACGGTGTTTCTTGAAAGATCAAGGTTTAAAGTGCAAATTAGAAGAAATGAAGATAAAAAATTTGGGTTGTATGAATTAGGTTATAAACTTTATAACTACTACATATTGCATAATAATTTTTTATATTTCAAATAAGACCTTTTACCTTTCAATATTTTAATTAAACTCCGTCTTTCATCTTTCCATAAGCCCATGGAAATGCGGTATTTTCCAAGGCTTTGTCTACAATAGACTTGTGGAAAAATGGAGTTTAATTAGAATAATAAAAGGTAAAATGTCTTAGTTGCAATATTAAAATTTATTATGCAACGTGTAGTAGTTATAAAACTTATAATCCGATTCATTCAACCAAAAAAATTTATCTTCATTTATTCTAATTCGCACTTTAAACCTTGGTCTTTCCATGACTTATGGAAATACCGTCTTTCAAGAGACAGACTCTTCTTTGTATTTTCTTTTGAAAGTTAAATATTATTAATATTGTTATAGAATTTTATAAAGTGACAAAATAATTTTAAGTATAATTTTATTAGATTCGCCACAATTTATGCTTTAGAGTTTTAAAAACTGATAATGTTCAGTTATAAATTATAGTTTAATGATTGACTGAGATTTTTAAGATTGTGAAATAGTAAAGTATCATGATCTAAAATAGATTAATCAATGGTGAAAGATATTAAAATGTGTTAATATAATCCTCAGTTGGTTTATAAGTGCATTTATGATCCTTGATTTTTTTTAGTGCTGATATAACCCAGACTTCGCTTGATATTTTGGCTAAAACATCCATGCGTCAATTAATAAAATGTGCTTATATCAGAATGCCTTTTACCTGAGAAGATAAAATGTGTTATGTCCAACAAATAAAATAATTGAGAACATTTAGTAACAATGTGGAAACCTTTTAGGTAAAAAGAGAAATGAACCTATACTTTTCGCCTAAAGGCACATAAACTGTCATTTTCTCTAAAATAAAACAATGTCGTAAAACATCCATTTTACCCACCCAAATTCCTAAATTCGTTCCCAAATTTCTGAATCCCCAACTTTGCTAGATCAGACGCTATCTGGTGCTTTGGCGGTTCGAAAAGCAAAAGAAACGTTAAAAGCATCGACGCATGTAACGAAGTTCAGGGGGTTTGCCGAGTGCGTTTATGCAGGTGATGAAAATAGTTCCAGTTAGAATTTGCTCTATTGTGTGTGTTGATTTCTATTGAAAATGTGCTTTTATAGGTGATAAAAATATTGATTTTGGATTTTGTTGTTGTGAAAATGAAAATGAGAATTTTAATTGGTTAGGGTTTGGAGGTGGTGGAGGCGGGGTTGGAAGAGGGAGTTGGGGTTTGGGAGATGGGAGGAGATGGTGATTTCCTCCGCCGCCCTCTTCCACCTCCACCACATCCACCCTCTATTGATTAACAGAAGCTTTCAGATCTGCCGATTTACAAAAGCTTGCAGATCTCGCTGCGAGGAGAGCAAGGGAGAAAGAGGGAGAAGGGGACGACGGCGTCGCTGCGAAGAAAGCGAGGGAGAACGGGGGAGAAGGGGACGGCGGCGCCGCTGCGAGGAAAGCAAGGGAATTGGGGGAGAAGGGGACGCCAGTGCTCGACGGCGGCGCGGGTGCTCTGTTGTCGTAGTTTAATTCCGACATAGTTGTGTTTAGATTGTGAAAATTGGGCGGCGGATGAATAGATTTAGATTTGTTAAATTTGGAGGTTTTAGGTTATATGAGGATTTGAAGGAACTGTTTGAAGTTGTTTTTGTTGCTTTAACAGTTGGTGAGCTGTTAGTTTGTATGGTGGTACCTAGATAGTGTTAGGGTGTTTGAAGTTGGAGAAGAAGAGGTTAAAGGGGTATGATGATCATTAGAATTTTAGTTTTAATTTTAGTGGTATTTTTATCTTTTATTGTAGATCAATGTCAGAATTACATTAGTCAATACTGAAATAGTGCAATTTGGTTAGTATGCACCATCGTTCAAAAAGTTAGAGTTAATTTTTCACTTTCAAATTTACAGGGTTATTTTTATACTTTCTTAATTAATAGGGTCATTTTTACACTTTTCCCAAATATTAAAATAGAAAATTTTATATGTAGGGTATAAAGTCTGTCTCTTGAAAGACGGTCTTTCCATAAGCAATGGAAATACTATGGTTTAAATTGCAAATTTGAAAATGCAAATAAACTTTTTGGGTTGCATTAATCGGATAATAAACTTTATAACCATTGCACATTACATCACAATTTTTTGACATTGCAACTAAAATATTTTATCTTTTTTATTATTCTAATTAAATCATGTATTTTCATAAATCTATAAAAAAAACCGTGTTTCTCAAAACTTTATCGTAGGGTGAGGGGTTAATTAGAACAATTGGGATATAGTATTATATGAATACAATATTTGTTGCATCATCAATAATAATGGTAGTAAATAAATAATAATTTATTGTCAATTATTGAAGGAGATATTTTAGGAATATATATAATTATATATTTGAATTTAAATAGTATAACCAGGGAACACAGCATATATGGTATTCCTGGAATACTGTATAATTTACGAAATTAGAATTGAGTCTATCTATTGAAAGATGGATTTTTCATAAGTTATGGAAAAATCAATGTTTAAAGTGTAAATTGGAAGAAATGAAGATAAAATTTTTGGGTTGCTTGGATCGGGTTATAAACTTTATGACTACTCCATGTTGTATAATAAAATTTTAATAATACAACTATGACCCTTTACCTTTTATTATTTTAGTTAAATTTCGTCTTTCCAAAAACCTATGGAAAGATGGCCCTTTCCAAGACTTTGTCATTAGAATTTGACAAGTGTCAACTTGAATAAGGTGAAAAAAAAATAGATCGAAGAATAGAAAAAGAAGAAAATATAACATTGTTGATTATACATTTCATTAAACACTTACTCCCTTTGTTCCAACTTAAATTACGGACTAATCATAGCACATCGTTAGAGGAACATGTTTGACCGTTAATATGTTTAGCTACGTATAATAACAGTAAACAAAAATTTACTTTCTAGATATTACTTGTTACGATGAATTCAACAATATCACATACGATAATATTATGTCTTATATATCTATTCAAATATGCGGTCAAACCTTGACATGAAATAGTGTCATAAAGTAGATGGCTAATTTAAGCTGGGACAGAGGGAGTATCAAATTATGGTTAGTTCCTCAATTTAATAAAGAGTATTTTTATAGTCAAATTATATTGTATTTCAGAGTTACATATATACTATATTTTTCTCCACCAATATAATTTATGTGTATGTAGTTATTGGATAGTTAAAATTTCGCATGAAGTGAAATATTGATGATCTATATAATTCAAATATGAATTAGATAAATTTTATAGTGATTATTGATAGAGGTTGAACTAAAGAAGGCCATTAGGCTGAAGATGTGGCAGCTTAATTAGGGGATTATTTAATACCTTAATATAATTACAGCATTCGTGAGTAATTAAGTGCGATAATTAAGGAGGACGTTATTTAGGACACGAAGTATAAATACAAGGTACGCATTTACTTGTCATTCATTTTATCTTAATCATATTGGACTCTTGGACTAACTTAGGCATCAGAGTGTTGGCCCCTGGAACCCCCAGGGATAGTTTTATTGCAGGTTGGTTCGAGAGGAACTCAAGCCCACAAACTGGTCAATCGTTCGAGACGCATCAAGTGGCGCCGACTGTGGGGAAGACTAAGCCAAATCGAGGGTTTGAAGGGTTTATGTCCAAGTTTTTCGAAGAAGTGAAAGGTTAAGATTGATAGGTACGGGGGGCTGGGTCTTCGCAAAGGTTAAGAATGGAGAATTCAAGAGGAAACGACGCCCGTGTCAAGGATATCGGTATGGCTAACCTTCAAACGTCAGGAACGGAGTTGCGTGCGGAGCCTGTTATGGTCGTAGACCACGAAGTGGGGCAAACCTTAGTAGCATTCGTTGCAAATACCCTGGCACCAATTCCTAATGATGCGCCGAGGCTCTCAAGGAGATTGGAAATGGCGGGAGAGCAAGAGCAGAGAAACCCCGATTCCTTGCTCGAGGTGGTAGCCGATCCGAGGGACAGAAGGTTTACGGATATGTCGGGAGATTCATATATGGAAGCCTATGGCCAGCACGAGCAAGGAAATTAGAATGCGAGGAGGGCAACCTCAAACCAAGATGTAGAACGGGCAGCTCAGGTCCTAACTGCGGTCGGTTATCGAGTTACCCCTCCTCTAAGGGATGACAGGGTCACGCACGGATACTGCCACCCTCACCTGTAGGAATAACTATGGGGTGGGCCCCTCAGTCCGCAATAGACTATCCTTATCCTGCATATGCTGGAGAGTCATTGCAAGCTAGGCCTCAGCCTTCTATTCCTGGTTACTCACAGGGCCCAGTATATTTGTTACCTCCGTTAGCCTCATTCGCTTCTACCTTCAACCTGGTCGGTCCGGGAGCGGCATATGGGATGATGGCTTCTTCTGCCATGCAAGGATACGGAAGTATGAGAATTCAAGGAACAATGATCAGTAAGGGGCCTTACAATCCCTATGCCCAACCACCACCACCAGCATACCCGAGTTTTGGACAGCCTTGGATAAACCTCGGATACGGGGCAACTCAACCTCCTTATTTTCCACAGCTGGGAGGTCACGACAGGGAGCTGAACCTGACAGAGAAGGCAACAAGAACCCCCTCGGATCCAAGTGAGTCGTTAAGAAGGGAATTGGATCGGTTGATCGGACCCTTGGGCCAAGGTGCAGGGTCTCCTTTCAGCTCGGTGATCACTGGGGTTCAATGACCAATAGAAGTGAAGCCTCCGGAAGGACTTCCCACGTACATTGGTGAGACTGACCCTCGAGAATTCATCCAGACGTTCATGGGCTTGATGAGTTCAAGGGATTTCAATGAGAAATTGGCATGCAAGTTGGTAGGAAGCTACCTGTGGGGAAAAGCTTAGGAGTGGTTCAATAAGTTGCGAAGAGGCTCGCTCCGATCGTACCAAGACTTCAGCGGAGCATTGTTGAGCCAGTACGCACAGAAGAAGAAGTTCACCAAAACTCTGTTAGAACTCTACCAGACAAAACAAAAGACAGGGGAAAGCACGAAAGCCTTCTATCATCGGTATGTGGACAAGAGCTTGGGAGTGATAAAAACAACGGAGAACGAGGTAATCCAGGGGTACCTGCTGGGGATGCAGGACTTGGAATTATGCAAGAATCTGAGTACTAACAGCCCCAAGACCTAGCAAAAACTTCAGGAAGTTGTAGAGCAGTACTCGAGGATAGAGGAAGCAATTAGGAAGAAAAGAGATAGCCTTACAGAGAAAATGGGAAAAAATGTAGAACATAGAGGGAAAAGGCCGGTCGAACCTATAAGAACACCATTCGAGAGATACACCACATTGCCACCAATGCTCAGAGGAAGAACTCCTGCACAGATCTTAAGTATACATAGAGAGTTGTTCCAAGCACCCCCATCCTTGCAGAGTTCGCACAACTCAGTGGAGGCCCAAAGGGCAAAAAATTGTTATTGTGATCATAACAGGGATTACGACCATGACACAAATGATTGCATGCAGTTGAGAATGGAGATCGATCGGTGCGAACGGGAAGGACTGTTTTGAGGGCAAGGACACCGAAACTAGGATGCCCCCTCAAGGCCTCGAATGAACCAATGACAACCTTATAGAAGGAACAATCAAAACAACGAGGGTAGGGGAGATAGAAGACCTCGAGAACAGGATATTCAAGACAGGGAGCATGAAGGAAGGCAAGATAGAACCCAGGAACATGAGGGAAATCATAATAACCAAAACAGGGAAAACTCACCCGTGCGAAGAGTAATTAATGTCATTAATGGCATGTGGGAGAGAGATATTTGAACTTTTGTGATAAGAGCAGAGGCTCGAAGGGATGCGGAAGAGCCCAGCCACAAGAGGTTTCGACTGGACGAGACGGTCACTTTCTCGGAAGCGGATGCCGTACCAGACCAAACACCTCTTGCAGATCCTATGGTAATTTCATCCATTATTGGAACGTCTTTGATAAGAAGAGTATTTGTTGATGACGGAAGTGGGGTAGAAGTGATGTTTGCTGAGTGCTTTGACCAGTTGGATATAGGGCGCGACAACTTGAAAAAGTCAGCTTCCCCTTTATTCAGATTCCATGAAAACCCAATATTCCTCATAAGAGAGATAACCTTTCCCTTTTGCGTAGCGGATGTCAACAAAGGGGTGACTATCAGGTGTAATTTTACTGTCGTGGATGCCCCTTCCCCTTATAATGTGATTTTAGGAAGGTCGTGGATGTGCCAGGCTCAGTTGGTCTGGTCACCCTATCACATGATAATGAAGTTCCCGACTGAAAAGGGAGTGGCATCAATTCGAGGAGATCAAACTGTGGCTCGAAAATGTAACTTTACGGCGGTACGAGAAGTAAGAAAGCAAAGAGATATAGCAACAGTGCACGCAGATGTGAGATTGGCCTATAAAATACAGATGCCCATTCGGGATATGGGATCTGTAGCTGTAGGGAAGCTAATTCCTGAAGATGTCAAAGAGAGGCTGAGAGATTTGTTGGGAGAATACGGGGACATATTCTCGTGGGATACTTCTGACCTAACGGGAGTACCTTCGAGTCTTGCACTACACAGGCTGAACATTGACCCCTCGATTAAGCCAGTGAAGCAGAAAACAAGGGTGTTTGCTCCTGAAAGAGTTGAAGCAATTAAAGAAGAAATGGAGAAGTTATTGAGGGCAGACGCCATTGAGGAGGTGTTCTACCCCGAATGGATTGCTAACTCAGTCATGGTTTCAAAGCATGATGGGGCCTGGAGAATATGTATAGACTTCACCAATTTAAATAAATGTTTCCCCAAAGATAGTTACCCGTTTCTACCAATCGATATATTGGTGGAAACCATCACTGGCTATCATATTCTGGCTTTCTTTGACGCGCATAAAGGGTATCACCAAATACTCATGGCGGAGGAAGACAAGGAAAAAACATCGTTTATTATAGATGTGGGCACATGCTGTTATAAGAAGATGCATTTTGGCTTAAAAAACGATGAGGCAACTTACCGGAGGCTAGTTGATAAACTGTTCAAGGAGCAGATAGGAAGAATATGGAAATTTATGTGGATGATATGGTCGTCAAAAGCAAAAGTCAAGGAGAATTCTTAAAGGACCTGGAAGAAACGTTTAGTAGACTTCAAGGGCTAATTTGAAGTTGAACCCATCTAAATGCGTTATCGGTGTGGGGGCGGGGAAGTTCCTTTGATTCATGGTCTCGGAGAGGGGTATTGATGTAAACCCAAAAAGGTTGAAGCTTTGAAGATAATGAAAACCCCACAATCAATAAAGGATGTACAAAACCTTACAGGGTCTCTAGCACCATTGAGCAGGTTCCCATCGAAGGGGGTGGAGAAATATCTACCCTTCTTCGATGTCCTTTGAAGGGCAAAGAAATTAGAGTGGAATGGCAAATGTGACAAGGCATTCAAGCAGTTGAAGGAACACTTGGGGACACTACCTACCTTGATGAAACCAGATAAGGATGAGACACTATCCCTGTACATTTCCTTGGTGCGGCCCTAGTAAAAGAGAAAGAAAAGGTTCAACATCCAATTTACTTTGTCAGTTGTGCCTTGCAAGGGCCAGAAACAAGGTATACTGTCCTCGAGAGGTTGATTCTAGCCCATGTACATGCAACCAGAAGACTGAGACCCTACTTCCAGGGACACAAAATAGTGGTGCTTACAAACCACCCCATTCGACAAATCTTGCTGAAGCCAGAGATTCTGGGAAGAATGATGAAGTGGGCAGTGGAATTGGGAGATCACGTTATCCAATATCAACCTCGAGTTGCAATTAAGGGTCAGGCGCTAGAAGACTTCATAGTGGAAATTACAGATCCCCTCGAGATGTGTCTGGATCCTATTCGAAAGGTGGAAGCGAGCCAAAAGGAGATATGGAAGTTGTATGTGGACGTTCATCACATTCAGGAGGAAATGGAGTGGGGGTTTTGTTAACCAGCCCTAATGGAAAAGATTACCCTTACACGTTGAACTTCACATTCAAAGCGACTAACAATGAGGTTAAGTATGAAGCACTGATCACTGGACTGCGCTGGCAAGGGAGCTACAAGTGGAGGAATTGGAGGTTTTCAGTGACTCTCAAATCATGGTTCAACAAGTGAATGGGGAATACGAGACCAGAGAGCGTAACCTGCAAAGATACCTCGGGTAGTGAAAAACCTGTTAAAATTTTTTAAATCTTACACTTTAACGTAAGTTCCAAGGGAACACATCATAAAGAAGGCGCTCTAAGAAAGCTCACTTCTTCATATTTGGGAACCCAATCCTAGAAGTAATTACTCGTGGAAACTTTGAGTAAACAAAGTTTTGAAGAACTTATAGTTATGGCAGTGGAAGCAAAAGACTCCTGGATTACGCCGTTCGTGGCATATCTTCGGGAGGGTGTCCTACCGAAAATGAAGTGTATGCCAGAAAGATCAGGTTAAAAGCTCCAATGTATATGTTGCAGGAAGAAGTGTTATACAGAAGGGGTCATTTGCAGCGGTTGCTTTGGTGCGTTAACCCTCATTAGGCTGATTATCTCATAAGGAAAGTTCACCAGGGGGTATGCGGTAACCACCAGGGAGCCAGATCCGTGGCAAGGACACTTATTCGAGCAGGATTTTACTGGCCGACAATGTTCGAGGATGCGAATCGATACATCCAGGCTTGCCACCAGTGTCAAAGACATGCCCCTATAACTTATGTTCCCTAGGAAGACATGAGAAGCATCTATAGTTCGTGGCCATTTGATAAGTGGGGGATCAGCCTGGTGGGACCTTTTCTAGAAGCGCCAGGAAAATTCAGATACCTAATAGTGGCCATTGATTATTTCACGAAGTGGGTAGAGGCCAAGCCTCGACTAACATAAGGGAAAAACCGTCATTTCCTTTTGCTGGAAGAACATTGTGTGTCATTTTGGAATCCTAAGGATGATCATCACGGATAACGGAACACAATTTGCTCAGGATCCCTTCAAGAAACTGTGAGAGGAATATCAGATTAAGCAAAAGGTGACATCAGTTTACCACCCCTAAGCTAATGGGCAGGTGGAGGTGACCATCAGAAAAATAGTAAATGGTAGACGAGCACGCCTCGAGGGGGCGTAAGGTAATTGGATATGGGAGTTACTCAATGTATTGTGGGCGTATAGGACAACTGAGTTTTCCACTACTGGCGAAATGCCTTATGGCCTTGTATATGGCTCGGAGGCAGTAATCTCTGTAAAAATAGGTGTTCCTAGCCCAAGAATGATGGCTACTACAGATGAGATAAGCAATCAGCAGAATCGATGTCTGGATTTGGATATGGTTGAAGAAAAAAGAGTAGCTTCTTTACATGAGGCTAAAGTCAAAGAATGGGTCAGAAGTAGGGGTGGGCGTCGGGTTGGTTTATTCAGTTTTCGATTTATTCAATTTGGGTTGTTCGGTTTTTCTCCTAAAAACCTTAAAACCGAAACCGAACCAATTAACCCAAATAATGCGAAACATCCGAACCGAATTCAGAATTCAGTTTTGGTTTAAAACAGAATTTGACCCAGATAAACCGAATTGATCCAACCCTAATTAATTTGAATTTATTTCATCCGATATTTTTTGCCCACAATAATTATGGGCTGTCAAAATTTAAACTAAAAATTAAACACTTTCAACCCAATTATCCAAGGCCAAGTGTATAGTCACTTACGGCCCAATTGGCAACTGCGTTTGATGCTTTGGTGAAGCAATGGAGTGATGCCTATTTATAGTTGATATCTACATGGGATTCTCCACAAGCTTTCGATGTGGGACAAAGGCTAAGCCTTTCAAAGACTTGCTGCGCTGGGCAAATGCCAAATGAGCAATGGCATATTGGCATGCTTGCTAGTTGCTGCGTGGTGGTCAAGTCACAAGTGAGGTTCCATTTTTCATTTTTCATTTTCTAATTTTTATTTTCCATACTCCTTCTCCAACTTTTCCTTCAATTATTATTACCTTTTTCTTAGTTGAATTTATTATGAGTCCGTCTCTTGAAAGATGGTGAAGAAATGAAGATAAAATTTTTGAGTTGAATAAATCAGGTTATAAACTTTATAATTACTACACGTTGCATAATAAATTTTTAATATTTTAGTAGATGTATTCATTAAAATTATTAGGAATTTTATTTTTTTTAAACTAAGAGTTAATGTATTAAAATGTATTATATTTTAGTTCAAATATAAAATCTAAATTTTCATAAATTTTATCTCTCACATCTTTATGTTTATGTAAAAAATGATATTTTATACATTATAGATTGTGTATTATGTTAAATTATTTTTCTACTATTATCATCCTACCCCTCCTTAAAATCAGTTCTGGTTCTGCCACTGTCTGCGGTTAGATAAAGGTTGTACCAGGCTAGTTGCTTTAGGTTCTATACGAGTAGATTTAAACGTTGGTTTTGACTTTGAACTAACATATTTTCTTCTTCTGTTTTAGTGAATGTGGGAAGTGGAGACTGGAGATTACGAATCAGATTGAAATAGCCTCATTTTCATGCTACCGGAAGCATAACCATTACACAACGATCCACATCCTCACTTGTTTATGCTTCTCGGTTGGCTAATCACTGTTTTCATCTCTTCACCAAGTAATCTCTTCTGAGTCCATTGTAGTTTGTTAATTTTTTAGAGCAGAGGAAAATGTCCATTATTTGAGGAATGCTTTAGTCTAGTGAAAGATTACTGTTGAAGAATTAATTATTCATGCACCTTATCACTGTGATTACTAAGATCACTGTAGTTTAGATATGGATATTTATTGATTATAGTTAATACTTTCCGTTTACGTTCATTCCAATAAGAATTTAAAAGAATATATATATACACTTGTTTTTTAAATTTATAAGAAATTTAAACGAAATAATTTATTAAACTTGTTTATAATGAATATGGATTGTAAAACACTCGAATATCAGTCTTTTGCCTATTTGATCCATTTCACATTTTCATGTTAAGATGTTTGGGGTAATTTTTAAAAAATTTATAGATTAGTCCTCCCACTTATATTTACTTATAAATTTAGTTTTGTATTTTTAAATTTTATTTATTATTATATATATTTAATCAATTTAATTAATTACAATTCGGTATTCGGTTCGGGTTTCGGTTTGAGTTTTAATATCCAAAACCAAACCAAAAACCGTATTCAGAAATCGGTTTATTCAATTCGGATATCCAAAAACCGTATATTATTCGGTTTGGGTTATTCAAATTTGGATAATTCAATTTTTGGTTCGGTTTTTGGTTTTCGGTTTTTTTGCCCACCCCTAGTCAGAAGATACCATGAAAGAAGGGTAAAGAATGTGTTGTTTAATCCGGGGGACTTGGTAATGAGAAAAAATGAGAAAAGCAGAAAGGAACCTGAAGGGAAGTTATCTGCAAATTGGGAAAGAACCATATAGGGTCATCGAATCGCACCCGGGAGGAAGCTATGTTCTCGAAGAAATGAATGGAGTTTGAGTACCTAGGAGGTGGAACATCACCAACCTGAGAAGGTACTACCAGCTATGATGAGTGGGTTGCTTTTAAGCAGCACTCTAGTTGATGTTCGAGCTGCTTGCTCTTAAGAGCTGGTGTTCGAGTGGTTTTCTCTTAAGTGACATTCTAGCTGATATTCGAGCGGGTTGCTCTTAAGCGGCGCTCTAGATGAAATTTCCAGTTATGGCTGATGTTTGAGTGGTTTGCTCTTAAGAGGCACTCTAGTTGATATTCGAGTGGGTTGCTCTTAAGTGGCGCTCTAGATGAAATTTCTAGCTACGGTTGATGTTTGAGTGGGTTGCTCTTAAGTGGCGCTTTAGATGATATTTCCAGCTATGACTGATGTTCGAGTAGTTTGCTCTTCAGCGGCACTCTAGATGATGTTCGAGTGGTTTGCTCTTGAGTGGCACTCTAGATGATGTTCGAGTGGTTTTCTCTTAAGCAGCACTTTAGATGATTATCGAATTATTTTCTCTTAAGAGGCACTTCAGTTGTTGTTCGAGTGGTTTGCTCTTAAGCGATACTCTAGTTGATGTTCGAGCAGGTTGCTCTTAATTGGTGCTCTAGATGATATTTCCAGCTACGACTGATGTTTGAGTGGTTTGCTCTCAAGCGACACTCTAGATGATGTTCGAGTGGTTTGTTCTTAAGCGGCACTCTAGTTGATGTTTGAGCGAGTTGTTTTTAAGCGGTGCTCTAGATGATATTTCCATCTATGGTTGAGGTTCGGGTGGTATGCCTTTAAGCGGAACTCGTGGACTAGTTTTGTAATCTTGAAATGATAAACTAGTGACAAAATTGGCAGGATGTAGGTGAAAACATCGAACCTGGGTAAAACGCTTGTGTCTCTAACCTTTTTAATTCCTATTTATCGAAGATATTCATACTATATTTGCTTAAAGAAGTTGCGCGTGGCACTCATATTTGGGGTGTAAAATATTTGAAGAAGTATAGGCACGAGCAAATCAAATCATATTGCAATTTTTAACCTCACTGATGCTAACAACAGGGGTTTGAGAAACCAGTTTTGTATTTTCTAGGAGCGAGAGTTAAACAGACCTTAACTTCGTAAATAAATAGAAGTACAATTCTGGTACCAAAAAGTACATGACCGTATTCATCTAAATATATTCATCTAATCGGAGGAAACCCCTCCCAAAACAAATCTTCAGTCAAAGGAGCTAGCCCCTTCACCTTTGCCTCTATTTCTTCGAGCTCTTCAAGTTTGATACTATCGGCTCTCTGAATATCTTTCATTTGTTCTTCCACAGGATATTTAGAAGAATCTAGGGCAGCAATGGTCTTACCCCGCTTCTTCGTAGAAGGTTTAAATGGGCCTTTGAGAAGAACCCAACACTTTTATGGCATTTTGTAGAGGATCCCTTGGTAGCTTTGCTTGAGGGGGCAAGATGCTTTTCAGGTTCTTTAATGGCAGATTTTTGTGACCGAGGAGCATAACGATAACTGGAGGGGGTAAATCCCTTAACCTTCAGGTCCGCCAACCAATCAAGAATAAGGTTAAAGGAATTTTTTCCTACGAGGAGTTCCATTCTCATTGACATTAACTTCTTCCATTCAGTATTGAGCATTTTTTAGTAGAAACTTCGGAAGCTGATAATTTCCAATTAAATATGATGAAGGAATGCCGTGAGAAAGCATGTGGGCACAGAGGCTTACTTCGTGTGCAACAATATTTTCTTCAAAATCAGCAATGTGCTCCTTAACTTCTTTGGCCTGTACCTTCCAGGCCTCGATCTCCCCAGCGAGTTGTGTTTTCTCGGATAAAAGGGATTCTACCAAAGAACTATCCTCAACCGGGGGGTTCCTTCTAGGGGTTGCATGGGGCTCGCTTGAAGAAAGAGGGTCTTTGCTAGCTATATTCCAAGCGATAAATTCCTCTTCAAGGTTAGTTATTTTGCTCCGAGCCACTTGATGTTGCTCGAAAATCACCTCCCTTTGGGCAACTAATCTGCGATTTTTTCCCATGCAACCAATTAGGCGCCCTTCCACTACTGGAAGCCTAGCCGCAGTAGCAACGCATGACTTCAAAGAACCAAATTTTAGATATATTTGACACATCAGCTCTTCGAAGTCTTTATCTGCGGAATCAAGATCTTCGACCACCTCTAAAGGATATGTACCATTAAATTCTTTGCTCGGGAAATCCCTAACAAACCCCTTAAAGGTTGGATGATCTTTGGACTGCTACTGCTTCATCTCAACTTCGAGTTGGTTAAGCTTGTGCTTCAAAGATTCATTCTCTCGGTTACATTTAGATAAATCCTGTGTGGCTTTCAACAGTTATTTTTGTATCTCACTCAACTCTTTTTTAGCACTCGAAAGCTCCTCAAGAGCACCTTCTAAAACTCTCTTCAGTGAGTTAAACTATGAAAAGAGAACAAAGTTAAAATCAATAAATAAGTCATAAAAATGCCAAAACACATTCTTATATTGAAGTTTTAAAAAAGAGAGGTTACAACTGGGGGCCCTAATTGGCAAAGTTACAACCAAGGACAAACCCTAGAATCATCCTCCTTAGAGGTGGATGCAATCATCTCCTCTCCCCGGGCGTATGCTGAATTCTGCTCATGGGATATGCATATGTGGCTTTGGGTAGGGGGATCGCTTAAATCCCCTCAGTAATGAAGAACTGCCCTTTGGACTTAATGAAATCCATCGGGGCAAAGCGAAGACCATCGTTCTTGATTGCTTCATCCCATTTTGCATCCAAAGTAGCCTCGAGCTCTGGTTTGACTAGATCGTCTACCTACTTAGCGAGTTCTTTAGATAGAGAGGCGGACACTTGAGGCTTCAGGAATTCCTCGGCTAGATTGCTACAGCCGAGATGCTTGGCCATCTCCAGGAGGTCCACAAATAGTTGAAGAAGCTCAGAGCTGTTCAACAGTATGCTTTTAAATTCCTCAAACAGCTGAACCTGCGAGACTGGGTCCTCAGCAGCCTGAACCCTCTTCTCAAGGGTATCCTTCTCCAGCATCCATTGACGCCTCTCGGCATCAACATTCTGCCTCTCTCTTCCAGGGTTTTTTGGTTTTCCTCGAGGGCCCTATTCTTCTCCTCGAACACTCTCTTCAACTCCAAAATTTCAGCATCCTTTTTGCTGAGTTTCTCTTCGAGATAACCATGGCCAGAAGTAAAAGCATAGGCGAAAGCTGCCATCTTCTGAGTGGCCTCATGGAAAAGTCGAGAGACCTAGAAAAATAGTTAAACTTAGACAAATGCTAGGAAAAATCACACTAAATTTTTTTTTCAATGGAACATGTGAAAGCCTCGGGGTTAGAGACCATGCTCGCGAGATGATGCTTAACACTGGACATGGACACTGCATCACTCAAAGGGGGTGCCGATTGTTGAAGGGCATTGTCACCGCCGCGTACACCTATTAATGGCTGTTGAGAGGCATTTCCTACATTGCCGCCATCTGCCCCTGTCTTCTGGCAAACATTCCTAGTATTGGGGGGGGGGGGGCTTGCCATCAGCAACAGTTGAAGTAGGCCTTCCACCACCTACTGGGGGAGTGGAGGCCTGATTCGAGAGAGTAAGGATCCCTTTAGGAGGACCTTGGCCCTTGTTCGAGTGTGGCTTCTTGTTCCTTAAGCTGCTAGCAATACCCACTAAAAAAAGGACAACACCAGTAAAACTAAATACAGCGACACAAAAGACATGAGAAGTAGAATTCTATTAAGGCACCTTCAGAGGCTTTCGATTGCCTAAAATCACTAACGAGGGTCTCGAGGGGATGGCCTTCTTTGGGGCCCTCAAGTTCTCTTCTTCTTTTCTTAATATTCTTCCGGAGTACTTTATACACATACTCCTTGTAGATTTCAGGGGGGAATAAAAAGCCGCCAATCCGGGGGTTAGGATTGTTGAAATGGTTGTAGTAAAGGGAGTTGGACAACAACTTTTGCCTATCCCTCTCGAGGCCATCCAGACAAATATACTCCCATGGTTTGGGAGACTCAACTCGCACGTCCCAATTCCATGGGGGAACTCGATACCTCCTCCCGTCAAACAAAATCCCATTCTTCCAGCTTCTCCAGTCACTCGAATTACCAGGAATAACAAAAACCTTGTGATGTGCTTCCCATCTAGTAAATGCGACAATCATATCGGTGGACCGCTCACTATAAGACACAAAGTATAGCGAGCAAAGCAGCTTATACCTTGGCTTGATACCAAACTCGTCACATTGTGTCAAGAACATCATAATGATCACCAAGACATTGGGATGAACATGTGCAGGGATCACCTGGAATTGTTTAAGAAGTTTGGAAAAGAGAGGCGGAAAGGGAAAGGTGAGCCTGCAGCAAAGATGTCTAAGAGAAACATTTGATCTTCCCTCAAGAAGGTTATGGGGGGTATCTTCCTCTCAAAAGGGTTGAAAATCAGCATCTGGTGCTACTCGTTGGCCAAGAGGGATTGAATCCAAAACCTTTGAGATAACTTTCCCCACTAATGGGACCGGGGGCTCCTTCCCCGAATCCCTCAACCTTATCCCTCGAGATTTCCTCTCTTTCTTATTTTGAGAGAATTTAGCCAAAGAAGATGCATGAGGTTCTCTCGAAGAGGTTTCCTCCTTTTTGAGGGACGCCCTCTCTCTCAAAAGAGACGCATTCTCCTCCTCCCCTATGGCTTTGAGGGACTCTTCCTCGCGGGCCAGAAATGTATTTGACCCACCTAGAACCTTGAGCTCTTGATTCAGAGGAGGGTAGAAGCCAATTTTACCACTGGTAGGTGATCTCTTTATATAGGGCTTGCCCATGCTTGGTGGCCAGTTCTCGACGGGCTCTCAATGAGGCATATCAGTTACTGGGAAAATCCTCTCTTCCCCAGGACTGTTAGTAATGTGATTAGACATACCTCATTTGTCATCATAATTGAATTGGAATTCTTCGGAATGAGTGCATTCGGAGTCAGTAATAGCCTCTCTTGGTGTACTGATCCCCGCCCCTCCTTCCCTAATCTCACTGGGAATTTATTGGAAGTGGAACCCTCATCAGAACAGGGCATGATTGTAAGGTGAGGAAATGAAAAGATTAGAATAAGAAGAGAAATGAAGGTACTTACTGATTCTTTGGGAAAGGCGATGAAAATTAGATCGCTCGAGAGAGAAGGAGAGAAAGAGTGCTTGTAAGAAGTTCCTGCAAATGAGAAAAGTGAAAAAAAGATGAGAGGTTAAGGGGTGATAATGGGGGCTGAAACGACAAATAATTAATAACTGTCCTGAAAATGTAAAAAGTTATAGAAACATGCAACTACTTTTCTGCCTTCTGACAACACATCGATTGGAGAGCAGTGACTCGCGCGATTGTATGGCACGCGTGCGCCTTTTGGATTCCTAGCACTGAGAGTTGATTAGAAAACCAGATTCTCTCCCTTGAAGGCAAGAGCAACAAAATACAAGGTTCGTTTCGAGTCTTCAGAGTCCTCGAACTGTCCCATGCATTCGAGGCCTCGAAGAACCTTTGTATCTTTCCAGCCTTCCGAGGTCGAGAACCTACTTTCCTGGGGGCTCTTGATAGAGGTTGAGCCCAAGAAGACCATTGGCCTGAAGATGTGGTGGCCCAATTAGGGGATTATTTAATACCCTAATATAATTACTGGATTCGTGGGTAATTAAGGGCGATAATTAAGGAGGACGTTATTTAGGACACGGAGTATAAATACAAGGTACACATTTACTTATCATTCATTCTGTCTTAATCATATTGGACTCTTGGACTAACTTAGGCATCAGAGTGTGTACCCCTGGAACCCCCTGGGACAATTTTATTGCAGGTTGGTTCGAGAGGAACTCAAACCCACGAACTGATTGGTCGTTCGAGACACATCAATTATATATTTCATTAAACACTTATCAAATTATGTTTAGTTCCTCAATTTGATTAAGAGTATTTTTATAGGCAAATTATATTGTATTTCAGAGTTACATATATACTATATTCTATCTCCACTAGCATAATTTATGTATATATGGTTATTGGATAGTTAAATCTCGCATGAAGTGAAATATTGATAATCTATATAATTTAAATATGAATCAGATAAATTTTATAGTGATGACGGAGACTGTGACAATTCATAGTGAAATACTAGAGTAAATGATGTAAACATCATTAAGAAAATCAAATGACTAATCACATATTAATAATAGGGATAAATGACCCTCCTCCTCTCTCTCCCCTCCCCTCCCCTCCCCTCGCTGTCGCCCTCCTCCTCTCTGAAACCACCGCCGGTGGTGGTTTACCACCCCCACCACCCCCGATTCACTGCCCCAACCACCCAATCAAGATGTCAAGCCACAAAATTGGGATGTACATTTGATTAGGCCGAGGAAGAAAAAGGGCGAAATCGAAAAAGAAAGGGTGGGAAAATTTTTGGTTCAACTGGGTGGGGAAGAAAGAAAGACGACAACACTTCGGTGGTTATGTTTTTTTAAAAAAAAATTCAAGGGAAAAATTGTTTTTTTCACAAAATCCGGCCAAACAAATAGTAACTAAAAAGTCAGTGGAGCCAAGGGTTATAATGACACTTTCTGAAATTGCAGGGTTATATTGATACTTTTAGCTAAAAGATAGGGTTATTTTAGCACTTAACTCTTAATAATATTATAGAAAATACAACTAGCCATGAATATATTCATCTTTTTATTAATGTTATAGCAGCTACAATATAATTTCAGTATGAATTTTTATCACTACTTCTGAGGATACTATATATATCTTGTTTCCCATGTGTAAAATTTCCGGACAATAAGTTGGTTGATCCATTGTAATTTTGAGCGGGGTAATTATGATCTCTAGCTAAGAGCGCCAGGTTGAATATTGGGATGTAAATTAACTTTTATTTTAAATTCCAAAATCTCAAAGTCAAATATCAAAGCGGGGATAGCTCAGTTGGGAGAGCGTCAGACTGAAGATCTGAAGGTCACGTGTTCGATCCACGTTCACCGCATCAGCTAAACTTTTTGATTAATTTTGCTTGCCTTAAAATAAGTTTTCTACATAAATGCTTCTTTAATATACTCAAACGCCAAGCACCAGTGGTCTAGTGGTAGAATAGTACCCTGCCACGGTACAGACCCGGGTTCGATTCCCGCTAGTGCAGATGTTGCTTCTTGGAGAGTGGGTCTCTTCAGTTCACCGATCTTCGGACGAATAATCTAGCGCTTCAGAGCAATATTTTTTTGGGTAATATGCAAATATAACCCTATATGTTGGAGAAAGTGCAAATATAACCCTCAGTTATTTTTTAGTGCAAATATAACCCTAACTATTATACATATGTGCAAATATAACCCTAACTATTATACATATGTGCAAATATAACCATAAAGCCATTATTTCCGCCATTGACTAACCAGGGTTATATTTGCACTTTCAATTATCGCAGGGTTATATCTGCACTTTCATTATTGCAGGGTTATATCTGCACTTTCATCAATTATATAGGGTTATATATGCACTTTTCTCTATTTTTTTTATCAAATCTTTTGGCGAGAAAACATGGTTTTTAATTTTCGCGTTTTGGAAAAGATGAGATTTAATTAGAACAATAGAAAGGTCAAAGATTTAGTTATGAGTTTATAATCCAATTAATAAAACTTTAGAATCATAGAAAGGTGAAAGACTTAGTTATATGTTTATAAGTCAATTAAGGAAAATTGAAAATTTTAGTTTGATTTCTTTTAATTTATCGTTTAATTTTTAATTTTTTCGTAACTTATAAAAAAATTATATTTTAAGGATGAATTATTTATTTTTTGGTCGACACCCTTGTTCTCCATATCTTATCTGAACTGAACTGAATTGAAAATAAGTGTGTTAAAAAATAGCAATTTATGACTAATGTAAGCTAAATTTCACCAATTAAATTCATGCTAAACTGAATTGACTGAATTGGAGTGAATTAAATTAAAATGAAGATAGGATTAAGAGAAGATGGCCTAAGGCCAGAAAACCTGGGACCAGAATTTCAAAAATATGAGGGACCAGAACAAAGGAAACCTCGAAATTGAAGGACTATTAGCATAATATACATCTCCAAGAATGTGGATAACGCTAAAGATGCAAATTACGTTCTCAGCTCTCAGCTATGGCGGCCATCGAAGCAATCTTCCCCATTTTCTCCTCCCGCCCTTCAACTTCCACTAAATGCCCTTTGCGCAACAGGCCCTCCATTTCCCTGAAACTTCCCGTGTTCGCCCCAACAATCTCCTTCTCCCTCAAACGCCCCCTCAGAAAACCCAGCTTCATAATCTGCTCAACACTCCAAGAAGCAGAAGTAGAAGCAGACCCAATTCCACAAGAAGCTGATCTGAGAAGGAAACTCTTCGTGCTGAATTTGCCATGGTCTCTAACCGTTGCCGACATCAAAGCCCTGTTTGGGGAATGCGGCTCTGTTACCGACGTTGAGGTTTGTTTTTTGAAGATTCGAACTTAGAATCATCGTAATGTGTATTTATTAACAGTTGTTGAAATTGTTTTTGCATTTTGTCAGATTATAAAGCAGAAAGATGGGAAGAGCAGGGGGTTTGCGTTTGTTACAATGGCTTCTGGGGAGGAGGCTCAGGCTGTAATTGAGAAGTTTGACTCCCACGTAAGCCGTTTTATGGAGTTTTATGCTTCGATTTTCGCTGTTTATATGGTGGTAATAATGAGAAGAGTAATTGGAGCAATGTGTCTTGAGAATTGAGAAAGGATTGTTGAATTTGATTCATGCTTGTGCTGATTCTGGAATTGCGCTTTTATGTCAATTATAAGTATGGCACTTTCGAGTTAATCTTGGTTGGAATTCGGACCACTTATTTCTGCCGTTCTGCGTGAACATTGTCATGCTGAACTTGGTAGACTGTTGCTAGGAATTCGATATCATGCAGAATCTAGACGTGTGTGGGGAAATGTGCTTCGTTAATGTTGCTCCTTGTGTCCCCGAAAAAGGTCCCCTTCATACCTCTATTTTGGTTCAACAATCGGCCTCACTTTTTGTGATGGAGGGAGTTGCAATTTATTCAATCGTGTACTATCCTTAAAATGATATGTTTCTGTGTGTGAGGGAAATGCTGTAAGTTTTGGTGTTATGGGGGATATGGTGAACTTAGTTCATGGTGGTTCTTTTTCGCAGTTATTCTGAGCTTGCTGGAGTGTTATCAATACTCCAATATCAGCTCAAATTGAGATGTGCATGAGAAAATGTTACTGATTTACTCAAGCATGAGATGCATCCACGGAAAAAATATGCATCATTGTTTTGTTTATGTTTTAGGGTGTTTCCTGGTACAGGAATTGTCTGGTAGGATTATCAGGGTAGATTTTGCTAAGAGACTCAAACCACCTCGCTCGTCTCCGCCAACTTCTCCAGAATCTCCACAGGCCCCTCCTCGTGAAAAGACGGCGGCCCACGTGGTGTATGCTGGAAACCTAGCCTGGAAAGCAAGGTCCAGCCATCTCCGAGAATTCTTCGTTGATACCAATCCGGTTTCTGTGAAGGTTGTCTTCGATAGCCCTGGGGGGAGATCAACTGGATATGGCTTTGTTTCATTTAACACAAAAGAGCAAGCAGAGGCTGCAATTTCTTCGCTTGATGGCAAGGTAATCAATAAGCAATTAAATCTGTAAATATATGAATTTCTGAACCATAAAATGATTTTCTTTTCTTTGTCTATCAATAGCATCTGTTGATAATTTAGACTGCAATTTGCGCCTTCTTTAATCGTAAATGCATATAATTATGAAGGATTTCTTGTTCATCTCAATGTATTGGCGTTGGGCTAGGAGAAGCGAGAGTGCATATACGTTCTGAGAAATTATTAGCTGCTTAGTATGTCTTAAACGCTGTATTGTGGATAAGTTATGTAATTTTCACTCCGGTGTCAGCGTATTTGTAGCACTGGTGTGTGTCTTGGTAAAATCAATGAGTATCTGAGTCTAGGACTGCAACCAAGTAACTAGAATTGCAGAACGTTGAACAATGTGCTTTCGAACCTACTGTTTTAAATTTTGTTTCTCCCATTATGATCCTTATGTTAATTTTTTCTTAAGGAATTCTTGAAACTGAGAATTTCCAGGTTACCAGACTTCTGTAAGATCTTTTGGCACTGATGCATTAGCTTCTATGATGTAACTTTTGTGTTGTAGGAATTAATGGGCCGACAGATACGATTGAAATTCAGCGAAAGGAAATCCGATAAATCTGAAAATCAACAAGAGGGAAGGCCCGAGGAACAACCTGCAGCTGCAGAAGAGCAATAGTTTCTGAGGGATCACAGGCCAGTAAAAATCGAGTATGGTGTTTTCGTTGCACATAGGCTTTCAGGAGCACCGGTATACACTCATTGTTATCCTCTATGAGTTCTTGAAATCAACAGCTTATGGCTATATATTGTTGAGTTCTGTAGTTTCCTCAGAGCTGTACTATGGTGATGAGGGGTTGGATTGCTTTGCAATTGAGAACCAACCGACAATGTGTCAATATTTTTTTAGGTTAAAGTGTATAAATAACCCTATTAAATTTCGAAAGTGCATATATGACCTTATAAAATCTTTATGTGCGAAACTAAACACAACTTTTTGAATAGTAAATCTCCTGACAGACGGCCTGTCCATAAGCTTATGAGCATTCCATTTATTTTTTACTTTATACATGGCATTTGTTAAATTGCGTACTAAATTTAGAAAATTTGAAAATATTTTTTTATTTTATATATTTTTATATGACTATTTTTTTTTTGTCTTTAACATATGATCTTGTACCATTGTTTGGTCCCCGAGATCAATACCATTTACTTTCAGTACCTAATAAATTTAAAATAATTTTTTTGGTCCCCAAAGTGGTTTTTAGTAGATTAAATTATTTTATGGTCCCTAAAATATGATCTTATATCATCTTTTGGTCCTCAAAATCACCTGAAAACCACCTTAAAAACCACATGGGGGACCAAACAAATCATTTTGTATTTGTTAGTTGCTGAACAAACGTGGTATTGTTCTTGGAGATCAAAAGATGGTATTGCATCATATGTTGGGGGCCAAAAAAATAATTTAGTCTTTTTATATTTACACATTCGAATACATACTAGAACAAACGACTTTTGTGGCCCTCGAACTATCACTATCGTCCATCTTTGGCCCTTAATTTTTTTTCCAACACTTTTGGTCCCCTGACTTACAAAATTGGTGAATTGTGGCCCTTCCGCCTTGTCAAACTGTTAAATTAAGTCAAAACGTCAATTTTTAAGGGCAAAATTGACCTTTTTCATTTTTGTTTTCCTTACCTTTTTATTTTTCCTCCCCTTCCCCTTCCTCTTCCCTCTCCCGAAACCCTAGTTTTGCCGCTGCCGACCACTGTCGCCGATGCTTTCCCCTTCCCCACTCCGTCACCTCTAGCCCTATGAACCCTAATTCTATGGGTGGCAATATTGACTCATAATCCAAGCGGGCTGTTTATTTTAAAACTCGTGTATGGGTAAAATGGGTAACGGGTCAAATGAGTAAGTGAAGAATATGGGTTGAATGAGTTGAATTTACGGGTTGACCGTGGTCGACAAAATGATCAAACCCGCAGTTTACCCATTTCAGTTTTTATTTTACCCATTTTAAGTTTACAATTTCAGTAGTGTTAAAGGTAGCATATTTCCCTAAGCTAATGGAAATGACGCATTTCCTGAGACTTTCTCTTTGTAAGATTGTGCATTTATACAGATGTTGCTCAATTCCGACATTGAATCAATGAAGTCAGCTGTTGACCATACACAAAAAACATAAATACCCTCGGGATCAAAACAGATTTTTTGATGACCATTCTACCACTAGGCACGCCATCACCCTGCCACTGCACTCTGCCACTTTGCTGTCGTTGCTCTACCATCGCACTGTCGCTCCGCTGCCCAGAATCACCACCTTCGCCGCCCTAAACCACCACCTCCGATGCCTAAAAGCACCACCTCCGCACAGAAAACCCAACCATACCGCCTAGCACCCTAGTCCCACTGGCCAGAAACCCTAGTCATGTTGTCAACCCGCGCCGCCCAGTAGAGGCAGCACCCTATGATTTGGAGCTTGGAAAATATATTTTTTTACTGAATTTATGGAATAATTACTCAAATTTTAATTTAATATTATTTTTTTAAAAAAAACTTATAGAGAAAGTCTCATATTAAACCGACTAACGATTAGACCGATCATAAAAATTTCACTTCAATAACTTTTAGGGTCAAATTAAAATTACTTCTACATTGCTATATATATATTTTAAACATTTTTCAAAGTTATAAGAATCTTGTTGCATTAAATAAAATCAAACATCAAATCACTTCATTAGTTACATCAATTATAAAATAATTTTGTTTAACAGTTAGACATTGTAAAATAAAAATTTGTGAAACTTAAATAGTAAAGAGTCCGTCTCTTGAAAGACGGTCTTTCCATAAGTCATGGAAAGACCAAGGTTTAAAGTACAAATTAGAAGAAATGAAGATAAAATTTTTGGGTTGTATGAATTGGGTTATAAACTTATAACTACTACATGTTGCATAACAAATTTTTAATATTGCAACTAAGACCTTTTATCTTTTATTATTTTAACTAAACCCTATCTTCCATAGACTTATGGAAAGACGGTCTTTCCTAAGACTTTTGTAAAATATGAACGCGTGTCTTCATTAATGGTACAAGGGTACAATATATAGACGGCATTTACAGAGTCAAGACAGGAAAAATATTCTATCTAAGGTAGGATTCTATCTAAGGTATAATAATATTGCAGAAGATGTTCACAAATTATCTCCTACACCCCTCCTCAAGTTGGAGCATATGGATATCGAATGCCCAACTTGCCAAGCAAAGTCTGAAATGTATGTCGTCCAAGTGCCTTCGAAACAAATTAGCTGGCTAAGTAGCACTCCGAATATGATAAGTAACCATAGCACCAGACTATATCAAATCACGAACAAAATGACAATAAATCTCAATATGTTTCGTCCTCTCATGAAAAACTAGATTGGCGGAAATATGAAGAGCACCCTGACTTTCGCAGTACAAACGCATTGGAGTAGGATGCGCCACTCCCAATGAACGAAGAAAGGACATGCGCCATAACAATTCACAACAAGCGACTGCCATATCCTAGTATTCTGTTTCAGCCAAAGACCGAGAAACAATGGGTTGTTTCTTCCTCTTCAAAGAAATCGGAGATTCACCAATCATCAAAAATTATCCAATCAAAGATCTCCTAGTGATTGGACAAGCGGCCCAATTAGAATCACAAAATGTTGTAAGCTGAAGAGAACTCCTAGCAGATAGAAACAAACCTTGACCATGATGACTCTTCAAGTAATGTAGAACACGCAAAGCTACATGCCAATGCGCCAAATGCGGTTTCTCCATGAACTGTGCCAAGGTATGGACTGAATAGCTAAGCTCAAGACGAGTGATGGTAAGGTAAATGAGCTTCCCAACGAGTCTGCGAAACTGCGCAGAATCATCAAACAAAGAACCATCATTTTGCGCAAATTGTGTTGTTGTTCCATGGAAAAATCTGTGGGCTTAGCTTCCAATAAGCCAGTATCAGAAAAAATATTCAAGGCATATTTCCACTGAGACAGAAACATCCCATCAGGCCGATGAGCTATCTCAATGCCTAAGAAATACTTCAGAGCACCAAGATCCTCATATGAAAACAAGAGCACAAATACATTTTGAACTTGGTCATCATCTCAGGAGAGGAACCAACAATGATAAGATCATCAACATAAACCAATATATGAAGAGAAACACCATCCTTCAAGTAAGAAAACAAGGAGTAATCCGCCTTACTCTGAACAAACCCAAAGAGACGGAGAGCAGCTGCAAGTTTAGCAAACCAATTTCGCGGATCCTGGCGTAAAACTTAAAAATTTGAGAACCTTGCAAACCAACCCAGGTGCTAGAAGTGTATAACTAGGAGGCGGACACATGTACACCTCCTCCTCAAGATCACCATGCAAAAATGCATTGTGAACGTCCATCTGATGAAGACCCAACCACGAATAGCAGCAACAACCAAGAAAAGACGAACAAAACTCATCTTGGTAACATGAGCAAATGTCTCAGTAAAGTCAGTCCCCTCAATCTGACGATTGCCAAGAACAACCAAACAAGCCTTGTAATGCTCAATAGAACCAATAGTCTTCTTGCCAGGAGAAAGATGAGCAAGAACCCATGTATTATTATGCTCTAGGGCTAGAATCTCGTAGGACACAGCCACACGCCAATGATCATGGCGATAAGCATCAGAAAAAGTAACTGAATCAAGAGCATCTGTCACTGCAGCCAAAAGTCTAGAATGCGAAACCGAAAAATTACTACAAGAAACATAATCAGCAATAAGGTAACGCGTACCTGAGAACAGTGAATCCAAGGACGCATGATCAGTAAAGGGGGGGGGGGGTTCATGGAGCGAGTAGCAGTGCAGATGTAGTCTTTAAATTTAGCTGGAGGCTAACGAAGATGAGTGCTAGGAGACGTATAGCAGATGGAGCAGCTGGATGTGAAGCAGGCACCGTCTCGGCAGGAGGCGAAACAGGCAACAACGGACGGGGTTGGTGATGGAGCCATTCAAAAAACCAAGCTTATATCTAGAATTAAAACCATGATGAATGGCAGCACTCCATTCATTATAATTATCGGTACCCTTCAAGATCGTAGAGGAAATAAGCAAACCTGTATGATCTGAGGTGTGAACGTATTACAGATGTGAGGGAGGCAGGGAGGCAAAATCCCCGACATAACGTCGAGAACTGGAAGAGGCCAAACCATCGATACCGAGCAAGAGCTAGTGGAGGTCTCGGCGGAGCAGGTCGTCGTCTGGCTGTGGTGGAACATCCAGTTGTAGCGGCTGGTCGGCGACAGGAATGACGAGAACAACTGGAGCCTCGGTCTCGGCATCAAGAATTTTCAATCATGACTTGATTAATCAGATCCATTGGACACAGGCGTCGACGGAGCATGGAGGCACGGAGCGACGACGCGCGGTGGAATGAAGTGGTGGTGTCTGGAACAATGGTTCAAGGAGGCCCGGAGCAGGATGGAGCTTGGAGCGGCGATCCGAGGAGGCCTGGAGCGGGATGGAGCTGCAAACCAAGGAGACCTAGAGCGGTCTGGAGCGTGGAGCGTGCGGGATGGAGAGATGGGCTGGAACGGAGAGCATCGGTCCGGGATAGAGAAGGAACGCGGTGACGGCACTGGCTTCTCGGCAGCGACGGTGACTAGCACGGCGGCGGCGTAGGCGTACGAAGAAGGTAGGGTGGCGGCGGTAATGGTCTTTTATGAGTAAGAAAAATTTAGAGTCTCAGGATTTATGCTCTGATACCATGTAAAATATGAACATGTGTTTTCATTGATGGTACAAGTGTATAATATATAGACATCATTTACAAATTCAAGACATGAAAAATATTTAATCTTAAGTAGGATTCTATCTAAGGTATAATAATATTGCAGAAGACGGAATATCTCCTACAACTTTGCATATAGTAAATATTATAAATTAAATATATTTAAATGTAAAATAGTAAAAAATATTATTATAATAAAATTATTCAACTTATAAATTAGCTACTCTTTTAGCATAGTCATGAATAATAATACACATGGCCCCAAAAGAGAAAAAAAAGAAGACGAGCTCTTGCAAATGAGGACATCGGATGAAGAATCTTCAGGACACCAGAGTCCCTCAAGGTTTATCTATTGCCAATATTATTGTAAACAAAAGTTCATGCAAAGAGGACAAAGGAAATAAATGTTCTTAATGTCTCCTCCACCTTTTTCATAATTTTATTAAATTGAAACCCCGACATGTTCATTCTTGACATGATTCATCTTGTTGGTTACCTTGATTGGATTCGATCGATACATGCTCCTTTTGTAATCATGGAGTTTGAAAAATAGTTGGGGCAATTATTTGCTTCTCCAAGCGCGAGGGACAACAAATTCAAGAATTCTTACTAACACCAAGGTTTTTCGTTTTTCATTTATTTACTCTCATCAAGCAAACATATGAAAATCCACCCATGTTTAGGTCCATATTTGAAAGTCAGTCACCTATTAAAATTAAGTTAATTTTTGATATTTTCTTCATTTTAGAATGTTTTCACAAGTATTATATATATATATTACAATATTAGAAGAGGAATAATCAAGGGAGGAATAAAACCGAGAGAAATTTCCAGAACTGTGGCTACAGTAGCTTACAGCAGCCGCAAATGTGGAGAACGCATTCTGCAAATGCGTTCTCCCATATGCAGAATTTTTTTTGACTTTTCTTGAGGACGCTATCGCCTAATGCGTCCTTTGATTTTTTTTCATTATCGAATATGAATTTCTTCAATGCCATTGTCACGTTGCGAGGACGCATTCAGTGAATGCTTCCTCCAATCTCTGTTAAAATGCCTAGAAGTCTTCGCCATTTTCCATCTTCTTCCTTACATGCTCGAAGCCTTCACCGCCATTCCGCCATTTTGCCGCTGCTTCTCCGCCATTCCGCGCCCTTCTCCGCTTCCTTCTCGCTATCCTTCTCCGCCTCCTTCCCATTCACGTTCGGGATCAATTCCGCCTCCTTCCCAACTTCTCCGCCATTCCGCGTCGTTCTCCGCCTCCTTCCGGCATTTTCCTCGCCTTTTGTCGTCCAGTTGACCTCGCCGCCGCCACAAACCAGGTTGGTTGATTTTGTTAGCTCTCCAATTTTCTCTTTTCCGTTGTTTTTGGTTGTTTATGTTGCTGATATTGTTAATGTTTTTTTGGTTGTTGCCGAACACGTCCGACGTAGAAGAGCGGAGCCGTTGACCATCGCTGACCGCCACTGACCATCGCTTTGGTCACCTTGTCCGTGAGTCTCAGACACCCGCCCAGTCAATTTTTGATTTTCCTGAAGCTAATTGAACCTTACATGATTTTACGAATGTGTCCAACGATTATGTGTGAGTTGTCCTAGAAAAGTTTTTGTTGAATTTTGTGTTACATTATAATTGGTGGAGAACCCGGAATAATTTTGTTAATATGAATGCGTTGTATGATTGTGTGTAGTTAGAATGATTATGTTTGGTCTGATGCTATGATAGCGTTTAATGCTGATGCGTGACTATGTGAATTAATTATGTGAATTGTTTACTGCTTAATGTATTAAGTTTTTAGTAATAGTTTTATTAGTGGGGCCGAGTGGAGCACATATTTGAGGATAGAATGAAAAGGAATATTGAATGAAAAGGAATTAAAAGTTATGTATTTGTATAATGCAGTTGTACGATGTTTTTGACGGTGTATATGTACAAAGGGGGTCAGATTAAGTTTAATTTGACTGTGGGTGTGTATTATGATCCTCCAATACTGGAGCAGAACATGACTCTCGAGAGGAGGTTAAACCACTGCGAGTTAGTTGATTTAATTGTCACAAGACTTGGCATTGCAAGTGAGGGGTATATCTTGAAAATATATTACCGCTGTCTTGAACTGATTGGTTCGGCCGTATACTATCGGTGTTATAATGTGGAAGATGATGAATCAACCGCGTTCTTCTTCAACATTGTTGATCGATTGTCATTGTCCTCGGCGGATTTGTACATTATTATGGAGAGGTTGACAAGCACCATTGACTGGGCACGACCAAGCACATTCATGTCGTTGTTGAGCAACATGCATAACTTTACCACTGTACCAAGTTTACCACCCCCTTTTCATTGCTGCGGTTTTGACATTGGTGAGTCCAGCCAACCCAGTGCGTATGTTCACGTGGATTGTGCTCAGCCATCCACAAGTGGTGGTATCTATGGTATGGACCATGATGAGCCGAATGTCTTCGATAATGATTATGTGGGTGACATTGGCGACCATGTTGTTCACCATGTTGGTAGCGAAAATGATGGTGAGGAAGCTGAACTTGATGAAGGAAGTGAGGATGATCGTTCCTTATCAACAGATTCAAATCCTGGGGACGATGATGAACAAGTGGTGTGCACGAACAATGAATCCACGTCGTTTCATATTCTGGCGAATCCTGATACACAGGCCTACTATAGGGATTATGGGGGCCCTGATGAGGATAGCTATGACTTATTCATTTTGGTGCCAAAATTTCTACTTATGTTCAAGAGACTGGTGAAGTGGAGTTGGGTATGCGATTCCAGACGAAGCCTGAATTGGTTGATGCTATTTCTAGGTCGAGTTCCATGATGAACAGGGAACACAGAGTCGTGGAGAGCAGGTCACGCACATGGTATGTGAAATGCAAGGACGTTGTCGAAGGAACTGGTAATTGTATTTGGGTTGCCAAAGCTACCAAAAAGGCTTCACATGGCATGTGGGAGATCACCAAATGGGCAAGTAGCCATGGGTGTGTTGGTGCTGGTCGATCTACGAGTAACATTAATCTAACATCGGTGATGATTGCCCATTCAATTCGCCACCACATTGATGTAAACCCTTCATACATAGTGAAAGATGTACAAGCTCAAGTCAAGATGGAGTTCAATGTCACCCTTTCCCATAAGAAGGCATGGTATGTTCGACAGAAGGCAATTGACAGGGTATTCGGAACTTGGGAGGAATCATTTGAATAGCTGCCAACGTATATGGATGAGCTTGTCAGGGATAATCTGAGCACCGTTGTTGATTGGGCTGATGTACCTGACAGAATACACGGGTACGGGTGTAGGAAATTTAAATTTGTGTTCTGGGTATTTGGTCAGGTAATTGAAGCCTTTCGCCACTGCAGGCCAGTCATTAGTGTGGATGACACTCATTTGAGAGGTGCATATAAGGCCACAATGCTAGTTTCCGCGATGCATGATGCGAACGACTACATACTCCCCATCGCTTACGCAATTGTTGACACAGAAACGAATGAAAGTTGGAACTGGTTCATGCAGAGACTGTGTCTTTACGTAGTTGGTGGTGATAGCAGGCCAATTTGTATCATATCAGATAGGCATGATGGAATTATAAATGCAATGAAACATATGGAGGAGTGAATGGAGCCAGCTGGATACCACCGATTTTGCCTACGGCGTTTTCAGTCCAACTTCCTTACTGCCGATAGTGGGAGGTTCAAGAATGCACTTATGAAGACTCTAGTTTGGCAGCTTGGTGCTGCCAGACGAGAGAGCAAGTGGAGGGAGTACAAGGAGGAGTTTGAGAGTATAGATCCATCTGCTTGGGATTGGTTGGTATAACAAGATAGCAGTAAGTGGTGCCTTGCCTTTGATGAGGGTGATCGATGTTGGGGAATTCTCCCAACGAATTTGTCAGAGAGTTTCAACAACTGTTTACGGCGCGCACGTCATCTCCCGATAACATCGTGTGTCAAAGCGACGTTCGAGCGAACAGTTGAAATGTTTGCCCAAAGGGTAATGGATGCCACGAATTGGAGGTACTTTCCTTATTCATTACAGCTCTTTATGTGTTCATAGACCAGTTTCTGGATTCTAAATTCTTGTTCGTTTGTCTAGGTCCGTGTTTCCTAAGAGGAATTGGAAAAAGTTTCAGAAGAAAGAAGCATGGGCACAGGGACATATCGTCACCTTGTTTGGTCATGCGTAGTAGACTTATAGGGTTGTGACAAGGAACATTGATGGGAGCATTAGTGAAAGACAGTACACAGTCAAATACCGGAGAAAAGAGTGTACTTGTCGTGAATGACAAATATTCCGTTTCCCTTGTTCTCATGCCTTGGTCGTCTGTCGGCTTAGGCGTGACGATCCTGCTAGTCTATGTGACAGGGTTTATCACACGACTACCTATATGCAACAACATAGTCAGGGTTTCATGCCTGTACGAGATCCATCACTTTGGCAATGTGCCAGTTGGAGGTTGATTTCTGATGTTGAAAAGTTTTGCAATAGGAGGCGTGGTCAATTTGTAGAGAGAAGGATAAGGAATCAGATGGATGAGAGGGTGTCGGGTGATTCCAAAGGCGTCCGTAGGAGAAACTGTGCTTAGTGTTCTAGTTTGTAGTATGGTGTTCATGGAATATGTATCACATGGTGTAGTATTACTTGTATTTGTGAAATATGTATCACATGTTGTAGTATTACTTTTATTTGTGAAATATGTATCACATGTTGTAGTATGAATTGTATTTGTGAAATATGTATCACATGCTGTAGTATGAATTGTATTTGTGAAATATGTATCACATGCTGTAGTGTTACCTTTATATGTGTTATTTTTGAATAATTAATTTTGACATGTGTTAATAATTGTCAACAGGGACGAACAATGTATCATCCAGGACCCATTGAGGAGGATTTGTTGTACTTTTCATTGACTTGGTGGGAAAAATGGTTTTAGTTACCTAACTGAAACACCTGCATGTTATTTCAGTTTATTTGGCAGCCATACACGGAGAATGTCGTGGCACAACTCCCGTGGTACTGTACAGCTGGTAGCAACAATTGGCTACTTTGCATTGACCTCGTTTGCTGGCATGTCATAGAGTATCATCATGCACATCGCGTTCTCAGGCAGTTCGGCCTAATCCATCCAATACCCACCCAGTTGGTCCGTAGGGAGTATAAACTGCTTCATACTAGAGACCGTCGAGGAAGTTCTATCATGGATTGGCGTGTGGAACTGAGAAGATATCTCGATGCTTGGGAACGTCGATCCGATCAACAAGTAAAAGCACTTGGGTGTGCAGATCCATACACACCCAGTCGAGAATACATGGAGTGGTACTTTCGCAGGATGGTGGCCCTGATTGATCAGCTAGGACGGCCCCTAACAACTACAGAGGGTTTCCATGGAGACAGTGCAACTATGGAGTATATGGTATTTCCTAAATTTCTAATATTGTTCAGAAATTATACTTTAGATTTCCTCAATATTATATATCTAACATATTTATATCGTTTCTGTAGTTGCAGGCAATGACCAAGTTGCGCATCATGTCATATATTAATTTGGACGATTGTCCCCCACGTTTCGTGGACGTAATCAGGGGAATGCATGGTGTTGTCACACATAGTTTACAATATATGCATCAGCCCTCTAGACTGCAGTATTATCAGCCGTATGTGCACTGTGAGGAGCCTCCCCCTGGTGTGAGATATACTGACATCAGAAGCCACCGTCCGGCTCCACATGGTCGACAGGGAGGTTGGAGGCCACGTGCTCGGGGCCATATAGAACACATTGGTTCATCACAAGATGAACCCTCACATGCGAGTCCAGCGATTGGCAGACCATCACATGGTGGACTCCCACAGTATGACATGACTACATCAGATTTCACTGCATATCGTATTCCCACTGCTAGTCATGCCCGACCATCACATTGGGAAACCTCCCAACATGACATGACTACAGCTGATTTCACTTCATAGTTACTCCCACAACTAGTCATGCATACATGTCGCCTACCGCTCCATTAGATACATGTAGTGTTCCACATGTCCATTATGATTCGAATGAGGAGGCAGGAGACGAAATGGAGGAGGAAATACTAAAGGAAGCTCCACGTGAGGAAGTACATGTACCTACTGATATGGATGTTCCACGACGGACATGCCGAACCATACGTCCTCCCCCATGTGGAACGGGTGGAAAGCTTTGCAGAGGTCGTCATTAGGACATTACATGCCATTCAGCACTCATTTGCATTACGTTTCACTCGTATTGTTCGGCTAATGTACATTTCTGCTAATTTGTATTCATTCTAATTATGCAATAATTCATTCCTACTCCTATATTCAAGACTAGTTCAAAAATTGCAAATCACACAATCCTAATTTATCATCATACTAATTTTAAAAATATCATCAAACAAACACAAGTCTACTTATGCGCAATCTTCACCAAAAACAAGTATATGAAAAATAATAAGTTATACATTGCTGCATTTAAAGAAAATTTGTTACTTAAATTCACGATGCATTTTGATATATACGCATTTGTTGAATTCAGGACACGATTTTAAAAAATTCAAGACGCTTCCTCTACCAAATCTGCAAAAAAAAATTCAAAAAATGAAACCAGATGCATTGCGGAATTTTCTTCAGACAATACGTTATTACAATTTTCTTAATTTTTTTCCCAAAATGTCCTACATCACACATTTAACACAGCTATACTCGACAAAAAATAATCTGAACTTTTTGGGAATCAAAAATAAATTTTCTGGACAAAAAAAATTTAATCACCTAATAAAAAAAATGTGATCAAACTGAGATAAATTTCCTAGAATAAAAAAAATTCAGGACTAAATTTTGGGGAAGAAAAATTTTTGGGAATAAAAAAAAAGACCAAAATGAGGACGCATTCATAGAATGCGTCATCTCATTATTCAGCAAAAAAAATATTCACAAAATAGAGGACACATTCTATTAATGCGTCCTCTTAATTTTCACCAACAAAAAAAATTAACAAATTTGAGGACGCATTCGTAGAATGCGTCCTCTTCATTTTCAAAAAAAAAAAGCAAACTGAGGACGCATTCGTGGAATGCGTCCTCTAAATTTCCAGCAAAAAAATTAAGCAAACTGAGGACGCATTCTACAAATGCGTCCTCCATCCCGACGTCCAAATCTCACACCACGCACACCTGCATCCAATTATAAAATAACATGCATGTACAAATCAGGAACTCTAAAACCGAAGAGTAAAGAGTGAGAAGGAAGCTAAGAGAGGTGATCCCGAGGGAAAACTTCTTAAACCAGACTACGAGAGTTTGTTTGAGATCATAATTCTAAAGATTGCATACATACCCAACCTTATGCATTACTCTAGGAGGAGGTGCCATATAAACCTCTTCATGAACATCACAATATAAGAACGCATTTTTAACATCCGTTATATTTTTCATCGATAAACAGAAGCAATTGCAATCGTAGTACGAATGTTGGTCCTCTTCACAAGACGTGCAAAGGTTTTCTAATAATCCATGCAATAGAGATATTGTTGATTTAGATCTGGATAGGAAAGGAATATTCTTTCTGATTGGTTTTGTATATATCATGTTCCATATTTGTTTCTACTTTGTATACCCTTTGTACTAACTATATATATCAATACACACAACCACAATCATTTGTTGTTAAGGAATATAAAGATTACTTGTAATTGTAATTAGATTATATTTCCTTTTCATAGCTACCATGAGGTCATAAATAAAAATACAGATCATTACCCTTATTTTCAACATGGTATCAGAGCCTAAAATCCTAAAACTTAAGTATCAAAATTTTCCTTCTTAAATTTCCCGTAAACACTGCTTGCTTTCCTCTTTCAAAAAAAAGTTGCGTCGTTCCCAATCAGCTTTCCGCCGAGCAGATCGACTCCTCCGGCGCAGATCCAACTCCTCCTCCACAACCTCTCTGTAGGACACAAATAAATAGAAAGATTGAATAGACGCGAGAAATAAAGCAAAACAAGGAGAATGCGATGAATAAATAATGAACAAATGACGGATGGACGAATGAACAACAGTGATGGATGCTAGTGATGTTTCACCTTATTCGAACTCGGTCCATACCATTCTTACCCATCGGTTTGCAGAAAAAAGCGAGTTAAAATAAAAGAATTTGAAAAACAAGGCCATTTATATTCTATGTTGCATGGGGACGACTCTTTGGGAGAAGAACCCATACCTGTGATGTCTCTGGGACAGGGACATGACAGGGGCAGCCATGATACGTTCCCCATTCGACTCAAGAATTTCAGGCCTAGTGCTTTAGTAGTTGAGATGTTTTGGAGAACGTGAGGGTGTCAAACTCCCGTTTTCAACTCATTTCAAGGACTTAACTTTAAAAACGTGGAGTAAATTAAGTGTACAGTAAAAAACTTATCAACTTTGATTAATTTTAGCCAAATCCTTGTCGTATCCGTATTAATTATTTTTTAGATTTGCCATTTTCCATACCCATACCCATTTATATCCTGTTCCCGGCTCGGTGCAAGATAGTTTATATTTAATAGAAGTAAAACAAAATAAAAATTGCACTCATTTTGTTAGTTTGCACCAAATGTGATAAATGACAAATTCAAAGTCTAATGTATATAATTCGTTGTAACCATCAAAACTTAGATTGATTTATCTACTTTATTAATTTTCACCCTATTAACCAATTAATCTTACAAAGTATATTAAGGTTGACCATCACTTCCACCCACAAAGATTCGCAGTCTGTTGCTTTCACTACTCAAATTCTTGTGTTTTTTGACTAAAAAGTGTTCATGTAAATGTGAATTTTATTGATTCTATCGCTATCTCCAATCTTGACCATCTCCCAAGGGTATATATGCCTTTCTGGAGTGGTGGTTACTCTCCATTAGCATTCACAAGATTCTTATGGACCCCGCGATATGGGTTTTCTTCACCTTTCTTCTGTTTTATGCACAAGAAACGACTCCTGTACATACACAATAAAGCAATCTTACCAATAAAAACAATTGGGTGAAGTCTCCTAATTTAGTGAGTCATCTGCACAGAGGCAGAGGTAGAATATATGTATGGCGGGAGTTGATAGGTAATTTTTTTTTTCAATTTTCTTTATTTAGAGAGGGTTGATAAATATTTTTTTTAAAAAATATTTACTTCTATATTTCACATAAACTTCATCCTAGCAGAGGCTGGAGCCCCCTCCAGACCCCGCCAACATCTGCCTCTGCATCTGAACGAATTCAATGGAGATATAACAAATCATTAGTTAGAGAAAAATATTTCTTCAATTTTACTTGTATTGATTGTTGATTGGATATGTAGTTCGACTAAATTTTGTGTGGTTGATATGCTGCTAACTACTGCTACCAACTCGATTATGAGTTTGTTAGATGATTCTTCAGTAAATGATCACGTATTCAATCTTTTTTTATAAAACTTAGGTCATCGTTTATGATAGAAACTAAACCTATAAAATAATTGTAGCTATGTGTTTGATATATAAAGTGAGTACAAAGGGTATAGAGTAGAAACAATATGAAACACGATATATATAAAACTAATAAGAAAGAGTATTCCTTTCTTATATTGATTATATATCAATTGTATCTCTATTAGTTTAAAATTTTCATACCTAGCATTTTCACGTAAATGAAATCATTCCATATCTTGTTGTAAAAATGACTCGAATGTAAATGATAATGTATGGGCTGAAAGCCCACATCCAAAGCATCTTGGCCTAGCTGAAGGATGTCGGCCCAAGGGAAAGAGCAACAAACAGAACGTGTGCTGATGGGAAGGCTGGTACGACCACTGTCCCATCAGCCACCAAACACGTATATCAAGGTAAGATTACACAATTTGAATACTATTCACTCTAGACTTCTCATATACGATAAACATAGTTGACCAGAGCATCGGAGCAAGTACGACTAAGCGCCTACTTGCCTGACCTTAGCTTGCCTGTTTTGTAGGAGCCAACAAGAGCTGGACTAGAGGAGATCAGGGAGAGACGATAAAAAAAATTGGCATTAACATTGGTGCCGCCTTTGGGGATCACGTAATCTTTTTTAGCATCCACGCAGCTTGAACGACATGGAGGCACAACCGGTTGGAAATGTGTTCAACCAGGTGGTTATGGAGGATGTGACACACTTGGAAGACGACCCCGCCACCCCAGCGCTAATGCCAATGGGAGAGAGACACTAGCTTTGTACCTCAGTGGAGCTTGCGAACAACTCGAAGGTACTTCAAGCTCTCATGGCATCTTAGAATGAGGTGATGAGGAGGCTGAAGGAGATGGAGAACCACCAGAATAGAGAACCAAGGCGGAGAGGCACGAGCCTGCAGCCAACCAAACTATTCCCAGAACGAGAAGGAGGCAGTGAAGTAGCCCGGAGTAGGGTCAACTCTGGGAGGTAGAAGATGAAAAAGGGAAGGCTGCAGCGGACCGCTAGTGGTGGGAAGGCTATGTGCCACCGCCAAGGGTGGAAGAGCGTACTAGGCGTAAGAACCCCGTCAAGGGACAGGAACAAGAACCGAGGGTAAAAAGCAGGGGCTCGCCCTTCACCAGGAGGATTCAAACATTCACGACGGACCCAAAGCTGAAGATACCAGCAAACTTAGGGAAATATAATGGCGAGTTAGAAGTGGAGGACCACCTGCACACATTCTGCACCAACACAAATACCTTTGCGATACCGCAGGCCATCTGGTGCAAGGTGTTTGCAAACACCCCGACAGTAGCAGTCAGGGTGTGGTTCAAGAACCTGGAGAATGAGACGATTGACAGTTTCCGACAGTGGGAGCAAAAGTTCTTGCCACGCTTCATGCAGAGAAAGAATTCCAAAAGACACGCTCTGAGCTGCTGGCCATCAGACAGAAGCCAACGGAGACATTTCAACAATGAGGCAAACCAAGTAGAGGAGAGAAGCAGCCAGTTCCTCATCGACACGTTCATAAATGGCCTAAGGCATGAGCTATTGTTGAGGGACTAAATCCTTGACCCACCAGGGATGATTGACGAGCTGATGAAAAGAGTTGGGAACTGCAACAGGGCAGACCTGGCCAAAAAGAGGAAAAAGGAAATACAGAGCGGTGATAGGTATTAGAGGACTAAGGCAGACATAGACGAAAAGATAAAAAGGCTGAACGCGTCAAGGGGAATGCCCTGCAGATGCTTAACAAGTTTAACAGATCAGAGAGGGTTTTTACGCAAATCATAAAGATGCCAAAGGAGATATTTTCCCTGTACACAGGGAAGGGTATACTGGACGTGCCGCCAAAAATGAGGAAAGACCCTGAAAAGATGAACAAGTCCCAGTTCTACGACTATCACGATGATCATAGCCATGACACGAATGAATGTATCCACCTGAAGCACAACATAGAAGATTACGTGCAAAGTGGCGAACTGGCACACTTGGCAAAAAGTGATAGGGCTCATAACAAAGCCACCTACCAGAGTAAGAATAAGCATGGAAACTCCCGCAGGCAAGAAGGGGGGAATGCCAGGGTAAGGAACCCCAATAAGGAGAGAAGGCGGGATAAAGGAAAGGATGTAGCCTGATCTGAAACTGGGGAAGAAAGAAGAAAAAGGCGGAAGAAAAGTTCACCCATAGAAGACAACATGACACAAACAGTAACATACATATATTTTCCATTATAGGCGGAAGTGCTGGAGGAAGAATAGAATCCTAGTGAAAGGCATGTTGCAGACAGACACCGCAGCCGACACTGACAGGAAGCAAGTAAGGCACAAACAAATCAATAACGTTCGATGCCAATAATCCAGTGCCAGATAGGCCGGCAGGAAAAAATGTAGTGGTTATAACGATGAGAGTGATGGTCAAGAGAATTCACCGGGGATATGTAGACAGTGGGAGCTCAGCAGAAATTATGTATTGGAAATGCTTCAAGAAGCTGGACGAGAACACAAAGAGGAAACTGGAGCCAACAGAGACCCCACTGGTGGATTTTGCAAACATGACAATATGACCTAAAGGAACCATACTACTTCTGGTGACGATGGGGGAAGGAGACAAGAGCAAGACCGTAGAGATAGAGTTCATAATTTTGATGGCGAACAACTCGTACAGCTTGATATTAAGCAGGCCGGCGTTGGCACTACTGAAAGGTATAGTGTTGACCCTACACCTATTCTTGAAATTCCCAACCAGAGGAGGGATAGCCGCGGTCAGGGGAGATTGGTAGAAGGCCAGGGATTTCTATAGAGTGGCTCTTAGCAAGTGCAAGCGAGAAGATGAGCGCGACAGTCATAAGGGACAGGCCAACGATGATAGGCCAGTTAGGATGATCATGAGTATAGGAAGGAGTGATCCAGCAAAACTAGGAGCTGAGGTGGAAGCTGTACAGTTGAGTCGAGGCCAGTCAATACAGGTGGGAACATTGCTCCCCCCTGAGGTGAAAGACAGGCTAGTAAAGGTGTTGAGGGAGAATAGACAGGCTTTCGTCCGGAAACCAGAGGATATGACCGGGGTACTCAAGGAAATTGGCTACCATGAATTGAAGGTTAACCTTACTCACAAACTCGTCAAGCAGAAGAGAAGAATGTTGTGCAAGGAAAGGAATAAAGTTGTAAACAATGAGGTTGGCCAGCTCGTTGCGGCAGGGATCCTAAAAGAAATCCCCTACCCAACTTTGCTGGCTAATCCGGTATTGGTGAAGAAGGCAAACGACAGCTGGAGGATGTGAGTGAACTACACAGACCTGAACAAGGCTTGCTACCCGCTGCCGATCTTCGACCAAAAGGTTGACGGTTTACCAACTACTCAATTAAATTCTTTCTTGATGCATATAAGGGATATCACCAAAACCCCATGCTAGAGAGTGATGTAGAAAAAACTGCTTTTATAACTGAAAAGGGAGCCTTTGGCTACCGAATAA
This sequence comes from Rubia yunnanensis, assembly GCA_037428765.1. Taxonomy (NCBI): domain Eukaryota; kingdom Viridiplantae; phylum Streptophyta; class Magnoliopsida; order Gentianales; family Rubiaceae; genus Rubia; species Rubia yunnanensis. The sequence goes on from CM075064.1 coordinate 8,578,269, forward strand.
TGCCTTTCGGCTTGAGAAACGCTGGAGCTACGTACCAAAGAGTGGTAGACAAGATTTTCCATAAGCATATTGGGAGAAATTTTGAAGTGTATGTGGACAATATGGTCATAAAGAGCAGCCAATATGAAATCTTTGTGGAGGATGTCAGAGAGACCCTAGTGCAGTTCAGGGAGACAGGGATGAAGCTGAACCCAGCCAAAGGTCAGTTTTGATTGGGAGCAGGGAAATTCCTGGGGCATATGGTGTCAAATTAAGGGTTGAAAGCAAACTCCAAGAAAATAAAGGCGATCTTGGAGATGAAAGCGCCGAGAACGGTGAAGGAAGTCCAGAGCCTGAATGGGAAGCTGGCAGCCATGAACTATTTCATGTCCCAGGCAGCAGAAAGAGCACTTCCCTTCTTCAAAACTCTAAAGGGATGCACAGACAGAAAGGGAGCAATACAGTGGAGGGAACTGGAAGAGAAAGCCTTCGATGAACTGAAGACCTACCGGAAAAACCTCCCCACCCTGACTAGTCCAAAGAAAGGGAATACCTTGTACTCATACATGGCAGAAAGCAAGGAGGCAATCAGTGGTGCACTAGTCATGGAGGAAAATAAAGTATAGCGATGGGTGTATTTCATGACCCGGGACCTGTAGGGCCCAAAGCGCAGGTACTCAAGCCAAGAGAAGCTCGCTCTAGCTCTGTTTCATGCAGCGAGGAGGCTAAGACAATGCTTTCAGGCGCACCCCATGATAGTGTTAACCAACCAGCCATTGAAGGCGATATTGACCAGGCTGGAGGCCTCAGGGTGATTGGTAAAGTGGGCAGTGGAGCTGGGAGAACACGCCATTGAATACACCCCGAGAAAGGCCATAAAGGGGCAAGTCAAGGCAGGCTTCCTTGCGGAAGTGCCCAAAGAAGAGGAGGCAAAAGCAATGGAGGAAAAGCGGAGTCCATTTCAGACCACCGAGGCAAACTGGCTGACAGGGCCCGATGTCTCAAAGTCGTACGTAGATGGGGCCTCAGGAGTAGAAGGAGCTGGCACGTACCTAGTAATATCAGACTCGGAAGGAGTGGAGGCAATCTATGCCTTACGTTTCAAGTTTCCAGCGTCAAATAATGAGGCAGAATATGAAGTGCTAATGGCAGGTATGGAGATAGCCAAGAAGCTAGGGGCAAAGAAATTACAGGCCTACAGAGACTCAATGTTGGTGGCTAATCAATACAGTGGGCCGTACGCTGCCAAATAACTGACAATGATGAAATACAGGGACAAGGTCAGGAGCCTAGCAGCTGAATTTAAGGATTTTGACATAATTAGAGTGTCGTGGTCGTAGAACACGAGGGCAAATGGACTCAGCAAGTTGGCATCCTCAGCACACATGCACGTGACTAAGTCGGTGCTGGTGAAGGAGCTGGCATGCAGGCCGGCTGACATGGACCAGGTAGCAATGATACAGGAGGCGACGGTCAATTGGAAAATGCCTATACGAAGCTACCTGGAAAATGGAAGGCTGTCGGTGGATGAGAAAGAGGAAAGAGCGGTCAAGAGGAAGGCACTCCAATATGCCATAAGAAGTAGGCTGATATACAGGAGGGGCTACATAGAGCTGCGGCTCAGATGTGCAGAGCCAGAACTGGAAAGCATTGTCCTAAGAGAGATACATGAAGGGTGTTGTGGCAGTCATCAGGGACCTAAGAAAGTCGCTATAAGGGCTTTGCTGGAAGGTTACTACTGGCTCATAATGAAAGAAGATGCTAGAAAAAATTGTAAGAGAATGTCACAGATGTCAGGAACACGCCAGGGTGCAGAGGCTCCATGCAGAGCAGATGACAAGTATAAGATCACCGTGGCCCTTCGCCAAATAGGGAATTAACATTGCAGGGCCATTCCCCGAGAAGAAGGAAGAAAGAAATAGTGGGTGGTAGCGATAAACTATTTCACTAAGTGGGTGGAGGCCGAGGCCGTAGAAAGCATAACAGGGATGAAAATTAGAAACTTCGTCTAGAGGAGCATAATGTGCGGATTTAGTATCCCACAAGTGATAGTAAGCGACAATGGGAAGCAGTTCGCTCATGAGCCTTTTAAATCTTGGTACGCTGGTCTCAGCATCAGGCAGCAGTTCACCTCTGTGGCCCACCCATGAGCAAACAGGCAGACATAGGTGACAAACAGGACAATTGTCCAAGGCCTGAAAAGGAGACTGGGACAGGCGATAGGAGAATGGGAGGAGGAGATGGTAAGTGTGCTATGGGCATGCAGGACCACACCCAGGAAGACCACTGAGGAATCTCCCTACATGCTATGTTTTGGGACAGAAGCAACCATTCCCCCTGAAATCGCTATGCCAAATAGGAGAATAGTTAAACCCCTTGGCTAAGAGGGGAACGATGAGGCAATCAGAGAAAACCTAGAAGAACTGGATGTACTCAGGGAGCAGGCGGCCCTGAAAGAGGCCGCGTACAAGTCATGGATGGAACAACATTAAACAGCAAGGTCCGACCCAAATCCTTGAAAGCGAGAGACCTCGCGCTGAGGAGAAATGAAGTTAGCAGAGCCCAGGGGTAGAAAAAGTTAGATGCAAAATGGGAAAGACCGTACAGGGTGATGGAAGTGCTGAGAAATGGAGCCTACAAGCTGAAGACGCTGGATGGAAGGCTAATACCTCGCACATGGAACGTGATCCACCTGAGAAAGTACTAGGTTAAGTAGTTTAAAATATGAAGATGTATTTGGTACCTTCAGATAGGCGAGATGGGATTCCTAAAAGGATCAAGTCTTTTGTAAGCCCCTAAAAGGCATGATCCCAAGGAGATCCCAGTCTACTTCCTAGTCTTTTTGCTGTTTTAGCTAATTTGGAATGTAGGAAGTAAAATGGCCAAAAGAATCTATTAAATGACCCCCGGCCACAACCATAGTCAAGGAATGACAAGCCTATTCCAGGAAAAAGCTGCACCCGCTGGCCCTTAGTGCCAACAGAGCAGTTAAAGAAAATAACCCCTGGCCATAACCACGGACGGGGAATGAAGACCCTGTTCTAGGCCAAAGCTGCACTCGCTGGCCCCTACTGCAACGAAGCAGTCAAAGAAAATGACCCCTGGCCACAACCACATCCGGGGAATAATGAGTATGTTACAAGCCAAAACTGCACCCGCTGGCTCCTATTGCTAGCAGAGCAGTCAAAAAAATGAAACCCAGCCACAACCACAACCGGAATATACGAAAATTATTTGTTCAAACCCCTTATGGGGTGATACAACCCAAAATGAATTTAAAGCTTAAAAAGTAGCATGATATTAAGGCTTGGTGGCATCAGTGGCATCAGTGGCATCATCCTTATCAACAGTCCTAGCCTCATCCTCCTCACCAGAAGCTTGAGCCAACACCTCCTCAGGACCACCAGGACCGGCAACTTGTTTGGGCTCACTGGTGGAGAGAGCATCAGGCTCGGGCTGCTCAGCATCTAGATCCCAATGATCAATCTCGTCGAGGGTTATGTCAGGACGAAGGCTGGAGAAGTAGCAAGAAAAACCGTGCTCCTGGAAGGGAACAAAGACCCCCACCAAGGAGGGAATGCAACTACTCCTCATCTTCGATCTTAGTATAGAGCTTGATCCCCTCCATCATAGCCTGGTAGAGACCCTCGGACTCCTCACTACACGGGAGTACAGGCTCAAGAAGCCCCAAGTGAAGGCCCAATCTCAAAAAGCTTCTAGCCCAGCAATCGTAGATTCAACCTTTCCTAGAGAGAGGTCTACATCAAGCCAGAGACCCCCTCTCTCCAGCTCCAGATTCTGCACCAACTCACCAATCTTTTGTACCTTACGTGCCTGACCAGTGTTGGCCTACTTCTGGGACGTCATCCCATGCTAAAGTACCCTAACCTCATGATGCAGGCTGTCGAGCTCCATCTGCACAGCTTTAGCAGAGCAAAGAACCTGAAAATGGCAGAGAAAGAACACTAAGCACGCGAGTTACAAAGAAAAAGAGAAGAAAAGAAACAAAAAGAAGAAGCAAGTTACCTCTAGGGCGGTCGAGATAGACTGGTCTGAGGCCAAGGAAGTAGATGACCCAGCCACATTCAAGGCGCGCTCTCCAAGCCAAGCATTGAAATGGCAGACTTTGACAACCTCAAAGATGAACTCGGCACGAGCGGCATCGTTACACATAAGAGCAGGGTCTGCGTGGCCCTGCGACGAGGAAGCTCGATGAGGAGGTGGAATGGATACCACTGAGCTAAGTTACTGAGCCATAAGAACCCAAGAGTCTGGCAGCAAGACAGGATTAAAAGTTGTTGTCTCGAGGACCTCCTCCTCCGCCAAAGTGGAAAACCCATTGGTGTTGGCAATAGCAAAAAAGGGTCCCCCAACCACGACAGGGATTTTTCACCAAAGACATGTCATCGCTAACCTCGGTGTCAGACAGAAGCTCTGTGGTCTGGGTTAGACGGTCAACAACGTCATCCCTATCCCTTGTGGGCTTGACCAAGCGGTTGCTGGTAGCATGCCTTGAGAGCTAAGATAGGTCCTTGATGAAGCTGGAAATCGACATGTCTGAAGAAAGGAAGGAAATGAGGGGTGAGAAACCCAAAAGATTAAGTAAGAAAAAAAATACAAAATGCAACCAACAGACAAGAAGAATAGCAACATGGTGATCTGCACCATTTTGCATACTTTAACAAATGCATTTGACATAGTTTTTAGTTACTTTTGGTTGGTAGTTTGGCGATATTAGTTGAGTTTACATGACAAGGGGTTTAGACAGTTTGGTTTTCTATTCTAATTCTTGCATTTTGTAAACTTAATTAGTGGTTCTTGACATCTGGTGTTCATAGGCTCATTGATCTTAATTAAAAGTACATTTAGTAGGTTTCCCGTGAATGCTATTTGTTACATTACATTCTTACGAAGGACGTTTGCTTTTAACTGTAGAAGATTTGAAGGACATTTGCATTTGAATGGTAGTAGGTGAAGGCCACGAACATCAATGCATGGTAGAAGAATATTGAAGCCAAAGATAGGCGGCTTCAAAGTTCAAGACGACCAAAGGAGAAAATGGTGAATCGTGGTCCGAGGAGTTTTTCCTTAATTCGAGAATAATCCAGGAAGAATTTTCCTTTAAGGATGGTTCCATTGGATTCGCCTTCTCGAGTACTGATAAACCCTTACTAGAACTCCCTATTCGAACTAACGGTTCACCCGTAGCAAGCAAACAAAGTTTAGCCAAAGAAGAACCAGCTGCCGGCCACGATCGCCCATGGTCAAGCACCAGTGGCCCATGACAAAGCACATGGCCCGCACTACACAAGAGTTCCAGGGGTTCCGTGAAGACCTACACGAGACCTTCACGCGGTAAAGCGTTGGACCATGACAAGAGCACCGGGTTGTGAAACAAGGGGATGAAGAGTTGAAGAATTTGGCTAGGTATGGAGCCGGTCCGTGAAAACCTTCACGGACTGTGAGAAGACTCCTGCGCAAGGACACAAGCTACTGGCAGTCCATGAAAACCTTCATCGGCCGTGACACAATTTTTGAGCGGAGGCCACAAGCTATTTGCGGTTCCTGAAAACCTTCACGGACTGTGGGGAAATATCTGAGCAAAAATCATGTACTGCTCACGGTCCATGAAAACCTTCACGGACCGTGGCAGGAACCTAGCTTCACAAACCGTGGCACGAACCCAGCTTCACGGACCGCGCCAAATCCCACAGACAGTAACTATGAACATTCACGGACTGTGACAGATTTGACATCCCGCGGCTTTGCATGTTTCACGGACCGTGCCATCCGTGCCGGCCCGTGAAACCTTGGTGGCTGACCTAGGGTTTTGCCACTTTTGGCCTTTTTTGGGCCTATTTTTAGGCCTAATCTCCTACTACTGTATATAGGACCCTAGTCTACTCATTTAAAAGCGAGGAACATATTTGGAAACACAAGGGGGAGAGTAGAGAGCCTGAAAAGAAGGAAGGAGTTCCTTTTTTAGGTTATGTAATCTTTTCTTTTCTTCTTACTTTGTTACAAAGATGTGGAATTCAAATCCATATTTGAATTCCATGTCTAGGGAGTAGTTAGATTAGCTTGGGATTCATTTTGGCACTTGGTATGTTCTAAATGCTTATTGAGATTCATTAGATTCATTTATCCTTGTGTTTATGATATCATTATTATTGTTCTTGAATGTTATAAATGCATGAATACTACACCACATATAAGCACACACTTTGGACTTTATTCATGTATGGTGCTATTATTGAAGCCCCCCTGGGAAGAGAAACCTGGATGTTAGAATGAGTAGGGGAGAACGCGACCATGTGGGTGTGTGCTCGGGGGATTCAAGAATGCTCTGACCTATTTGTCATCGCACCAGTCTTAGCCGACTTTGTAACTGTTGCTTGAGAGGTTGTGGGTAGAGATAGCTAACAGTAGCAAGCTAGGTATTGTGTTGAAACCCTAGTATCATAGATAAGGTGCGTACAATCCTCGGGCCTAGCGTATATAGAACCCGGGAGGAGTAGTTGCATTCGTGGTAGAAACCCAGAACGTAATAGCACGGGGGAGAAACAGACCCACAACGATGGTCAAACCTCATTGTACTCCCCCAATTACGATGGCGGTGTCGATGGATGATTGCGAGCACACACACCGTGACAGGGTTTGGGAATTGTATGACATCGGTCACACGTGTTGTGAACAGACTGATAGGTCTTTTGTAATTCTGTATGTGAATGAATCGAGGACTACCATTTTTCTTTTGTAATTCTTTATTAGAACTATCATGTTTCTAAATGATTCCCAAGTGTCTAGTATAACTAGTTTACTAGTTTGTTAATTTCATGCTTTGTAGTTGTTAGTTGAAAATACCAAATCCCTCCCAGTTGCATGTCTACACTATTAGTTGTTCATTTCACTCATGCAGATTAACGACCCACATGAGGTTGTATTTTAATTAGTACTTGAGCCCTAGCATCCCCGTGGATTAACCTAGGGCTTGCCGCTAAATAACCTCTAGGTAGCATAAAAGTGAGATCAGGGTGCAGAACTATAAATTTCATCTTCTTGACCCATAAGTCCTCCACGCGTGTTTTAACGACGGCTGGGTGGAAGCTGGTTATATGGTAAGACTTAAAAATGGAGAAGCACATAGACACCGACGAGCCTATACCCCGCAAATATTCAGGCCTGCTAAAGGGGATAAGCTTAATAGAAAAGAAGGGCATACCAACCACCGCCAGGGCGGCATCCCGCAGAACCAAGTCAGCCTTCACACTGATTTTCTCAAGAGGAAAATTCAGATGCCGTAAGCAGCCATCTCTGTCGCACTGGGACGAGCGCACATCATTTTTTTTGGACAAGCCAGAAAGCTTGCCTTTTCACCAAAGCCAGACACCAGTTCATCATCTACGAAAATGAACCTACGCTTCCACTTGATCCTAGTAGGAAGCCCAACCAGGAGCTTAACCCCATTCTGTCGGAACTTCAAGAAGCTCCAATCAGGGGCCATCCTGGCTGAGTGGAAGTAAACACTGAGCAGGGTCACGGAAGGCTCTATGTCAAGAAGGCGACACAATACCACAAGCCTAAAAGAATCCAGACGAAATTGGGGGTGGGGGTCGGTAAGTTTCAGTCGAAAAAAAGCTATTACATATTGAAAGAAGGTATACACGGGAAAGCGAAGGCAATAACTCTGTAAGGTTTCCAAATACACGGCTGTCATCCCCCCAGGCACATCTAAGACTATTTGGGTAAACTCTGGCTGAAAGATGTAATCCTTAATGTTGACAAACTCAATCCCGCCGGCGTAAAATGAAAATTCTATGATCCTACAAGTGGCGTGAAAGTCATCAGCGGTGGTGTCGCAGTACGAAATCTTCTTAGGGGGGGCAATAGTAGACACCATGGTATTAATAGAAAAAGAGAGAGAAAACAAACAAGGAAGAAAAAGAGAAGAAGACAAGAGATACCTGGGAGAAGGGGAGGTCGTCGGGAAGTAAGAAGTGAAAGTGAGAAGATGCAATAAGGAAAAAATAGTGAATAAGAGTGGGTTGATATTTGAAAAGGCAACGACAGACAAAAAGGCTATCATTAGGAGGCGAGAAGACATCGCCATAATGAAACCGCCTTGGAAGAATGCAAAATTAAACGCCACACAAGTGGAACCATCAAAATGGGGGACGCATGGAAAACATCAGGGTGGGTAGCATAACCGCTGATACACATCCTGCCAAAGCGACGTCGGAAGGTACAACACTTTCGAATTCCAGGAGATGAAAGGTTTTTCCCACCAAGAAGGGGCACAAGCGTGAGCCACAGCCCCCAGGCTCATGGCATGCGCCATGTATCTCGCCACCCCAATTATAATTTAGGCCGGGCAACCCATGACCCCACACCTTTGACCCGCCAGGGTCTTGGGCTGAGGGGACTTGATAATGTATGGGCTGAAAGCCCATATCCAAAGCATCTTGGCCCAGCTGAAGGACGTCGGCCCAAGGGAAAGAGCAACGGACATGTGTGCACTGATGGGAAGGCTGGTACGGCCGCTGTCCCATCAGCCACAAAACACGTATATCAAAGGAATAATCAGAGAACCAAGGTAAGATTACACAATATGAATACTATTCACTCTAGACTTCTCCTATACAGCAAACATAGCTGACTAGAGCATCGGAGTAGGCATGACTAAGCGCCTGCCTGCCTGACCTTAGCCTATCTATTTTGTAGGTGGCAGCATGAGCTGGACCAGTGGAGATCACGGAGAGACGATCAACAAAAATTGGCATTAACAGTAAACTTCATCAAAATTTATTAATGTATCTCTAACCATCCCATCACATGTAAAAGTGGTGTTGTTGAGCCGATTATGAATCAATATTACAGTTAGAAATGCTGCAAAAGAGCATTTCCAGCATTTGGTTTGGGTACATCGACTTGAACTAATGACAGGAATTTAGGCAAGATATTGGTGTACACCACCTTAGCTCAAATTGCAAGTAATATTTTGCACAGTTATCAAGAAATATGTTTGACCGTTAATATGTTTAACTACTTAAAATAACGACAAATATAAAGTTGATATTTAGAAACTAATTGTTACAGTGAATTCGGCCATATAGCATATGATAATATTATTGCTTATATATCTATTCAAATATGTGGTCAAAGTTAGACAGTGAATAGTGATATAAAGTGAAGTGTGCAGTTTGAGATGGTGAAAGAATAATTTCCCGTAAATGATTCTGATTAATGAAGAAGAGTATAAATAGAGTACAAAGTAGACTAGTCTAAATATAACTCTAGCCTAGTCATCAAGAATAAAATCTTATCTAATCATCAACTTGCTTTATTCTAACACCCCTCCCAAGCGAAGCGTTGGATGTTCGCTGACGCACAGCTTGGACCTAAAGAACTTGAACAGCGGATGAGAGAGCCCCTTGGTGAAGATGTCTGCAATCTGAAGAGAAGTCGGGACATGAGCAACGCACAACTTTCTAGATATCACTAACTCACAAACAAAATAATAGTCAATGTCGATGTGCTTCGCCCGCTTGTGCGCCACCAGATTCTAAGCCAAGAGATAGCATTGTTGTCGCCGCATAACAATGGAGCACCAGAAAGTGAAACCCTATGATCACGAAGGAAATGAGTGAGCCAAACCACCTCTGAAGCAGTGTTGGCAAGAGGACGATATTCAGATTCAGTTCTGGAGAGAGAAACATTGGGTTGTTTCTTGGCACTCCAAGAAACCAAATTCCCACCAAGATAAACCGCATAACTATAAGTGGATCGTTGAGTCTCCAGACAGCGGGCCCAGTTAGCATAAGAGTACCCTAACACCTCAGGAGTACTAGAAGAATGAAAGCTAAGATCAAAATGAAGGGTGCCACGAACATACCACAAAATTTGTGTCACTGCAGTGAAATGGTCATCTTTGGGATCCTGAAGATACTGGCTCATCGTGTTTACCAAGAAAGCCAAATCTGAACGAGTGATGGTGAGATACTGGAGGGCACCAACAAGGGAGCGATAAAGTGTAGGATCCCAGAATGGAGGACTGGTAGAGATGTGAAGCTGAGAACCAGCGACAAATGGCGTAGAAACAGGTGTCGGGTCAGACATTCCAGCCAGAGTTAAAATATCCTGAGCATACTTTGCTTGTCTAAGAAGTAACCCTGAAGAGGTAGGCGAAACTTCAACAAGAAATTAATGTAGAGCACCAAGATCCTTGATCGCAAACTCTCTGTGTGTCCGATCAATGGAATGACAAAGAAGAGTAAAGTCGTTGCCTGTAAGAATAATATCATCCACATACACAAGTAGATACAGTAACGACGACCCTCTCGAGAGAACAAATAAAGAAGTATCGGCTGAGCTGCACTGAAAATCAAGATGTGTCAGATAACCACTGAAGCACCGTAACCAAGCCCGAGGAGCCTGCTTAAGACCTAAATGGCCTTCCGTAAGCAACAAACATAGTCTGGATGAGCAGAACCATAATAACTAACGGGTTGCTTCATATAGACCGGAGCATCAAGAACACCTTTAAGGAAAGCGTTCTTGACGTCTAACTGATGAAGTGGCTAGGAGCGCATAGTGGCTATGGCGAGGACAGTCTGAATAGTGGAGACCTTGACCACTGGACTAAAAGTGTTGTCAAAGTCAAAACTCGGAATCTGTGAGAAATATTGTGCCACAAGCCTAGCTTTATGACGCTCAATAGGGCCATTTGGTCGATACTTCAGTCTGTAAACCTATTTGGAGCCAGCAACATTGATGTCTGATGGGTGAGGCACCAAATCGCAAGTGCACTGTCCACGAAGAGCTGTCATCTCGTCATCCATGGCAGAAACCCAAGCCGGATCCTGAAGAGCACTGCGGTAATCCATGGGCTCTGACTGAGGAAGTAAGGTGGCAATAAGACTGTGAGCAATGATATCAGAATAATCTCTACGTTGAATAGCTTCAGTTGCCGATCGAGTAGCCTTACGATGAGTGTGAGGCCAAGGTGAAGAGACCGGAGGAGCAGTCGTAGCAGCCAAAGGGGCCAGTGAGGTGACTGGCAGAGAAGCTGGTGAGGTGGCCGACAAAGGGACTGGTGAGGTGGTGAGAGAATCGGATGGGCTGGTTGGTGGACCAGGTCAGCTGGTCGATGCCGGGATAGGTGGAGCAAGATGATTCTGAGCAGCCACTAGATGGTCTGAATCGTTAGAGCAGACAAAACATGGTGTTGTAGTCGGTGAGGATGAAAACATAAATGAGCCAGGAGGGTTGGCAACCGAAGTGACAAGCCGAGCATGAGGAGATGCCACCGTGGAAGAAGTAGGAATATCGACTGATGTATCAATGAGATTCAAAAAAGTAGAGACACCCAGAGAGAACGGAGATACTGAAGTAGAACCATCGGCATACGGGAAGAAAGTATCATTAAATCGAGCATGTATGGTCACATATCTTTCCAGGCATGGGATCCAAACATCGATAACCCTTGTACTGTGAGTCGTAACCAAGAAATATACAAGACAAGCTGCGAGGAGCGAGTTAGTGAGCTACATATGGACGGAGATAAGGGTACACACGACAACCAAATACATGAAAGTTCATGTATATGGGAACCCGGCCATTAATAACTTCAAATGGTGATCGTTCACCCAGAACAACAGTGGGAAATCGATTTATAGTATAAGCGGGTGCAACAAAAGCATGAGACCAGCAGGAGAGAGGAACACGAGAGTAGTACAACATAGATACGCCCATCTCAGTAATGTGGCAGTGCTTGCGCTCAGCCTAACCGTTCTGCTCAGGAGTACACGGGAAAGAAATCTGATGATAAATGACTTTTTTTTCTGAAAGTGAGAGTGTAAGCGACCATTTACAAGCTCAGTCCCCCCATCACTCTGAAACACTTTAATGGTGGAAGAAAATTGGTTCTCCACAAAAGCCTCAAACTAGCGATAGACATCCCAAAAATCATATTTATGATGAAGAGGGTAAAACCACGAGAGTCGGGAATAATCATCAAGGAAAATGGCAGAGTAGGAGAAACCATCAACAAATATAATAGGAGAGGGTTCCCATAAATCACAGTGAACTAGATCAAGTACCATATCAGCACGTTTATATTTGAATGAAAAGATAAACGTTTCCCTCTAGCCTTTTCACATGCATTACAAAGGGTAGATTTCAGCAAAACCGATGAGACAGATAAAGATCCAGAAGCTCGCAAACCAGAAATAACATAATGCGGAACATGACCAAGTCTAGCATGGCATATTTCAAACGACGCACGCGACTTATTTGATTCCACGGTAGACAACAAAGCAGATGCACCATAGTTTAACACATAAAGCCCATTTTCACTATGACCGTGACCCCAAAGTTTCACTAGTGATTTTGGCCTAATAATAAATTACCGATCATCAAAGCAGACAACAACATTTAAATCCTGAGTTAATTTGCTAATTGAAAGCAAATTTTTTGTGATATCAGACACAATAAGCACATCATAAAGAGAGAGAGATTTAGAAATCCAAGAATCACCAACATGAGTAATAGATAGTTGAGAACCATTACCAACACGGACGTAGGCAGAACCAGCATAAGGTGTCACATGATCAACAATAGTGAGGGACGAAGCCATGTGTTTTGTGATGCCAAAATCCAAAATCCACAATCCATTTCGAGCCATCGTGTCGGTGATGATAAGAAATGCATGTATGTCTCAAAATATCACACCGTCGAGAACCAAATTGAGCCATATCTCAAATGGCTAATCAGAATTCAGCAAAAAACTAAATTTTGCCCAAAAACTCGCAGGGCGCGTGTAGGGACACGTGCTGAGAAGCTGTCGCGCGTGTAGGGACGCGTGATGAGAAGCTACCGCGCGTGGAGGTCACGTGCAAGTGTGAGGACGCACTGAATGACCTGTTGGGTGAGTGAATTTCACGCGGAAAGGTGGGACGCGTAGGATATGGCTCGGGCGTGTAGATCTCACGTGTCTTGTTGTCTGCTGAACGAGGATAGCCGTTACCGGAGTAACTGAATCGGACGCCGGAGACTTCGATGTCGTAGACCAGTGGAGATGACGACGGCCTTCGTCTTCGCCGGAGATTGAAATACGCCGCCAGAGATGCAGATAGACCTTCGTCGTCACTGGAACTGGAGGTCGCCAACAGACTGGAACTCGCCGGGAATGGAAACCCTGGAACTGAAAACTTCCGATGATGACTCAAACTGGAGAATAGAGGATAGAACTGGCGGAGATGAGGTGAGGGGAGCCCTAGAGAAAGTCGACAGAAGTGAGGAACAGATTGGAGTCACCGGAACGCCGATATATTCGCCTCAAGAGAAGGCCTATTGCTGAAAATTTATTGTCGGGATTTGGATGGAATCTGGCCTGAAGTTGACCGGAAACCAGTGGTGGTTTGGTTAGAGAGGAGAGAGAGGGAGACAGCCAAATTAAAAATAAAACTTATGGTTTAGGATCAGAACTTGCTCTGATACTATGAAAGAATGATTTTTCGTAAATAATTCTGATTAATGAACAAGAGTATAAATAGAATATAAGTAGACTAGTCTAAATATAACTCTAGCATAGCAATCCAGAATAAAATCTTATCTAATCATCAACTTACTTTAAAATCTTATCTAATCATTGATTTACTTTATTCGGACAGCTGATATACAAGAGTAACAAATTTTATCTTGTCGGTGCTAGAGTGAAGCCATGGTAAATTCTGTCAGCTTCATATTTCTTTATTAAAGTTGTTTGTCTGAAGCCACAAATATTTTAAGGGCTTTTAGTTGCAAGTGGTGGTGTAGAGTAATTATAAAAGCATTGATTACTTTGATGAAGTCCCAACCAACATGATCGCATCACCACCTTAGCTCTCCGTCAACAAGCCATTATCACAGACTTTAAAAGGCTAAACAAAGTAAAAGGAGGTCTTTGATAAAGAAAAAAAAGCAAGAAAAGAATGCAAGAAAATTGACCATAACCAAATGAGAAAGGGTAGAATACATTTAGCCCCTCTTAGTTTGATTAAATTATAAAACTCAACCTACAATTTGATACGCATATTTAACTATGATTCCAATTATTAAGATCTTATTGTATATATAAATCATTGATGCAACCCGCCCAGGAGTGAGCCGGTTTGAAAACCCCATTCCCCCGAAGTTTCATTATTATAGTCTCAAGTTAATATGATGGTCAAAGTTTCCGAGTATAAACAGTATTAGATGTGAGAGCCTTCACAAGTGTATAGAGTGGGAGACTCACCCCACTTTATTGTCTGAGCCACAAAGAAATTCCACTTCTTTGTGTGAGACAAAAATGAATAAAAGTGATTCTAAAAAAAATTTATATTCATACATTAAAATAATAGGTATTATTAATGTAGAATAAAAAAACTAAATGATTTCACATTAGTTGCACACAAAAAACTTTTATACAACAATTTATTAGATGTCATTCAAATTTATGTTCTTACACATGTTTTTCATACACGTGACACTTCAATTGAAACAAGTATCGCATTCAAAATATTGTTTTTTTTTTGGCAATAATATTGAACGCCCCATTTTCTTATGCCATTTTGTCATCAAATGGAAAGCCAAAATTTCAAAAAAAATGTAAGAAGACTAATTACTGTATGACATCTCCAAATGAAGAAGTGTTGTTCATAATTTGATCAAACTTGAAGGAGGATTTTGCAATTTACCCAACAAAAGTACGAATGTATACCTTAGCTTAACTTACTTAATGTTTTCCATGTGAGCTAGTGCAACCTTTTCTTTGCTCCTTTCCACCTTCACCCAGCCATTAATATCTTCTTCCTCTCCAATCCACTCTTTTGAGCCTCAATTTCCCATTTTTCTCATGAGGTTACCAATGTATTCTTTCTTCTTGAATTAATATTCAAGATTTAACCTCAAACCTTCATCTCGTCGAGATTAAAACCCCTCCCCCCATGACGGCCACGATTAACACAAACATCGAGAACCAAAATCAACAACCAACCACGTGAATTTGAGGAGACATCCCAACAATTCCGTCAATGGGATCAAATCCAATGGATGGTAACCCTAAACCTTGGGTTCCATACATAAACACCAAGGATTGTTCACAAGGCTTTTGCAGCCTATACTGCCCTCAATGGTGCTACATCATTTTCCCTCCTCCACCACCTCCTCTTGACTTCCCCGACGACGGGGATGGCCCCACCTTTTCACCCATTGTAATCGCTGTTATAGGCATCCTCGCGAGCGCATTCCTCCTAGTAAGTTACTATGCCATGATCTCCAAGTACTGCAAGAACAGGGAATCGAGAACATCAAGATCACAGGGAGAGAATGGGTTTCGAGACTACTCGAACCAGGACCATGATGATCATGGTTGGAGTACTAACAACCATCATCAAGAAAACGGGTTGGATGAGGGTTTGATCAAGTCCATCAAAGTGTTCGAGTACAAGAAAGGCATTGATCAAGGCCTAACGTTAGCGGAAACCTCGGATTGCTCGGTTTGTCTCAGCGAGTTCCAGGACGGGGAAATGCTGAGGCTGCTGCCCAAATGCAGCCACGCTTTTCATGTAAACTGCATTGATGTATGGTTCAAATCCCACTCTAACTGCCCTTTGTGTCGCGCGAATGTTTCGCTCGCGCTGAGCTCTGATCCTGAGCCAGGAAATGAAGTTGTTGAAGAGGATTTGGAGATGGGGAGAAGTTCTGGTGCTCGGATCAGGAGATCAGTGTCCATGGATTGCTTGTGCGAGGGCAGATTGTCAGTAGCCGACGTGCTTAGGATCGATCAGGATGAGGATGAGAACGAGGATGATCGGAACAAGGTTGGAAGCAACGTTGGGGGATCGAAATGGCCGCTTGTTGGAATCAGGAGATCGTTTTCGGGTGGAAGATTGTCGATCGCGAAAGCGGGAAGTGGAATGCGAAGGGGAAGAAGCTTGGAGATTCCCTTGTGAAAACATCAGTTTTTGATTTCCATTAGTTTTTGGATGATTAGATTTTAGTGTTCTTGCATTTGCATATTGCAGGAGAAATCTTTGTCAGTGTTGTCTCTTTTCTTTTTTTTGAGATTGGAAACTTTACAGAGATCAATCTCAACTGGGATCAAAGAATGAGAAAATTTTAACAGTACTTGCGCTAATTATGGTTTCTGCAGTTTCGGGTTGCCTTTTACAAAGTTTGAAATACAATCACTAAGCTAAACTCGAGCCGATTGGGGATGGATGGTGTAAGATATCATGAGGTGGGCTTTTATTTTATTTTTTGGTTTTTTCCATGGGTTTATTTTCTTTAGAGGGGCCAATTAGTCTCAATAATTATTGGGACCCATTAAATATAAGTTAATGGGATGAGAATCCCCCTTATTTTCTAGTTTTGGGATGATGAATAAATGGATTTTATAGTAATGGGTTACATGGAGAAATGGGTTATTTTAAATGGGTATATGGGTAAATGAATTTTAAATGGTTCAAGTTTGACCGTATTTGAGCGAACTTGGACCAACTCATACAGTATTCGAGTTCGACCTTGATCTCGAATTCAATTAACACTGGTTATTAAACTTATCCAACTTATCGAGCAAACATAATATATATTCACTAAAAAAATTTTAAAACGTAAAAGAAAAATATATTTAATTATAGCTCTAGTGCAAAGTTAAAATGGAGCTCGAATCAAATTAATTTCACTCGAAATTGAACTCGAGTCAAACTAATTTCATTCGAACTCGAGCTTGAGCCAATATACTACAGGTTCACACGAGTTTGAGTCGAGTTGGAACTCAAGATATTTTAAACAAGCTGAATTCGAATTAGTAGTTGTTTGAGTTCAACCCGACTCATTTATGGTCATAAGTGTTGTAAAAATAAAAGGAACGGACACGAATTGTGCCATGTCCGGCGGCAGATTAGAATAAAATTTAAGCAAGTAACAGTCTGTCTAATAAAACAGAAATATTATGCCACAAATTTATACATGCGTTAAAAATGCATAATTTGTAATTATAGTGAATTTTTATGTTAAATATTACGTATACATTTTCCTCGGGTATTTATTGAGTTTCCATTGAGTTAATATAATATGGGACCTATTGTGATCAAAATTTTTCATTAACATAATCATTCCCATTCTATCCAATTCCAAAAGCTAATTGATATTTAATACACGATCCCATTAATTACTCAATTATTAATTTCCCATCCCATTTTTCTCAGTCCCACCCTGACCCCTCTAATTTTCTTCCAAGAGTGTATTTTTCATGCAAAATTGTTTGTGATAGGGGTATATTAGGAACTCCTGATGAATAGAGCTCTTCACTTGCAGAGTTGCAAATGGCTGCCGAAATATAAATTATGGCTCCATTTGGCATTAGTTTTTATGTTGCCGTTTTGATTGCCTTTTGATTGTTGGTATTTTTGCTCGGTCAAACAATCAATGAATATGATTTTCTTTTTACTGTTTGGTTGTTTGGTATTTTAACAATTACTTTTTTAAAAAAAACTTTCTACCTTTTTATCCCAACGTTTAAAAACCCTTGAACCCTATATTCCATCAACAAAAATCATGAGTAGTATATTTCCTCAGCGACAAAAGGTATTCGGCTTACTTCTAAGAGCTAACACAATTGGATGTTAATGTTAGATAATAGTTTTTTTTTTAATTGTGTTATTCAGAAAACTGAAGTATGTTTCAGTGATATTCATATAATATTTTTAAAATTTAAATTTTAAATATAATAAAACTTTCTTATATCTGATGCAAATAAGTAAACTAATATAGTAGTTTATATCTATTCTCTTATATTAATGCTCATATTGAATAATAGTACAAAAAATATTTCAAATAAATTAGTAAATACTCGTATATTGTTTTCAATATTAATAGTGAATAAGTTAAATAATTAAAAATAAATTATATTAATATTAACACTTGTAAAGTTTTGGTAAATACCTTCTTTCCATTGGTTTATGGAAAAACGGAGTTTATTTAGAATAATAGAAAGGTATAAGGTTTTACCTGTAAGATTAAAAATTTATTATTCAACGTAAATTAATTATAAAGTTTATGACTCGTTTAATGTAACCCAAAAATTTTATCCTCCTTTCTTATAATTTGCTGTTTAAACCTTAGTCTTTCCATGACTTATGAAAATACCGTATTTCAAGAGACGGACTCTTAACTCTTAATGAAAATAACAATAAAAAAATATGTAAAATAAATTTATAAATAATGAATGGTCGTCATGCTCTTAAATGTCATTTTACACAAAACTTCTACCAACCAACAGTTACATTTGCCAAATACTTTTGTAAACAGCTAATGGTCAACACAGTTAACACAAATAACTGGTCAAATTATCTAAATGAAGCAGCCAACAACCAACTGCCCACAGTCGATTACCAAACGTGGCCTATATCGTAGCTCGGTGATAGCTTCCGCATTGTATCTGCATGAAGGAGTAACTTTATTCCCTAAATAACATGAATGTTACATAATTCCTAAAATTATTGGCAATATATTTCACCTGTAGCAACTTATATTTTACCCCGGTGTACCTTCCATATTGTATCTCTAGTAATATAAAATTTACTGTAGTATTCAATCCCTAAAATCATGGATGATAGATACAATGTTATTTTTATTTTCCAAACACGTAAACCCCTGTTAATTAACTTAACTAATAGATAAAATACACATTGTAACCTAGTGTACCATATAAGAATTGTTCACCTATTTTCAAATACATGTGTGAATGTGAATTACTGGGATATACGGTATCAAAGGATACCATATACGCGTTGTGATAAGAGATATGTAAATGACATCTATAGTACATATTAAAAGAGGTCATTTTTGTCACACATCTCTACTATATTTTTTCACATTAGCTTCATAAAAAATAAAATGAAATTATTAAATAACTAAACCCATCTTTTGATTCTTTTCACTTCCTCATGCCTCATCAATAATGTTCTCCTAAGAAAAATGAAAGTTTTCATTCATCTTTCCACTTTTCTTCTCCTTTTATCCATACTCATTCATTACATGTTTTTAGGTTTTCCTTTTCAAATTTAGATCTTTGTATTTACATCACAATTCTATGTGTTTTTCTTCATTATCTAGATCTCAGGCACATTAATACAATCAACTTCACCCTCAGTAGGTGGTCCTATCTTTGAAAAAATAACATGATAAATCTGACAATTTTAATATTAATAAGAATATTTTGTCAAAATCAGCTAATTTATTTTAATAAAATATTTATTGACACTATAATAAATACATAGAGATAAAAAAAATATATGAATTATTATAAATTCGGTCATCGGTAGATGGTGTATATGTGGCCCAACGATCAACAGGTTGATGCCTTCTAGGCCCAGCCCAATTTCATCCCGTAGCGAGGCGAAGCCTTTTCAGTCCAAGATGCCAAGTAGCTACGAAGAGGACTCCCAGTCGTTATAAAGAACGTGGGCCGAGAATTTGGAATGAACAACGAACACGTAAGTCATAAACACAGAATCTGGTGATCGTGGTGTGACCCATGATCTTTGTTCCTAAAAACAAGGAACTATAACTGTGTCAGCCTATAAATACAACAAGCTGAAATCAGGAGCTAAGGTAAGCGTAACTATCTTGAGAAATTCCAGTTCTTAAAGGAGAAAACTGACTTGATCGTCGGAGCTATTCTCCCGGAATCACTTCCGTGATTGACTTTGCAGGTGAAGAAGCTCGAGAGGTGACAACAAGTGATCTACCTGAAGGGACCACCACATCAGTAGGGATGGCAGTGTGGCG
The DNA here is from genome assembly GCA_037428765.1 of Rubia yunnanensis. Classification (NCBI taxonomy): domain Eukaryota; kingdom Viridiplantae; phylum Streptophyta; class Magnoliopsida; order Gentianales; family Rubiaceae; genus Rubia; species Rubia yunnanensis. Next base: position 8,598,063 of record CM075064.1, read on the forward strand.
AGTTATGGTGGAGGTCTGCTCGCATCCACCCCAATGGGGCAGGTATGGATGTAGTTTTTGTGGGGGTGGATGGATATGGGTATAGAAATTGATATCCACCATAGATAGTGGGTTGGGCATGAATATTAGTACATACCAACCCCACCCCCACCCCACCCCACTATACCTACTACGTACACACTAATTTATTATATAATAAACTATTATTCATCCATAATGCACATATTTTTCTTATAATATTTTCATGTAAATATTATTAAAATTTTAATATTAGAAATATTAATTTTAAGGTAAAATTTAGATTAAATTATTTTTTTGTCCCCTTAATAACATCTTATAATTTGTTTGGTCCCCAATACCAATACTGCATTTGTCCAACAATCAACAAATACAAAATGATTTGTTTGGTCCCCAAAGGCAGTTTTCAGGTAAAGTCAACGGTAAAATTGATCAGAATATGTAAAATGATCATTATACCCAGATTTTAAAAAAGAAAAAGAAAAAGAAAACAACCCTCTGCGTGGAGTCATGCGACAAGAATATGACCCCAAATTGAGCACGTGAAACTCACACGCTCATCTTCCTCTTCTTTTATCTTCCTCCTCGACGGTCTTCTTCCTCCCCTGTTCAACGGTTGTGGTCATCTTCCTCTTCTTCAATCACAATCCCTAACTCCTCCGTTGTAGCCTCTTTTTGGTAGTCATCTTTGTAATACAGATCCCTAACCACAAAATTTTCTTCCTCTCTTTTCTAATTTCCGACGGTCGTAACCACCACAACCATTGTTCCACCGTCGACGGAAGCCCAACTCGACGGAGATGGGTTTCTGGAGATAGGTTTCAGGAGAGGAGGCATCACGGGAGATGGGTTTCAATCACAATCCCTAACTCTGCCACCTTGAAGCTCATCATTTTCGCTGGAGATCCAGAGACGAGACCCACTGTTCAAGCTCGTCATTTTCGCCGGAGATCCAAAAACGAGGCCCTTTATTTGAGCTCATTGTTTTCGCCGGAGATCCAGAGACGAGGCCCTCTGTTTAAGCTTGTCGTTTTCGTCGGAGGCGGTGTGAGGCGGCGGCGGCGGTGTGAGGCAGCGGCGGCTTACCGGAGGAATAAGGTTTCAAAGAAAAATGGTTTAACAGGAAAGGAAATTTAAATTGTTTTTAATTAGTAAAATTATATAAAAAAATACACCTAGTTATATCGGAAAACAACTTTGATTTACCTGAAAACCGTCTTTGGGACCAAAAAATTTATTTTGCATTTGTTAGTTACTGAACAAACACAGTATTGGCCTTGGGGACCAAAGGATGGTATTGCATTGTATTTAAGGGGCAAAAAAAATAATTTAGTCTAAAATTTAGGTGTTATTTGGAGATATAAATGAGGTGAGTAAAATGAATTTGAAGTGGGTATATGGAGATCCAAGTGGATGATGGGGCTGGAATTGATTTTAGATAATACCCGATGAGACTGTGTAAATTTTAATATTACACCTATTATAGGTAATCTAATTTACATAATTACGTTATGCATCCACCACTACGCATTTATCGTCTAAAATGATAAGAATTGCACATTTGGAAAAGAAAATCAGTACCGTCAGTTACAATTTTATCAAGGGCAGTTTGGTAAAAAAGGTCATTTCAAACAATCTACAGAAAGCCGTTGGCCCGTTGCCTTCAAAAAGTATATCATCATTTGTAAGTTACTGTAGCAGAGACGCACGCAACTGTTCACCATTTTCTTACTGTGAATTCTCAGAACAATTTCTATACACTCAATCACGAATCACCCGAAATTTCACCGATCGCCGTCACCGACATCAATCCACCACCGCCACCGCTGCGGCGCTACATCTCTTCCTTGCTGTTCATCTTTCTTCCATTTCTTGTTCAATTCATTTGGTTAATTCCCCCAATTCTGATCCCTAGCTTGCGGCCTTGCAGGTTTCTTTACAGAATTCAGATTGGGATCAGGCGATGGATCTGGAATCGTGTTCTTCTATCTCCGGCAAGAGGAAATGGCGAAACCCTCTCCAGGAAATGCGTTGCCGTCGAAAAACTTCTGAAGAGAATGTAATCTCTTAAACCCTAACCCTAGTAATAAAATAGCTATCATAGAGTTCGTGAATTCTAGGGTCAATTTGTTGTGTGGATTAGTTTTCCCCTTATAATTCTTGGTTATCTGGTGTATCACGGTTTGATTATTTTACCCTGTCTGTAGTTAGTGAATTTAGATGATTTGTAGGAGTCTGTTCACAGTTATCAAACATGCTAAAGTTTGTTGGTTGTGGTGCAAAATCTGATTATGTGTGTGTTGCTGTTTTTTATTCAGTTGGATAGGTTTATCCCCAATCGATCTGCGATGGACTTCGACTATGCGCATTACATGCTGACGGAAGGTAGGAAAGTCAAGGAGAGTCCGAAGAACGAAGCAAGCTACCCATCTCCCTACGGGGAGGGCTACAAGAAGATTATTGCTGAAACCCTTGGTATGGACAGAACAAGGATTCTTGCATTCAAGAGCAAACCCCCTGAACCTGTGGAACTTTTTCCCAAAGGGTACTTCTCTGTAGATACCACCGACCAATCACACAAGCCGAGGAAGCCCCATCGCCACATCCCTCAGGTTCGCCATTGAATTCTCGGATTTAATTATGTGGAAGGAGATGAGTATTATATTGATTATATAGTTGGTTCTGTTTTTCAGACTCCAGAGAGGGTCCTGGATGCTCCTAATATGTTGGATGATTTCTACTTGAATTTGCTGGACTGGGGCTCCAGCAATGTCATTTCCATTGCCCTCGAAAATTCTGTGTACTTGTGGGATGGATCTAGTGGTGCTACCACGGAACTTGTCGCTGCTGATTATGAAAATGGACCAGTGACAAGTGTTAGGTGGAGTCCTGATGAGAAGCATCTTGCGATTGGTTTAAACAATTCAGATATCCAGCTTTGGGATGTTACTTCTGAAAGGCGGGTATGTGATTTGCTTTTGTTTCTTGATTCATCTTGTATTCCATTCCACTTATCCCGCGTTGGTTACTGGTGTTTTGATTTGCAGGTGAGAACTTTAACTGGCGTGCATCAATCCCGCGTTGGTTCTCTGGATTGGAATAAACATATATTGACCACCGGAGGGATGGATGGAAAGATAACCAACAACGATGTGAGAATGAGATTGCATTTAATCGAAACCTACAGGGGACATAGTCAAGAAGTTTGCGCTCTGAAGTGGTCTGCTTCGGGTCAGCAATTAGCAAGTGGTGGCAATGACAATTTCCTCCACATATGGGACCGATCCATGGCCTCCTCTAATGCTGCAGCAAACACCGGAAGGTGGCTCCACAGGTTCCAAGACCATACAGCTGCTGTCAAGGGCCTCGCTTGGTGCCCTTTTCAAGCTAACTTGCTTGCCTCAGGTGGGGGAGCAGAGGACCGATGCATCAAGCTCTGGAATACCCACACCGGCGCCTGCTTGAATTCCTTTGACACAGGATCACAGGTCTGTGCTCTTCTGTGGAGCACGAAGGAAAGGGAACTGCTGAGCTCTCATGGGTTTACCCGGAATCAGCTCACACTATGGAAATATCCTTCCATGGTGAGGATTGCAGAGCTGACTGGTCACGAGTCCCGGGCGCTTTTTATGGCTCAGGTACACAACACATCATCGTATTTCTGTTTAGCTCTCTGAATCAAGTGTTCGATAACGGTGCTAAACATTCTATCTTGGTTTTGTTTGCACTGTTTTCAGAGTCCAAATGGTTGTACAGTTGCCACTGCATCAGGTGATGAAACTCTGAGACTTTGGAATGTATTTGGAGTTCCAGAAACGACGAAACCTGCGAAGAAGACAACTCGTCCTCATGAGCCATTTGCAAACTTCAGCCGTATCCGCTGAGGATCCATGGATCTTGATCTTGAATGGTGCAAAGCTAGGCATTTTTTGTCACATAGATAGTAAATACTGATCCCTTGTAGATTTTGCAATACTGATCCCTTAGTTTGTCCAAATTTGTTGTAAGCGGTTGTCCCGCCCCATTTCATTTTTTAGAAAAAGAATGGTGACAAAATGATCATAAAGATGTGACATATTAGCATATTGATCAAAACAATTTGCAGTTCAATTTGATTTTTCAAGGGACGTTGTTGCATTTCACAGACTCTGGGTAATCCCATGCTTGATAAAGCTCTCATCAGGGCCAGCCCTAGGAATTCGAAGTCCTGAAGCAAGCTTTGAAAAAAGAGCCCTTAAATAAAATTTAAATATTTTCAACAATGAAATGTGTCGTAATTTTACAAAAAACAAATCACTTCTCTAATGCAATTCTACTCACTTTCTTAGAAGCAGATTTATTAATCAAACTTTTATAATCAAGCTCTTTAACCAAGTCATAGATAACATGTCTAGTCTTGCGACACGGTAGAGCGAAGGTACGACTTAATCAACTTCAATTTGGAGAAACTTCTTTCTGCTGAAGCCCTAGACAGCCATTGGAGCAAAATACTACCTAGTAGTAATGCGGATAACTACAACTGCCCAAGCTTATTATGAAACAGAAACTTTCTCAGCCCATAATTCCTCGTAAAAGGATATAGACTATGGAACGACAGAAAGAGAACAACGACAATGATGTATGTACAATCGCATCAAAAGGCCACTTATGATCCTCGTCGCAGACTAGAAAAATTCAGACCAAAAAAATTCACTTTGGGGTTTTGTTTCTTACTTCTATGGCGAAATTAAATAGGTCAACAAAAAGGGCCTAAAAATTTATCCAAATTCAGCAACATTCAAGAAATGAACCAACAATTTAAACCTTAACAAAATATTAGAAAAGATTTGAAAATATGACACCAACTTTAAATTCTTCAATAAAGGTAGAAACAGAATTTAGAAGGAGAAGATTGAACCTCAATTTTGATTGAAAACCCCTCTTTAATCTTCAATCTTGGCCGAGCTCGGGTTATCTTCTTCTTTTTTATCGTGCTCTGCGTTTCTTTTCAATGGCGATACGGGGTTTGCTTAGGAAGGAAACAAAAGGCTTTTGTTTGGAAAGAAGAAAAGGCATTTAATATTTGAAAGATTTTTATTTTTTTCTATGTATATAATTAATAGCCTATAAATAAATCAGGGCCCCTTTATATGTAAAGAATTAGTATGGGCCTGAGGCAAGGTATCTTGCCTCATCCCTGACTCTCGTAATCATTCAATCCTGTTAAATGCATTAACCGTACCCTCTCTGTTTCACTATGTTTGACACACATTTCATTTTTGTATATTTTTCTAAGATCGGTTTGATTTAAATCGATTCGAAACATGTAGAGATTTGTCATATTAATAGTACAGTTTTAAATATTAACAGATTTTAAGAGTTAAACAATTTAAAATAGTTCAAGAATGACATTAAGATTACACTATTGCCGGATTGATGTATTAACGACAATTAAATTTGACGTTGTATGGTGGATCCCTTGTTCCTAACACGACCATGCAGCTGAGCCACCGTTGCACGTCAGTTGAAGAATCACTTTCTAAGCAGGTTCGAGTTCCGACGTCTGTTTAATACTTCCAAGGCAAGTTGTGATGACAATACCGTGCTCGAGTATTAAAAGAGATCTGGAATATCTGGTTTTGTCAAAATCAAGAATCTAGATCGATCATATTGTCCTCGTATTCATATCAACAGTCATCTTCACCTTAATACAACCACTATCATTCTCATCTCTTACGCTCATATCAAATCAACCTAAAATCAAATTCATACTCCCTTTGCTCCCTTATATTAGTCCCCCTTTGTCCATAATTTTTTTCCTGGCATGTTTGATCATCGATAACTTTTGTTCTATACAATAATAGACATCATGTGAGATGTCTTTGGATTCTCTGTAACGTGTAGTTTTTTAAAAGTAAAATTTTATAGTCTGTTATCGTAAAAAACTAAAGTTATTGATGGTCAAACATGCCTTGAAAAAAATCCAAAAAAGTGGGACATAAATAAGGGACTAGAGGGAGTAATAATAAACATTCAAACAACAATCATCAATCCACCTTGAAGAATAACTTACACCAAATTTTGTAGTTGGGTTTGCCGATAATAAATTCATAACAGAGAAGAAACCATACCATGATAATATAAAGTTTATCACTACGCATTCTTCAACTCTAAAGTCGCTATCGCATGGTTGGCTTTAAAAGGAAAATGAGGAAGTGTTAGACTTGGGGAAAGAATGAAAGGAGGAGGAGGAACAAAGAAAGATGAAAGGAAAATGATTGTTGCTAGGAGGAGGGGATAACAGAGATGGAATATTGTTTGGGGTTTCTCACTTTAATGCATTCTAGACACCACTCCCGATGTTTGAACTGCCCTCGAAAATGCATTTCAGAAACTCATTCCTCCATCAAATTTGCCCTTGGAGCTCCCTTAAATTTGTGGCTTATATATTTTTGCAGAGCTTCTTAGACGGAAATTAAAACATCGTTACCTAATTTAGTGCACTCTAGACACATGCTCTGACGTAGGAACTGCCATTCATTTCACACCTAAGACACGTGTTTTGCCTTCAAAAGTGCAATCAAAACTTCCTTAAAATAATAGCGTAGTTAAAATTTTAAATTTCTTAGACAACAATTCAACTGCCATTAACTACTTTAATGCAGCGGATACATAATACAGCGCTTTGATGATAGTTTTCTTCAACAAAAATCCGAAGAATTAACGTACAAGTGGGGGGTTTCTGCAACTTGCATAAGTGCTTGCAATTCGCAAGACATTGAATGTAAGCCAGTTTGTAACCTTCACTCCCTTTGACTTGTATAGTTGTCAAGTCGCACTCTGGGCATTATACGTTGTATGAGAAAATGTTCTCCGTTTCATCTCCAAAGATTCCAAAGAATGTGATTTGAACCCACAAAAGTTTCTGCACTTTACCGCATAATTTAATCCGTGTCCCAAGATATTATGTAAAGTAAGAAATGTAGATTAATCACTAAATTAAAATCTGCTCCATATCTTCTCTTATTCTTTGGGAAAGCTTTATTAACCTAACATAGTGGAACACATTTAAAAATCTGTGATTGATAAATTTCTACCAGTATTCTAGGATTTTGATATATGTGGATTAATAATTGATATTGTTATGTGCATACACATATTCATTCTTTTTTTAAAAGTGTTCCTTTCGCATTCGATTAATCGGTCCAATTAGATTATTGTTAGCGTTGACTTTTTTATTCATGTTGTGAGTTAATTGATTATCCATTTCACGAGTACCTTTAATTTATTTGTTTTGCCAAGTTAGAAGGATATGGAAGACGGTTCAGATCTTTGGATCACACTCGGTGAAAAGTAGGGGAACGAGTTTACCAGAGTCGTCCCAAACCTTACAGAGGCCCTTGCCAAAAATTAATTCGAGGTCCACACAATTCATGATCTCACCCACTTTCTTTTTTGATATAAAAATTGAAGAGTTGAATTGAGTATTAAGAATCTGAATCTGAAATGAAGAGAAAAATATATGAGAATTGTTGAGTACAATAATCAAAATTAGAGGAAAATTTAGGGGCTAGAATAAGAAAATCAACGATTTTTTTTGAGATAATCAATACCAGCGGAACTCAAACTGGCCGTTTGAATATGGAAGAAGAGTAGATGACAAGGCGACAGAGGCGACATGTAAATTGAAGGAGAAGAAGATGATGCGGTTGTTTCCAAGGAAAATTGAGAACTATAATTGTGCTTGAAAATCCGAATTGGCCTGGAAAGAGAAAAGAAAAGTGGACAGCTCCTCGTGTATATTTATTATTTATTATTATTAAATACAACCTTATTAAAAGAGTTTTAAAGAATTGGACGATCAATTCTTTGAACACCTTTATCTGTTACTCACCTCGCTCCTGCTTATAGATGGACCTGAAGTTTACCTTAGGTTAAAATATGAACACACACCTTATTTTAATTTATGTTTAGAAAAATGAAGGTTTTCCTTAACTTATATGGATTTGTCCTTCAATGGTTTCTCAGAATCTAAGGAAGCAAAGTTCAATAAGAATTGCAATTTCCACTATTTCATTATACAAATGTTGCACCATGTCCACTCGTCCCATCAACCAATTCGATCGTCCAGTCCAAACAAAACAAACGCATCATCCGTGGGACCGTGATGCAAAATTGGCCGCAAAATAATCGAACCAAACTTAATCTACACTCCCTCCAATTTTCTTAAAATAAAGTGTAACAAACACCATTTTTTCATAGATATATAGAAAGATGAGATTTAATTAAAACAATATAAAATGAAAGATTTATACTTTGTAGTGACAGTAGATGAAACATTTGAGTTTTGATTAAAAACATTACATATTTAGAATTAAATATATAAATTATATATTTTATTCTAAATGTGTAATGTTTCTAACCAAAAATCAAGTAGGCATTGAGTTTACCCAAAAATCTTATAAATCGAATTTGGCCTGAATTTCAATTGTTTTGACCCGCAAGTTTTTACCTTTTTGTGATAAAATGACATTTGAGTCCCTAGATAAATTAGGCATTTGGCATTTTACTTACAATATTAGAAAATTGAATACGTGTCTAATTTATCTAACTTACATATGTGTATGACGTTGTAGCAGAAAATTATATATGTAGGGAAATTAAGTATATGGGAGTGAGAGTCAATAACATTTTAACAAGTGTCAAACAGTTTAAGAAAAAAAATGAAAAAGCGAAAACTAAACTTTTCAATCCATTTACACTTGTTATCACGATACTAAATTCCCCACCTATTAAATTGGGATATATACCAATATTGATGCTACATGATATCCCCAATTATGTAGCACTACCAATCCTTTCACCGTGACCTGCAAAATAAAGCCCCCGGGGTTACCCGGGGGAGTCTCCGATGATAAAGTCAACCACAATATGTGTGATGAGGAATAACATAGCATAATCATAATATGAGACATACCTGAGTATATATACTCTCTCAACCCTAGGGTTTTTATGAGACTACCCTTTTATCCCTATTGGGCCAACTTGGCCCAATTGTATGCACTATCAATAAGCCCCCAGAAAGTCAAAGGGTCTTTCGATGAGAGGCTCTCGAAATAGGTTGATACCTTACGTGCCTTTTGGGGGGACCCGTTTGACTGATTTAAGACTTTAGTCATTGATGTGACATTTAATTTTCTGAATAGGTGCTACATGTATGATTTTGTCATATAATATTCTCTCATGTGAGCGTTTCTCGAGATAGGAGGACCACCAATCCAAAACTCAAGAGTGAAAGGCTTATCAAAGCTAATTTCGAGTTGTGCCGAGTCTCGAGATAGAAGGACCAGCGGTCCAAAAATAAAGAATAAAAGGCTAATCGAACCCTATTTCAAGCTGAAGCTCGAGAACAAAGGCTGATCAAAGCCAGTTTTAGGTTGTGCTGAATCCCAAGATAGAAGGACCAGCGATCCGAAACTCAAGAATAAAGGGCTGACCGAAGCCCATTTCGAGCTGAGACTCGGAAATGAAAGGCTTATCAAAGCCAGTTTCGAGCAAAAGCTCAAGAACGAAAGGCTGATTGAAGCCCATTTTGAGCTAAGACTCGAAAATGAAAGTCTGATCGAAGCCATTCGAGCTGAGACTCGAAGATGAAAGGCTTATCAAAGCCAGTTTCGAGCAAAAACTCTAGAATGAAAGACTAATTGAAGCCCATTTCAAGCTGAGACTCGAAAATGGAAGGCTGATCGAAGCCAATTTCGAGCTGAGACTCGAAGATGAAAGGCTGATCGAAGACAGTTTCGGTCTGTGCTGAATCTCAAGTAGAAAGACCAGCGGTCCAAAAATTGAGAATAAAAGGTTGGTCGAAGCCTATTTCGAGCTAAAGCTCGAGAACGAAAGGCTGATTGAAGCCAATTTCAAACAACGCCAAATCTCGAGATAGAAGGACCAGCAATCTGAAACTTAAGAATAAAGGGCTGTTCGAAGCCCATTTTGAGCTGAGACTCAAAAATGAAAGGCCGATCGAAGCCAGTTTCGAGCTGAGACTTGAAGATAAAATGCTGATCGAAGCCAGTTTTGGTCTGTGCCAAATCCCAAGATAAAAGGACCAGCGATCCAAAAATCAAGAATAAAAGGTTGATCAAAGCCTATTTCAAGCTGAAGCTCGAGAACGAAAGGTTGATCTAAGCCAATTTCAGACAGTGCCGAATCTCGAGATAGAAGGACCAGTGGTCCAAAAATTAAGAATAAAAGGCTGATCAAAGCCTATTTCGAGCAAAAGCTCTAGAACAAAAGGTTGATTGGAGCCCATTTCGAGTTGAGACTCAGAAATGAAAGGCTGATCAAAGCCAGTTTCAGTTATTTTGAGGCGTTTAATCCCTTGACGCTCATATATGTAAGGGATCTCGGCCCCGAGCACTTTATAGGCCACGTGGGCCTTTCAAGTGTTTTCTATTATTCAATTCTTGAGCACTCATATATGTAGGGGATTTCGGCCCCAAACGCTTAACGAGCCCTGGAGGCTCTTCATTTTTTTACCCCAAGCGCTAATTGCGTTAAGGGTTCATTCCAATTTAGCTTTGAATATGTTGTTTGAGCGGATTAATGTGTCAAGGGCCCAACCCCCAACTCTCTTATTTGTGTTGAAATCCGAGTGCCTTCAAGAGTATGTAATTCGACTCTCAGCCTTCTAATCTGTGTTAGAATCTAAGGGCGGTCGAATCCTAGTATATAGGAATAGAAAATTTTGGCCTTTGGCCTTCCAATCTATGTTGGAATCCAAGGGTGTTCAAATCCTAGCATTTAGAAATAAGGATTTCATCCCCTTTTGTTTATAAGTCATCGTGACGTTTTTCAAAGGTAACTTCGAGCCCCTTAAAGTCATCGTGGAGTTTGACAAGGGAGACTCTGGCTTCCTTGAAAGTAGGGGGCACCCTACGACCTATAGCAACGTTTGTATTAGGTATGCTAAACCCTGGTTGAGGATTTGCATGTGCGTGTAAGGATTTTGATCTTTTAGCGCTTATGTATGCGGGGGTTTAATCCAAGGTGCTTATTCTATACAAGGATATGATTCCTTGTGCGCTTACACATATGTTGGGTTTGACCTAAAGCCCTTGGCGGGCCATGAGACTACTCAAGTAAATGAAAGGATTTTATCCTTGACAGGCGCTATGAATGTCTTGGCACTCATATCATGAAAGTGGCTTTCAACCCCTGAGCGCTACACATGTTATGAATGCCTCGACGCTCATATCATGAAAGGGGCTTTTGACCCCGAGCACTATATAAGCTATGAATGCCTTAACGCTCATTTTGTGAAAGGGGCTTTCGACCCCAGGCGCTACACATGTTATCAATGCCTCGACGCTCATATCACGAAAGGGGATTTCGACCATGAGTGCTATAAAGACTATGAATGCCTTGGCACTCATTTCATGAAAGGGGCTTTCGACCCTGAGCGCTCTACAAGCTATGAATGCCTTGCATGCATTTCATGAAATGGGCTTTTGACTCAAGGCGCTACACAGGCTATGAATGCCTCGACGCTCATATCATGAAAGGGGATTTTGACCCCGAGTGTTTTACAGGCTATGAATGCCTTGGCACTCATTTCATGAAAGGGGCTTTCGACCCCGAAGTGTTCGATGGGCTGTGTTGGCCCTTCGAATATGTACTGATCCAATTTGAAGAGAGTGGCACTTAATGCGCATTCGATGAGCTTTGTTGGCCTTTCGAATGTGAACTAGATCCGTGCCTTGGGTGCTTGGCGTATATTAAGGGATCTGTATCCCTAAAAAGCTTGATGCGGGCTATGAGATCTGTGTTCCTAAGGTGTTTCATGGGCTGTGTTGGCACCTTCGAATGCCTACGAGGTTTGTGCCTCAAATGCTTCAAGCGTGTTGAAGGGATCTCCGTCCCTATGGCAGTCGACGAGCTGTGTTGGCCTTTTGAACGCCTAAGAGGTGTGTGCCTCAAATTCTTGATGCAATTTCTTAGGTATTTGTGCCTCTAAGGCATCCTCCAAACGTCAATGGGGTCTGTGCCCCGAGTTAAGCCATCTGTGTCCCTAAAATGTTCGATGGACCTATAGGATCTGTGCTCACTGTCTTAGATATATGTTCCTCTAAGACGGTCTATGAACGTCCTAAGGAACTGTGCATGAAGGACATTCGAGGAGACCTATGGGGTGTAAGCCCCGAAACGTTGCAAACATTTACCTAAGGGATAGAGAATTTTGAACATCCAAGGGGAACGTGCCCAAAGGACATTCGAGGAGACCTATGGAGTCTAGCCCCGAACATTGCAAATGTTAGCCTAAGGGATCAGTGTCCCTAAGGCAGTTTCTCTTGTCCAAGGGGAGCGTGCCCGAAGGACATTCGAGGTGACCTATGGGGTCTAGCCCCAAACGTTGCAAACATTAGCCTAAGGGATTAGTGTCCCCGAGGCATTTTTCCTTGTCCAACGGGAGCGCTCCCGAAGGAAAATTGAGAAGACCTATAGGGTCTGGTCCCAACGTTTCAAACGTTATCATAAGGGATCAGTGTCCCTAAGGCTTTCGGTGGGCAATTCGGACCCTCTGAAATGTTGCAAACGTTAGCTTAAGGGATTTGTGTCCCTAAGGCGGTCTCCGAATATCCAAGGGGAACATGCCCAAAGGACATTCGAGGAGACTTATAGGGCCTGGCTCCAAACTTTGCAAACATTATCCTATGCTATCAGTGTCCCTAAGGCCTTCAGCGGGCAGTTTGGACCCTCCTAAACGTTGGAAATGTTAGCTTAAGGGATCTGTGTCCCTAATGCGGTCTCTGAATGTCCAAGGGGAACGTGCCTGAAGGACCTTTGAGGAGATTTATGGCCCCGAACGTTGCAAACATTAGCCTAAGGGATCTGTGTCCCTAAGGCCTTCGATGGGAAGTTCGAACCCTCCAAAACATTGCAAACATTAGCCTAAAGGATTAATGTCCCTAAGGCAGTCTCCAAACATCCAAGGGGAACGTGCCCGAAGGACATTCAAGGAGACCTATGGGGTCTGACCCCGAATGTTGCAAATGTTAACCTATGGGATCAGTGTCCCTAAGGCTTTCAGTGTGCAGTTCGAACCTTTCAAAACGCTGCAAACATTAGCCTAAGGGATCTATTCCCCTAAGGCAGTCTCCGAACATCGAAGGGAAACGTGCCCGAAGGACATTCGAGGAGACCTATGGGATCAGTGTCCTCTGGCCCCCAAACATTGGAAACATTAGCCTAAGGGATCAGTGTCCCTAAGGCGCCTTCGGTGGACAGTTTGACCATCCAAAATATTGCAAACGTTACCCTAAGGGATCTGTGTCTCTGAGCCAGTCTCTGAACGTCCTAGGGGAATGTGCCTGAAGGACATTCGAAGAGACCTCTAGGCTTGGTGCCCCGAATGCCCAAAGCTCTGATTTGAGGAGAACGGCGCTTTGAATATGTACCAATGAAGATGTTCTTGGGTTTACAACGGTGCTTTCCCTTACTGGGGTGTGCTGCCCCAAATCCAAGAGCACTAGTCATTGATAGATTTTTAATTACTTCACAGATATCACAATACGAGCAGACATATTGCATATTTCAAGGTTTAGGTAGACTTGAGGTCTTTCCTGAAGAAAGCATAGAGCGCAAATAATCCAGCGCACACTTAGCATATCGTGGCATAGCTAGGAAAAAAGACCAATTACACAGTCACATGATTTTCACCAAGAAGAAATCAAAGTAATTATTTATCGTCATTATTGCAAAGGGATAGTTAATCGCCATTATTTATAAGAATTAAAATCAATTTAATCCAGTGCTCAAACTTATATGTATTCATTTATTGGGAACTTTTTGAGTTGTCTGGGTCAGCTTGTTGGGCCTGTTTGACTTGAAGAGCTGGGCCTACTAAAAATTGGACTTTGGGCCTGTAAGCCCTCTTTGGAGTACAAGCTTGATTTTCACTGAACATATACACTTTGATTCTAGACTGCATTTTAGCCCATAGCAATTTCATATTTGTTATATTGGGTCTCATCAAGGATTTTAAAGTCTGGAGCCTTGGACAACAAGAGGCAAAGAGAATTTCGAAGCCACAACAAGAGGCTTTTAAAGATTAACTCTTGAAGCCACTATCTCCTTTATATCAAAACCACCACCACCGATATGGAAGGAACCACCACCAGTTCTTTTCAAAGGCATCGTCAGCTTTAAATCAACATTATTCGAAGGTCTCCGGCGGTGTTCGAAATGATCTTTGTTCATGGGTATCGCACGGCATCGAGGGCACCACCGGTGAGCTCAGCTCAAAGGACACCAACACAACGAAGACTTTGGGGGACTCAAGGGACACCGGTGGTGGTCTCAGGGATACGGTGACAAGAGGAACTAGCAACGAATGAAATTGGCAATCTCGAACTCACCGGTGAGTCGACTGATTCTGCTCGATGGCCCCCACCAGGAGCTTGAAGGGTACCACCAGCGTTGGGGAGTTCGAAGAATCTTGGCGGCGAGAGTTCAAATACAGGTCTCTGACAAGTTTGAGGAGCTCTATCTGGTGGACTTCGAGGCCCAAGTAAATCGAGGCCGTGGTTGAGGTCGATGGTGGATCTTCAAGCCACAACTGCGGAGTCCAAGATGGCACCGGTTGACTCTATTCGATGGCACATTCGATGGGCACCTTCGGTGATTTTGAAGGTTGACATCGGCGGCACATCGGAAAGCAACCAACAGCGAGCTCAAGGGGCACCCCCCAGCGAAGCTTTAAAGGAGGCTCTCCGGCAGTGAGTTTGAAGTGCATTCCACCACGGTGAGTTCGAAGGGTACCAACGACCACTGGTCTATTCTCCACTGGTGAGTTCAAATTTGGTGTGTCGTTTTACACCAAAAATAAATCAAGCTCTAAGCTGAATTTTCAGTTCAGGATTCTGTGGTCGGTATGGGCATACCGACCAGTATAGCTGCGAGCAGGTTTGTTTCCCAAGAGATTGGCGAGACCTTTTCTTTAATCTGCGAATTTGTAACCAAAAGAACTAGATGGGGGTCATGAATAAGAGAAACTAAAAATCGAGTAAAAACAAGGATGAGAAATTGTTGCAGATTGCAAAACAATTCAACTATGATGAGAATATTCCGGTTTCGATCAATTCCATACTGGCTTCCTATCTCGATCCTTGATGCAAAGATGACTTTAAATGCATGCACACAAATTGGTTATAGTTGCAAGCAACCAATCTTTCCTTACCTTGTCGATAATCAGGAGGACGCCTCACCAACTATTTCTCTAACTAACATATAACCTAAGAGACGCTATGTAGATTTAATATGCTAGCAGCATTAAGAATGAGAAAGACCCAATTCATAACCAACAAACTCGGACGCCGGACTGTTGTTCCCTACCACTGATTGAACTGAAACCACAATTACGAATGATTGGTTCAATTGGCATTAAATTAACTAACGTGCTATCAAATATTGGCCACTACTCAATAACATGAAAGCAATTATAATCATTATAATCAAGAACAGCAGATGCAAGTATGCAATCAAAGTTTAAGAACTACTTATATCTAACGAGAATCGATGCCAGTACTTCCTTGATCTTTACCGGAAAGGAAGAATTTAGCTAGAATACATAATTAAATTAACAATCAAAAGCATAAAAATAAATGATGAAAATTGTCTGAATAAAAATACTAAGAAACCCAAATCGCAAAATACTGTCTGCGCAAATGGACTGTGCGTAAGTAATTCTGTTCTCTGTCTTCTTGGTCGTACGTCTCTATGTGTAAATAATAAAGTCTCCAAAATATTACTACAACCAAAAGATAGATAAGGAATAAAAAATGTCTTTCCTTATCTAATTAGAACTCTAAAAGATAATCACAATATTCTCTCCTAACAATTAGGAGTCTTCAAATCAATCTGATTATTCTCCAACTACATTTGTAATTGCCATAATTCAGCACCAAATATCTCCATTATTATTTCATCTTCCATCTCCAAGCACAAATGACCATAACTGCAACAACTTGCCAATTCCGCATCTAAATCTTTAAACTGCAAGAACATTACGAATAACATAAATATCCAAGCATTTAATCAACCATTTAACTCAATAATCAGCCCCAAATATATGGTAAAATCAACCCCATCAAAATACCCCACACTTAGATAATGCTAGCCCTCGAGCATATGCAAATGCAAAACATAAATGTAAACGTGAGACTCAAATTTTTAAAAAAACTACAGCAGACCTAAAATTAAAAAAAACCATCATAGTAGAGTCAAAACACAATCAGCCATCATACCACAAACCATTCCCCTTTGTTTATAAAATCACATCATCCTCACATTCTAGTCAAAAACTTGCAATAAAATCCAGCCTCACCAAGATCACTCAGTATCTCTCAAATTCATAATCAGGTCAATCACACAAATCATATTCAATACTCATCACAACAGGTTTGTATATACCAATATCTCCACCGTAATAATTGAACACTTGAGTACAAATCAATGAGGTCTTTATCATGGTTGTAACGAGGCTAAGGTCAAAGAGGTAGGATAAAGGGAATACGAGGCTAAAAATCTGAGAATATGCAAGCAATTCATTATCACCTCATGCTCCTCTATGTTCATACTTCGAATGAATATGCAACATTAAAAAACAACGAAGTATAATCACCACCACCAAGCACTAAACCATACCCATAATGCTACCAAAAATGTTCAGCCAATATGCTACTGACCAGATTTTTTTTATTCTCTTTTTTTTCAAAACTGATTTTTTTTATTCTTCTTCTTTTTTTTCTTTTTTGCAACTTTTTTTCCTTTTTTTTTCTTCTGGACAGCAGCACTTACAAGCATTTTCTGGGCATACAATATCAATAATATCATGCAAAAACTATACATGCACCTTCCAAATGAATATAAGTCCAAAATACTCTATGCTCTACATGTATTAGCACAAAATCTTAACTATATCTAACCCACCATACAATTCTAATCCACATCACAAGCAATAATAAATCACTAACATATTCTCAGAGGGTTAAGAAAAGGCTAAGGCTCTTGGCTAAATATTTAGTGACTAAATACCAAAGAAAGAGTTTTCTGGCTTCAACGGGGCAAACTAGGGGATCAATGTAAGGAAGGAAGTATATAGTAGAAGCTAAGTAAGGCTCATTCCTAAGTGCCTCTATCATTTTCATACTCAAGTATCAAGAACAGTCTTGAAATCATGGCACGAACCAAGCAATGAATATCAAAATATGATCACTCAACAAAGAGATAAAGAGCTACTTAATATCATATTTCTTTTATATGCCTATATTTTTTCTGGCTTTTGCTCTTTTAAGGCTCAAACCCTCACAATATATCTAGTTTTAGAGCAAAATGACTTATTGCACATTCATCATCCTAAAACGCATATAAGGAATCCATGATTTCTTTCACAAAGGGAAACAACATTCAATCTTACCACAAACCAAATTCCAACTCTAACCATTCAAATTTCCAATTCAAGGTTGCTGTTTTTTTACTCAAATGATGAAAAAACTGATTTTTTTTTTGTATTTTTCCTCATAATTTTCTAAAATTTTTTAATGAAAGACAAATAAAAATATAACTTTTTATGAAAAACAAACTAATGATGTTACACCTCCACCCCACACTTAGATGACACAATGTCCTCATTGTGTAAGAGAAAGGTAACATATGCAAATTATGTAGAAAATATGATGCCATGCACCCACTCTACAAATGTACTAAAATTCAACAAACAGGGAAAAATAAGAAGAAAAAAAAGAGAAAGGAAAATGCTCCCTGGGCGGCTAATTAGGCTTGAGGTCAACCAGTACATCCTGGTTCGCATTGGGCATCCTGACAACTTTGGGCTGAAAGTAGAATGGCTCGGTACATATTTGGTTTTCTTTCAAAATCCTCATTCATCTTTTGGAGATCTTCTTGGAACCCTATAAGTACAAACAAATCAAAGTCGAATGGATGAATAATATTTTTTTTTTGAAGAGAAATAATGAAGAGAACAAAAATAAAAATAAAAATCTTGGGTTGCCTCCCAAGCAGCGCCCTTATTTATCGTCTTAGGCTAGACTCAGTTGGCTTGCTCAGATCAGCCATATGGAGGCAATGCAAGTGTCATTCCCTTGACCTTGGAGAGCTTCATTCTCTCGGGATACATGACATGTATGGGTTGATTCTCCCCTAAGAATGCATATTTGAGATGTTCAGGTAAGGTCTTCAGCTCCAGCTTGGGTGCTTTCTCAATCGAAGGAAGAGTGCGTTCAGGGATAGGTGGAATGATCATCCCGACTGATGTAGGCTGCGAGATATGGTGTACTTCTGGTATAGATGTGGGTGGTATGGGCATACCGCCCGAAAGTGGCTGGGAGCTGTATTTCTGAACAGAAAATGGGCGGTATGGGCATACCGCCCGAAAGTGGCTGGGAGCTGTATTTCTGAATTTCTGAGCAGAAAACGGGCGGTATGGGCATACCGCCCGAAAGTGGCTGGGAGCTGATTTCTTTGGTGGAGTAAAGCTGCATGATGATTTCACTACAATTTTCATCCAAGACATCCATCATATCCTTGTCGGCCCATCCATTGAAGAGTACAAGTTCCAACTTGTCATCCCTGGAGTACCTTTCTATAAAATCATCAACCAATGGGTCAATCACATCAAGGGTAAACATAGATTCGGGATCATCTACATGTCTCATGGCATCAAAAATATTGAAAGAAACTACATCTCCATCAAACTCAAGACTAAGTGTTCCTTTATCAACATCAATCTTGGTTTTCGCTGTCTTTATGAATGGTCTTCCTAGAAGAATTAGGGACTTATTAGCAGAGAATGAATCATCCATATCAACAATGTAGAAATCCACTGGAAATATCATATCATTTACTTTTACTAGTACATCCTCTATTATTCCCTCTGGGTATGCATTAGACCTATCTGCTAATCGGATTATAACACGAGTTTCCTTCAATGGTCCTAATTGCAAGTCATTATACACAGATAGAGGCATGACATTAATTGATGCACCTAGATCTAACATGGCTTTTTCAACAGTTTTTGTGCCAATTATGCATGGAATAGAAAACATTCCTGGGTCCTTACATTTTTGTAGCAACTTACGTTGAATGACAGCAGAAACATTTTCCCCCACCCTAATTTTTGCATCTTTCCCATACTTCATCTTCTTCAAACAAAGTTCTTTAAGAAATTTTGCGTACCTGGGAACTTGCTTAACAGCTTCAATCAAGGGCAAATTTATTTCTACCTTCTTGAAAACCTACAAGATCTCCTTCTCATCATCTTCCTTCTTGTTAAGAGCTAATATGGATGGGAAAGGTGGAGCGACCTTTGGGTTAAAAATAGATGTCATAGGTTCAGGGTTTACCTTTGAGGACTTCTTTTTATTCTCCTTGGCTTCTTCATGATTGCCTTTCTCCTCATCAACTTCCTTAGGCTCGGAATCATCCAATATCTTCCCATTACTTAAGGCAATGGCACTTACATTCTCTCTAGGATTCAGTTCAGTCTGGGAGGGTAACCTTCCAGCGTTGAACTTCAACTTGTTTGCCCCTGCAGCCAGTTGAGTCACTTGTTTCTCGATATTCCCTATAGCAGCCCTTGTCTCGTGCTGAAAAGCATTCGTGTTTTTGGCTAAATTCTGCACCACTTCGCTGCTTTGGGCCATTGTCTTAAGAACTTCATTCATGGTGACCCTCTGATCGTCTGTTGCTGGATTTTCTTCACGACCAACTTGTGCTTATTTCGGAGCATACATTCCCGGGCCCTTTTGATTCCATCTGAAGTTTGGATGATTCCTCCATCCTGGATTGTATGTATCTGAAAATGGGTCGTTCCGTCTTGGCCTTTGTGGGGTATCTTCAAATCCAAAGAAAGCTTGTTCGGTCTGAGGATCTTGAAGAGTAGGGCAAGCATCAGTGTAGTGTCCCATGTGTGAGCAAATTTCGCACTTGGCTCCTCTAGCACTCTTCATGGCTAGATCTTTTACAATTGAAGTGAGAGCATCTAGCTTCTCATCCAAATATGAGTTACCGGCTACCTTGACTGGTCTAGATCTATCATCATCTTCATCATAATCATGAGTGACCATATCAAGGATGATCTCTTTTGCTTCATCCATGGTTTTGTTCAACACATTTCCTCCACAAGCTGCATCAAAAATCTTCCTGTCAATAGAGCACATACAACTATAAAAATAATTAGTGATGAGCTGATACTCAGTAAAACCATGGTTAGGACACTTGCGACACAATTGATTAAATCTATCACAATAACTCGCAAGACTTTCTCCCTTCTTTTGTCTAATACCACTTATTGCAGATCTCAAATTAGCTGCTCTAGACTCGGGAAAAAACTTTTGTAAAAATTTCTCCTCCAAATCTTCCCAGGTTCGAATTGAACCGGGTGGGAGTTCAAAAAGCCATTCACGGGCTTTTCCCTGCAATGTGTGTGTAAAGGTGAGTAGTTTAATATGATCCTCCGAAAAACCTTGTGGTCGAAGAGTTGCACAGACGAGGTCAAATTCATCAAGATGGTTATGAGCACTCTCACCTGGCATATCACCAAATTTAGGTAATACTTGTATGAAACCTGGTTTAATCTCGGAGTTACGGTTGATGTTGGGAAGGACAATGCACAAAGGACGATTGTATATGTAGCATCCCATGTCTCTTATATGCTGGGCTGGTGGTTCCTCCTCACGTCTTTGTTCGTCAGCCATGTTGAAATGGGTTTCAGTGGCAGTTGACTCAGACGAGGAAGGTCCTTTCAAGGCTTTTGTCTGCTTCGTTAGACTTCGTGCAAGTTTCTCAATCTCTGGAGTGAAGATCAATTCTCCTGTACGAGAAGAACGAGGCATAAACCAAGAAAAAGTGAAATTAAACTAAAGAATTAAAAGAAAAAATACTGCTTAAAACCAATCCCCGGCAACGGCGCCAAAATTTGGTGTGTCGTTTTACACCAAAAATAAATCAAGCTCTAAGCTGAATTTTCAGTTCAGGATTCTGTGGTCGGTATGGGCATACCAATCAGTATAGCTGCGAGCAGGTTCATTTCCCAAGAGATTGGCGAGACATTTTCTTTAATCTTTAATCTGCAAATTTGTAACCAAAAGAACCAGATGAGGGTCGTGAATAAGAGAAACTAAAAATCGAGTAAAAATAAGGGTGAGAAATTGTTACAAATTACAAAATAATTCAACTATGATGAGAAGATTCCGGTTTCGATCAATTCCATACTGGCTTCCTATCTCGATCCTTGATGCAAAGATGACTTTAAATGCATGCACACAAATTGGTTATAGTTGCAAGCAACCAATCTTTCCTTACCTTGTCGATAATCAGGAGGACGTCTCACCAACTATTTCTCTAACTAACATATAACATAAGAGACGCTCTATAGATTTAATATGCTAGCAGCATTAAGAATGAGAAAGACCCAATTCATAACCAACAAACTCGGACGCTGGATTGTTAAATTAAGACTGTTGTTCCCTACCACTGATTGAACTGAAACCACAATTACGGATGATTGGTTCAATTGGCATTAAATTAACTAACATGCTATCAAATATTGGTCGCTACTCAATAACATGAAAGCAATTATAATCATTATAATCAAGAACAGCAGGTGCAAGTATGCAATCAAAGTATAAGAACTACTTAGATCTCACGAGAATCGATGCCAGTACTTCCTTGATCTTTACCGGAAAGGAAGAATTTAGCTAGAATACATAATTAAATTAACAATCAAAAGCATAAAAATAAATGATGAAAATTGTCTGAATAAAAATACTGAGATACCCAAATCGCAAAATACTGTCTGTGCAAATGGACTGTGCGTAAGTAAATCTGTTCTCTATCTTCTTGGTCGTACGTCTCTATGTGTAAATAATAAAGTCTCCAAAATATTACTACAACCAAAAGATAGATAAGGAATAAAAAATATCTTTCCTTATCTAATTAGAACTCTAAAAGATAATCACAATATTCTCTCCTAACAATTAGGAGTCTTTAAATCAATCAGATTATTCTCCAACTACATTTGCAATTGCCATAATTCAGCACCAAATATCTCCATTATTATTTCATCTTCCATCTCCAAGCACAAATGACCATAACTGCAACAACTTGCCAATTCCGCATCTAAATCTTTAAACTGCAAGAACATTACGAATAACATAAATGTCCAAGCATTTAATCAATCATTTAACTCAATAATCAGCCTAAAATATATGGTAAAATCAACCCCATCAACGACCACTGGTCTATTCTCCACTGGTGAGTTGAAATAGTGGGCCTTTGGCCACTAAATTCGAACGGAGCCTCCGACCATTGGTCTATTCGCCACTGGTGAGTTTGAATAGTGGGCCTTCGGTCACTGGTGAATTTGAACAAAGCCTCCGGTCACTGGTCTATTCCTAACTGAGTTCGAGCAGTGGGCCTTCGGCCGCTGATGAATTTGAACGAAGCCTCCGGCCACCAGTCTATTCGCCACTAGTGAGTTCGAATAGTGGGCCTTCGGTCACTGATGAATTCGAACGGAGCATCCGGCCAGTGGTCTATTCGCCACTAGTGAGTTCAAATAGTGGGCCTTCGGCCACTGGAGAATTCAAACAGAGCCTCCGACCACTGGTCTATTCCCAACTAAGTTCGAGCAGTGAGCATTCGGCCCCTGATGAATTCTAACGGAGCCTCCGACCACTGGTGAATTCGAACGGAGCCTCCGGCCACTGGTGAATTCGAACGGAGCCTCCGGCCACTGGTGAATTCGAATGGAGCCTCCGGCCACTGGTGAATTCGAACGGAGCCTCCAACCACTGGTGAATTCAAATGGAGCCTCCGACCACTAGTCTATTCGCCACTGGTGAGTTTGAATAGTGGGCTTTTGGCCACTGATGAATTCGAATGGAGCCTCTGGCCACTGGTCTATTTGTCACTGAGTTCGAGCAGTGAGTCTCCGGCCACTAGTGAATTCAAATGGGAGCAACCAGGGGATGGACAGGGGCCACCGGGGGACGGTTCCAGAAAGATGGTGTCGCAGTAACGCTACGATAGCAGGAGGCTTGAAGACGGAGACAAAGCTCGTCAAACAATTGGTGCGTGATTGTATGCGCTAGCTATATAAATATTTTAGCCAAGGGCGTATGACCACGCGCTAGGTCTTCTCCTTTGTTGGGGCGCGTGGATCTCACGGTGGAGTCGGGCTGCACTTCTTTTTTTTGTACTCAGAGAACATGCTGGAGATGATATCAGTGATGTGGGGCCAAGCATCAGAGAGAAGCAACGTAAAATGCAAAATGCAAAATGCAAAATCCGCATTGGCAAGACCCACACATACATATTCTGCCCATCTAATGCAACCAAACTTCCCAAGATCAAGTAAATGGCATTATATTCAGAATATTCTGATGCAACGTGTGTTAGGTAAATTGTTAAGCATCAAGTAACAATTGAAGCAACCAAACTTAGCACCAGTGATAATTATCTGGAAGGGAACCCCCGAATTTAGCATCAAAACTGTCAGCGGCGAAGGGAAATTGACTTCTCTCGAGTTCTACTGGGTGTTACAATTGATGCTACATGAAATTCCAGATTATACAGCACTGCCAATTCCTTTACTGTAAAGCCCCAAGGGGTTACCTATGGGAAGAGTCTCCAATAATAAAATCAGTTCCAATATGTGTATGAGGAATAACATAGCATAATCATAATAGGATACATGCCTAAGTATATATACTCTCTCAACCCTAGGGACATTGACTTCTCTTGAGTTCCACTGGGCACGCCAATTATTGCTACATGAAATCCCCAACTACGCAGCACCGCCAATCCCTTCACAGTGACCTGCAAAATAAAGCCCCCGGGGGTTACCCAGGGGATAATCTCTGAAATTTTGTTTCACCTATAGTCTATACTTTTATGCCAAGTTGTTTAACGTTTGGTGTTAAAACACGAAATAAAATAAGCAGTGCACACACAACTTGGTTACGCAGTTCGGTGCAATTACACCTACGTCCACGGGGCCTTGCCCAGATCAGAAACCATCCACTAGAAAGCAGTCTTTAGTACAAGAAGCTTAACTTGAATACTAATCCATTGCTAACCTATGAGTGAATGTCATGAGATCCCCTCACTGCCGATCCTACGTCGTTGAACCCCCACGAGCAACACGTCTCCCTGGATCTCCTCCTCCCGAGGAATTAAGGTTTCCTTGTTTCTGATCTTTATGAACTTGGTCGGATGAATCAACACTCCTCCAAACACCACAGGCAGATCGCTCCAACACTTCTCACGTAGAGATGAATTCTTGGTCGCTTACTGACTGCGTTGTATCTTCTTCCTTTTATCATCTTCGCAATCCTGCCTTGTACACAACTCTTTCCTTGTCGAACTCTACCAAGAATAGACTTCTAGACTAAGGAAAGATCTAATTCTAATCTGGTATTTAAATGGACAATCCTTTATCAGTAGGAGTTGTACCATAAATAAACTACTTAATATTACATGAATATTCGGTTACCAGAAATAGATTGCCACATATTAATCTTCACAATATTCTGTTCTGATCGCATGATTATCGCACAATAATTTGCTCCATAAATCGTGGCTAGAAAGCTGCTGTCGAGTAAAACTAGATAGTAGTGGTGTTAAAACACCACAACATACGTTCGCACAATATGCCACATCTAAGTCCAACTCCAGAGGACTTTACAATCTCCAATGATAAAGTCAACTCCAGTATGTGTATGAGGAAAACCAGAGCATAATCATTATGTGACAATTCATTAGTTTAGCTTGTGGCCCAATATTATTAGGCCAATGAGGATTTATGCACTATCAATATAACTCTACCTACTTGACTAAACTGCTCTTGCCTCAATAGCTCTCAGCCGAGCCGCACCAACATCTGAGCATGCTGTTTCCGGAGGTGTCCAGGGTAAATCCTTTACAATTCTACCGCTTAATGTTCTGAGGGTCGGCCTTAAAGCTTGAGTAGAAATTAATTCATCAGAATCCCTTTTTACTGCTCCACCTTTTTGCAACACCAAAGTGATGACGCACAGATGTACCAATGCTTCCTTCCTAGTCTTGCGAGCACAATCCATGATATCATTAAACACCATTCTTCCCATATTGACCTTATACCGTGCTCCTAGACTATATAGTAGTGTAGCCATTTCTTTGGTGACACTTGTATTATTGACTGAAGGAATCCAATTGTGTACTGCCACCATATACAGGCAGTAATACCTGGAGGTAAGGTTGGATGCAGGTATCTGCTGTCTACTAGTCACTGGACATGTACTCTCCACGCCACCGGTAAGCTCCACTGCCACTTCATCAAAATTTTCTGGCAACTGGTGTTTGAACACCGATTTGTCATCCCTGGAAGTGCCACGCTGCAGACATTGATTCACTGCCTCTGGGGAGAACTCAAAAACTTCCCCTCGCACATACACCCTATGGAACCGAGGAGATTCCTCATCTTCACATTCCTCCTTTAGGTTGGAATAAAATTCCAACACTATCTGCTTATTATAATCACCAAAGCATGTAGCAGCCCTAAACACCTTTAGATAGTGTAAATAATCTGTGAACCCACAGTCTCGGTATTTCTCAGAATCAACTGGCCTTTCCGCCAGTATCTTCCTTCCAAAGATAAATTCCCATTTTTCTTGGCTTGCTTCGTCATAAAATTCAGTGGTAATAGCATTACAAACCTCAGGTGCAGGTAGTGCCTGAGGCTCAACTGGTCTCTGCTGCCGGTCTACACGTAACTTCTTCAGTTTCAGCCCAATCGGCTCATCACTGTCCTCACTTGTGGCCATACTTTTATCTCTGTACCTCTTCGACCTTCGAGCACCCTTGGAAGCAGAGGCCACACTATCCCTGGCCTTCTTTGACATATGAGTGGCATGCATTTCCCCAGATTCTGTTGGTGTTTCAACACCCACTTCCTTACTCTTCCTCTTGAGTCCACGTGTCTGTCTTGTCTCTGATGGTGTTTCAACACCAACATCAGGGCCATCAGGAGTTTGCCCCCTCTCAGTCAGGTTCACAACTGGTTTTTGAGTACCAGTACCAGGCATATCAGCACCATCTACACTTTCCACAGCAATACTTTCATCATCTTCCTTCTCTGAATCGGACTTCAAACACTCTGAAAGAGCTTCACTCAGCACAGAAGCATTCTCTGGTTCATTCATCATCGAAAATGTCTCAGCTTCATCAGCTCCCCCTGCACACCCTGCCTCCTCTTCACTATCACTGATCTCCACCACTGGGATGGGCAATCGTCTCAACAATTCTTGAAGCATGAACATAGACCCATTAAAGCACTCTATTTCTTTGCCACTTGCTCCAGAAAAATCAGTGGATTTAACCACTTTAACCCAGGGTTGCACAACCACATCATCCCCTAGGCTTCTAATAACAGGCCTGTGCAGCGAACCTATTCTTGTATAGATGGTAAAAAACTGATCTATTTCTTCCCCTACTTTGTACTGTTCACCAAACTCTACTCCAACTAATGTGGCATAAAATTCATTAATTTCACAGATTTCTCCAATGCCACCAGTTAACAGTTCTTTCAAATCAAATCCATTTATCTTTCCATGCAAACTCTTGAATTTATGAAGATCAACATAATCTCTATTCTGAACCATCCACGTAATAAATTCCAGAACAGAGTAAAAGTAAATCCCGTCATGGACAAAAGAATGGTTAAACCTGGCCTTAGGGCGTCGGCGATTTACTCCATTCCACTTAGTTACCCTCTGTTCTCGACCTCCCGGGCATTCTCCCACATCTACATCGGGGTCAAGCTCTACAAAACGCGGATTCTCCGGAACTCGCACACTCGAGAAACCCCCAAACCATTTCTTGAAGGTAAAGTTCACCATTTTCGACGGGGTTTTGTGAGGGATGTGCGGTTTCTGGGTTTTTGAAAATTTCAGGTTTGCTAGGAAGACAAGTGCGGGAGCTTTGTTTAGGAAGATGAACAGTTGAAGAACTTGAATTTGTGCGGGAATCAACCACTTGTCACTTTCACTTTCCTTTTTCGTAAACCAAAAAGCCACTCTACTTTCTCTTCTTTCAGTATACCAACATGCAAGCACTTAAGCCCATCATCATAACTTACTGGCCCAAGGTTAGCCCGTCTGATCTACTTTTCAATCAGACAATTTTTCAGTACCACCAGCCCTCGGTGTTTAAACACGGCTTCTCATATTTTTGAGATTTTCAATTTTTCTAAGTTTTTTTTAAACTATATTTAAAAGAAAAACTAAACGGAACAGTAAATAATACAACATAATGGACAGATCTGGGTACCTTACATTCGACACACGCCCAAGTGCTGTCTGAGGCCTTCAAACGTTTCGCCATCCAGAGGCTTTGTAAAGATATCAGCCAGTTGTTCTGATGTCGGCACATACTGGACTGTGACTTCTCCTTTTTCAACTAAGTCCCTAATAAAATGGTGTCGGATATCGATGTGCTTTGTCCTAGAGTGTTGCACAGGATTCCTGGAAATATCGATGGCACTTTTATTATCGCATAGGACTGTCAAACTCACATCATTGAACCCATAGTCTCGCATCATCTGCTTCATCCATAATAGCTGCGCACAACAACTCCCAGCAGCTAAGTATTCTGCTTCAGCCGCAGACAATGATATAGAATTCTGCTTTTTACTGTACCAGCTGACCAGATTTGATCCAGCAAAGAAGCACCCACCGGTGGTACTCTTACGATCATCAGCATTCCCGGCCCAGTCAGAGTCACTGAACCCTACTAACTGCGAATCCTTGTTTCAAGAAAACCATACTCCATACTCCACCGTTCCACTTATATACCGAATAATCCTTTTCACAGCTGACATATGTGATTCCTTTGGATTAGCTTGGTAGCGGGCACAGATACCAACACTTAAACAAATGTCTGGTCTACTTGCAGTTAAATACAACAGGCTGCCAATCATACTCCTGTACAATTTTTGGTCAACACTCTGACCCAGTTCATCTTTTGTAAGCTTGTCGGTGGTAGCCATTGGAGTGCGTACTGTCTTTGCACTTGTAAGTCCAAATCTTTTGATCAAGTTTTCAGCATATTTCTGTTGGTTGATGAAAAGACCATTCTTCTCCTGAGTAACCTGTAATCCCAGAAAATATGACAATTTGCCTACCATACTCATTTCAAACTCCTTGGTCATTAAGTATACAAACTCCTTTACCAATACTGAAGAGGTAGATCCAAAAACAATATCATCCACATAAATCTGTGCGATCAGAATGTTTATCCCCTTATGCAGCACGAACAGTGTACGGTCCACTCCCCCTCGACGATATCCCTTTTGAATCAGAAAGGTTGTCAGTCGCTCATACCATGCACGAGGTGCCTGCTTGAGTCCATACAATGCTTTATTCAACCGGTAGACATGATTAGGAAAATGTGGGTCTTCAAACCCCTGAGGTTGCTCCACGTAAACTTCCTCCTTTACTAAGCCATTCAGGAATGCACTCTTGACATCCATCTGATAAAGAGTAAAGTCCAGAATGCAGGACACTGCCAACATCAGTCTGATCGACTCCAGTCTGGCTACAGGTGCAAAAGTTTCATCAAAATCAACCCCTTCTACTTGAGTCTACCCTTGAGCAACTAGTCGCGCTTTGTTTCTTGTGACGTTACCATCCGCATCAGATTTGTTCTTAAAAATCCACTTGGTTCCAATCACATTCACATTAGCAGGTCGTGGGATAAGATACCAAACATTGTTTCTCTCGAATTGCTACAATTCTTCTTGCATTGCTGAAATCCAATACTCATCGAGCAGAGCTTCTTTGTAATTTTTTGGCTCAGTAAGAGATATGAAACATGATAGTCCTGCCAATTCTCTGTAATTCACCCGTGGTTGATCCCTTAAGTGCATATGTCTAGCTGGATTTTGTTCAAATTCACCTGTTCCAGTTTCCGGAGTTTCAACACCAGTTGACGATGCTGGTGTTTCAACACCAGTAGGGTTCACTGGTTCGAGGATATCACTTTCACCAACAGTGTCTTCTTCTGAATCATCAACAACCACATTAATAGACTCCATGACTGTTCCAGAGCGTTGATTAAGCACTCGGTAAGCTCGACTGATAGGAGAATAACCCAAGAATACACCGATATCACTTCTAGATTCGAATTTAGCTAAAGGCTCTCGGTCCTTCAGAATATAGCACTTACTCCCAAAGACATGAAAATACGACACATCTGGTTTCTTCCCTTTCCAGATCTTATATGGTGTCTTCTCAGTAAACGGGCGCAGATATACTCTGTTGATGGTGTAGCATGCAGTGTGTACAGCCTCAGCCCAGTATCTAGCATTAATTTTCTTCTCGGCTAACATTGCTCGTGCCATTTCCTGCAGTGTTCGATTCTTTCTTTCTACTATACCATTTTGTTGAGGAGTTATGGGGGCAGAGAACTCGTGGTGTATACCAAGTGTCTCGCAGATGTCATGAAACTTAGAATTTTCAAAAAATTTTCCATGGTCACTCCTGATACGTGCAATTCTTACCTGAGTGGTTCCTTTTTCTACATGTAGCTTGTGCGCCAAGTTCTTGAAAATATCAGCAGCCTCTGACTTCTCTTTGAGAAATGATACCCACGTATATCTCGAGAAGTAATCTACACAGACGAAAATATACTTCTTTCCTGCCACACTTGGGGTATTGACTGGCCCCATCAAGTCCATATGTAGTAGCTCCAAAAGTCTTGAAGTTGAAACATCATTTACAGCATGGTGTGGTATCCGAGTTTGCTTTCCTTCTTTACACGATCCGCAGACTACCTCCTTGTTGTCACTGATTTCGGGAATACCTCTGACTGCATTCAGTCTGGAAATACGAGCTAAGGATTTATAATTTATGTGTCCCAATTTTCTGTGCCACAGAGTACTGATTTCCTTTTTCAAGTTGAAGCATGTGATGTCTTGGTCGAGCAAATAACAGTTATCCATTGATCTAGATCCAGTGAATACTTCAGTTCCATGGTTGACTACACATTTCTCCTTGTCGAAAAACACCGTCATTTCATTGTCACATTTATGGCTAATGCTCAACAGGTTAGCTTTCAGACCTTCCACCAGTAATACATCTTGGAACACAGGAAACCCTTTGATGGCTAACTCACCTTTGCCGATTATTCTACTGCGCTTCCCATCACCAAATCTAACATGGCCACCAAATCCAGGTTTGAATTTTTGAAGAAATTCAGGTACTCCAGTCATATGCCTTGAGCACGCACTATCGAAATACCAGGAGTTTCCTGTATGTGCCCCAAAACAGACGAAACTTGAAAGACAAACATCTTGAGATTTTCGAACCCATACCTGGCTTACTGGTCGAGTGATGTGATACGGACTTTGATTGACACGGGTGTTCAGAAATCCGGTTCTGTATCCTCCAGTGTTAAGTTGATGTCTCGTATCATATCCTGGCATGGTGTTGGAACTCCGATTTGCTGTGTTAACAGACAGTGTCCTAAGAAGCTTAAAACTTCCTGACATGCCCTAGAGCTCCACAGTATCCGCATCGTCTGATCCTCTTGGTGGAAAAATTTCTCTCGATTATTCTTGGGGCTGGTGCACCTTGATCTGCCTTGTTTCTCCACAAATTTACTGATCCTTTATAACCAATTCCGTATTTGGTCGTCTGTCCCATTCTTAGACAGTCTTCGAGATTAGCTTTCCCTGTATTGAGACGTCTGATAGCTTGTTCTGCTGCCTCTGCTCGTTGCGTCACTTCAGTAAATTCCTTCTTGAATTTTTCCAGTTCACCAATTGCCTTTTCTTTTTCAAGTTCGTTCACTTTAGCCTTTTTCACTTAAACTCTTGTTCTCAACCTTGAGCTCTTTGTTCTCATCCGCCACCTTTAACCACATCTTGTACATCTCCATACTTTCCTTGTGAATGTCATCATCACTAATGCTCCTAGCCTCTTCATCTGAGCTACCACTCTTATCTTCATTCAGCACACCGAGACCTTCCTCAAAAGTGTCTTCCAACTCCACCATTGACACACCGAAAGCAACATGATTTGTATACTCCTCTCCATCCTTAACATCATCTCCTACGTCATCATCACTCCAGGTTGTGGCATACGATTTTCCTTGTCTTTTAAGCGTATTGGCACACTCAGCTTGTATGTGTCCAAAACCTTCACATTCTCTGCACTAGATTTTCCTGTTCAGGTTGGGATTTGTCGATTTAAACTTTGGTGTTTCAACACCAGTTGCTTGACCAAATCTTGGAGTGGAGTTTGGGTTAAGATTTTTGCTCCCGCTTGACTTATCTTGTGGTTTCCTGCCCATCTTCTTCATAAATCTGGAGAAGTTCCTGGTTATGTTTGCAATTTCATCAGAATCTTCATTATCTGTGTGATCTTCTGACTTTCCAGAATTTATGCTTGAAAAAACCATCTCTTTCTTTCCTGTTTTGGTTTGCAGCATTTCCATCTCATAAGATTCCAGAGATCCCATAAGCTCATCAAGAGTCATTGTCCCTATTCTTCCATTTTCATTAATCGATGTGACCTTCATATTGAAACGTGGCGGTAACGCCCTCAGCACCTTCCTGACAAGCTTTTGATCTTTGTACTTTTTGCCAAACTGAAATGCTTTGTTTACAATATCTCGGACTCGTCCATTGAACTCAGAAATAGTCTCATCTTCACGCATCTTTAGTTCTTCGAATTTTGACGTGTAATACTGCAACTTAGATTCTCTGACAGAACTTGTCCCCTCATGATACGTTTGCAACACATCCCACGCTTCCTTCGCAGTCTCACAATTTGAAATCATCTTAAATTGATCTTCATCTACTGCCGTGAAGATGGCATTTAATGCCTTTGAGTTGGACACGTGTGCTTTGTGCTCCTCGGTAGAATATTTAGAAAATGGTTTAGCCGTCGATGAGCTTGATCCCTCAGTTTCGTCACTTGAAAGTGGAATGTACTGATTTATGACATAGTTCCAGGCTTGATCATCTAGTGCTCCAATGAACACTTTCATACGTGCCTTCCAATAGGCATAGTTTCCTTGTTCCAGCAACGGTGGTCGCGTGACCGAAGCCCCCTCCTTTGGTGCCATGGTGAAACCTGATCTCACTCTCCCTGTATAGGGGTCAGCAAGTGCCGTCCACTAGAAAGCTGTCTTTAGTACAAGAAGCTTAACTTGAATACTAATCCATTGCTAACCTATGAGTGAATGTCGTGAGATCACATCACTGCCGATCCTACGTCGTTGAACCCACACGAACAACACGTCTTCATGGATCTTCTCCTCCCGAGGAATTAAGGCTTCCTTGTTTCTGATCTTTACGAACTTGTTCGGATGAATCAACACTCCTCCAAACACCACAGGCAGATCGCTCCAACACTTCTCACGTAGAGATGAATTCTTGTTCGCTTACTGATTGCGTTGTATCTTCTTCCTTTTATCATCTTCGCAATCCTGCCTTGTACACAACTCTTTCCTTGTCGAACTCTACCAAGAATAGACTTCTAGACTAAGGAAAGATCTAATTCTAATCTGGTATTTAAATGGACAATCCTTTATCAGTAGGAGTTGTACCATAAATAAACTACTTAATATTACATGAATATTCGGTTACCAGAAATAGATTGCCACATATTAATCTTCACAATATTCTGTTCTGATCGCATGATTATCGCACAATAATTTGCTCCATAAATTGTGGCTAGAAAGCTGTTGTCGGGTAAAACTAGATAGTAGTGGTGTTAAAACACCACAACATACGTTCGCACAATATGGCACATCTAAGTCCAACTCCAGAGGACTTTACAATCTCCAATGATAAAGTCAACTCCAGTATGTGTATGAGGAAAAATAGAGCATAATCATTATGTGACAATTCATTAGTTTAGCTTGTGGCCCAATATTATTAGGCCAATGAGAATTTATGCACTATCAATATAACTCTACCTACTTGACTAAATGTCAATATAACCCTCAGATTATTTTTAGTGCAGAAATAACCTAACTAGTTGATATAAGTGCCAATATAGCCCTAAGACACTATTTCTGGCATTGACCGACGTTAACCGAACATGAAATGGATAAAATGTCCTTTATCCTAAGACCTAAAATTGTTAGGACAAATTTCCCCTCGTGTCACCACCAGGTTGCCGCTGCCGCCACCACCTCCCCTCCGGCCGACCCCACCACCACCCTTACCACCCACAGCCTCGCCACCGTGAAATTAATCCTCACCCTTATCCTTACTGTCCGAGTGTCCGATCGTCGACTTCTGTCGTTTGGTCTCCTCCTCACCGCCATTTTCCTCGGAGATGGCTGAGCCTAAATTTTTGTTGTCGATCCTTAGATTTCTCCGGCGCCTCCAGCTTCTTCGTCGGCCAGCTCTCGCTCGTTCGGTGCTTTGTCTGCTTCACCCTATCGGCGACCTCGTTCTTGTTGCTCCTGTTGTTCAGATTTTCCAATTGCCACTTGCTCTGCTCGACCGCTTCTCCTGTTACAACATCTAAAATGCAGGCTTCCTTCTAGAGCGACGATTGACCACTCACCCTTACCTTCCAATCGTTTCCGATTGCCAAATTGCGATTGACCACTGACGTAGGTGCCCTTCCAGAGGGGCGGTTGACCACTTACCCTCACCTTCACCGCCCCGTGAAACCCCAACCCTAGCCCCGCTCTGCTCACCTCACCGCGGCTAACAACGCGATTGAACGACAAGCAACATGACGCCGCCAAGGTTGCCCCGTCGTCTCACTGGTCACTCAAACAGCCAGGAGTCCTCTTGAACGAACTAGTGAATGAGCACAGACCAATGAGTGAAAGGAACGGCCGACGAACGGGTAGAAGAAATGGTGTCGGCGGGGAGAAGTAATGGCGGAAGAAAAGAGGAGAAAGAGAAGAAGTCGGCAGCAAGAAGAAAGAGGAGAAGTGGTTGGAGAAAATTAAGGTTAAGGAAGGGCATCAAAGTAAATTCACAGTAATTTCACATAGTTCTGACTAAAATTGTTCGGAATGAGTAGTTATGCATTTATGTCAACTAGATATAATTATATTTTCACTTTGGAACGCTGAAATATTATATTAACACTTATTTTATCTAGGTAAAGTTATAAAAGTATTTTTTTCCCATTAATTTTGGTACAATGTTGCAAAAAATAGGATGGCATTGGCCAGCCTTTTGTAAAGACCAAAAGTGGCTGGACACAGCCCCTACATGTACAACAATTATTATTGGTTTCTGTTAGCAGTAATGAGGTTGCCGTTTTTCTTTCTTGTGGCTCTGTTCATCCCATGAAAAAAAAAACCAGCCTAATAAACAAACGAATTGCTCCCTCCGTCCCATAATTAATGGAATAATTATTTTTTTATAATTTTTAATTATCATATTTGATCGTTAATATCTCTATTTACATATAATATTAATGTATATAAAATTAATATTTAAAAAATATACATTAAAATTAATCTAATAAAATTTCAATGATATTTTTATTATGTATATATTAACTATTATTTAAGGTCAAAATTTTTAAAATTTAAATTCAAAAAAGTAATTGCGTCTTTAATTATGTGATGGAGGGAGTAAGTACATACTATAATTGTACTCCCTCCCTGAGGCGGAACCAATGGTACGCGAGGTAGGGCTCATGCCCTACCTAGATCGGCGGCCGGAGGTAGAAGGAATCGGTCCCGGCCGTCGAGCATGTCTTCCGCCGGAGCTTGGCGCGTATTCCGGCAACTGGTACGCACAGCTCGGAGAAGAAGGCCGCTTTGCGCCCTTTTTTTTGCTTCTGAAGTAATAAAACGACGTCGTTTTCACGTTAGTAAAACGAAGTCGTTTCGTTTGTAATAAGCAAAAAAATGAAATATGTATTGGATTGGGCCAAAACTGAAAAACCCAATCCAATGGGAATTGTTTTCTTCCCAAAATTCGAACCAGTGGAGGCTGCGGAGCAGAGCGCCACCGCCAGGTCCGCCACCACCAGGTCTCCGCCGCCGGAAGCTGCCGTCGTCCCGCCGCCTCCTGATGTCGGACGTCGCCTCTCCATTAGCCTTTCCTGAAAAAAATTTCTGGTTCCACCACTGCTCCCTTCGTTTCTTTAATAGTGTCACACTTTCAAATTTGGGATGTTTCTTTTATATTGACAATTTCTATTTATGGCAAGTTTAAGGTTATTACATCCACTCATTTTACTTTTTCTTCTTTTAATCCAATTTCATCCATTCATTTAGCATCTCCTAAATTCTGACACAAAAAATGACGTGACACTATTACCGTGAGTATATTCTTACCAACTTTTATTTTCACTCAACAGCTTATATCATGTTCAACGTCACAGTCAAATGAAAAAATGGAAATGGATCGTGGCAATATATGAATTGCGAAATAGCTCAACAAGTTTTGATTATTGGATCCATATACACACACACGTGTCAGTCATATGGTGCATCAAATTTTGTTAGACTTCATAGAACTTGCCCAATCTAATTCAGGGATACGTATCCATAGAAGGTGATTTTTATATTCCAATGTATTTTTGACAATAAAAAGAAATTGGTCCTTCCTCCTAAATCATCAAAATAGTTTAAATTGTTATGGAGAATATTGGATTTTTATTAGAGGAACTGTAATTTTTTTTATTACGGCGATACCCTCGCCCTTAGGGCCCCGGCCGCACCGACACCACAACCATCACCGAGAAGATAAATCATAGCAGACACCCAGGCCACACCCCTGATCCACGGCTGTACTCGCTGATCACAAGGGACTCTTCCATTTGAAGAAATCTCAACACTGTGTCTGACGAGAGTCGAACCCGCGATAGCAAGATTGAAACCAGAGGTCTAACCATTAGGCCGATCGTGTGGGTGTTCTATAGTTTTTTTATAAGGCGATACCCTCGCCCTCAGGGCCCCGGCCGCACCGACACCACAGCCATCACCGAGGAGGTGAATCACGGTAACCCAGCACCAGGACCCGTGGGGCGGAACACTAGCTTGGTGAGCACCAGGGAGCTGTGCAAACACAAACTCCCCACACGATCTCTGCCAAGACTCGAACTTGGGCGATTTGCAAGCCCCCCTCACGTCCCAACCACTGGGCTTTGCCCGTGGGTGTTCTATAGTTTTTTTATAGAGTAAATAGGTAAATAGTATAGACTGTGGAACCCACGGTAGAGCCCGAAAAGAGCCCGACCAAATACAAAACATAATCCAACCCTAGGCTAAAAACCTAGGGAAAAAAGAAGCGCGGGGGGGGGGGGGAGGAGGGTACCCAAATGAGTACCCCCCCCCCCCCAAATTATTCTTAAAGAAATGCTAACCCTAAGCTAGAAAGTACTAAGCCTGGGGAGAAAGAACTGCAAGTCCAAATGTGTGAATCTGGACCTATACATAGCAACCAGATATGTGTACTGGCTCTTCATATGAAAACGTCGTCGCAGCCGAGACTCGGATCTCGGGTCTTGAAGAGAAATAATGAAGAAGACGCCAGTGGTAGACAAAAAGCGCAGCTGAGTGTGGTGTACTCGGGTCTTGAATGATCGCCATGATGTGCTGGTGTTACTGAATCCGAATGAAGCTAGGACCGCCAAAGGAGGAGCAGCTTCTACCATATACACCCCTAAGGTGTGGATAGAGGGGTGTTATTGGCCTTCAAACTATAGTTTTTTTATAAGTTGTACTGATGTTGGTTAGGAAAGTGTGGTAGTATTAATTTTTGTAGTTGACTTATCTCTCTAACAAGTCTACGGTGTATTGTAATGGGTTCGACTCAACAAGTTATCTTGGGAATCTAATCCTTCAGATTGTGTCGAGCTTGCTGAACGATTCAATAGAGCGGAACCACTTTCTCATATCTTTCATTTTGCTACAAATTTCATTATTTAATATTTTAAAATAATTTGTTACAACGAATTCAATAATATTATGTACGGTAGTTTTTTTCTCATATATTTACTTAAACATGCATTCAAACTTTAACAGAGAATAGTATATAAAAAAGTAAAAGTATAGAGCTAGAAAGAAAAGCTGTAATAAAAATTGCTTATAAAATATTTAAAGAGAAGTCAACTGAGAGGGGAGAATTCCATTATTAAGAGTATTTTCAACGGTGATTTTTTTGAACCTGCTTACAAAATCTCACACAGATTGCATCGTGGCTGTCCACTGTTGTTGCAGAATTCACATCATCAAATTCCAAGCAGTTGTAGCTTGTGGGAGCAGATTGGTTGATGCCTGCTGCATTTAATGCTTCAAAGGTAGAAAGTGTATTTCACATGTAATTTGGTTGGATCATGTAGTATAATCTTCATCAGAGTATTGACGAAATGCAAGATACCGACAAAATTGTTCTTCTGAATTTGCCATTTTTAATGTATTTTACTATCCTCGCCCTAATACGTATACAGTATATTTTTTTAATTTAATTTCAATAACTGAATTAAAATTAATTTAGATAATTGTAGTTAGTTAATATTAACCGAATTAATTTAGAAGAAATTCCACCGCCGCCGGACCACCGGGCGCCGCCGCCGGCTCCGGTTCGCCACGGCCTGGGCCCGAGCCGTGGCGGTCTCCGCTCGCCACCGCCTGGGCCCGAGCCGCCGTCGGTCCGCTCGCCACCGCCTGGCCGCGAGCTGCCGCCGGTCCGCTCGCCACCGCCTGGCCGCGAGCCGGACCGGCGCCGCGAGCCGTGCCCTGGGCGCGAGCCGGACCGGCGCCGCTCGCCGTGCCCTGGGCGCGAGCCGGACCGGCGCCGCTCGCCGTGCCCTGGGCGCGAGCGGGATGGCCCTCCGCTCGTCGTGCCTTGGGCGCGAGGCGGACGGAGTTCGGTCGCCAGGCCACGGGCGCGAGCCGGACGTGCCTCGGCTCGCCGTGGCCTGGGCGCGAGCCGTGCCAGGCTGCACCCCAAATTTGTACTGCTATAAATTTGCACTCAAAATTTTTGCTATCCAAGACGAGCAAAAATTACTCCAAAAAGGGTGTTAGAAATTCCATGTCTTCGGAGGTAATTTTACTAATTAGTTTTCTGTCCATAAGTAGTTGTTAAATTTAATAATTTTTGCCGTAGAAATTTATGCTCGTCTTTGTGTTTTAATTTATTAACTGTTACGTAGAAATTATTGCACATTTATCTCCTATGAATTTATCTCCTATTAATAGCAGTAACGTTAATTTTGTTGTTAATTTTGTTACGTAATGCTGTTTTTAATTTATCTACAATAGTTTATGTCCTATTAATTATTGTAACGTTAATTTTGTTGTTTTGTTAATTTTGTTATTTTGTTAATTATTGTACCGTTAAGTTACGTATTTTTACGTTATTTTGATATTTTAATTTGTTGAACTGTAAGAATGTAATATTAATTATAGCCACAATGTTAGGGTGTCAAATAAAATTGTCACATTTTTTTTCCATTACATGTATTTTTAGCTGTTAATGAGAAATGGCGGAGTGCACCCTTAAGTCCATTAGGAGGACAGTTTGAAATGGATGAATGTAATTTTAGTTTAGGGAGTTAATTTGTGTACGGGAATTTTATAACTGTAATGGCATTTCATGTACTATAATTTTATCTTTATGTTCTCTTCTTTAAGTATATGTTTTAACGTTTTGACTGTAATTTTATCTTTATTCGTTCATATGTAAACGTTAATTGACGACATCGTTGTCGTTGGTATAGCAGTTGAGTGTAACTAATTACTTGATGTTTATTGCTGTTTAAGGATGACAATCAGTCATGTGAAGCTGCTGCAGGGCGGAATGGATACTCTCCATTTGCCACCTCAGCTGTGTTCCCAGGTGTTGCCGAGGCTTATTCCTACCTGCAACGGATTGCTCTGCAGGTGGGATTTGAACTTGTCACGGGGTCCTACAAACATAATAGGAATGGTCCCCTGAGGTTATATTGCATTTGTAATCGGGGCCGAAAGGATAAGGTTGTAGATACGAGTGAATCTGATGTAGTCCGACGGAGTAGCACCTCGACCAGAAGTTGTAACTGCCCATTCGCGATTGTCTTGAAACAGAGAATCACGGGGGATGGTTGGAATGTAGTGACGTGCAAGGATCCTAGACGAGGGATGCACAACCACTCTTTCTCAGTGTACCCCGAGGGTCATAGACAGAGCTGCAAGCTCCATGCGGACGCGAAGCAAATGATCAGAGATTTGACAGATTCAGAAACAGCCCCAAGGCATATCAATGCCAGCCTCAGTAATTCGTTTCCGGACCTGCATCAGAACATTAGGCAGGTGTACAATGAGATATCGGCATATGCAACAGAAAGGCGAGGCGGGCGCAACACAGCGGAGAATTGTTTGCATCTGGCCACCGCGAAAGGGTATGTCACTAGTCACCGCTCAGCAGGTGATGGTACTTTGACTCATTTATTCATAGCCAATCCCGATGCTGTTGTGGCATTTCGCACGTTTCCGTGGGTTGTGGCCATCGACTCAACGTACAAGACCAATCGCTACGGCATGCCATTCATTGAGATGGTTGGGATGTCCCCTTGCAACACAAACTTCCTGATTGCCTACGCAATTGTCGTTGACGAAACGGCGGATACCTATGAGTGGGTGCTGAACGCGCTGAAGAACTTGCTTGTGGATGGACCGTTCCCTGAGGTTGTGGTCACCGATCGGGAGATGGGACTGATTAGGCCACTTCGGACTGTGTTTCCAGAATCGAATCATTTGCTCTGCACCTGGCATATTAACAAGGATGTGGAGGCACGTGTTACTGTGCTGACAGGGAATAAGAGGAACGGGGCAGCGTTCAAGAATGGTGCATGGTTCCGGGTTTGCAATGCGTCCACCGTTTCAGAGTACGAAACCGCCTTGGTAGATATGAGGGCTGGATGGTCTTGGAGCGAGGCTGTTATTAGTTACGTTGAGACGACGTGGCTCACCCCCCATAAGGAGAAATTTGTGAGGGCATGGACGAACAGATTTCTGCATTTCGGGAACACAACTACATGCAGGGTCGAAAGTGCACACTCGTCATTGAAAGGGTGGTTACAAACGTCGACTGGTTCACTGGACACGGTATGGAGGCGTGTCGACCTGCAGATAGCCCAGCAGATTACTATGATCAAGGTCGGCCTGGAGAAATCAAGAACGTGCATTGGAAGATTGCACCGTAGGGCCCTTTTCAGCAACTTGATCAACAATGTGTCCAAATACTGTCTGGATAAATTGACGGTCGAGTCCGGGAGGATTGATGCACTCGGAGCACAGGTATATGCTTACTGTGGCTGTGTGCTGCGCTCGACACACGGAATACCGTGTGCATGCGTCATGGCAGGGGCAGTTGCTGAAGGAATCCCCTTGTACTTGGACAACATTCATCCGCTGTTTAAGAGCCTGGCATTGGGTGATCACGTGCGGAGCACGGAAAACATTGCGAGGGCCGAACAAGATCAGTCGCGGTTCAACACTCTGTTGGAGGAGCTGGCACGCAGTGACCCTTCGGTCCGCCGACGAGTTTCATCCTACATAGATGCACAGTTGCGTCCGGAGGAGAGCGGCATTGGCGAGCCGGACAATTGTACTAGTGCACGTGGGAGACCAAGCGAGCAGGTCCCCCGATCAAGATCAACCCGACGTTCACCGAGCTACCACGAGCACGTGAACAGGCGATATGGGAGTAGTTCAAGG
Organism: Rubia yunnanensis; assembly: GCA_037428765.1. Lineage (NCBI taxonomy): Eukaryota > Viridiplantae > Streptophyta > Magnoliopsida > Gentianales > Rubiaceae > Rubia > Rubia yunnanensis. The sequence continues at coordinate 8,638,815 of CM075064.1, forward strand.
TCCCCGGGGCGTGCTTCAGGGAGCGGTCGCCGGCACGGTAAGTACAAGCACCATTCTTCCTAATGAACGCCGCCTGCACAAGATATTTATCTTAATGTGTTCTCCTGCAGCGACATTCCCGTTCCTCGAAAGTGTCCCCCACATTGTCCGGCGTTACATCGAAGGCTGGAACGATGTCGTGAGTGATGGAAACTGTGGCTTCAGATGCGTTGCTGATGCGTTCCACGTAGACGGTGAAGGTGAATGGTCTACAGCGCGTCGGGCAGTATTTAACGAGATATCAACTCATTGGCCTGACTATGTTCCCATATATGGTTCGCAAGAAGACGTTGAATTTGCCAGAGCCCGTATACACCACACCAGCGGTCCATGTGGTCCAGAGCATTGGTTTACGGTCATTGCAGACATGTTTCCTGTCGCCACCTACTACAACACGGTTGTAGTTTTATATTACATTTTAGAGAATGGGTCGGCGGACCATTGCTGTACAGTCCTTCCACTGAGGGCAGGTGGGGGCGAGGATGGAACAAGTAGGGAGCTACACATTGTATACGTTCGCAGTGCAAGCCATTTCGTCCGGGTACACGTGAAGGAAAACTGTCCCATGCCCCCCGTGGTTAATATGTGGACCACATTGAGGAAGGCTGATGTCGTAGGTTGGGAGTTACCCTTTCGTAGGAAGTTAAGGGCTTGGAGAAGAGCATACTCTGAGAGTAATTAACTGTTGCAACCCAGCGAAATATTTCGGCATGTACGCAACCGTTACAGTTATTATCGAAGCGTCACAATTATTTTGAAAGCGTTACTGTTGCAAAAATCGATGACTTATAAATTTGATATGCACAAACAGTTACCGATTACATAAATGAGCAAACTATGGCAAAACTGTGGGATCATACATAAGCAAACAGTCGACTACGGAATGGATCCATAACCGAGCCTGCGATACTCATCGCGATGACTGACAAAAGTCGTCATCAACTCCCTCATGCTGGGGTCGGCGAGTCCATCAACGGTCGCTGAGTCAAACGGATCCAGGGCGCTCATCATGTCACTCAGCATCTGTTGCACAGGAAACAGATTTTACAATAACGAGACAGTACAATGTAATATAATTACTCTAAGCAAAAAGTTCGGGAAAACTTACCGATAACTGATGATGTGTCCTGTCCGGTCCACTCGTGGCAGCATGTTTAGGATTTGCGATCAATGGGTGCGAATGAGTCGCGTACCAGTCCTCGTAATCCATGGTACACTCTGATTGGCTCGTGGCTATCGGGAACGCCGCAAGCTGACCGTCGTGCCAAGTGTGTGCCATCTCCCATAGGGTCAACTGCAGCCTCCCTGGGTAGGTCACTGAATAGCCGGCTGGATCAGCCGGGCGGGAACAAGGTTCGGGCGCAATTGCAAGACCCCGCGGTATACCCTGTACGAGACCGAACTGGCGCACAATGCGATCTGGCATGTACGCCTCCATTGCGTCGAGGTATCGAATCACGCCGCGGTAGTGAGTCCTCCCCCTCGCAGCCCTAACCACGTCCACTCCATATGGCAACCAATCCACCTGCAAAAAGTTTCACAGACATGTTACGTTTCTATGGAATCCGATCTACCTACTACTGTCAGAATAAGAGTAAAAGCATGGAATTCATACCTGGTCGGGCTGTAAGGCATCCAACTGTCGCCTGATGGCACCGAGCCTCCCCGTACCCCTCCCCGTTTTATCCCCTGTGTGCCACCGACTGGCGCAGCCCGGAAGAGCTAGCAATGTACTCGGTCTCGGCCGAAACATCGAAAAGTACTCGTATATCCATGCTTGAAGCAGCGTGCAACATCCGCATAGGCCGCGCGCCTTGGACCGGGACGCAATTCCCAACGGCAGATACAAACTGCCCAACGTCGCCGAGCCCCACGACAACTGCGAATCAAGTAGGGGTAGAAAGTTGGCTCTAACCTTATTCCCAGTTTTATCCACAAAAAGCGTGGATGAAAACAGGGTCAGCATGTAGCACATAAATTGGAAGTTCTCGCTCTGCCCCGCCGCTACACACCTCGCCATCAACGATTGGGCATCTATGTTACCCCCGTTCCAGTCTTCCGCGGCAAAGGACTCCACGTCTTTCCCAAACAGTTCAGCGCACGCTTCCTCAATAGTCTCCGCCGAAATGGTACTCGCAACAGCGCCACCAACGATGGGAATGCCAAGAATCATCTCAACGTCATGCATCAGGATGGTCATCTCCCCAAAAGGCATGTGAAACGTGTTTGTGTCCGGCTGCCACCTCTCGACAAAAGCGGATATCAGTGCCATGTCAAGGAACTGGAACATAATCGCAGGCAGGTGGGCCAACCCGGTCGCATGTATCCGGGCCTGTGCAACATCGCTCAGTTCGGGGAGCGTGGCGACTAGCTGCTTGCATAGCGGCGACCGAGCATGGCATCTCAGCACACCTCGCTCTATACCATTCCAAACGTCAACAGCGACGTGTCCTCCGAAGCTTGGTATGACGAGGTCATCTTGCGGGCCACCAGCCATCGGTTCCCGCACTAGCCACGTCTCATCGACGGGTCGCTTCCTCCTATTCCTCGGTGCCCTTCCGGTGCTAGTCTCACCGGCATTGCACGATCCACCGGAAGATTGTGAGAATTGACCAGCTCTATTCCTCACGGTGTGCCTGGCTCCTCCAGCAGCATAACGTTCGATCCCAGCATCCAATGGCACACTCGTCCCAGGTTGGCCCATCAGGGGGACATCTGCCGGCAAGTCATAATTCAACTGCCAGTCACTATCGTGACGGATTCCACCAGACGCGAGAATGTTAATCTCCGGACCGTCCCATGTTGGCATGGGATCGAATGCACGTACGCTCGGTGGAGAAGGCCGCTCCGCTCCTACATCACACTCCTGCGGGCGAGGCGACGGTTCATCCTCGACCACGCGGCCTCTAGCCTGTCTCGCCGAGGCACTAACACCTCTTCGTCGTATGGAACGACCATGGCCGTCAAGTTGACCAGCAGTGCTCATCTACAACACAAGATATGTAATTAGTATAACAACAATTGAATCAAACTGATATGATAAGATAAATTAACATACATTTCAACAACGTGTGAACTAATATTTTCGAACAGTGCATAATTTCAATTTACTAATGGAAACTACATATTCTATAATGCATAGGAAAAAGTGGATATAACATAAAAAAAACCCCTCCACAAACAGCAAATTTAATTCTCGTACAATCCCATACAACGAACTACACATTTTTTTAAGTTACAAATTGGAAATTACATTACTAAATAATCTTATTTTTTTACCACATCACACTATTATTAACATTCAAGGAAACAATAGTTAAAACATATCATAATAGTTTACTACACAATTGTTTACATCGGATTAATAAAGTTTATTTAAATAGAACTATATTCTATTATGTCACATAACTAAATAATTTCTAAAAAACACAATTTCTAAAAAATAATTTCTAAATAATTTCTATTATGTCACATAACTAAATAATTTCTAAAAAACACAATTTCTAAAATATTATGTCCAAATTTAAACTAAATAATTTCTAAAAAACACAATTTCTTCGTTTTAATTCCAATTATGTCACATAACTAAATAATTTCTAAAAAACACAATTTCTAAAAAATAATTTCTAAATAATTTCTATTATGTCACATAACTAAATAATTTCTAAAAAACACAATTTCTAAAATATTATGTCCAAATTTAAACTAAATAATTTCTAAAAAACACAATTTCTTCGTTTTAATTCCAAAATTCATTAAATTCCTAATATTAGATTTCTCCAAATTATTCTACATCTTAATCTCCTATACTAACCACCAACCCAACATCTAACCACCAACCGAACATCCATTCTACATTTAACAAAATTCTAACAAACCCCAATTCTAACAATTCCGACAAGTTTAACAAAATTCGAATAGATCGGGCAACAATTCGCACGAAAAGTAAAAAAAAATTCCTCCAAAACTTACGTTTTCCGGCGGGTTTCCGGCGGCGGCGGCGGCGGCGGGCGGCGGAGGCGGCGGCCGGAAATGGCTGGGCAGAAATGGAGAGAGGGAAGGGGGAGAGAAATGGAGAGAAAGAAGAAGAAGAAGGAGAGAAAAAGAGAGAAGGAAGGAGAGAAAAAGAGAGAAAAACCACTATTTATACTACTTCTCTCAATTTTTACTTTTTAATTTTAAATTAAAAATACGTGTATTTATACGTATTAGGCGCGAGGATAGTAAAATACAGGGCGGGATATAGCAACACCCCTTTTAATTTGATATTATGACCAGAGTTTGCCATTTCTAATTTGATATTATAGCTCGATACCAATTCAACTCATAAAAGAGTTATTTATGAATATATTCTATCTGCATTCCAATTTCAAACAGTAGCATGCATTCAATAGTAAAATAGGCGTTATTTCATTGATCCATGAAATATTATGGATGAAAAATTCAAAAGTTATAACGTGTTCATTTTCTTCCTAACTAGTCGTTGCACATTGGAAAAGCACACACACTTATATATGTGTGTGTGTGAGTCCGTCCCTTGAAAGACAGTATTTCCATAAGTTATAGAAATACCAAGGTTTAAGTTGCAAATTAGAAGTTATGAAGATAAAAATTTTGGGTTGTATAAATCGGGTTATAAACTTTATATCTACTACACATTGCATAATAAATATTTAATATTGCAGCTAAGACCTTTTACCTTTTATTATTCTAATTAAACCACGTCTTTTCATAAGTCTATGGAAAGACGATCTTTGCCAAGACTTTGCCTATATATATAAAACACATGCATGATTAAAAGGTTTTATTATTTTATAAGAAATTTATATAATTTTAAATTATTATAATATTATTTTTATAAGAAAGTAATATGTTATATATTTACTCATATAAATAAATTATATAAAATTATGTATATAATTATATTATATTAAAATATGTGAGACCTATCAAGCTAGACATGAATGTAGTAATCATTGTTTGAGTGTGTGACTTATCACATCATTAAATTAAAAGGTTGATATGACAAGTAAATTTACGATCTTTTTATCTTACCATTGGAGATGCACTGAAGTACAACTAGTTGAATTTCATTAACGTACAACTACTCCCTTCGTTTTTTTTTCACTGGCATACTTACTAAAAGTGGTGTTTTTTTAATTGGCACTTGCTATTTTGGGCAAGTTTAACGTTTTTACATCCACTCATTTTACTTTCTCTTCTTTCAATTCAATTTCATTCACTCATTTAGGATCTCCTCAATTCTAACACCAAAAGAGAGGTGCCAATGAAAAAAAAATGGAGGAAGTACATTAAATCCGCAGTACATTCCGTAGTTAAATTGAATTAGCTAAAATTCAAGCTAACAGGTGTTACAATACAGGTTGCATCTAGAACTTCATAGCTTCACGAAAGTTTAAACTTTTTCCCCATCTAGATGACGAGAACAAGTTGTTGACTTCTTAGCAAACCTGCGAGGAAAAAGCCAGGTACGACTAACTAAAATAAAGGCAAAACTGAATTGGTTTTGGATAGAACTAGACTTGATTGAACTCAGATGAACTTGATTGAACTCAGATGAACTTGATTAAAATAAACTACTGAGCTCGTTGAATTAAACTGAGTCGGGCTAAAGTGAAATGAATCAAATTATATTGAACTGAACTTAATTAAATTACTCATTTCGTCCCACTATAAATTATTTAATTATTTTTTCACGGTCTTCAATAAGTATGTTTGATCGTAAATATCTCTAGTTATCAATAATAGTGGTATTAAAAAATTGATATTTAGAAAATAAATGTTAAGATGAATCTAACAAGACCTCACATTATATTTTTATCATATATAGATTAATATATATTCACGGTCAAAAGTTGTAAAGTTTGACCCCCAAAAAGCAATTAAGCAATTTATAGCGGGACGGAGGGAGTATATAAGATGAACTAAAGTTGACTAGATTGAATCAGAATGAACCAAACAGAGGCGGACTAAACTGGATTGAATCGAAATGATTTGAATTGAACTGCACTTAGGTTGAACTATAATGGACCAAACCTGACAAAAGCATACAATATTGAACTAAATTGAACATGAGTGAACTAGGCTGAACTGCATCAGATCAAACTAGATCAATCTTGACTGGGCTGAACTAGGGTGAAATGGACCGGACTTTATTTAATAGCACTAAAAACTGATACCATATATATTATACCATATTTTGGTCCTCATTTGCAAATCATACACAACAAATTCAAAACAATTTGTTTGGTCCCCAAAGGTTGTTTTTCGGTAAGCATAAATGGTTTTCCAGTATAGCTAGGGCTATAATGGTAATTTTACTAATTAAAAATATTTTTAATTAAAAATTCATAATTTTAATATTTTCTTTTTCTTTATTTTTCGCCGCACCACCGCCGTTGCACCTCTGAGACACGAAGCTCACCCCTGTCACCGCCGCACCTTATTGTCGTCATTCCTCGCCGCACTGCATCCAAATCCGCCAAACCCTAATCTTCACTGCCTCCCTGTTGAAGCCTAGCGATAACGTCGCACAAAGCGTCAGATTTACAGAGCGCCGAAACCCTAGCCTTCATTGCAGAGAGAGCCGGAACCCTAGTTTTCACCGCTCAGTCTTCTTCAGTGAATTCTTACTTCTCTGATTCGAGTCTTCTCCGACGGATTCATATGCTTTGTCTCTGGCGTTGCTCGAGTCTTCTCTGGCGTTGCTCGAGTCTTCTCCGGTGGATTTCATCGTAAAGCTGGCATGCTCGAGCATTCAAATTGCAGCGGCGTCGCACATTCTTCTTCTCCATTAAAATTGCAGCGCTACAGTTTGCTTACGGTGAGGCGATGGCGTTGCTACCTCTTTTGTCAACGGCGTTGCTGCCTCTTCCATCAGGCGAGATCCACGCGTGAATTGAAGAAGGTGGCTAGCACGTGCAATGGCGGCGGAGACGAAGCGGTAGCGGCGACGGATATTTTTCTTTTTCTTTTTATTTTTTTAAACTCAGGAGTATAATGGTCATTTTACATATTTTGACCACTTTTACCGTTGACTTTCCCTGAAAACCACCTTTGGGGACCAAACAAATTGTTTTGAATTTGTTGGGTACCGTCTAAGGGTTAATTTGTAAAAGGGGACCAAACATGGTATAAGATACTTTGTAAGTGACTAAAAAACAATTTAGTCATAATTATCAAACCTTATAATATGTATACTATTCATATACGAGGGCATCTCTTGATAAAAGAAATTGTAAATTATAAGAAATGAAAAAAAATTCTGGGTTATGTTAACCTAGTCATAAATTTTTTAACTACTACACGTTGCATAATAATTTTTTAATATTGTAATTAAAATATTTTATCTTTTTATTATTCTAGTTAAACCCCATCTTTTCATAAGCATATAGACAGACGATCTTTCCCAATACCTTACCTACATGTATTAATGATCATTTTACAAAATGACATTAATTATTAATTGAAGACAAATTTTGTTGAAGCTAAACTTATTTTTACTGAAATTAACTTATCTGGGTTGCAAATTAACAAAAATGTGTTCTTTAATTCAAATATTGTGTTTTTAAATTTAAAAATTGTATACCACTACAACTTAAACATATTATTTTTTTATAGTGTTTTTTGTATCTTTACATTCAAATATAGTTTATTATGTGTTTAACCTAAAACAGTAGTGTTTAAATTAAAATTACAATATATATAAATTAAAAATTATCATTATTGTTTAATATCTTATAAAAGAACGTCTTTTATCGGACAAATTATTGTGTGTGGGTTTATGTTTATGACGCAGTCGGAATAATCAAAAGAGATCCGCAAGCACGAATCATAGGTTTTGATTTTGGAATCCACCAGAGAGAAAATATTCTTGAAAAATATTATTATGACGGATAAAATATCCAAAAAGTACAAAAAGGTCTATAAATACTATAATGAAACCCTGGAATCGTAAAAAAGAAAATTTTGAACAAATTCCAAAATAAAACGAAAATTGAAAAACACTCAAAAGCAGCAAATTGCCATTTTGAGACATTAAACGGGCCCCAAAACACCGCACAGTAGTTACTATGGTTCACTCGTTGCGACGGTTCCAATGCCATCGGAATCGCCTGATTCCAACTCCAAACGCAAAAGTTACGATCAAAATCATACCAAACCTTTACGACGATCTATCAATTATTCAATTTTCGCCGCCACTCTCCCCGCATCAGTTACTATGTTTATAAGATGATATACCATTTTGAAACAAGTAGTACTAAGTATAGTTAAATGTTTTTTAAGAAAACCACCATAATTTAGTCAATTTCCACTTGCAAATGCATATTGAATGCTCACGTTCTTTAGGCTCTGTCCCAACTATAACTTGCCAACTGTCTTCTACCTCCGGAAACTCCCTTATAAATCCCCACTCCTCTCCCTCTCCCCATTACCCCTCCACAAAAACACACACACACACCATTTTCTACCTAAATCAAATGGCACCGGCCTTTCTCCACCACGACGACCACCATGAATCACCATCATCACACTCAGTGTGTGTCATGGATGCCTCCGGCTGCCTCGGCTCCGCCCTCGTCCGCCGCCTCCTCAAGCGCGGCTACACCGTTCACGCCGCAATCCAAACTCCAGGTTAAGAGTCTCACATTAATGTTAAACAAAACTATATGTCAGTATATAAAATCACGGACTATGTCTGTTTGAGAGTCTCGCACCGGTGGTCGACAAAGTATTTGTTTAGTATATATAAGTTCATGGTCATTTCTATATAGAATTAATCAGTTTTATCTCGCGATTTCTACGACCGATTGATTTTACTTAGACTTCAGCTGTTCGAATGGATTGCTAATTTATTTGGAAAACATTCAGGTGAATTGGGGTGGTTGGATGATAAGAAGAAGAAGAATCTGAGGATTTTTCGGTCCGACCCGTTTGATTATCACAGCATTGTGGATGCATTGAAGGGCTGTTCCGGGTTGTTCTATGCGTTTGAGCCGCCCCACGATTACTCTGCATATGACGTACGTTGCAATTAAACGCTTCTTTCTTAATTTTCCCGAATTCATTGAGCTTAATCTTCCATTCTCTGTTTTCTGTATTTATGTATACTTCCCCATCCTAAATAACTCTTATTCACTCATAGGAGTACTTTTTTATTTTAGTTTCTTTTATAAAGGTTTTTATGCACTCACTGATCCCGATATTCTTCGCATAATTAATTTATCTTTCAAATAACATGTAAAACTAATATGGCAACATTAATTTTTTTAATTAAAAAAATCATCTAAAACTAGTAGTATGCGTAGTATGCCAAGTATGAGAGATATAAGAGAATAGAGGGAACATGGTTTTGGTTTATTCGTAGAGTAACTGTCTTTTTTTTATTATTTTAATAAATTATATCCTAATCCTAGTCATATGAATTATGATGGAATGGAATGGAATGGAGGGAGCAGCAACGTCAATTTGTACTTTATTGCATTTAACAATTGGATAATCTCTCACTTTTTTACTACTCACTCTGTTTCTCTGATAGTGACACATCATTTTCTAGTTAGAATTTAGGAGATGCTAAATGAGTTGATGGAATTGGATTGAAAGAAGAAAAAGTAAAATGGGTGGATGTAATAACCTTAAACTTGTCATAAACAAAAAGTGTCAATATAAAAGAAACATCCAAAATTAGAAAGTGTGACAATATTAAAGAAACGGAAAGTGTCAATATAAAAGAAACATTCAAAATTAGAATGTGTGACACTATTAAAGAAAATGAGGGAGTACTACTTTCAAACTTTTTCTGAAGCATTTCATAATTTCCATAATGGTAATTCGTTTACACAAATTGCAATTTGTACCGAAACAATATTTTTCATCTTTCAAGTGGCGCTTATTTTGGATTGGAAAGATTGTTATGATATAGACTAATGAGGAAAGTGAGATGTTATTTGTGAGATAAAGAGAGCAAGTATTGTTCTTTTAAGATTATCAGCACTTCAATTAAATTTAGTGAAATTTTATTGGTACTATTTAATTTATTTTAGCATATTATTTTTATTTTCATGTGTAATTTTAGTTTATTTCAGTTCTGTTTAACTAATTTCAATAAGCGATATGCTCGGAAGAACAAGTTTTCAATAAATGAAAATTGGTCGAAATTTGGTTTTACAAATATGTGGTTATCTAAGAAGACTTTTTTTGGACAGCAAATAAGTAGTTGGAATGGTACTGTATGCCATTAAATGTTGTAACCCTTAATTTCACACTAGCTGGTAGAGGACTAGAAAAAAGAAATTCAACTAAATATAATTGAAATATTTTTATGATGAATAATTGACAAGCTTTGGAGACTCTTGTCACAATTAAGTTGTCACTATCCAATTTGAAAAATAAGACGATAAATTAGTATCCAATTTGGATATCTCGTGAGGTTTCTTCAATATCTGTCATTTTCTAGTTTGATGTTTCCGATTTGCTTGTGATAATTCATATTAGTCAAGCAAGATAAGCTTAGATTGTAACTTTTTGGCTCATTGAAATGGTTAATGGTCCCATCACGATCCAGTTACTTCCAAATGTTGTATTTTGTTTGCAACAAGAAACATATTGAAGATTGATTTCGTGTATGTTTATGTTGCCCTAGGTTGAAAACTATCTTAAACAAACAATGTGCAACATTTAAAGATGTATACTTGTGAAAATAAGCTTCCTGCTCACTTTTTTGCACGAGTATTTATGTATGCCTACATGACAAAGAAAATGAGGAATTTGAATGGACCGACTAAATTTCAGTCTAAATAAGGGAATAGTCAATATGAGAACCTTTGATTGAAACAAACGAAACAAAATAAAATAAGAACTTATCATACGGATAATAGGCAGAAAAAATAGTGAACACTTGCTAGGCTCTGATACCGTATTTGTCTTTTCTAAACTTCTAAAAAATTTATTGTATCTTTTAACTTAAATATTGTAATCGATCTTTTATCGTTGCTGAGTTCAGGTTTTTACGTGTGCCAGGAAAACACGGTAGAAATAGAAGTAAGAGCAGCACATAATGTGGTGGAGGCATGTGCACAGACAGAAACAATAGATAAAGTGGTGTTTACATCTTCGGCTACGGCAATCATATGGAGGGATATCGAGCAACTAGGTAACTCATCCATGGCGGAGTTTGACGAGAGACATTGGAGTGACATTAACTTGTGTCGCAAATTCAAGGTACATTATCTAATGGACAACAAATTTGCCTGAGTTGTCAAGAAAACAAATCTCACTTTTGCTACATTTTTGAACTTCCTCTGTTTCGTTAAGTTGGGCATAATTTTTGTTTTGATATGCTTTTTTATATCATCACATTTCTTTGTGTGATAAAAATGACATTTTCAATAACTCATTTTTATTTTTATCACTCCACTCAATTCTCTTCATACATTTCAACTTGTGAAAAACGCCATGACATAAAACTAGTATGTCAATTTTTTTAAAAAAAATAAAAGGATTTTTCATAAATGAATTTTTCCCTTAAACTGAATAATCCTTTAAGAAGCTCACACTTTAATTTTTTAAAAGTGTTACTCTTTTTAGAGTGGATCTCCTGACAGACGGCCTGTCCATAAGCTTATGACATAAACTGACCCTGAGTGAAGCTTTCAAAGGGAATATATATATATATATATATATATATATAGGGAAAGTCAAGAAATGCGGCATTTCCATAAGTTTAAGGACAGTTCTCAGGGGCATTTGCCTTAAATTTTGTAATTTTTTATAAAATTTAAATATTGCATTTTATAAGTTAAAACAAGTAATATTATGTATTTGAAGGTGAAAATATAAAAATATATGATATATAAAAATATTTTCAAAAATTTTAAATTTTGTATGTAATTTAAGAATTGCAATGTATAAGGTAAGAAATAAGTGGCATATCCATAAGCTTATGGACAGACCGCCTGTCAGGAGACCCACTCATATATATATATATATATATATATATATATATATATATGAGAGCAAAACTACTTAAATTCGTTTTCAACAAAAGTCTTTTGAGTGAAGCTTTCAAAGGGACGACGGAAGGCATTAGCTTCATTTAATGACACTTTACATAAATTAGCGACATTATAAATGTTATTAGTAAATTAGTGACATTTCTTTTCACAATTCTTATCAAATGAAATGATGACAAGTGATTGTTTTTTTGGCATTAACAGTTGTGGCATGCATTGTCAAAAACACTAGCAGAAAAGACAGCATTAGCCCTGGCCATGGACAGAGGGGTGAACATGGTGTGCATAAACGCAGGGTTAGTTTTGTCCTCCGATTTATCCATCACAAATCCGTACCTTAAAGGCGCTGCGGAAATGTACGCGAACGGAGTACTCGCAACCGTAGACTTACGCTTTCTAGTCGACGCCCAAATCGGCGTATACGAAGACATTTCAACCTACGGCCGGTATCTGTGTTTTAACCACGTCATCAACAACGGTGACGACGCTGTCAAGCTAGCAAAACTCCTGACCCCACCTTCTGACTCCTCACAGCCTAATAGGTCAGTTCAAACAACTTTACATTTTGCCCCCTGAATTTGTGGTTCTTTTCTTTATTAGCGCATGCAACTTTTTTCTTCTTCTTTTAGTTGCTGATCTTTGCTATTGAATGAATTGTTTCAGTATTGATGATGCTGAGGTCAATGGAAAGATGATCCAGCAAAGAATTAGTAACAAGAAACTGAACAAAGTAATGGTGGGCTTTGAAAGTGGACTCCAGCCCCAATAGCTCTGATACTTTCATCGTATCTAATTTAAAAAATTATATTATTTTTACGATATGTAGCATTTCCTGGATAGAACAATATTATAAAAATATCAAAATTAATTATGATGTCCGTATGATTCTCCAAGTGTTTATATTTCGGGCAATGAAGGGTGGTTAGTTCTCCTTAATGTCATGATCACCTTATAGTTCTAGTTTATTTATTTGAAGAATTGTATAATTATTTCACTTTGTATATATTTATCCTCTCAAACTCGCCATAAGGCCATATACTCTCTCATTTTTTGTCTAGGTGTTTTCTTTGTATAAAATTAGAACTCGCTATTGTGAAATCTATAAGCAAGGTTTTATCTATATATACAAAAACACCTAAACGAAATATGGTCCTCGCATTGGAGTATCATTTATTTTGTCACATTAGTTTTCTGATAGAAATAATGCCAGCTACATTATTAATTTTTTAGGGCAAAATACTGATATGACCTTATGTTTTTGAGATTTGCGCTAATATGACTCTGTGAAGTTGAAAAGTGTTATTGTAGCCCTGTATTTTGCATCAGAAGTGTTGATATAATCCCGTGGCACTATTCCGTCATTGACTTTGTTATTTCTGGCATTGACCAAATACAAAAATTCAAAAATACCCCTAACCTTCAAATTACAAATTTATTGACTAAAATACCCTAGGTTCTTCTTCTTCTCCATAACTACAGCCACTGCTGCTCTGCCACCTCCGTCGTCGCTCCGCCACCTCCGTCGTCGCTCCGCCACCGGCGGCGGCCATAATCTGGAAACGAGCCACCAACACCACCGCCAGCAGACCACAGCCAACAACGACTGCACCTACGGCGCTGCTCTGCCACCTCCACCACCAGAATCTGGAAACGAGCCACCAACGCCACCGCCAGTTGACCACAGCCAACAACGACTGCACCTCTGCCGTTGCTCCGCCTCTGCTCCGCCATCGGAATCTGGAAATGAGCCACCAATTGATCTGGCGATTCCAGCATACCACAGCCAACAACGCTGCCGCTCCACCACTGGAACTGGAAATGAGCCACCAACAGATCTGGCGATTCCACCCAACACCACCACCGCCACCCAACACCAACACCGCCAACATCTCCTCTCCACCCAACACCACCACCACTGTGCACAGCACCACCTCTCATCTCTAAACCCTAACACCATTACAAGGCGGCGCAACACCACCGCCACTATCTCCTCTCGGACCTAGTACCACCACCACAATTAGAACAACAAATCCATCCCAAATCCATCCAAATACGATGAATAGAAAGGATTTGTACTGACCTTTGATGGATTCCGATTGAGATAGTGACTGGAATGAGATTCTATGAAAAAAGAGAGACCTCCTCTGCTCCATCGCCCATCGCCATCCTCAGCCACCTCTACACCCCATTGGCCTCCTTGATTCAGTGGCTGGAACTTCACAGGACGCCGCCAACCATCTTTGCCAGCCTCGATAACACCATCGACGCCGCCGAGTTCGTCTTTCACGCTGTAGCATCATCTCCGCATCGCCGTAGCACCATCACCGCATCGTCGTAGCACTGGAGCCCTCCCACCGTAGCACCGGTGGTCTGTAGATTCTCAGTGTCTTCACTCAGCGGTGGCACTGTGGAATAGAAATATGATGAAGAAAGTGGAGAAGGAAATTGAGAGGAGCGGTGGCGGAGCGGAGAGAAGACGAAGAAAGTGGAGAAGGAAGAAAGTGGAGCTTCAACCCTAGTCTGTGGAGAGAAGATGAAGAAAGTGGAGAAGGAAAAGAAATAATGGAAAATTGTTTAGGGTTAACAGACACGAGGGCATAATTGTCCTTTTACATTATCTGATTTTTAATTTTTTTTAATAAGGGGTATAATAGTCAATTCAAAGAATTCTGGTCAAATTCAGCCCTCCAGGGTCATATTAGCACATTCAAAAAAATCATAAGGTTGCAATAGCACTTTCAAACTTTACAGAGTCATATTAGCACAAACCACCAAAACATAGGCTATGTGAGCACTTTACTCATTTTTTTAAGTGGTTAGTATTTTCAAAGGATTGGCTGTTAACAGTTAATCAGAAGTATCTAGCGTCATAAGGAGAAGTTCATATGCATTAGGGTAGAAATAAGCTTTAAAGATGATATTAGAAAGTGGCATTTCCCCCTAAAATTACCATCTTTGACACTCCCTCTGTCCATGCCTTTTATCCTGCGATCATTGATACATTGTTTAAAAAATATATATATAACAGTTAATATGCTTATTTATGCATGATAGCAATAAATAAAAATATTGATATTTAAAAATTACTTGTTATGATGAATATGAATTCAGCAAGAGTTTTTCTCTTAAAAGATGGTCTTTCCATAAGTTATGAAAAGATCAAGGTTTAAATTGTAAATTATAAGAAATTAAGATAAAATTTTTGGGTTGCATTAATCGGGTCTACAAACTTATAATTATTGCACGTTGTATAATAAATTTTTAATGTTGCAGCTAAAATCTTTTACCTTTCTATAATTCTAGTTCAACCCCGTCTTTCCATATGCCTATGGAAAGACGATCTTTCCTAAGACTTTGTCATTCAACAATATCATATATGATATCATTATTGTTCATATACCTATTTAAGTATGTGATCAAAATTTTATAGATAGTAGTGTCTGAAAAGTGAAAGGGTAAGAGAGTAGCACAATGGAAACCGAAAGCCCTTTTAAAAATGATTTAAAATAACTGCCTTTAAAATGAGACTACTTTTAAGGCGCCTGTCTAATAATTGTTTATACTATAATTTGTATAATATTATAATACATAACTAATCAATGAAATGTAATATGATTGAGTTGTTTCAAAACATAAATGAGTTTTATTTTGGGCCAATATAGGGTGGGACAGTCTGCTCTGATCCGTGTGTTAACATGATCAGCCCTACATGTGAGGGAAGGAGGGAGCACATCAACGAAGGAAGAAAGAAAAAGTAAGGGAAAAAGAGTAAAAAAAATAAGGGGTTTGAAAAGGGCAAAAAGGCCATCATAAAAATCACAAATCATGTGCATACCACATGAAAATAGATATCGTCGATTACGACAAAATACAATTTAGGGCACAAAAACTATATGTAAAGTTTGAACAGTTTATTGTATGTATCACCGAATGTCCCAAATATAGGGCATTGTACAGAAGTCCTTGAGGAAAACAATTCAAATATGATCATTATTCTTCAAGAAACGGTATATAGAATAGAGCAAATGACTTATGTGGCCTCTTAACTATTATGATCATCCACCTTTGGTCCCTCATCCTTTTTTTAATACTTTTGACCCCTCAACTGATGAATCATGGCCACTCTGTCAAGTCTGATCAAAGCATCAGTTTTAAGGGATAAAATAGTCATTTTCCTTATTTTCCTTCTCTTTTTCTCTTTTCCTATTTCTTCTCTCTCTTTTCTTTTTATTTTTCCCCTTCCTTTTCCCCCTTTCCCTGACATCATCCATGTTCCTGTTCCCTTTCCTCGTCAGAAAAGGCTTTCTTCGTGAGATTTTCCTGGATGGCGTGGAGGTTGTAGGAGCAGAGGCAGTCGACGATGACATCCTTGCCATCGGGTTTCAAGTGGTGGGGGCTTCAATTGGCGGTGAGTTTCAAGGGTGACAGGCGGCGGAAAGGGGGAAGGGGAAAAGCAAGGGTGGTTGGCGATGAAAAGGGGGAAAGGGAAAGGCGGGGATTGAGGGTGGTGGAAAGGGAGAATGGGAAGGGTGGGGTGGGGGCGGCGGAAAGGGGGAAGGGGAAGGGCGTGGGAAGGATTTGGTAAAGGTGGTTCAAGCGTAATCCACGTTGTAGCCGACCTTGGTAGCGTAGCTCATCATGCTTTTCACATACAGATCCTTAGCCTTTGCGAGCTCATATAACGAGATCATGGGGATCCTCGGGAGCTTGTTGGTGTGCTTTGTTTTGGCTTTCATTTCGAGTTTTCCAGCGATGGAGAAATGGTGGAGAAAAGAAGGATGTGATGATTGAAATTTGGACAACTGGGGAAGGGGAAGGACAAGAGTGGCGTATGGCAAAAAGGGGGAACGAGAAGGGGAAGGAAAAGGAAAAAAGAAAACAAAGAAAAAGGTAAAAAGAAAAAAGAAAAAAAGGGAAAATAGGAAAGAAAATGGAAAATGTCACTTTTACACTTAAAATTAACGTTGAAAACTTAGGTTGACGGTTTTACTTGACGGAGTGGCCACGATTCATCAGTTTGTAAGTTGAGGGGCCACAAGTGTTAAAAAAATATAAGGGGACAAAGGTGAACGATCGTGATAGTTAAGGGGTCATTGAAGTCATTTACTCTGTAGAATATTACAAAATATCCTAATATATCTCAATACTTCTCATCAAGTTAGAGCATGAAGATCGAGAATGCCTAACTTGCAAAGAAGATGATGAAACTGCTGACTACTAAGAGCTTTAGTGAAAACGTTTGTTGGTTGACTTGAGGTACCAATGTGACAAGTGACCACTTCACTAGACTGAATAAGATCTCCAACAAAATGACTATTAATCTCGATATGATTTGTATGCTCATGGAAAACAGGATTACTCACATAGTGAATAACCGCCTAACTATCACAAAAGTGGCACTTATGAGAGGAATGACCAACGCCAACGAACAAATGAGATAGTTTACCCAAATTAATTCACAATAATCAACAACAATATCTTTGTACTCAGCTCTAGCGAATGACGAGAAACAGTAGGTTGCTTCTTAGTCTTCCAAGACACTAGTGATTCTCCAAGCATTACAAAACATCCAAACAACGAGCGACAAGTGATCGGACATGCAGCCAATCAAAATCACAAGTTGTTAAATGCAACAAGCTTTTACTAGACAAAATGAGACCCTGACTTGGATGACTCTTCAAATAGTGAAGAACACGTAAAGCATAATGCCATTGAATAACATGTGATTCCTGTTGGAAAATGATTGTAAAACAAGTTGAATTTTGTCAACTTTTGGGCTTTGTTTTGAATTAGGCTCAAACTGAATTAGGGTTAATGGGCATCATTTTTGGATTCTCCTCAGCGAGTACTATAAAATTGACTATTTAAACCCTCAAAACGGATAATGGGTGAATGAGATAGGGATGCTCAAAGAGTCACTATTGGAATGGAAACTTAGGCGGAAAATCATACACACGTAATAAGTTTTCTCTATTTTTTAACTATCTAAAACACGTTTGGATTGTGTGGAAGTCTCTAGAACAAAGATTCTTGGAATCACGTGTGAAATATATGAGATTTGATACGCGGTTAATCATGATAAGGAACATGAGATATTCTTATCTTTCCAGAATCTACTTAAATATTTGTAAAATATTTGGTGGTTGAAGAATATTTTCTATGATCACGGGAATCGGATCTTCTGCGTATCTTTCCATGGGGTTTCTTAGACAACTATAGTTAGAGTCTTTATGTCAGAGAGAAACCTCTCGCACCATTCTCAAATTGCTCCCTACTTCTAAACTTAATTCTTATCTTCTTTCTCTATCTTTGTCGGTGATAGTCCTTCAGGCTTTGTGTGCCTCCGGGGTAATTTTACTGGTTAAAATTACCTTCGATGATTTTATCCTAGGGAACGATGTCCACGACGAGACTCATTCCTCATTCGTTTCAAGGACAGTGAATGTACTCGTGACTCCATCAATATGTGATATATGTGGTTGCTTGAAACATACTTATTAATTGTATTTTAAGCTTTCCAATTAGACGCATGAATAATTAATAAAACTTTATTATTCTTTCTTATATTAAATTCCTTGTGTAATTTCGTTATTTAATTTCCCCATATTTTACCAATATACGTTCAACAGTCTTGAAACGAATGAAATTTGTTGAGTTATATTGATTTAATTAATTGGAAATTGTACGCCGAAATTTATGCCGATGTAAATGAAAACAGATGTCTCATGCGCCAAAATATGCAATGCATGTATGCGAATTATATGCCTAATTTGGAAATGTGAATTATATGGTGCAATATGCGTATGCGAATTATATGTCTAGTTTGGAAATGCAAATTATATACTGCTATATGAATTATATGTTGCATGTATGCGAATTATATGCCTAGTTGGGAAATGAGAATAATATGTCTCAATATGCAATATAAGTCGTAATTACATATGGAAATTGAGTGTTTAATCAATGTGCATGCAGCAGTCTATATGTACTAATAGATTGCATGGCATGCTAAAATAGACACTGAACATAATTTAGTTTGAAATTGCATAACTTCTGGTATTTATTAAACTAAAATCATTTAATTTTGGTACAATAGAACTAAAATATTCTGTATAATATTTATATGCAATATAAAATGCGTACATATATTTAATGGAAATTTTTATATGTTTGCATGTGAATCCGAGATGACTACACTGGAGGAATTTGATTCATGGAGAGGAATTTTATTCATGGAGTTACTTAGTGTATTTGGGGTTCCCAACCAAAAGGTCATGATATTTATGATTGAAAATATACTATTAGAATGTTACTAAATTTAAAGGTGATGTCGTATGCTTTAATGACTTAAATTACATGCCAATTTGAAACAATTGAAGGTCGAGACAATTGCATGCAATATTTAAAATTTAAAATAGGCTTAATTGTTTCAAATTGCATGATTAATTGCATTTGAGTAAGATATATTTTGAAATTTTGAAATTCATTTTTTGTTTTTTTTGGTGAATTGTTCTTACGGATTAGTGCTAATTTTTGTCTTCTTGTTGTTTCTTAGATGTCTAAGAAGACTTGCCTCACTGCTGCTTCAATCATGAAGGAAGGAGGATCTATAAGTTTTATTATGCTACATCAGTAATGTTTTAGATACTGTTGTTGATGTTTCACATTTTTCGTTTGATGTTTGATGTTTATATTTTAAGTATTGTTATCCGCGTTGGTGTGATGTTTTAATTTCAGGGTCTGATGCTTGTGGTGTTTTCATGGTCAAATCTCTGGTTTTTGGTTGGGAAACTTAAGAATTCTGAGATTGGGAATTCAGAAACATTTGGTCAAATCTCTAGATATTGGTCAGAAAACCTAAGAATTCTAAGATAAGAGAATCCTAAAACATTTGGTCTAGGAACCCCAAGACACGAGGTTTTGAGGAATTTAACAAGTGTGGGGATGTTAATGAAATCAACCCAATGTGGGGGAAGATGAAAACCTGAAAATTCAATGATAATATGAATTTTGATAGGAATAACTCTAGATGAAAAGTTGTCATGGGAGACTTGAATCGAGTGGATTGAGTTAAAATGTAAGAACTTGAACTTGAGTCTGGAAAAAATTGAATTTGAGTCGAGAGGACTTTAACTCTACCTGAGAGGATAAACTCGAACTCGAGTCGAGGAGTGAACTCAAAATCGAGTTGAGAAATTGACTCGAATGTCAAGTGCCTTGTACGAAGGCACTCAAACTTGATTTGAGAAGTCTAGAAGTCAAGTGTCTTGTACTTAAATTTGACTTGAATATAGGTATGAGATTTGTGTGGAGTTAGTAAACTCACATTGTACCCTATAGAATTGGGAAAATCCGCGCCATAAGGGATATCAAATTAATCCCTAAATTGGATAGTTAACTGAATCCTTGATTACTTGATACTACATTGGTTGTGGTAGTTAACATGATGGGATGAATGGTTGATTGAGATTGAGAAGTTTAGTCATCTCTAATTCTAGGAATGTTGAAGGAATAAGAGAGACTTCCGCAATAAAATGCACGATAGTGTTATGTTTTGAAAGGAACTATCCCTAAAAGAATTTTATGGGAAAGAACCCAGTGTTTGATTCAAATTTAAACAAATGGGACTTGTAATCATTAAGGTGGACAAAATAATGTTGTCCAAAGTGGTAGACGCAAAATTAACGAAACCACTTACGTTATGCACATAAACCATTTGTGGTTATAAGTGACTGTGACGGCGGATACGTAGAATCCTTTGGTGAATGTGATTCACAATGTAGGATTTTTTGGAAGGTCTTTCTTATGTATTTACACCAACTAAATGTGGTGGTTGAATGAAATCGCTAGAAATATTCAAAGCAATGTGGAGGAGCCTTTACGCTGGCTGGCGATCTTTTAAATAAGATGATTCAAGAAGGAGGAAAATAAAACTCCTCATAGAGACATCCTACAAGTTCTTTCGAATGTGGCGGTTGGTGTAGTGCGAAGGTAGTAAGAGGAATACTTAAACAATATCTTTACTAGATATGCACAGTGTTAAAGTGCTATCAATTTCTTGAGATTCACAAGAATGTACGGAAATTAGAAATACATCTTGATGGAAAGTGTACTTTGTGGAAATTTCATATAGAGATCATGAATTATCTTAAATGGACTTAAGAGTCCATTGATGGAATCGTTAAGGATCAAGGATAAACCAACGAAGGAAAAAAGATTCCATGAAACGATGTTTGTGGAAAGCAACGATAAATACAGAGGTTGATCTACCACATGAGTGCAAATAACTAGAGCACTAGTAGATTTCAACAATTAGTAAGTATACTTGTGTACTTGATGGGTGTTCTATAGACATGAGAATGAGTCTAAAGGTGATGGTACTTGCTACGAGGGATTGTGAAAGCTATAAGTACATCTAATGGACCTAAATGGTTATTTGGAGATTAAGATAGTAAAATCTAAATGGAGCAATATAAAAAGCTCAATGCTCCTAAACGACCCACCATTTGACCAAACTAATTGCTGTTTAGCCAATGATATTGAATCAATGAGTTCAATGAAGGTGTATACACTAAGGGACAAGAAAAGTGACCATGCCATTTATGTCGTTGTATTGATGATTTTCTCATTGATATGAATATTGATACGATGATTGAGTCTCTAAAAGATATGTCGAATGACTCTAACATTATGAGTTGTCTTTGTAAAGGTGAGTTGTCTCTTAAGAAGAGTACTCAAGAGTCATTAGTACCTATTGAAGTGTACATTAGACATTGCTTATAATGGAAATTAAAATGATACACGAGTAATCCAGAAATTATCCCTGGAAAGAAGCAGTTTGTGAGACTCGTGGACATGGCTTAAATTGTGTAGAGAAATGATTCTCTCTTGCTAGATTCATATAGGAATCTAAGTCCATTGTGTTGGACAAGATTGGAAAAGTTATGCCATTTAGTGGTGGATATCCCAGGACGACCAAAACATGTGTATGTTGATTGGTGAGGTGTAAAGCCATATCGATGATGGTGTGTCTCGACATAGACACTGTACCATTAGACAACTACTCTCTACGAGAATTATCGATGTTGACTACGTAAGGTCAATGAGATAAGAGTTGTGATTCTTTGACGAAATGAATGAACCGATTTCTTGATGAAGAAATAAAATTGAGAGTTAGTTGAGAACTCATTTAAAGGAATAGGACTAAGTCCAATAAATGGTGGGTTACGTACGTGGACACCCAACCTATGTGACTGGAGATCCCAAGATCTAGGTTCAAAGGGACAACTAAACTACAAAGACCCATCACGATCACTGTGGGGGGGGGGGGTTTCATACCTTCTGTCTTATTCCTATGATGATGAAACAGTGAAGTGAATGGAAGTTAAGCATTAAATCACTTTTAATGATTCACGATATCGAGTGTATGATACTTGAAAGAGCGCATAGTTTACAGAATTGCTCTTACGCTAAGAATCACCTATGTAAGCGAGAAGTGTGGCCACTTCGAAAGGGAATTGTTGGAGGAACCTTACAGAACTAAGGGTGTGCCATGGCTTGATTAATGGACACAACCGAGGAAAGCACAAAGGCTAGGAAAGATGTCTGTGGGAAGTGCATTGTCGTTCACACAAGCAATTAGGGAAGTTCAAGGACACCGCGTCTATTTCTTAACCAGTGGGTGTAATCTCTCAAGGAAAGTTCAAAGGGTGACACCTACTTATCCTATGCAGCATCTATGTTGTCGAAATGAATCTATCACCAAGTCAAACTCCGTGTCTGGTGTGATTGTTTTGATTCCACATCAATATCTATTCATGTGGGGGATTGTTGAAAAATGATTATAAAACAAATTGAATTTCGTCAACTTTTGGGCTTTGTTTTGAGTTGGGCTCGAAATGAATTAGGGTCAGTGAGCATCATTTTTGGATTCTCCTCTACGAGTAATATAAACTTGACTATTTAAACTCTCAAAACAGATAAAGGGTGGATGGGATATGGATACTCAAAGAGTTACTCTTTGAATGGAAACTTAGGCGGAAATTCATTCGCACATGATAAGTTTTCTATCATTTTTTACTATCTAAAACACGTTTGGATTGTGTGAAGAAGATTCCTGGAATCACATGTGGAATATATGAGATTTCATACGATGTTAATCATGATAAAGAATATGAGACACTCTTCTCTTTCCAGAATTTATTCAAATATTTGTAAAATATTTAGTGGTTGGAGAATATATTCTCAGATTACGGGAATCCAATCTTCCGCGTATTTTTCCATAGGGTTTCATATGCAACTATAAATAGAGTCTCTATGTCAGAGAGAAACCTCTCGCACCATTCTCAAGTTCCTCCCTATTTCTAAACTTGATTCTTATCTTCTTTCTCTGTCTTTGTCGGTTATAGTCCTTCAGGCTTTGTGTGACTCTGAGGTAATTTTACTGGTTAAAATTACCTTCGATGGTTTTATCCTAGGGAACGATGTCCACGATGAGACTCATTCCTCATTCGTTTCAAGGACAACGAGTGTATTCGTGACTCCATCAATATGTGTGATATATGTGATTGCTGGAAACATGCTTATTAATTGTATTTTAAACTTTCTAATTGTACGCATGGATAATTAATAAAATTTTATTATTATTTCTTATAATAAATTGCTCGTGTAATTTTGTTATTTAATTTCTACATGTTTAATCAATATACGTTCAACAATTCCTGCATAAACTGAGCATGAATCGAATAGCTGAGATCGGGATGAGTGATGGTGAGATAGATTAGTCGCCCAATTAAACGACAATAACGAGATGGATCCGGTGCACACCACGTGATAAATTGTATTTGTGTTTATGACAAATAGGTTTAGGACCCAAAAACTATATTTAAAAATATTGGGGTAAGATAGCGGGCATTATTTTTTTTTTTTGGGGTCTAAATACTTCTTTTTAATCTATGTTGGGGGTCGAATTTAATCTTATTCTCGTAACATTTAATCGTGGTTTCATGTTGTTACTCGTAGTTTCTTCCTCCTTTCCTCTCTCTATATATATGTCACATTTTTCTCTTTGACTTGCTTATTCTATACAAATACATTTTTTGTTCTTGGCAAGATTTTTTTCGATTTCATCCACTCATTTTATATTTTACCTTTTAAATTCAATTTCATCACATAAATCAAGAACCCAAATCTACGGTAACTACACGGAAGAACGGAGGTAAAATGATACTTTAATTCTTGTGTTTTAATGATTTTTCCCTCTCATAATGATAATATGATTGGTGTGCTTATAAGATTATAACAGACTCATAATACGCAATAATACCCAACCATCGCATGCACATAAACATGCACAATTATCCTCGGCAACGGCAGTGTGGGGAGTTCTTGCTTTGCAAGGCTCCCTTGTGCGCACCGAGGCAATGCCAAGCCCATGGGTCCTGGTGCTGGGCTACCGTGATTTACCTCTCATACGATGGCCTGGGTGTGGGCTGGTATGGGCCGCTGAGGGCGAGCGGATTGATCGCCTTTTGCCAATAAACATGCACAATTAAGGAAGTGTAACATGATCATATATAACAATATTCTCCCGCTCGTAATAACGAGATTATATCATTAAAATTAGGTAATTTTACCTTAGAAAACTATCAAAATGGGATGAAGGAAGTGTAATACATGGTTAATCGAATACGCACTCAAAACAAAAGGTAGACTCACACAAATTATTTAGTAAGTAAATAGGATATAATTTTTTTATACTCCCGCTAGTTTTCTAACACTGGGTTCTACTTTTGGGCACTCTTTTTAACAAAGAGTAAAATGAATGGTGATGATTGCAATGAAAGTACAAAAAGTAAATTGAGTGGATGAAATAATCTTGGATTTGCAATATGTGGAAAGGAACCAATATAGAAAAAACATTCCCTAAAAGGAAAGGGAGTCAATGTTAGAGAACCGGGGGAATAAGGAGGATTTTTTTAGGGTCAATAATAACCTGCCATGTGTATGAGAAAATTAAAAAATTTTGCAAAATTTTCTGATTTTATTGCGGTGGTTATGGTAATTTTTTTAATACATATGTCTAGTTATGCATCGGACCCTCACCTACAGTAAAATATTATAAAATATGAATGCGTGTTTTTATTGATGGTATAAGTGTGCTATATAAATGCACCATATACAGAAGTACAAATGAAAAATGATTCTAACTATGATACAAGATATACATATAATATAACAAAATATCTCCTTAACACTCCTCCTCAAGTTGGAGCATGTGGGTCACGAATGCCCAACTTGCCGAGAAGAGTCTGAAATGACTGTCGTCCAAAAGTTTTAGTAAATAAATCACAGGTTGACTGGAAGTGCGAATATGATGAGTAGCAACATCTCTGGACTGTACCAAATCACGAACAAAATGACAGTCAATCTCAATGTGCTTCGTCCTCTCATGAAACACATGATTGGCTACAATATGGAGGGCGGCCTAGTTGTCACAATATAAACGCATTGGAGAAGAATGACCAACCCCCAAATATCAAAGAAGGGACTTAAGCCATATCAACTCACAACAAACTACAGTCATGTCCCGATACTCAGCTTCAGCGGAAGAATGAGAAACCGTCGGTTGCTTCTTAGTCTTCCACGATATGGGTGATTCACCAAGCATAACAAAATATCCTGTCAAGGAACGTCGAGTAATTAGACAAGCAACCCAATATGAGTCGCAGAAAGCTGATAGCTGTAGAGAACTCTGAGCAGAAAAAAATAAACCTTGACCAGGATGACTCTTCAAATAGTGCAAGACACGGAGAACAGCATGCCAATGTCTGACGCGCGGCTTCTCCATAAATTGCGCTAAAGTATGGACCGAATAACTGAGTTCCGGTCGTGTAATAGTCAAATAAATGAGTTTCCCAATCAAATGACGGTATTGCGCAGGATCAGGATGTGGAAGACTCATCGAACGGGCCCAATTGTGCTGTTGTTCCATCGGAAAATCCGTAGGCTTTGAAGCTAGCAATCCAACTTCATGTAAGATGTCAAAAGTATATTTCCATTGTGAAAGAAACATACCATCAGGTCTCTTAGCAATCTCAATACCCAGAAAATACATCAGAGCACCAAGATCCTTCATATGGAAGCATGAGCTGAGATACTTCTTGAACTCGATCATCAAGTCCGAGGAAGAGCCATCAATAATTAGATCATCAACATAAACCAGGACATGCAGGGTAACACCGTTACCTAAATAAGTGAACAAAGAGTAATCTGCTTTACTCTGAACAAACCCAAAAGTACATAGAGCAGTAGCAAGTTTTGCAAACCAATTGCGGGGGGCCTGGCGTAGACCATACAGGGATTTGTGAAGCTTGCAGACCAAACCCAGAACATGAACGGAGTAACCCGGTGGAGGACGCATATAGACTTCCTCATCCAAGTCACCATGTAAGAAAGCATTGTGAACAAACATTTGATGAATGTCCCAATTTCGAATTGCAGCAACGACCAAGAATAAACGAACAGAACTCATCTTGGCGACCGGGCCAAAAGTCTTAGTAAAATCAGTTCCTTCAATCTGTCGATTGCCAAGAACAACAAGATGAGCTTTATAGTGCTCAATAGAGCCATCAGACTTAAACTTGGTCTGATACACCCATTTGCAACCAATGACATGTTTGTCAATAGGGAGAGGAGACAGAACCCAGGTATTGTTCCGCTCAAGGGCACTAAGTTCATCAGAAATGGCCTCTTGCCAGTGGGGATGGCGAGAAGCCTCAGAATAGGTAGCAGGGTCTGAGCTATCAGTCACTGTAGCCAAACACGCAGTAAGCATTACCAAAAAATTATGATAAGTAAGATAATCAGCAATAGAGTAACGAGTACCTAAGGACAGATCAGGCGGAGTAGCGAGAGCTGTAGAGAGGGGTTTATTTCTTAAGTAGGAGTGCAGACATAATCTTGTAATTTAACTGGAGCCGACGGATACGAGTACTCGACAGCCAAAGAACCGCCGGAGACTCAGAATACGTGGAAGCAGACTTCGGCGTCGGGATCAACTCGATCGGTGGAGCAATAAAGTCTGATTGTGGCTCGGACGTACACGGCCGAGGTATCGTAGGTGCTGGTGACGCAGAGGTAGTGGCCGGCTGGAAGGCCGGTGAAGATGTCTCGGTCGGAATGCGGTGAATCGCCTACGGGCTGGCCGAAATTTGGTCGTTCGATGGCGAGTTGGCCGGAATCCAGCGGATTGGTTGGAATCTGGCCGGTCGCTGATGAAGCTGCCAAAATCTGGCTGTCGCCGATGAGTTGGCTGGAATATGGCCGGTCGCCGGTGAGATGGCCAAAATCTGATCGGTTGTCGGTGGGGTGGATGGAATCTGGCTGGTCGCCGGCTGGCTTGTCGGAATCTAGCCAGTCAATGGTATGAAGGTGGTAGGGTCCGACGGTGGCATCTCAAGAGGCAGCGACGCGACTTGCTCCTCGGTGGACTCGACGAGAACAAGATTTTCAAGAACCGGAGCAAATGGAAAACTGTCTTCATAAAATACAACATCTCGGTTGTCAAACACAGTGCGTGACTCCAAGTTATAGAAGCGCTATGCTTTCTTGGTAAGAGGATATCCAAAAAAGACACACTTGCAACTTCTGGATGCAAACTTATCTCGCGGCTTTGGAAGTTGGGATGCAAAGCACAAACAATCGAACACACAAAGATGAATATAAATTGGCGCACGACCATGAAGCATTTGATAGGGCGAACGACCAT
The DNA here is from genome assembly GCA_037428765.1 of Rubia yunnanensis. Taxonomy (NCBI): domain Eukaryota; kingdom Viridiplantae; phylum Streptophyta; class Magnoliopsida; order Gentianales; family Rubiaceae; genus Rubia; species Rubia yunnanensis. Next base: position 8,666,655 of record CM075064.1, read on the forward strand.
TCAACACCGTTGTAGGAGTGCGATTGATCAGGTAGGCAGCAGTAAGAATGCATTCTCTCCAGAAGTCAATAGGCAAATGGGTTTGGAACCAAAGAGCACGAGCCACATTGAGAATATGGTGGTGCTTTCGTTCCACGCGCCCATTTTGTTGCACGTGTAGACGGTGGATGTCTCGAACCAAACTCCTTTCTCATCAAAGTAACGTCTGAGAGGGAGAAATCCGGTTCCATTGTCAGCGCGAACTTTCTGAATTGACCAACAGAATTGTGTCTGAGCAAGAGCAAGAAACTCCTTCATCTTGGCAGGTACTTCAGTCTTGGATACTAATAAATAAACCCAAACAGCTCGGGAATAATCATCTAGTATAGTCAAAAAGGAAAAAGCTCCACTAGAAGATGGTGAGCTATAAGGCCCCCAAACATCACAATGAACAAGTTCAAACAAATAACTAGCCTTAAAAGTACTTAAAGGAAAGCTAGATCTAGACTGTTTTTCCTGATGACAAATGGAATAAGGAACCGTTTTATTTAAATGACTATGACTGGAAGAAATATCTGGGATAGAAGACAACACCGAACTGGAAGGGTGACCAAATCTTTGGTACCATAATGGCGGGGAAATGGCAGTGACAGTAAAGGAGGACGGCGGCAAACGACTTTGGCGATCTCCCAAGGTTGTGCAACCAATAAACCCCACCCTGCTGATCACCCGTGCCAACCACTGTCCTCGTGCTGATATCCTGAATGATACATAATTTTTCAGTAAGCAAGACTAAGCATTTTAAGGTTGCAGTTAACTTAGCAAAAGACAATAGATTGCAACGTAATTCCGGAATAAATAGAACATCAGTAACAAGTATGTCTCCAAAATATAGGTTCCCATGATGAGAAGCAGTAGATATAGAGCCATCAGGAAGAATATTGTCAACATGATCAGCAGGTTCAATATCATGTAGAAGATTATTGTCAGCGGTCATATGATATGACGCGCTGGTATCAAGAATCCAAGGTAAAACAGACTTACCTGACGCATTATCAGAACCAGTCAACTTAGAGAACATGTTAATAACCGAGCTCCATTGCTCTTGGACAAGGCGGGATCGAAAGCTGTCCGATCAGCATCGGAGAGAATGGCCGTTGTTGGCGGCAGCTGGAGTCGCGGCGGCGACGGCATGCGCAGCTCCGACAAATGGCACGGCAGCTGGGGCGCGAGTTTGTTGGGGCTGAGCTCTCTGAATAGAATTTTGTTGTCGCTGTTACTCAAAAAATTGAGATAACCGTGAATTTTGAAACAGGTAGCAGCATCATGACCCTTGCGTTTGTAGTGAGTACAAATGAGAGATTTTCGATCAACGGCAGGGGCGGGCGTGCCAGGACTTTGGGCAGCGGCGGACTGCTTCGGCTGTAGCTGAGGTCGATTCGCTGCATAGGCCATATTGTCCGGGGCAAACTCACGAGCATGAATAACAGTCTAGTGGCGCTCCTCCTGAATGGCAAGCGAGTGAACACGACCAATAGGAGGCAAAGGGTCAAGTGTCAAGATGTGGGATCTCAACGAATGGTATTCTTTACCCAATCCTATGAGAAATTGATGAATCGTCTCCATCTCACGGGATTCAGTAGCAGTATGAGCAGCAGGACAAACACATGTATGGGAAGGCAAGTAAGTAATCAATTTATCCCACAACTTCTTACATTTCGTATAATATGCAGTAACAGATTGACCATTCTGACGACAAGTATAAATGGCCACACGAAGTTCACACATGCGCGGACCATTACTAAGGGCAAAACGTTGTTTAAGATCACCCCAAAGATCCTTAACATACGCACGATAAGTAATACCAAAACGAATGGATGGACCAAGAGTTTGAACCACCCAACCAACAAGCATATAATTCACACTATTCCAGTCTTATAAAAAGGTTCAGTAGGCAAATGCTTAACAACAGAACCATCAAGAAAACCCTCCTTATGCTTGGGAAGCACTCCATTCATTATAGTTATCACAATAAAAGATCTCAGGACAGATTCTCAAACCTGGATGACCTGACGGATGAACATAGTAGGGATGATTAGTGGGCAAAACATGAGAAGAGTCCCCAGAGGACTGGCGAATGGCATGAGCTGCGGCCATCGATGTGGCTTGCACGGCTGCCTGGAAAATGGCAGAATCTGAGGCATGAAACGAAGATGGATGCGGCGGCATCGGGATGATCACTGGTGGAGGTGCGGTGGCGTTGACGTCACCGACGGGAGGTGGAACGGCTTCGGCGAGGGGGCGTGGAGGCACGAAATTCGACGGTCCAGCATCGACGACATCAGAAACAACAGGATTAAGGGCAACGACAATATCTTCAATTTCAACATGATCAAGAAGATCCATGATGACAGGAAAATGAGCGACAGTCGGACGGCCTTGAACGGCGGCGGCAGCGGCGACACGTGAAACCGGTGGCAGGCGGACGATCGAAGCGTGAGGCGCGGTTATGGTGGTGGAAAATTTTAGGATTTAGGTTTTCAGGATTTTATCTCTGATACCATGTAAAATATTGTAAAATATGAATGTGTGTTTTTATTGATGGTACAAGGATGCTATATAAAAGCACCATATACAGAAGTAAAACTGGAATATGATTCTAACTATATTACAAGATATACATAGAATATAACAAAATATCTCCTTAACACCTGCCTATACAAAGATGAAAAAATCCCCACATAAATTTTTTTCCGAAAAACAAAAAAATTGAAAAAGTAAAATTGGAACTTGTTGTACACTCCCCTCTTTATCTATTTGCAGCACAGTTACATTATTGAGATGTATTTTTTTAAATGACGCACTTTTAATTTTGACAAGATTCATTCAATTTCATCCACTCATTTTATATTATCTTTTCTACATTAAATTTCACACACTTACAATCTTCGGCTAAAACCAAACCCCGATAATTCAATAATACCCCGAGGGGAGTCAATTATTTCAAACGCAACAATTTAAGGGTCATAGTTGTAGATTTCCGAGAAAGGCCACATTTCAGTTGCAGAAAAAGTAATTGCTACAAAGCCCCAAAATAGTAACATTGGGCATATTATTGCTTCTTCAATGATTCACCCTCTGGGCTTATCGCATCACGGCTTCCCCTCCTCCGACCGAACCATAAGTTATGCCATCCGAGTCTCTGGCCGTTGAGGTAAGCTCTCCAACGTTGTGCAAATCGAGGGTTTTATGTGAAAGAAATATCTTCTCTTAGCTAATTAGTTTGTTACATTTGCAATTGCGGGTGTTTCTGTAGGCATACATTTCTGGGTTTTGCTTGTGTGGTGATAAAAATCAAAACTTTGGACTGTTGATGCGTCATTTGTGCAATTGAAATAAAGGGTTGTTGTCAATTTTCATTAGGTTTTTCTTGCTACTTACCACTTGGAATTGGGATTTAATGCCTATTTACCTTAGAAGTGAGTTACTAAGTTGTTGGTAGTGATTATTGGAAATGGATTATCATCGAGAGAGTGGGTTTCCTGGTGGAAATGTTGTCCAAGTGCTTGCTGGGAATTCAGGAAATGGTGCTGGTGGTGGGAATTGGGGCCGTGGGTCGAATGATCCGGGGATGTGGGCTACCGAGGATGATTACAGGGTTTGGAGTCGAGAAAATTCGGTGGATACACCCTCGAACTTTGATGTCAGGCTGTCACAGTCGGCATCAGGTGGGGAACCGCCGCTGAAGAAATCAAGGAGTTCCCAAATGGAGGATGCAGCTGCTATGAGCCGATCAAAGGCGATAGGGAAGATGTTTTATAAGACCAAACTATGCTGCAAATTTCGCGCTGGGACCTGTCCGTATGTTACTAATTGTAACTTCGCGCATAGCATTGAAGAACTGAGGAAACCACCTCCAAATTGGCAAGAGATAGTTGCTGCTCATGAGGAAGATCGAGCGGTGTCTATGGAGCCTAGGGAAGAATTTCAGATACCTTCACTCGTGGGGGGAGTGGAATCTTCGAGGTCCTACAAAGGGCGACACTGCAAGAAGTTCTATACTGAGGAGGGCTGTCCTTACGGAGATAATTGCACATTTCTTCATGATGAGCAGTCCAAAGCTCGAGAAAGCGAAGCAATAAGTTTGGGTCCTGGATCTGGAGGTGGATACAGTAACAGTCCAACTGCATCAACTTTGAAGCCCTCAAACTGGAAAACTAGAATTTGCAACAAATGGGAAATGACGGGCTATTGCCCGTTTGGGAACAAGTGCCATTTTGCTCATGGCGCTGAAGGTAGAAATCTGCTTTCCATTTTTTGTAGTCCTTTAATTTCAAATTCAGATTCCCTTTTCTATACCTGTTTTTTACCCTTCGTTGTCCATTATGGTATGTGTATAACTATGGGAATCTGATAACTTGGGCTTCCATGAAATGGCAAGTCATATTGTGTAGTGTTGAATGTTATGACATATTCATGTTAGTTCAGGACCATTTTTTGTAAATCTCCAACTTAAGATGTCTTTTTGTGCAAAGCTGATATTTTCTGGTTCATGTAATATGAAATCATATTATAACATTATGCCTATTGAAATAACTCCTGAATTTCCCATTTGAAAGTAATCTGTGATCAAGCTTTGTCTGTTTTGCTTTGGTTACTGGAGGAGTGCTCTGTAGAATGCATGTTTTTAAATCTTAGTTAGCAATACTAAGAAGATACTGAGTATAAGAGAAATACAGAGGGTAAATTAGATATGATCTGGATTCTGGTCAAGATGTGTTTAGTTAGGTGATAATGCAGGCTCATATGTGCTAAAGTTGTGGACTTTAAGTTTGGTTTCGACACCCTTAAATTTTCATTTATTCCCTCTCCCTGTACAACACAAACTCTGGTCAAAACGCAAATTTTAGATCATGACTGCTGTTCAGATCACGTGGTCTGGGTCAAGATGTTCCATTGGTCCTATCCTCTGCTTTTGCAATTTATATTGGTTCAACTTTTAATTTCACAAACGATGTAAACTTCAAGCTATCGTTAGAGTATGATTTTGAATGTGTCTGCTATATTTTCATATCTCGTTTGTAAGTGGAAATTTAGGTTCTGTATGCTGGTACCACAGCACCATATACTGTATTTCAATTGTAATCCATTGGGCCTTGTGATGATTTGTTGCATGAAATCCGGGTCGAGTTGTGTCTCTCGTTATTGTTGATTTAGGAGTACTTGAGAACCTATACTCTGTTTTGCGGTATCTCTTGGTTCTGTCTGATTTTGATTGATAGGATTATTATATGCTTGTAAACTTTACTTTGATTTCTTGGTCACAGAATTGCACAACTTTGGTGGAGTTGCTGGAGAACTAGATTTGGCCACGACTCCAACTGAAGCAAAGCAGGGTGTCTTGCCTCCAAAAACCCCTGCCGATGTTGTGGTTGGAGCTGCGGGAGCTTTACCCCATTCAGACGGCTACCATGCCGGAGTTCCCACGCAGAAGCTGTCGAATGCTATTCAGAGGACAGGGCAGAGACCCCGTCTGAAATGGAAAGGTCCGGACAAAATCAGTAAAATCTATGGCGATTGGATCGATGATCTTGAGTAGTGGCCAGATCTTTGCTAGAAATCCAGTAATTGTGCTCTTTTAGAGTAAGGTAAGGTCCAAGTGTTGGGAGCATGATGAACACTTTATGTACTTAGGGTAGATTTGGTGATGTTTCACAGTAGGAGCAAGACCTTGAAGCTTGAAACTCCTGGAGTATCCTTTTTAAGTTTTGAACATTAATGTATCATTTAGCTTCTTGTATTGATGGGTGGTCCAATTTTGCACACTATGAATCCAGTAGAGTACAATCTCATCTAGAATTGATGGAAAAGAAACATAGTGGTGTGGAACAAGAAATGCATCTTCAATAAGCAACCATACTCCTAAAATTGGGGGTTTAAATCAAGCTTAAATTTAGGGTTTGGGGGTCTAAAAAGCTTTTGTTTTTTTTACAATTTCATTTATAAATGGTGGGAAAAACTTCAAACGACGAATACAATGAATGTAATTGATGTTCAATCTATCGAACTTCTATCAATAGTTAATATATTTCAAGGGTATTTAAATTATATTTCAAGGGTATTAAAATTATATATCAACCAGACTGACCGTCAGTTTCTAATATTACAAATTAGTTATAATCTCTAATATTATTAGGTTGTAATCTCGCTCTCGCGATATTAACTTACTTGGCATATAGGTAACATGATTTTTTTTTACAATTGTAACACCACTTAATCCAAAACATGATTATGTTCTAAACTACTTGCCAAAAGTAGAATTATGTTTTCAAACTTTAAACACATTGGAAAACACAAATCAGCGCATTCAAATAAATAATACGCTCATGCAAAATCACAAACAATATCACGAATAGTTAATTGTAAAACCAGGTCGAGATTAGTTATCTTCATGAACAAAAGTACAAAACCATGAAGTCGATCCGATTGAAGAAAAAACTAGTGAATGAAGACAAATTCCAATCTTATTCAATAAGATAAAAATTTTAAAACATTGATGAAAATAAACTTGTTTTCCCATCCCTCTATTGAAAAAAATGGAGCCAACAAACTAACGAATGAATGATTATAAAACCAAATCGATAATAGTTATCTTTATGAACAAAAATACAAAACCATCTAGTCAAGTTGAAAAACAATTGATGTATAAAAACAAATGCCAATCTTATTCAATAACATAAATATTTTAAAACATTGATAAAAATAAACTTGTTTCCCATAGCCGTATTGAAAAAATGGACCAGCTGGTTTGTGCCTCTCATTACAGCTTCATGTTGTTATTCAACTTGTTCTTTTGGAAACATTTCAAACTGGCTGGAGCATATTCCTAGTTTGGAGTTGAAAGGAAATTGTTTGGATGATAGAAATCATCCTCAACAACAAACCACATCACAATGTGTCAGCATTCTCTATTCCATATCATCAGTAATTATACAGCTAAGAGCATAGCTAATGGTGATTTCTTAATGTTAAGAAATCAGACAAATCAACAATGAGGTTTCCTAAGTTGTTTCCTAATCAGAAACAACCTATTCGTTTCTTACTAAGAAACTACTTAAAACACTCTTTCTTATTTTGTGGGGTCTCTTGACACACTAATTTTATAATATAGTTATGTTTTCTCAATTTTTAGTCTATAATAACATTTGGAAGTTGAAAATAAATTTCAAAAAATTATTTTGATAAATAAAACAAAATATGAAATACAAAAAATGAAATATTTTATAATATTTTCTACCATTGCACTTGGTCTAAGTAGTACGGGCTGCTGGTACGAAAAATAATAAATTAAAAATTAGGGGATATGAGTAACAAAGTTATAAATCAATTTGAATCACAATAAGAAAGAAATATTCTTTCTACTTGTTTTGTATATATCACGTTACATATATTTTTAGGTCTTGTATACTCTTTATACTCATTATATATATATATGAATGACAAAGTCTTGGAAAAGACGTTCTTTCCATAGGCTTATGGAGAGACGGGTTTAATTCGAATAATAAAAGATAAAAGGTCTTAGTTGTAACATTAAAATTTTAGTATGCAACATGTGTAGTTTTAAAATTTATAACCCGGTTCATGCAACAGAAAATTTTATCTTCATTTCTTCTCATTTACACTTTAAACCTTGGTCTTTCCATGACTTATGGAAAGACCGTCTTTCAAGAGACGCACTCTATATGAATACATACAGTCAATTAGATGTCAATGAGTATGAAATGGGTACGATTGTAAATAATAATAATAATATATATATATATATATATATATATATTATAATAATCATGTCTAAATCAAAGATAATTTAATTTTATATTGTAAATAATTTAAAGTAAATAAAAACATCAAAATGTGATTCACACTTAATATATATCACGAGGGTTGTAAATGAGAAATACTCTTTCTAATTGTTTTGTATATATCATGTTCCATATATTTTTAGGCCTGGTATACTCTTTATACTCATTATATATATATATATATATATATATATATATATATATATATATATATATGAATACAGGCCGTGAATGAGATGTCAATGAGTATGAAATGGTTACGATTGTAAATAATAATAATATATATATATTATATAATAATCATGTCTAAATCAAAGATAATTTAATTTTATATTGTAAATAATTTAAAGTAAATAAAAACATCAAGATGTGATTCACACTTAATATATATCACTGGGGTGTAAATGAAACGAGTTGTTCGCGAAAAACTCTATCTATCACATTCGAATTTGGCCGAACTCGATTCGAACTCCTGCTTCCGCCTAAACATTAGTTTAATATAATAATCATTTCTAAATCAAAGACAATATAATTTTATATTGTAAATAATTTAAAGTGAATAAAAACGTCAAAAATGTAATTCACTGAGCTGCTCACGAAAAACTCGATGTATCAAATTCGACTTTGGTCGAAAAACTCGATGTATCAAATTCGACTTTGGCCGAAGTCGATTCCACCTCCTGCTTCCGCCTGAACATTAGTTTAATATTACTATATAAAATAGGTAATTAATAATTTTAAATACAAAGAACTTTCAATATTTTTAATTTTTATTAAACTTAACCAACTAAAACACAGAGTGATAATTTTATATTCCATTCGAGAACAACTACATCAAAAAGTTATATAATTATTAATATAATATAATCTTTTATATTAGTATAAAATAAATTCGAGTGATATATGATGTTCTTAATAATAATAATAGTATATATTTTAATTAAACTGATGGATATAATATCAATAAATTTGATAAGTTATTAAAAAATGAATTAGCAAAAAAATTATAACTATTTTATTTAACTTTAGTAAAACTATTCTATTATATAGCTATTGATTATTTATGAATCTATATTTTATATTTTTATTAATATATATTTATTCTTTATAGTGTTTTTGTATAAAATTAATTTTTTAATATTGGTAAAATACTTGTATTTGTATATTATTTCCATATCAACATAAAATATTTTATTTATTTTTCAACAAGTAATCGGTTAAATTCTACTTAATTAATTGATTATTATATTATATTTAATGCATATAAAAATAATTATGTATTTTGATTGTGCATTGTATGATTGTTAATTTAGTATGTATTATAAAAATATAATTATCATACTAGCAACAGAAAGTAGGTGGATGGGAATATAAATACACCGATTCTCATATTTGAGTAGTAACATGTACCATTTACGAATGTGTATATGAGTAGAGTTTGGAGAAGCGAAAAATAATTCAATTGATGGCTATGCACACTCACAAGAATCGCACAACTAGTGAACCAAATCACACCACCAACTGACACCATACTAGGCATCACGCAATAGTCCCTCCTCTTTTCTCTCCTTGATCAACAAGTAACACAAACAAACCTCACCAAATTACAAAGAAAAACAAGCATCTCAATTGCATCAAAATGAATCACACTCAAAAATACCTTTTTCGTTTTCTTCTCCCCGTTTTTGATGTTTTACTACATCCTTTTGCTTCTCTCTCCTTCTATCAAACACGGCCGGAAAACTCAGACTCCGGCCAACCAACGGAAAACTACTCCTACATGAAATGTCGACCCAAAATAGTATACACAACCGAATTCCAAATCAAGAATTATACACTGGCCCTCCGATCGCCATAATTGTCATAGTATTAGTCCTCCTTTTCTTCTTCTTGGGATTTTTCTCCCTATACTTCTGCAGATGTTTCTTGCAGAATCTCCTTTACTCGTGGCACCTCCGGCATTCCCCGACCGGGACTCCGGTGAACGCAGGAAACCAGCCGAACAACCCCGGCATCGACCCGAAAATCATCCAATCTTTCCCCACATTCCCCTACTCCTCGGTGAAGGACTACCGGAAGGAGAAATACGGTCTGGAGTGCGCAATCTGCCTTATCGAGTTCGATAACGACGATGTCCTCCGCCTTCTGACGCAATGCTGCCATGTCTTCCACCAGGAATGCATCGATCTATGGCTGGAGAAGCACAAGACCTGCCCCGTGTGCCGGCGGAGCCTTGACACAGCTCTCGAGTCACCGGAGAAGTCACCAGTGTCGTTATCGAACAACATTGGGGTTCCAGAGGTGGAGGAGGGCGAGTCGAGCAGACAAAGCTTCTGCATTTCCATCAAAGGGGAGGGCGAAAACGAGGCGGGCCCAAGCTCCAGGGCCTGTCTCGTTCCGAATGGGGGCAAGTTCCCGAGGTCGCATTCGACCGGGCACTCGATAGTTAGGAATAGAGAGGAAGAAGATAGGTTTACATTGAGATTGCCGGAGCATGTGCATGCAAAGATACTTAGGGGGCACAATTGGAGCAAAAGTTGCACCACTTTCGGGGAGTTCAGATGCAAAGGATCAAAGGAAAGCAATGGCCGAGGGTTAGGTTTTGGTGAGGTTTCGGGGTCTTTTCCAACGGATAATATTGATAGAGTGTGAGGATTGTTTCATCTTCATCTTCCTTTCATTTGGACCAATTTGTCTGACACACTGAACATTCTTCATCTAATAGATTTTAAGGTAGTGAGTATATTTCAATAATATTGTTATTTTTGTAGATTTAGGTGTAGTGTTTGTTTCTATGGATGTAACGGAGATGTAGCCTCACATTGATGAGAACCGATTCTATATGTGAAAAGAAGAAAAGATGCAGAAAGAAAGAAGACGTAAGTGCACATGTAACCTATGTTTTGGTGTCAATATGACCACGTGAAATTAGAAAGTGCTGTTATAACCATATGTATTGCTTGAAAGTGCCAATATAATCCTAAAGGCCTGAATTTGGTCTATAAAACTTGAAATGCTGATTATACCATTTTAATTAAAATAAAATAAAAATTCAACAAAACTAGAAAGACGTTTATACCCTCGTTAAGTTTGCTTTATTCCTTTAGAACCCACAGTTTACCCTAACAAAAGAAAAGGTCAAATTTGATCGGAATTATCCCTCTCCGTCTTCTTCAACGGAGCCGAAAATTATCATCGGAATTGTCCCTCTCCATTTTCTTCAATGGAGCCAAGAATTATCTTTGTCGATTCTTTCCATTCTTTGTTTTCTTCAATTTTGACCAGAAGAAGACCTTGAATCCGACTCCGTTCTTCGTAGCGAAGGTCTCCATTTTTTGGCGCTTAGCTGAGCGGCGGAAAATGGTGGCGGATGGATAATGGCGTGGGATTGTGGGGCCGCCTGCTTCTGTAACTCGGTCGACAGAGCACTGAGGCCGGAGACCCTCTATGCAATGAATTCGTCGGAGTTGTCGGAGGGTTATAGATCAAACTGTGCCTTCTCGTGTAAAAATGCAAGAACTTTGCCAGAGGCGCCTTCAACGTTGTGGACTTTTCTTCGTCCTCTCCTTCTCATGTGGAAACGCCTTTCGACGGAGATGTTAAGGCTGAGCTAGGGTTTGCGGTGATCGGTGGTGAGGCTGGGTTAGGGTTTGCAATTGTGGAGCTAGGGGTAATGGTGGTTTCGACGGAGGGATAATGGCGACATCAATCGGAAGGAGAATGTTTAGGGTAATATTGGCGGAGGGTAATGGTGGCGGAGGGATAACGGCAGCCGAGGAGGTGGCGGAGGTGGCGGAGGAGCAGTGGTTGTGTTATGGAGAAGAACAAATGGGTATTTTTGTCTTTACAATTTTAGTATTAAGGCTAGAGTCATTTTAGTCTTTTTAGTTACGGTCAATGCCATAAATTGATAAGTCAACACCCAAATAGTGTCAAAAGGTTATATCGGCACTTCTAATACATTATATATGGATTATAATAGCACTTCATAAATTCACATAGTCATATTGACACTTATTACCAAAACATATGATCATGTATGTATCTTTCTAAGAATTACTTCCTTCTCTTTAATTGTCACACTTATAACTACTACTTTTGAATGTTCGATCCCTTTTATACTTTAGCTTTTCAAAAGGCTCTTTTGTAGCATACTTGGTCAAAGTGTAACATGCTAACCCATAAATAAGTACAGTGATTAGAGCATCAAGCAGCACAACCCAATTCTACTTGACTAAACCCGCGCTCATCCTCAAATCAGAGATGAAATTTAGAGCATATTAGCAGAGCATTCGAGCTGGGCAAACTGTTAAAGCATCTTCCGTGATGGAATACTCGATGTTATAACTTGACATTCTAACAAGGTAGCTTTCAAACTACATACTCGCTCAATGATAAGGCACACTAGATTAAGTCGCACATATCCCTAATATATGGCGAGATAAAGTGATATACCTTGTGGAAAATCCACTAATACGACATCAAGCATGTACCGTGCAATGCTCTCCAACGGTGGGCTACTCCTGCTTCCCCCTAACTACATCAACAAGATACTGGTGCAGTTTCTGCCCAAAAATCTCGGTAGAGAACGACTTCGCAACATGCTGCCGAGCTTCTCTACCCATTCTCTCCGCCATCTCCTGGTCCCCGAGAAGTTTAGCCATAGCCGAACAGAAATCTCGTGGCACGGGATCACAGAGGAATCCCGTCACGCCATTCTTGATCGTCTCAACAGGCCCACCACTGTTGCAAGCGATAACAGGCTTACACGACGCCATCGCCTCTAGAGGGACAATGCCAAAATGCTCATTCTGTAAAACACAGTAATACATTCACCATTATAACTGCAAAAAGCCATCCTCTCAGTTGATGATGATAAGTGCAAATTCCATTTCATTCCTACCTCTGGAGTATAAACAAGGCAAAGGCACGAAGAAAGAAGCGCATTTCTTTCTGAAGTGGGACACGATGTGAGGAACTTGACACGATGTGACACGCCTTCTTGCTTCGCTAAGGCCTTTAGTTCAGCCAAGTACTCGACATTCTCTCTGAGGCGTGGATCGTATCCACCTGAACATATAAAATTTGCTCTAACATTATCACGATGCTGAATCATACGACTGTAAGGACGATATGATGACCTGCCTGCAATTGTCAATGAACTTTCTGCCCGGGTATTTGGTTCAAGAACGTCTTCCTCAAGAGTGTAGAGCTTAGCAAAGGCGGATATTGCTAATTCTATCTTCTTTTTCCTCTCAAACCGATTAATTGATAGGAAATTCAACCTGGAAGAACAAAATATCTCTACTTAAGGTTCCACAAGAGAGCAAAAAATAAATAAATTACGCAGTTAGTTACTTAATATCATGAGGTTCTTTGAACTGATCCAAATTGACTGCAGGGTAAAGCACAGCTGGTTTGATTCCACGTGCATCAAGATTCTTAAACGTCCTGGCAAATGTAGATGCGGTAAATTTGCTATTCACGAGAATTAAATCCGCCATACCTACAGTGTCAGAAGGCTCTTCGTTCAGAATATGGATTTAGAGCAACAAGAGAACAGGAAGAAGAAAGAAACATGAAATACCTGTTGTTACTTGTTCTATCAGGTCTATAGGAAACCGATAAAGCTTCCTTAGGAAAGTAGTGTGTTGAGCTAGCAGGAGATCAGGAAAATGACAATAAAAAACAACCTGCACAGGTGAAAGACTATGTGATTCCATCCCTTAATGTATACTTGTGTCGCGTTAGAGAAAATTGATACCTTGCTTGATTTCTTCAACTTAATCACTGGAATAACAGCAGACACCTGATCTACGAGTATAACATCGAACGAAGGCCAGAGGAAGATCACACAAATGGCAACAAAAATGCAACGGAGATATGCACACACTGCGTGGAGGCGATAGAAAATATGCCGAGGAAGAAAAGAACCATATACAGTAACTGGAAATATTCCTGGATAGTAAATGTTGTATCATAAGCCTACATATTTGTTTAGTAGTATTCAGAAGACAATAAAAATTCAATGAACGATGTTATCAGCAATAACAACATTAAATGAATAGATCGTACCAGACAGAGTTTCTTCAAAGCAGCGCGTTTTATCATGATGCGATGTAAAAACATGAACTTTATGTCCATGAGAAGCAAGCTCAACAGCTGCATCAACGATTAATCGTTCAGCTCCACCTACAAAACAAAATCAAGATTAGTTATATCAAGTTCAAGATGACCGAATCTGATGAAATCCAATATCCCTTTTAGATTAAAAAAAACCCTTTCGGTAAGTGATGAACTCAATGACTGAAATAAACACAATTACAGAGCTGACAGATACACAAACCAATGTACCATAGTCAACAGATTCCCGCCATTTTCAACTCTTGATACGTATCAAGCGTTGGTTAGTAAAAGAACCAGGATTCCATCAGACCGGAATAGGAATAGACGAAATGCGCAATCTATCCACTCCTAAATTGTAAAAATCCTGTCCCTAACTCCACATATCACACATTCAACTCTGCCTCAAACAAGAAGTAGGGGGATTGATCATAATCCTATTTATATCCAAATCACAAAAACTAAAATTCTTTGTCTCACAATCAGAAAATCACGTAGGATCAAACCAAGAGAGCAAACTTGAAAATCCACAAAGCAATGTTACCAATGCCTAGGTCAGGGTGGATGATAGCCACATTCAACTTGGAGTTCCTCGATCTTTCCATCTTCTATACCTCTTCAATGCAGAACAATGAACTTAAAGATTTCAAAAAAAATAAATAAAAGACGGGTCTTCACAAAATATAGCTCTAAAACAAACAAAAACTGAAATTCGGAACAGAATGAAAATTTACAGAGCACATACACAAAGCTGCAGCAAGGTTAACGGAGTCGTGAGCGAAGCGAGCACGAGTTGAGTGGGTGGCGCGTGTTCCTCACGCGCGTTATAGGGGGAAACACCACTGTGTGCACGATCCAGTCCGCCTACCTCCACGCCGTGCAAAAGCCGTAGCTCTTTCGCGGTATACAGAAGGCGGGAATCCAAAGCCGTCAATCGCCGCCGCCTTCTTTTGGTGGTTTAGCGTTTGGTTTTGGTGATTGCGATCCCCAATTCTGCTTCCAGGCGATACAAATGGTCTTATTTTGGGCCAAACTCTAATTTATGGAAAGTATGGGGAGCCTAAAATTTCAAACAAAAACACTGGGATTTGAAATCCAGTGCATTTGCAGAGTGCGTCAATGGCTTCCAATCTCAAGTCCTTCAATCCAAACAGGCATCTCAAAGAACAGTAATCTCTCGCTCTCTAATCTCTTCTTTGAATTCACACCTCTTTGCTTTCTGTAGATTCTGAATTCATACGTTTTGTGCGGGAACAGATTCGTGAGCAATTTAACAGGATCTTCAAAATTGGAACTCTTCCTGCTCATATCTGCAGTATCTGTAAGCAGAAGGAATTTCTTTCAAAGCTTTTTTTCTTTCAAGTTTCGTTTCAAAAAGTAGTGATTTTTCATCGGTTTTTTGTGGTTTCAGGGAGTAGTGCTTATACGACGGGCGCTTGACTGCCGTTATTTGATCGGTAAATTACACATTAGCTCGTGTAATTACTGTGTTATTTCACCAATTGTATGATTTCAGAGGTGCATTGTACTTCTGAATGTCTACTTTCTTATAGATTTTGGAATTTTGTTTTTGTAGGATACGATGTGTCAGAAGCCTCTTCGAAGAAAAATGATGGTGAAATTGTTAGGAACAACAGGCTGAGGGCTTATAGTACTGCTGTGATTGTTGATTTCCTCTTCGTTCTTGTCCCGTTTGTTTCATTTCTAACTGTAAGTACTTTAGGATTTTTCTGATTTCCTTACATTATATAGTGCGCTTTCACTCATTTCATTTTGCTCTTGAGTTGGATGCAGGATCTTATAACTGTTACTGCCTGATTGTTTTAAAACGGCTTTTTTTTTTATTATTGATTTTGCTTTCTACAAATTTGGTTAAGATGTTTGAGGTTATGATTGGTTTGTCTCACTTTTTGTCAATGCTTTCTGGTGTCACATTATGATTTAGATTCTTGACAAATGGCTTCTCCTAAATGTTCAAAGAAAGTGAGGTTGATTAGTGGTTTTTAGTGTAACATACAAATAATGGTGTGGCTCAGAATTTCTTTGTCACCAATATGGATTTCTATATATATTTACAGCATAATCTAGAGTGTCATTGTTGTAGTTAGTTTTGATAACTTTAACCGCTTTTGCTAGGTTTTGTCTGGGTGGATATATCTGATTACTACTTTGGTGATCTTATTGCTGCTCATCCTATTCTCATCTGGAAGGTGAATTCATATTCCTGGAGTTCTCTAACTCACTTTTTCATTTTGTCGTACCATCTATTATCCATAGCAATGTCTGAAACCATCCAAATTCACTTATTTAGAACTGCCTGCATACAAATAAGCAGCAGTCAGTTTATGAGATTTGTTCGATTCGAAAGCGTATTAATCTTCAGTACAGAATTGGATCTTTGTGTTGTCAGGAAGATGCTGCGCTCTCATTTAGAAGAAATGTCTCATCCTACAGGGTATATATGGTATGTACAAGCATATATGATTTCTTTTTGTTTTATCTTGCTAGATTTCTTGGATGAATGCCTTGTGTGTTTCTTGATAAAGTTTTTGATACAATGGTAATTGCTGCAGATGCTTCTCACATGCTTGTGTATTTTGGCTGTTGACTTCAAGATATTTCCTAGAAGATATGCTAAAACTGAAACCTATGGCACTAGCTTGGTAAGTTTTGCTAAAATGCCAATATTGTGAAATTATTACACATTTTTTACGTTATCCACGGTATAAAAATGCTGACTTCCATTATAATGATAATTAGATACGGGGGAGCAAGATCATTTTATACAGATTAGCTTCTCCATATCCATTTCTTTGGCTACTTAATACCATAAATTATGCTGCAGTTATCAAACCTGAAGATTTTCCATATGCTTGTCGTCATATACAGTAAATTATAATAAATGACGTGACGATTTCTAGAGAACTCGTGTTTACATACGTTGTGAGATCATTCATTCGCTATGATGTTTCTTGAATGCAGTCATTTCTGTGTGATATTGCTTTTAATTTTATTGATTGTTTGCATTTTCTCTTCTTGATATATGCCACTGCTATTCTTGAGGTCTTTGCATTATACCTCAGTACTTTTCTTTTCCATCCTTCAAATATGCTGGAACATCAATATCACAGTGAGATAAAGGTTTAGTTGTTAATGTTATCAAGACTCGAACCTTTTTTTTGTTATGCTAGTCCTTTCCCGCAATCCGGGCAATTCAACTTCTATGTGAAACCTATTTATAATGTATGAAGATCCTGATTGGCTAGTCGTCTTGCCTTTCCTTTTTGTGCTATATCAGATGGATGTTGGGGTGGGGTCATTTGTTTTAGCCAACTCCTTGGTTTCACGACAGGCACGAGGCACTTCAGTTAAGTGAGTGATTCTTTTTCTGGTTCATGTTCTAGAGGCTTCATTCTTTTTTGGAAAGATATATTGGGTTCCGCAGAAAGGAGAGCTCCAATTTTTTTCTTTATATTTTTGCTTATAGGTGTTATTTAAAGGTCTTTCGGGGGTGCAAACTAGGAGGGTCAATAATTTGAGCACAGTACCACTAGACATCAAACCTAAGGCAAAGCTACATCATGCAAACTTTAAAGAAAGCAAACTGTTCCAATATCTTTTTGCTGAAATCTTTTTTAAAATCTGCAAAGGTACACTATTCACCTACCATAAAACTAAATCCAAATTCAGGTTGTACATATTTTTTACCAGAAGTTCGGAGGTGGTTGTATATGCGTTCTTAGCTATACAGATGTCTACCAAAAAACATATCTATGGGCTTTGAGATTTTGTTGCATACTGCTCAGTGGGATATTTTAGCAGCATGCTCTTTTGTTTATTGTGATATCATACTTCTATCTCGCGTAGCATGCTTGAAAGTGTTCCATTATTTCTCAGATACTTGACACTGCTTATGATGATTTTTTTGTTTCAGGTCTCTGAGAAATGTTGTTAGCTCCTGTAGTCCTCTGATTCTTCTTGGGTTTGCTCGACTTATCTCTACTTCCGGGGTTGATTATCAGGTGGATTAACTATGATTTACATTTACCTTTGTCCAGTGCGGTAGATGTAAATGCTTGGGTTATTGAGCATGAGGCATCTAGTTTAATTTGTCTCCTATTACTATGAAAACGGTTGATATCCTTCAAAGTCTGAAAGCTTGAATATCAGGGGGCCTAATACTTAGTGTCTGAAATACAAAACATATCATATTAAACTCTGCTGTAGTCCTCTGTAAGTGTTGGGTATCTTTGAAGTGGATGTATGAAGGGACATCTTTATCCTTTTTCTTTTTTTGCAGGTTCATGTTGGGGAATATGGAGTGCACTGGAATTTTTTTTTTACACTTGCTGGTGTGGCAATTCTTACGTCATTAATTAATGTCCCTCCAAGATACTGTGGTCTTTTGGGTCTCTCTGTTTTAGCAGGTCAGCATCATTATTTTGTGTTCCAAATCTCGCTATGGTTATAAAGATGTGATATTCTTATATACTGCCTGGGATCATGTTTTGCTGTTTCTGTAGGATACCAGTTCTGTTTGTCGCTCGGGCTGAATGAGTACTTGCTCTCTGATGATAGGGGAACAGATGTAATTAGCCAAAATAAGGAAGGAATATACAGCATGTTCGGTAAGCCAGTGAAATTAATCTGGTTAATCCAAACGGTCCTGTTTTCTCTTTGTTTTTTAGAAGATGTATGTTTACATTTGTTACATGAATTGCTTCGGCTTTCTTTCAGGATACTGGGGTCTGTATCTTATTGGAGTGCAACTGGGGAATCATCTTTTGTTTGGAAATCATGCCAAAGTTACATCAAGAGCCAGTAACTGGGCAAGAATAAGAGTTTGGATTTTTTGTCTTTTGTTCTGGTATACTTGGTTCTTACAAAACATAATAGTGTGATGAGGATATGCTGATCTATTTTGTGGTTCTGATTACTAGGCAATGTCTTCCATCTTGATATTTCAGGTCAATAACTTTATTTTTGGATCAGTTTGTGGAGAGAATCTCCCGCAGAACGGTAGGCATGACTCTGATACTAAAAGTAGCGAATTCATTTATCAGCTTTGATATCGATACCTTTTTACAGTTCCGGTAACTTGATTTGCCCAAATTTCATAAGATAATGAGTATAGAAATGTGCTGCAGTGCAACCTGGCGTATGTTGCTTCGGTTTTGGCTCTAAATTTACAGGCAAGACTCTTTTCCTGGTGAAATTTATACAGATACCTATTTCAAAGGCGCTTTCTCAGATTAATGTGACACACCCGAGTAGTTTGCTGCTAGATTTTCTGCGTTTATGTTAAAAGATTATCTTCTGCGTTTATGTTGTCATCCTTGGAAGTGCATATGATCGTCACCATTTTCCAGGTCTTAGCAATAGTCGCGCTTTCAGACTTCATCCCTGGAAGCAGAATGTCCTTGTTGGAAGAATCATTCAATCAGAATCTCTTAGCTACTTTTCTTCTGGTATGGAAGGGTCTATTCCCAACACTTTATTATTCTTTTTCCTAACATTTCTCCACTTGAATTCACTCTACTCCCGGCGTTTGCAGGCCAATTTGTTAACGGGATTAGCCAACTTGTCTGTCGACACCCTCTTCATGTCCTCAACCGCCGCCCTAGCCATCCTGCTCGTGTATGCGCTCACCCTGTGCGCTTCCATCGGGTGCTTACACTACAACAGCATCAAGCTGAAGTTTTGGTAGATAAGCTCGGTAGGCTATGAGAATTAAGTAGTTTTGGTTGGTTGTTTGATAAAGCATCTGAAAGTTGTCACACTGGACTTGAGTTTAGAAACAACATAGTACACGGGTGAGGAAACTTGAACAAAAACTGGCATAGATTCCAAACGAAAGATAGAAACAAATGAATACATTCACATTCACATGTATACCAAACTTGAGTTTTGCCTAACTGAGTTACAATTCATAGGAACTTAGGATTCAGCGTCCCATACTTTCTCTCTCTGTGAATGCAATTCCTTTGCTCATAGATTGCATCTCCTCGGTACTCACAACCACCACCACTTGAGAATGCCCAATTATTGAATCATCGGTGATAACCGACTTAGCAGCGGATCTAGAATTATAAAATGACTGTCCAAAATTTCAAAAAATCAGAAATGTGTTTATAACATTTTCTCAATTTTGATTTCTCAAGCCAAATTCTTAAAAAAGAATTTGTTCTGTAACTATGAATTATTGGGTAATATGGTACTTTGGTGGTGATCACATGGATTCCTCTGCAGAGTCTCTGACAGGTTGGACCAGGTCTTTCTCTCTCTCCAGATGAGGGTACAGTTCCCAGTGTTTTCCTGCCTTGTTCCCCTTTCTTATACTGACACCCTTGTTTATTTCCGGTGCCTGGTTAAGTCCATTTCTGGAAAACTTATCTTTGACCATGAATTTTTATATTTGAGAGCCTAGTTAGGCCATGAATTTGGGTAATTAGGACCCATCAAATCAATCCAGTTCAGTTATATATACTCCCTCTATCCTTCCCTAACTTGCAAGAATTTTTTTCCCGTAAATTGTTAAAGTTTAAACACATATTTAAATAAATATGTGTGTATATAATCGTATGGTATGAAATATTATTAGATTCGTCATAATAGCTAAATATTAATTTTTATATGTTATCATTGTCCGGAGTTAAATATATTTAGAGTCAAACACCAACCTTAACATGTGCTTAGTTACTTATAACGTGTTGGTTTTCTAATTGTAAATAAATTAATACATGTGCTATAAGTTTTATCCCACTACCGATTTTTATATACTACTTCCGTCCCAGTCGAATCTGCACACTTTTTTGTCAACTTTCTCAAGGCATGTTTGACCATAATTTTTAACTAGTATATAGACACCAATATCATCGTGTGAGATATTGCTGGATACGCTGCATGATGTATTGTCTAAATATCAAATTTTAACATACCACTAATATACGTAACTAAAGTTATCGTTGGTCAAACATGACCTGACAAACTTGACGAAAAAGTGTGCACATTCGGCTGGGACAAAGTAATAGTTAAAGTCATATTCCCCCGTCCCGGAATGAATGACAAATTTCAATGTGTCATAAGCTTATGGAGAGACCATTTATTTTTTACCTTATGCACAGCATTTGTTAAATTAAATACAAAATTTAGAATTTTTGAAAATATTTTTTATATCATATATTTGATATTTTCACCTTCAAATACATATTATTACTTGTTTTAACTTATAAAATACAATATATAAAATTTTATTAAAAACTACAACATTTAATGTAAAAACCCTCTGTGGACTGCCTATAAACTTAAGGAAAGACAGTCTTTCCTGATACTTTCTCTGTTTTGTTATATAAAAACTATTCTTGAAATTTAATTTATTTTACTATGCTACAATTCTCATTGAATCCTACAGTATCATATAGTATAAGAATGGTTGGAATCTGTCAACAGTGTCTGCATGCAACGGTTTCAGTTGTTCCCTTGCGGAAATGTTTATGATGGTAATGCTGATTTCCACGCTCTCTCCGTCTTCTCTCTGAAATTACCATAATCTTCACCCTTCATTTAACACGTCCTAAATTATATAATTCCACCAACCCAATATTTTGGCTTTACTTCATATTTTTGGCATGCCATTATGTTTTATATATCCACACTTTAGTTTATTTTCATTTTTTTCATGATTCTCTCATTTTCTTTTATTTATCTGTGTTTTTAATTTTATATTCGCTTATTCTCTTTTTAATTCCATGCCCAATTCTTCTACCGGATCCATGGGGAACCATGACTGTCTGTTGTATATGCGTAGAATGTGTATTTCAATACTATTATTTGTGCATACAATATTTACATAGTGAACATGATCAAATTATGATAATGCACAATCTCATTAACATAATGAACCTCCCTACAATACGAAATGAATGAAATATTCCCGAGGTTACATTTTCATGGTACGAGGATAACATATAATGTGTTTTACATGCCCACTGATGACTGATGTTAGGATGGAATTAGTTGGCTAAGAAAGTAAATTTTAGAATCATTGATCTCTATTATATAAATGTAGTTGGTTCTATGTACTAGCTAGTGATTCATGATATATATTGAGTTATATTTTAGTTATCCACAAACCCTCCTAACGTGTATACATACTATTTATCCTATAAACATGAGCAAAAAGAGATGATAGGTCAAAAAGTAAGAATATACGTCCACTAAAATAACTTTGGCAGCTGATGTGATCTTCTATTATAAAATCAATTAATTTATATAAAAGTTATTCGCAGTCTTATATATCAAATAATAACTTAGTTATGCACAATGTGGAACTCAAGCGATCATCCATGAAGAGCATGAATATTGACGACGGTTGTAGCAATGGACGACAAGAGTGAACGGTTGTCTCTTCCTCGATCATTAATCACCACGGCAATGGACGTCAATCTTCATAACTATCTTTCGGAAGGTTCCTATATCACATCTATTCGATAACCAAATAAAATAGACCCCAAAATTCGTTTAATTGGAATATGAGAAGCAGTATTGACAACGAGTGAGCAACTACCTACACCATCAACAATTTCACTGAAAACCACCATACTGTCTTTAGCATCAACACTATCACACCATCAACAACATCATTAACATCAACATAAACCATCACATCATCAACATTATCATCGTGTGAGGTTTCAAACACCATTGAAAACCACCACCATCCTTAAAACTCAACAACATCAATTTAGAAATCAAATATGTCAATAGTTCATAAAAATATTCGTGGAAAGGAAATTTAGACCCGACTTAACATGTTGATTGAAAGTCGCAAGAGAATTCTGGCCAAATTTCATGGCGATTTCTAACGTTTCTAAACTATTTGATGTCGTTGTTTACCTCGTTGATAAGCCATCGCCTGCATTCCTCAAAGCTCTGCCATCAATCAAAATTGGACCGTTGTTGATTGTATGTGATACTCATTCCAATATTGAAAGAGTTGAAGGATCGATGGTGGTTAATAGGAATCGCAATCCACCTATCATAAATAATGTGCAATCCTACACTCGCGGATAGATCACTCTAATCCCGGGGCGGATATATATGGGGCTGGAGCGGGGTTCAGTCCCCATTGGTAAGAAAATTTTCCCTTCAGCCTCCGCCAAAAAACAAATTATCGAGAGTATTTTTTTTTCAAAATCCTATCAACCTCCTCTGATAGATAAAAAAAAGTTGTGAAATTTTATTTTCTCCTACCAGCCCCGCCATGTATATTTCCTGGGTCCATCTCTGCTCTAATCACTCGAAAATGAAAGAAAAGAAAAAATACAGTACAGTGTTTCACAACTCATTAGAATTTGCACGTTGTTTAATTCAGAGTTGTGTAAGATGGATATATCACTAAAATGCTGTACATGAAAACATGTGGCCTCCGTAGCGACGGTCACCGCAGGTATAGTTTTGCAGCTGGCTTTGGTTTTATGTCACGAGCGTACTTGGTCCAAAATCTCTTTGGCAATCATGCCTTGGTTTTTTCTTTCTTCTCTTCTTAATCTTAATGGAATTTTGGGCTCGCATCGTTTCTTCCATTTCTGCAACTATAGATGAATAGGAGCATATTTGTCCCCCTATTGCTCATCGGTGGCATAGATGAATTGGAGTCTCTCTTTAGATCATTGATGGTGAGAGTAGAGTGCACCACTGAATCGGCTAGGTTTCGCTATTCGCCTATCGTGTCACCGCTCCTTGTGTATAGTTAACGAAAATATATAGTTCTTCTTAGGATTAGTGTTTAAATGACATCGTTTAAGTATTGTATATTTTATTTACGAAATTTATCAGAAAGATGCCGTTTTGAGATAGTGAAACGTAGTCATTCTGAAACTTGGAGGGAAGAGAAGAACCCGATGCCCTAAACACTTAATTCGAGCCAAGTAACCGAAATCCTTTTCCCAGTCTGCAGCACAACCAACACTACCCATGCCTACCGCAACACGGGCAGCCCAAGCCTGCCATTGCGGCACCACCAACCCCGATCACCCACCGACCATCGCCACAGTTTCACATCGCTCCATACTCTTTTTTCAGAGAGTAGAAAAAATGTATAAATTATAAAATGATTGGTTTTATTTTCTTCGTTTTTAATATTGACTTTGTTGTTGAGATGATTTAATCTATCATTTTGATTTTATTTAAATTTAAATGACTACAATTTGTAAGTTCATAACTACATTTATTTTATTCAATATTAGTTGCTGAAATTGAATATAAATAAGTTAATATGGAGGAAATACCGAAAATAAGAATCTTCAATCGAACTAATAAAAATAAAAAGTACTAAGAATTTTTCTAATACTAGGAAGTGTATCACTTTGTATCATGCACATGATAATCAGGTATGACAAAGTCTTGTATAAGATCGGCTCACGGTGAGACCAGAGATTAAATTGCAAAGATTTCAAGATGGGATTTCATATTGATGTTTTCATATTGCTATTTATTAGTTTTTTGCCCCCGAATTTAGTTTGCTCTTTTTTGTATTTTGCCTCTAGTCATTGGTCTCACCATGAGACGGTCTCACAGGACACGGACTCATAGGTATACATTACAATCCAGAGCCAAAAAGAATATTATTTTTACTATTAACAAAGCACATTACAATTTGTCTTCGAAACAATTCATCTGGAAGGAATTGATAATTTACTACTGACCTTTAATTAGAATATTATTTAGGGAGGTTTTGGAAGAGAGAATGTAGAGCAACAAAATATTGAAAAATGAACTGTAGTTTGCTTTAACGAGAAATATTTGGATTAGAAAAAGCAAAGAGAATAAACCATAAATGGGGAGGGGCATGGGTTTCCTATTCAATTTGTACATCAATCATCAGCATCACCCACAAAACTTCAAACTCAGTAATCATTCATGCCTTCGAATCTTCTTCAAATGTGTAGATTCGATCTCCAAACAAATGATGGTAAAATCGAAAACAACGTTGGAGTAAAATCAAATGTACATTTACTATCAATAATTTTGTGTTATATATTTAATTTGAGCGGATGAGATAGTTTTCTAGATGCAATGCACTTCGGTGGATTCTTGTCTTTTAGTGGCACTGCAAAAGATGGACCTAACACACAAATATAAAACCGATGCGTCACCATTTAAATTGAATTTATACTCTCGTATAAGTTAAGAGATGGTCTCACAGTTTAAACTTTTTATGGAGGCTTTTTTTTTTTATAAAAAATTAATGCAAAACTTTAGACTACCCAAAATGAGACTAGATGGTAGGTTAAAAGATGGTAGGTTAAAAGATGGAGAGAAAATTCAGTATAAAAAGTTAAATGATTAATAAGTGAATGAAAGTAATATTTTTTTAAAATCAATAAAGGAAGTGTCATTATTTTAAAGAGTTTATCTTTTGAAAGACGGTATTTTCATAAGTCATGGAAAGACCAATGTTTATAGTGCAAATTAAAAGAAGATGAAGATAAAATTTTCGGGTTGCATGAATCAGGTTATAAGTTTTATAACTATTACACGTTGCATAATAAATTTTTAATATTGCAACTAAGACATTTTACCTTTTATTATTCTAATTGAATTCTCGTCTTTCTATAAACCTATGGAAAGACGATTTTCCCAAAACTTTACCTATTTTAAAAAACAAATTAGAAGAAAAGAAAAGAAAAAGTGCTCCTATGATCCCTAGTTCTCTATTTTGTGATTCTGAGTTTTTTTAAATTGTCAAAATAACATCGAATTGGCCTGAGCTTGCAATGAATGTCGAGAATTTTAAAATGACCAAAAACCTCTTAATTTTAATTTGTGAGTCCGTCTCTTGAAAGACGGTTTTTCCATAAGTTATGGAAAGACCAAGGTTTAAAGTGTAAATTAGAAGAAATGAAGATAAAATTTTTGGGTTGCATGAACCGGGTTATAAATTTTAGAACTACTACATATTGCATACTAAAACTTTAATATTGCAACTAAGGCCTTTTACCTTTTATTATTATAATCAAACCCCGTCTTTCCATAAGCCTTTGGAAAGACCGTCTTTCCCAAGACTTTGCCTTAATTTGTTAATTTTATTTTTAAAAAACTCATTTTTAATTTCTCTAAAATGACCAAAAACCCCTTAAATTTAATTTGTTACTTTTTTTTTATAAAAAACCTCATTTTCAATTCCTCTAAATAACTTCGTATGAGTACTCACTTATCGCCATTTCTGAACAATTGAGTTCATATAGTTCATCATTTTTTTATTTAAAAAAAAGAAAGTGGAGAGAGATAACTCAGCGAGTCATGTTGTATGAATTTAGAAGAAGAGAAGACCCAAACTCGACCAGTGGAACACAAACAATCACATTAACCATGGATCATCAAAATTTCCGTTATCCACGTCTTCCCTTCGAGAACTCAACATCGAAATTGTACCATTGGCAACTATCTCTAGAGAAGCTATTCAGCAGGACCGTTTTTCAGAGTTGAAAGAATTGACGGTGAATTTGACCCAATCTGTCAATCGGTAGCGCTTTCTAGTCTAGAGGATCACTCGACTCCCCTCATGGCATGGAAAGTGAGAAAAGTATCATCTCCACAATGATGGTGGTGGCAGAAATCAATGGACACGAATCCCAAATAATGGCAATTTGGGTTGGTTCTGGTGCGGGGGAGGGAAGACAAAGTAAACAAAAACTAGTAAAAGGTGGTGTACGATTGTGTGTATGTACTATTTGTTGGGGGCGCACAAATTATTTTTTACGGAGACAAAGAGAGAAAGGGGATTTGTGTGGGAAAGGGGAGTGACATGGCATGAAAGGAGAGGGTGTGTGGTGGTGTTGAAAGTAATGGTAATTGTAGTGCAATGGGGTGCTATGGAGTGATGTTGTGTTAGACGGCGTTGATGGATAGAGGTGGACGATGCAGTGTAGTAGCAATGTTGATAGTGGTTGAAATCAAAGAGTTAGGCTCCCTAAACAAACAAGGCTACTTAATCAATTATTTTATTGACAAGAGGGGCTAATTTATTAACTTTTACGCCGATCATACTTTCAAAAAAACTTATGCGTTGATCAAACGTAATACTTCTAGAAAGTCAGCCAAACTAGTAAGCAAATTTATCTCATTTACTTATTGTCTCTGTTGAATTTTTTTTTACGTCGATAATGCATGGCTAAGGGTCAGAAAAGTTAAATTATTCAAGTTAAGGGACGTCCGCGTTTTAACTTAAGGGCACAAGAGCCCCTACAAAACAAAAATAATATAATGGGGGAGGGGTCACCTTTCCTTCTTTGGGGATATCGTTGGAGTGATAGGCATTGTGTGTGTTATCCACAGTTTTACAATCGCCACACTCTCGTCTGCACTAAGGATAACTTTCACTATTGTCTCTCTCATCTTACACGTATTGAATTGAAATGCATGTTTTGGTCCTTTGGAACATGCATGGTTCTTGATGATAAGGTTTCGGAGCCTCTCCAACTGATCCAAGCATGTCATTTGTTTGACTCATGTAGCTACAAAATGGCAAAATAATTTGGACTGCAAGACCTTGCCAAGTGTTATTATATTATGTAGGTCTAGTTTTATTGTAAGGTCGTGTCTCTGGGGCTTATCTGCACCTAGGGGCAAATATATATGACGGGGCTGGTAGGAGAAAATAATTTTTTTTACAACGGTTTTTACCTGTTGGAGGACTTTTGAAACTACTCCGACTAATTTTCTTTCAGGCAGGAGCTGAAGCCTCCAACCCCCATGTACATCAACTCCTATCTGCACTTGAATTCAGTTCAAATCAACTCAATTCGATTAATTTAAGTTCATATAATCTCTAGAAAACAAGACCTAAATGAAGTGTTTTAGAATAAGGAACGTGATTTTCAATTGAGAATGTGATTCTATAACAAATAGATTGAAACTATGTAACTTGGTTTAATAATATACAGATGCTATTTTCAACTTAACTCCATTTCAATCGAATTCAAAAACTTAACTACAAAAACTTTCCTCCTCATTTTCACTAAAACCCCTAGTTTCACCACCTTGGGGAGGGGGGGCGCCGCTGCTGGAAACTTCCGCCTCCAGTGGCTCCCCCTTCCCAATCTCACCCCCCTAACATCCCTACCCCTCGTTTTTCAGCAATACCTGACAGATCTGACTAGAATTGATGAACGACAATCAAGATACTTTGTTGGTGCAAGTGACACTCTTAGGCACACGACGGCATTGCTCCGGTAGTGCTACGCGGCGGAGCTTCCTCTGGTGGTCGGAGGTCCTCCTAGTAGTCGGAGCTCCCTCTGGTGGACGAGAGCTTCTTCTGGTGGACGGAGCTTCTGGAGGGCAGAGTCTCCTCTGATGGTCGGAGCTTCCTCTGGAGGTTGGTGGTGTGCGCCACAATGCGACGGCGGCTCTACTAGGCACGTGACGGCGTTGCTCTGGCAGTGCTCTGCTGTGGAATTTTCAGAGCCAGCGTTTTATTCAAGCCGACGCTGGCAAGTTTCTGAGGTGGCCATCGCTGAGTTTTTGCCGAGTTTACTCGGATCTGAGTCGGCCAACTCAAATCCAGTAGTGACCAACTCGGTCTCAACTTGGGTAAATGTGAACTCAACTCAGAACCGAGTCAACTGGGGTATAGCAAAGTCACGAAGGGGTTATTCTCCATTTTTTTCAACCTTTTAATTTCTCTTTTCGCGTGAGATGCTTTTAATTTATTTCAGTTTTTTTTATTTTGTTTTCTTTTTCACCTTTTCATATTTTAGATTGAGCAGTTTTAAAAGGGTTTTTTTATTTAAAAAGTTGGAAGGAATTTATTCTGTCAATATATATTTTTCCGGCAGCCTAAGTCGTTAAAATAAGATTGATTTCAGTGTTGATATCCATATGAGACGGTGAGGAGAAATCCAAATCCAAGTTGTTTTATACAAACTTATGGTGATACTGTTCTTATATGGAGGCAAATCAAATTTGTAGACCTTGGTCCAACAGGAGGTTTAGGACATGTTTAAGTTGGTCCCTAATACCTTTTGGAGTCAGGTTAGGAAAAACTCTACGCATTATAAGTGATTTCACTATATTGATAGCAGATATTTATGGCAATTAAAATGGCAGGTCTTAGTCTTTTACATTAGAGGGTGATGGAGGCGGACTTGATCTTTAGTTTAGGGAACTTCATTTAATTTATTTTGATTGTCTTGGGTGTTTGATCAAAGGTGTTGATGACTCATTTTGGATGCGTATCTTGCAATACTTCTCTGTGTTTGTTCTTATGGTAGCCTTGGGTTGATTTATTGCGGCTGCACTAAGGCGAAATGGTGGAAACCACTTATCTTACACGTGCCCTTATCATTGTCACATAGGCTTTTGCTCATTATTGTAATAGCGATTAGGGCCTATGTGTATATCTCTCCTTATGCCACTGAAACCTTAGATTAGAATTGTAATATTTTTACTAGAGTTTCAGTGTTAATGGGTCAATCTCATTTCATATGTTGTAATAGCACATTGTGCAAATTTGAGGTTAATATCAAAGGAAGGGAACCCTATAAACCCTCGTCATTGAGACGATTTTTAAAAAAAAAAATTCAATTCAATTAAATACAAGCTTTATTGGTTTGTGCTTTTGCAATATTTAACTCCTCAAAGTTGTTAATCTCTATAGGACCTCTTTTGTTTTCCTCTTTTTTTTTGTCCCAATGAATTTATGAAGTTGTTAATCTCTATAGTAGTATATATCACGGGAGAGAGACATGGTAGCTTCAAGATTTAGAGCACCAAACTACAAAATTCTCAGGGGTCAAATAGCCATATTTGATGGATTGAAAGCTTTGTGTGACTTTGAAATGATGCATTAACTAATTACATAATAGTATATTAGTCATGAAATCATATTAAGTATAAATTAATAAAAGAGAGATACAAAATGCAAGTATAGATTCCCTCTCCCGCATTATTCCCCAAAACTCAAGTCACTCTCACTTTCATAAGTTCGACTAGAGTACTTAATTTTTTACTCTGTTTCAAGTATGGACAAAGTCTGGTATAAGAACGTCTCACCGTGAGACCGGGGATTAAATTACAAAGATTTCAAGATGGGGTTTTATATCGATGTTTTAAAAGTTCAGGGATTTAATGTGTAATTGTAATAATTTACAAATTAGTCCAGTTCTATTAGTTTTTTGCCCCCGAATTTAATTTGCTCTTTTCCTATTTTACCTTTAGTCCTTGGTCTCACCATGAGACGGTCTCACAAGAGATCGACTCAAAAGTATGACACTTTTTCAGTAATAAAAATATAAATATTTTCATTCATATTTTCAGTCTTTAAATTCAATTCTCTTCATATAATTTAATTTTCTATAAAAATATCTAAATCTAACATACTTTCCATGTTTTGTTATTTATGACACACTTACTATAAATGAATGTTTTCTTTTATTTGACATCATTTTTATTTTGGTAAGATTCCTTTAATTTCATCCACTAGTTATACTTTTTACTTTCTGCAATCAATTTCATCAACTAACTTTTTTCACCTAAATTCCAACTCTAAAACCTATAATGACATAAATAGGAAATACAAAGACTTGAGTGAGACGGTCTCACTCATTCTTATGGTGAGACGGAGGGTTTAAGTACAATTATTTAAAAATGAAAAATGACATGGGGTACTTTCTATAATTTTTAAAGCTTTAGTTATTAGTTTATCTTTCCATAACTTATGGTGAGACGGTGTAACATGAGTCTTTCTCAATAGGAAAAACGAAGGGAGTATCAATTGTAGTAAAATAAAGAGTAGTATGCAAAAGAAAACAAAAAACACATATTGAAACTTGAACGTGAAGGGTAGCTTTTGCACAGCTTGTTCTCTTGTTTTTATGCATATTTCTACACAGATTTGGGCCCCCACCCCACCCCAGCATGTTTTGACAGCATCTATCAGAAATTGGGGAACCAAAACAAAACCTCTATTTTATATTCGAATTATTTCTGAGCATATTATTACTTCAAAAAGAAAATAGAAAAATCTTCGATTATAGGGTTTTTATTTCAAAAAAAGAGAGAGAGAGAGAAGAAGATATACTCCTTGCACGTGAGACTCCACTGTATGAGTCTATTGCTCTTTGAGCTTTCATTTTCTTGCACCCCAAAATGTTAATGAAAAGGGGGAAAAAAGCAACCTTTCCTCTTCAAAATTTTACATTCTTGGGTGTGCTATTATTACTTGTGTTGGAAAGTGGTAAAAGGAAAAAAAGGAAAAGTAACTTTTCCTCTTCAAAATTTTACAATCTTGGGCGTGCTATTGTTACTTCTGTTGGAAATTGTTATCATGTAAAGTTGCAAATGAAACACTTTCCACTTTTGATTTTATTTTTTTGTTAAAGTTAAAAACACATATTTGACCATCAATATATAAATATATAATTAAATAAAATTGATATGGAGAAAATATACATTATGGGGAATCGAACAAGATGATGCGATGAATTTGACAAGATCACAATTGAAATTTTTTTAGTTTATAAATTAATGAAATTTCACATTCAAAGTGAATCACTTTTAGTTCTATAAAATAAAGTTAAAATGTTAAGGGTGCATATGATGGACTTGTGTTTATAAATAAAACTGTTATATTTGGAAAGTAGAGATGCACTAGTTTATGTTAAAATAAATTATTTTAACAATATGAGTATCAAACAACTGAAACTCTCTAACTTATGAGTAAATTATATTATAATTCTTGACAAACACACAAAGCAACATGGGGATCATTCAATAATAAGTGAAAAATGTCTTATAATGATTTGTTGATAGAATAATGTAGTCATGTTTTTCCGACTGAATCGGCATGTGCTAGACCTAACTTTTTTTTGAATGCACCATGAGGTGGAGGATATTTATCAGGTCTCCCAAACCTATTTAGAAACAAAAGATGTACAATGATGTTTTTGAAATAATACATCGGTACGGCAACATCGTTGCCTTCAAAAGAAAGATCTAAAAACTAGCGTACAAGTGAATCAAAAGGTGAGGATGTAGTATTTGGGATGTCGAGGTCTCGATGGCTCGGAAACTCGATGGTTACAGATTCGAGTGTTAGGGCTGGGGTGGTTGGGTGTTCTAGTGCTCGAGGGAACAAAGATTCCAGTTCAAGGCCTGCTCCAGTGTCTGAGGGGTCCAGTGCTCAGTGGCTCCAGAGTTCGAGTGCTCCAGTGTGTGAGGGGTCCAGAGTCTTCAGTGGTCGATGGATCCTGTGTCTTCAGAGCTCGAGGGCATGGGTGCTCGAGAGCACGAGTACACAAAGGACTACAGGTCGAGGACTGTTCCAAGGGTCAGGGCCTCCAGTGGTCGATGGCATCAGTGTTCGAGGGCTTCAGTGCTTGATGGCTCCAGAAGCTCGAAGGCTCCCGTGCTCGGGGGATACAACGGCTTCAGTGCTCAGATGGCGCAGGAGCTCGAGGGCTCTAGTGCTCGAGGGATTCAGTGACGCAGTGCTCGATGGCTCAGGAACTCGAGGCTCTAGTGCTTGAGGGGCCCGTGACTTCATAGCTTGAGAGATCCAGCGTCTTCACAGTTCGGGGACTCCAGTGCTCGTGCTCGAGGGTTCCGGTGCTCGAGGGCTGTAGTGCTCAAGGGGTCCCGTGACTTCATAGCTTGAGAGATTCAGCGTTTTCACAGTTCGAGGACTCCAGTGTTCGAGGGCACCAGTGCCCAAGGGCTCCGGTGCTCGAGGGCTCTAGTGTTCGAGGGCACAAGTGCTCGAGAGTTCCAGTTCGAGGGCTCCAGAGTGCGAGGGCTTCATTGCTCGAGGGCTACAACACTCGAGGGCACCCGCGCTCGAGGGATGAAGGTATACTTTGGGACTCGACGATTCAAGGGATCGAGTGCTTGCGTTCTTGATGGTTCAAGAGTTTGATGGCTCCCGGGTGGCCGAGCTCGAGAGTTTGAGTGCTCGAGACCTCCTACGCTCGAAACCACGAAGGGCTCGAGAGCTCGAGGCCTCCAGTTCACGAGGTATCCAGAGCTCTGGACTCGCCGGTTCGAAGGCTCGATTGCTTGATTGCTTAAAGGTTTCAGTGCCTGATGTCACGAAAGGCGTCCGAGCTCGAAAGCTTGAGTGGGTCTAGTGCTCGAGGCCTCCTGTTTTCGAGTCCTCGAGGCCTTCTGCGTTCGAGTCCTCGAGGCCTTCTGCGTTCGAGTCCTCGAGGCCTTCTGCGTTCGAGTCCTCGAGGCCTTCTGCGTTCGAGTCCTCGAGTGCTCGGGAGCTCAAGGCCTCCTGCGTTCGAATCATCGAGGCCTCCTGCGTTCGAGTCCTCGAGTGCTCAAGGCCTTCAGTGTCCGATTTGAGATGAAACCTGCATAGAGTAGGAAAACTTTGTCGGCAGTATCAATCCTATGAAGAGCCATTTTTATGCATTCTAATATAGGGAGTATGCTCTTTATCTAAGCAAATAAGGTCTTTGATATGTATTGGAACATTAGAAAGGCAAAGACTCTGATAATGAGTAGAGTGATGTTTAGCAATTGCATTTGCCACTGAATTGCATTCTCTGAAAACATGCTTAAGCTCAGCATTCCTTAAGAGGGAATGTATTTTCGAGGTTAGATTAAACAGGGGCCAATTTGCGGTATAGGGATCCTTAACCATTTTAACTGCCAACATGGAGTCAGATTCGATTGTGAAAGTTTGATCAAGTTGTGGAAAGGTTTGGCAGGCAAATAAAAAGGCTAAGATCTCAGCTTGGAGTGGGGAGGAAGCGGTAACTGTTGTTGATTTAATCAGGAGTGGTGATCCAGAACTATTTCTTGCAATTAGCCCTACTGCTGCATTGTTAGGGTACCAAGATGCATCTATGTTGATTTTTATTGAACCCACTTTAGGCCTTTCCCAGACAATAGTAAAAATATTTGGCTTTGGGGCTGGTCTAATGTATGGAGCCAGATGCCTAAGGCTAGTTGGAGAACCTGGAAGGGAGAATA
This sequence comes from Rubia yunnanensis, assembly GCA_037428765.1. Lineage (NCBI taxonomy): Eukaryota > Viridiplantae > Streptophyta > Magnoliopsida > Gentianales > Rubiaceae > Rubia > Rubia yunnanensis. The sequence continues at coordinate 8,700,596 of CM075064.1, forward strand.
TGTGGGAAGATTTAGCATGGAGGGACAATTTAATTTGATCATATACATCCTTACATACAAGGTCTGGAGAAAAAAGCCTCTGATCGAATAAGAAACCATTCTGTGCCTTCCAAAGACACTAGCAAATCAGAGGGGGAGGATATTATAGATCAATTGTTGCCATTTAGGTAGATCATGACTATTCCAGAAGAGAAAGAATCTATCAATGATGGAATGCTGATGGTTCAGATGAAAGTCCAGTAAAGCTGCCAATTTATCCCATACAGTTTGAGCAAGAGGACAGGATATGAAGAAATGTTGAATGGAATCTGAATGATAACATGCTGGAAATTTAGAAACAAGGCTAAAACCACACTTAATTAGCGCATCATCGAAAGGTAGAAAAGAGTGTAGCATTTTCCATGTGAATATAGAGACTTTTTCTGTAGTGCAGTGTTCCAGATATAGTTGGAAGCAGGAAAATTACCTGATGTAAGTGTGAGTTCCTTATAAGCTGACATAAAAGTGAAGGCCCCTGACTTTTCTGGTTTCCATATTAACCTATCTTTTCTATCTTGTGTAATTTCAGCTTCCTGGAGAAAGGAAAGAGTATCATGTTCTAGGTATGGTGAAAACTGTGCTAAAATGGAAGCTTTGTTATTAATGAAATCTGCCACAGAACAATAGATCAATGCAGAAGAGATGTGGCTGGGGATATAGTTAGAGAGAGGGCCATTAGGACACCAGTTAGCGTTTAAAAGATTGCAGTTGCTTTTGCCATGAATGATGAGAGTATTATTTTCAGTAAAAGGGTTCATAGAACAGATTCTTCTCCAAGTAATTGACTTCCTATGTGATTGTGGTAAGCCCCATAATAATTTAGCCCACATTGTAGTACCTAACTGGCTCTTCCACCACAATTTGAGGGAGCATGAATCAATAATGGCTCGAATTGATCTGAAACCTAGGCCATTCTGAGCTATTGGTATAGCTAAATCAGACCATTTTTTCCAGCTTTTGTTCTTTTTACCATCTGTCTCTCCCCAGAAAAATCTAGCCATTTTTCTCTCTAAGCTCTTTACTATGTGGTTTGGGGGTTTGGTAACAGTCCATAAATGTTGAGGCATGGAGTATAAACAAGAATTGATTAGAATCAGTTTACCACCTGAACTTAACCATTTATTTTTCCAGTTTTGTAGCTTTGTGTCAAAACTTTCCATCAAAGGTTGGAAGTATCTATTTAAAGTTCTGCCTTTGAAGATAGGGCAGCCTAAGTATTTAAATGGAAAGGATCCTTTTTTCATTTTCAAAATCATCTTCACCTGATTCCATTTAGCTACTGTGGCCCTTTTACTTAAGTAGAAATCAGATTTGTCAAAATTAAATTTTTGACCTGAGGTATATTCAAAGATCTCTAGGAAAACTTTAATCTTGATGAGGTTAGTCTTAGAGGCTTGCATGAAGATGATTGTATCATCAGCATATATTAAGTGAGAGGCAGCTGGAACTGAAGTAGGCAGTTGATAATATGAGAGGCTCTTATTCCAAAAAATAAAATAGAGGCTCCTAGAAAAGGCCTCTGAGAAGATATTGAAGAGGAATGGAGAGAGGGGATCACCTTGTTTGATGCCTCTAGTGGGTCTGAAGAAGCCCACTGGATTACCATTGACTAGGACCGAGAAATGTGCTTGTGAAAGATTGTTCATTACAGCATTTAAGAAATGACCGCTGAAACCAAACTTAATCAAAACATTCCTGAGGAAATCCCAGTTTACTCTATCAAAAGCCTTCCTTAGATCTAATTTGAGTATACAGTTAGGGGCTCTACTTTTTTTGTCTAGATACCTTATCATTTCCTACAAATATAGAATGTTATCTGAAATATCTCTATCTTTCATGAAGGCAGATTGGTTTGGGGAGATTAGTTTATCCATGTGAGGCCTTAATCTTTCCATTAATATCTTTGAGCAGATTTTATTTATTACATTAGATAAACTGATTGGCCTGAAATCATCAAAGGAGCAAGGTGTAGCCTTTTTAGGAATTAGGGTTATCCAGGTACTAGTTATACCCCTTGGTAGATCCATACCTAAAATAAATTCATTCACAACTTCGGTTAGGTCCTTTTTATAATAGTCCAGCACTTGCAATAGAATTTATTTGAAAAACCATCTGGACCTGGACTACTATTTTATTCAAACCCTTAATCACAGACTCCAGTTCAGTTTCTGAGATGGGTATGGATAAGGCCTGGTTGTCTTGGTCTATGATGATGCTTGGGATTTGACTGAGGAAGTGGGGATAGTAGGTATCATTCACTGTTTGGTTAGGCTCAGTTAACAGATTAGAAAAATAGGAAATAGCTTCCTTTTGTATGTCTAAATTTGAGTTTAGCCACTGTCCTTCCCTGTTTTTAATCTTAGTGATCTGAAGCTTACAGTTTCTCTCTTGAACAGTCTTGTGGAAAAATTGGGTGTTATTATCTCCTAGTTTATGCCATTTAGATCTTGCTTTTTTGCTTCCAAAATTTTTCCTTCTCTTTAAGGGCTCTAAGCAGTAAAGTTTTTTTCTCATTTAATTTGATAAGCTCAGAGACTGAGGGGGTCGAATCAAAGACAAGTTCCTGAAGTCTTAAAGCTCCCTCTGCTGAAATCACATTAGCATCTAGATTTCCAAAGCAATCTCTATTCCATATTTTTATCACCTTCTTAAGTCTAACTAATTTTAGATTGAATCTAAGCATTCCAGACTTGGGAAGTGATTTATCCCAATTTTCCTTAATTAGATTGGTGAATTCTGGCCTATTAAACCAAGTATTTATGAATCTAAAAGGTTTAGGGTGGGAATTAGTCAATGTAGATACCTGAAGTAGAAGAGGGGAATGATCTGAGGTATGCCTATTTAGGATTTGGATAGAGGATGAAGGGAATTTATAGCTCCATGACATTGTGCAAAGGCCTCTGTCAAGTCTTTTGGAGGTAGGATTTCTAAGTCTCGAATTGCACCATGTGAAAAGATTTCCGACTGTGTTGATTTCCTGAACTCCGGAGGAACTAATCCAGTTATTAAAATCTCTAATACTTCCTGAAGAAGGGGAGCTAGGGGCTCTATATTCTGAGAGTGTGGTGATGGTATTGAAATCACCTATAAATATGGTTTCTCCTCCTCCATATCTAAAAATAGAGATTGGTGTGCTATCTTGACATGCAGAAACTGTTCGTGGTGAGAGATGAGTGTGACAGAAACTAAATTAGTCCACATAAGCCATATTTTTCCATTTTGGAGAGTCAAATTATGGGAGAACTTTAGCTTATCCCATATATGTGTGACATTGAGTGTTATCATGCATTGGTTCAATTATACACAGGAGTTGAATTTTCTTAATCTTGATTAGATTAGTTAGTCTTAGCATAGAAGATTCCATACCCCTAAGATTCCAGACTAAAAAATTGATGGTTAGAGTGTGTGTCATTGTTCACCAGATTTATGACTCTTTGTCGCTGATCTGAGCATCATCTTATTCAGCTGGCTAAAGTAGTTATTCTTTTTAATTTTAGACTTACCTTGTTGGGGATTCTTACCATTGAGCTTCATCTCATAAGGAGCTGTGATATCAGGGTGATTGACACTACCCTCATCCTCAGAGTCCAGCACATCCAGTTCTTCAATACCCTGTTTTCCATTTTATCCTGTAGGGAAAGTGGGGGGTTATTAGTAGGGGATTGGTTCAACCTTAGCCTGAGTGAGCCAATTTGGATATCATCTTTTGCATAGGCAATGGGGGTAGATTTGGACAATGCCGTAGCATTTAAAAGCTTAGAGATGGAGTTATCAGTGCCTTCCTGAGGTTAGATTCTGGGTGGTGACTGTAAGTATATTTTCCTAGGCATTCTGTTGACCTCAGAGGAGGAGTTGGCATCGAGGTTAAGGGGAGAGATTGCTGTAGCTCTCTGGTTGTCAACACTGTCTTTTTTCTAGGAGGAGGCGTCAGTCTGATTACCAAATGAGATCAGAGGAGGATTGCTAAACTTGTTGCCAGTGGACTGCCAATGGGAATGAGTTCGGCTCTGGGAGTGTGATTTTCCACTGATTTGCCATTAGGATTTTGTGGGATAGCTCTACATTGACTTATAGAATGTCCTAATTTAGCACAGTGATCACAATAGAGGGGGACATCTTCAAATTTTATAGGATATTTACAATTGTTTGAAACTGAACCCAGTCTAATATAGTTACACATAGGCTTCTGAAGATCAATCTCAACACAAAATTTTATTGCAGATGGCCTAGTGAGCATATCAGTGGCTAAGTCATTTGTAATGAAGCTTTACCTATGCTATTCCCAATTGCTTCAATAGATGCAGAATTGTAGTAGTACAAGGGTACTTCCCTGATCGTACACCAAATGGGTACAATTGGGGATTCTCTATGTGTTGAGAAATCTGGGGACCATTTAAGCATCTTAAGGAGGATACCATTGAAATTCCAGATTCCTTTCATCCAACATCTTTGGTAATCATTGACGAGCTCAAACCTAAACAGAACATGTTTGTAATCTAAAGAACCTAATTGGTATTTACATGCAAAACCAACCGTTTTGAAGGCCAATTCCAGATGCTCCATTGTGAGTCTCCTTTTTTTTGAACTTTCCGACCAGAGCATTTGCATAGTGTGCTGAGAGTTTGGCAATTTGATCGTCGAAATAGAGACAAGCTGGATCCCCTAGATGTTCTGATTTTGGGATTAATTCTGGGTTACTGGGCAGTGATTTTGAGAGGGGAGGGGATTTGTTTTGAAGAACAGCAGCAAAGGATTTAGGTCCCTCAATTGGGATTGGTGTTGGGTTGGCGTTGCTTACCGCCACAGCGGGCGGATTAGCGGTGGCCATTTATGACGTGAAATTTCAGCAGTTGGGTTAGCCGTTAACGGCGAGATTAGCCGTTACCGGCGAGCAAAGGGAAGAAGAGGAAGAAATTGCAGTTCAGTTACTGTAGCAAGAGGAGAGAGGAAGATAACTTTTTTTGCCTGTGCTAGACCTAACTAAGCTCAGTCCAATGTATTATTATCAATAATTGAACTAAATAAGTTAAAAGAATTGTAAATAATTTTTTTTATCAAAACCCTTGAAATTGAAAATGGGTAAATATGTGTAATTTCAAACAATAACGATACTTTCTCTGTCTCATCCAAATCTGCACAGAATATTTTTTTCAATCAAAGATGTCGAATTTTGACCACGTATTTAAATACATGTATGAACGATAATTTTATCGTGTGAGATATTGTTAGATTCGTCGTAACATGTAGTTTCTAAATATATATTTTTTATGTGTTGTTATTGTTCGTAGCTTCACATATTTACAGTTAAACATGGAGACCGTAAAAAAGATTTTGTTCAAGTTTGGATGGGACAGAGGGAGTACATAAAAATTAATATATAGAAATTACATGTTACGACGAATCTAACAACATCTCATAAGATAATATCATTGCTCATACTCCTTCTATCCTTCCCTAATTTGCACACTTTTTAATCACCTTTCTCAAGGTATGTCTGACCATAAATTTCAACTAGAATATAGGTAACAATACAACCATGTGGGATATTGTTGAATTAATCGCAACATGTGTTTTCTAAATATAATTTTTTAATGCATCGTCAATATGTGTAAAAAAATGTATTCGTGGTAAAATGTAACTTGAGAAAGTTAACCAAAAGGTGTACAGGTTAAGCGGGAATAGAGATAGTATATCTATTTAAAAATATAATCAAAGTTTAACAATTTTGACCGATAAAAAAACCTCATTACAAGTTAAAAGAGGGAGAGTGTAAGATATGAACGTATGTTTTCATTGATGGTACAAGAGTACAATATATAGACAGCATTCACGGAGTCAATAAAGAAAAATGATTCCATCCAGGATACAATGTTATTGGAGAAAATATTCACAAAATATCTCGTAGGACAGTGGGAGTATAGAATATAAGAATCCAAGGAAGGGTTTAGCATACCTAATCAACACTTAAACCTCACTGCACAATCAGAAACACACACACACTTTGTGACTTATAAAAAGGGTTTTGCCTTTAGGACAGGTAGAAGGAAGTCTCATAGTATTTTAATATATTGTGAAAACCAAAGGCGAGGCCGAGAGCCATATCTCCTCAAAGAAAGAAGTCAATATATAAAAAGAGCACCAGCATTGGGAAACTCTAGGTTTTGTTTCAGTCCAAGTGCAATCTTTTCCATCTCTCTGATCCTTTGCCCTCAAAAGCACCTACACCAAACCCCATCCATGGCTTTAGAAACCCTTTCTGCCAATGAACTCCTTAACTTCATCATTTACGACACCCTCTCCGCCACCCCCAACTTCGAGCTGAACTCCTCCTTCTACGGCGGCGGTGGTGGCGGAGGTGTGGAGAGCTCCTCCTCCATGCCTCCGCCCCAGCGACCGCCGAGCCTGGCGGTGCAGGGGCGGAAGAAGCGGCGGAGGAGGCAGAGGGTTTGCAAGAACAAGGAGGATGCTGAGAATCAGAGGATGACTCACATTGCCGTTGAGAGGAATCGGAGAAAGCAAATGAATGAACATCTCGCTGTTCTTCGTGCCCTCATGCCGGAATCCTATGTTCAAAGGGTATGTCCGAAGTCCGCCTTATGAGTAGAACTGGAATTTTAACTGGTTTTTAGAGGATTGAGCCGTGTTTCTGTAACTGGAATTTTAACGGCTCTTTTGAAGGACTGAGAGGCATTTCTGCAACTGAAATTCGTGTTACTTTTTTATGATTGAGTGGTGCTTATGTGACTGAAATCTAAGGGTTTTTGGAAGATTAAGTGCAATTTTCAAAATTAAATACTAAGTGAATTTTGTGGTGGGGTTTGGGATCTTAGTTGATTAAATGAGTGGTGCATTGAATGTTTCTTGCATTATTTCTTCTCGTACTGCAATAATTAACATTCCTCTTGTTTATGTGTCTGTAGAGATTCGCAATAAAGGCAAGCACAGTGACCGACATTTGCAGAATTTGTGTGTTTTAATTTGCCGGAACTACCATGTTTTTAAACCCTTGATAGTTGAAGATTCCCACATATATGCCTAATCAATTGATTTCTCATCATTTGAAGAGCTTATTGATTTAGTTCATTTTTTGAAACATTTGTCCATTAATGTATGGACTTTTCCTCTGCAAGTCAAACTTGAAATAAGACACAGTGGAGATTTATGTACTATAATTTATGAAGCTTCTTTAATTCTTCCAAATTTCACAATTCAACTTTAACTATTTGGTGGCGCATGGTCTATTTCTAGTGCAGCTTTTCATGTTGGGTTTTTGTTTGTTTCTTTTTGTCCCAAACTATAGTAATCAGAGTATTAGGGAATTTTTCTATGTTGGTTTTTTTTAAATAGTAATAAAATTTTCAATGTAATTTTGCTAGGGTGACCAAGCCTCTATAGTTGGAGGAGCAATAGAGTTTGTGAAGGAACTTGAGCACCATTTGCAATCCCTTGAGGCACAAAAGTTCCAACAGATGCAACAACCGGAAAATGCCAACGACACGGCGGCTGCCGCCAACGGGAAGGTGTTTCCGGCGACCCCATTCGCGCAATTCTTCGCGTACCCTCAGTTCACTTGCTCGTCATCGGGTGAGGTTTCGGGTCAGGTTCCGACCAAGTTCACATCGAACAGTAAGGCCGCGGTCGCGGATATCGAGGTCACATTGATCGAAACTCATGCAAACGTTAGGATCCTCTCGAGAAGAAGAGTTCGACAGCTCTCTAAAATGGTGACCGGACTTCAAAGCTTGTACCTTAGCATACTTCACCTCAATGTCGCCACTCTCGAGCCTCTTGTCCTATACTCCATCAGTGCTAAGGTACACTAACATTAAGTTCGCGTTACGCGTGCTATGTCCGTCCCACGATCAGAGTCTCGTTTGCAATGCTAAAATCGAATGTTGTCTAAAACCGAGTATTTTCCTAGGGATGGATTTTATTTCATGAAATGAACGATCGCTCTCTTGAATTAATGTTGCCATGATTATGGCAAGAATGTGACTATGGGATGCAAATTAAGTAACTTTTGCTTGGTAGGGACATTGGTCATGTTACTACATACACTGTGTGAAATTTGGGTTAGGACAGGTCGGGACGGGTTTTAGGGTCGACCCTATTCCAAGTTAAATTTGGGTCGGGGCAGGTCATGACGGTTTTTAGGGTCGACCCGTGGATGGCGGTTTCTTGCACACTACTAGGTTGTGATTTTAAACTTGGTGATTTTTTTTATGCAGGTGGAAGAAGGGTGCTTACTGAATTCAGCTGATGATATAGCGGGAGCAGTGCACCAAATACTGAGAATTATTGAGGAAGAAGCTAACCTAGGTTGTCAAACCTAGTTGGAAATAGAGGGAGATAGGAGAAACTGGTTGCATGCTTTTTAGTAGTGGTGGAAATTATGCATTTTCTGGTCAATACTAGGGTTTTCTAATTTTTGTTAATTGTTAATTTGTTATGTTCTTTTATTAGTATGTACAAAGAAGCTGTAATGTTGCCTATCTGAAGTCTAGCCCATAGTAGTTCTTTTGTTTTGTTTGAAATAATTTCTCACGTTGATATAATAAATTGTTTCCTTTTCTCTTTTTAGTAATGATGGTATTAAGAAAAGAATTCTTGTGAAATCCCGTCCGTTTAAGGAATTTCCTTACACAAACACTTTTTTAAAATAAAAATCCAAAACAAATGACAGATTTAAATATAAAATTATTTTTAGGCCCAACAAATTTCCATTCCAATTCAATTTAATTTAATTTACTCCAATTCAATTAATTTTAATTTAATGAAGAAAAAAATCTCCATAATCCTCAATATCTTAATTACTACATGACCATTTATAAGATCTCGGTTGTTTCAAAAGTGACGAAATAATCTCAAATTATCAAAAGTTGCAATCAATGCTGATTAATGGTGAGCTCCATTACTGGGCCGGGTCAGGGATAAAAAAGCCTTGTATAAGTAATCTAATAAATTGACCTAATTTGTCAATAGTTAGAAATTTCTCGACCATAAGAAAATTATCGTCCACGCGATGATGGTGATGGTAAAATCTTTGGGAACGAATTTCAAACAATGGTTTGTAGTGGTTATGGTTGGGGGAGGGAAGACGAAGTAAACTAAGACTACAAGTAGTGGTGCACGGCTGTATGTCTATGGCGTCTGTTTGGAGCCGCTTGAAATCTTTAGCGAAGACACATAGAGGAAGGGATTTGCAACTGTGGGAAAAAAAGTGGATCCACGGAAGAAAAAAAGAGAGTAATGGGGTGCGGAAGGGGAGGGTGCGTAGTTGTGATGAAATTAGTGGTGATGATAATGCGGTGATGGGCCGGAGGGGTGCTGTCGTGGTGCTGACTTGGGTGGTGTCGGTGGAATTGGGCGATGCAGTGTTGTGACAACGTCGGTGATAGATGAAATCAATGAGTTATGATTGTCAAACAAACATTGTTAGTTTTGTCATTTAATTTTTCTGGATCCAAAAACAGTGAGAGTGGTTAAATGATAAACTCTTACGCCGATCAAGGGATATACTAGTTTTTTTTGAAAATCTAATAAATGGGTCAAGGATTATATGAACAGTGTGGAAGACTTTATTTTCGTCCGCTAAAAGTCAACTGAACTATTCAGAATATTTATATCATTAGTTGTCTCTCTACCAAAAAATTTCAAATCAATATCAATCAAGGGTTAGCGGGGTTAAGTTATTCAATCAATGTCAGTCAAAGGTCATATGAGCACTTTCAAAAAACTTGAGAATATATTTACACATAGGTAAGAATACCTATGCATTTAATTCTTTAATGAAATTTTACTTAATATAATGTATTGTTACTAATATTGAATTTGTTTGTTTTTTTACTTAATCAAATCGCAAATGTGCTCCCTCGTTCTTCTCAAACCAAGAGTGCACCGGCGCTAGCCTGCCGCTTCCCCATCATCCGCTTGCAATTTTTGTGTGGAAAATTATTGTTTTAACAATTCTATTAAAAATCTTTTTTAGTATTTTATTTTTGTTTGGTTCCATCGGATGAAACAATGTCTGACATGAGTCTTTCTTATGAAAGTTCGAGGCCCTCACCAGTTTATAAAAGTTGATAAACTCTACTACAAAATCCAAACATTATTACTCTTCACAAATGTACATAAGAGTACACTTATACATTTGGATTCTTATACTTTTTGTCCCCGAAATATAATACAATATCATCTTTTGGTCCCCAAAATTAATATCGTTTTTGTTCAGCAATTAACATATTGAAATTGATTTGTTTGATCCCTAGAGATGATTTTCAGGTAAATTGGAATGGTTTTCCGATAGATCTAAGGGTATTTTAGTAATTTTACTAATTAAAAAAATTTAATGAAAAATTCCAATTTATTTATTTTTTTCTATTCTATTCTATTTCTTTTTTCCTTTTCCTTTTTTATTTCATGCCACCTCCCCCGATTTTCAACGCCGATCTTCAACTCCCTTTGAGCGATCCCGATGAACAAATTTTTGGCACCATCTCCCTTTGAGCGACCCTGAATCCCCCAAAAATATTTGAACATTTATAAACAGATCCTGATCTTAGCCTCCCTGACTGTCCCGCCATCGCTCGACGACCCCACCACTAGCATCACCACCAAGGCCGTCATAATCTCCATCAGCATCTCCGCCAGAATCTACATCCCCGCGGCAGAGGTCACACTCACCGATGATTCGAGCTTGAGGGCTAAACCCTATTTCTTGTTCCCAAATTGAGATGCTCGAGCAGCTCCAGCGCGGCGGTGAGGGTTTTGGGGTGGAACATCACCTTCGTCGCCGGGTAGGGGTGGTAGACGGAGAGGCCTGGGATGGGAGTGATGGCGGACGGCGGAGGCGCATCAGGGGCAGACGTAGGTGCAACATGAGAAACATGAGATGGTTTACCCGATGAAAAAGATGAGCAGTTGGGCCAAAGTGTGAATTTCAACCCATTTTCAATTTTTTCTGTTTCTTCATTAAACAAAACAATGTCGTCCGCCCCTGCTGCGCTTCCGTCCACCAGCCTGCTAGTCATCTCATCGTCGTCTTTGTCTTAGTTACGACGTCACTGAGTAAACTGACGAAGCACGGGACCCGAGCTCATCCATCAGAGCAACCCATTCATCATCGCGCTTATTCATTAAAGCAGCCATGACGCCGTTGAGTAGATCAGCAGAGCACAGGACTCGAGTCGCTGCACTCTCCAGTCGCCAGCAAGGGAGTGGAGTGGAAAAGGTGGTGGAGTCACGATAGAGTTGGCCCCTGGAGGTGGTGGAGGTGCTACGTAGTTGGTGTCTAGAGGCGTTCGTGATGACGGAGAAGAGGACGGCTGTCGGCGATGGAGAAGAGGAGGATGTCATTTTATAGATTTTTTTTTTGTTTTAAACTCAGGGGTATAATGATCATTTTATAGAGTTTCGACCAATTTTATCGTTGACTTACCTGAAGCCACCTCTGGGGACCAAAATAAATCAATTTCAGTTTGTTAATTGCTGGACAAACTCGGTATTAGTTTTGAGGACCAAAAGAAGGTATTGCATACTATGTAAGGTACCAAAAAAAATTTAGTATTCTTATATATTTGCGCAAGTTCAATCACTTAAATATTTGAACTAACTTCTACTCCTTGTTAGGTTATTATATACTTATAATCCACAACTAATTAATATTAAATTTTCGTTAAAATGGTAGCATTACGTTCGCATAAAATGTGAATTATCACGTTGTTGCTGTTGTTATATGCAAGTAATATGATCACGCTTGTGTAGAAAGTTTCCTGTAGGGAACGAGGAAGTATTGATTTTTGAAATGTAAATTCTTAGTTGATTGTAATATTTCTTTCGTTTTTCAAGTTATAGCATCATATGTTTAAATGTTTGAATTTATTCGAAGAAAATAAGTGTATAAAATTAAATTGAGAAAGTAAGAAAAGATGGAATGAAATAATGAAATTAAAGGAATCTTTTCAAAAATTGAAAGGATGTCAAATTTTAAAAAAATTAATTTATTATAAGTGTGTCATAAATAATAAAACAAATGAACTATAATTTTATTGTTTATCCTATCAGAATTATTTTCTCAATTCTCGTGTCATTTAAAGTGTAACATTTGTTGGGATGTTGGGAATGGAGTACATACTTTACATTCATATAGAAACGATATAATGTTGCTCGACAATTCCCATTCCTAGCATAAAGTTAATTGTAAATATAATTTTTCAATTAAATTTGCACATTTTTTAATTAAAACTATTTATGGTTTACTATATTTTTGTATATATACATCTATAATATCTTATGTGACTTAAGTATTGACTTTTTATTTGTTTTTTATAAATAGTTTTAATTATTAAAAGTTAAATATATTTATTAGAAATTGTGAAAAATTACTAGCTACTATAGTTTCTTAAGTTGGCACACTTGACACTTTTACATTTTGTACTCTTTCAGTCTTACTTTAAACTTTTTAATTATTTTTTGAAAGTTAAACTTTGTAAATTTTATCCTATATAAAAATTAATATATACACAATAAAAATATCATGTGGGATCTAGTTAGATTAATCTTAATATCTATTTTCTAAATATATAAATTTTATATGTAACTAGAGATGTTTACGGTCAAACATGCTCATTAAAGACCGTAAAAAAATAATTAGGAAGTTTAAAGTGAGACAGGGACGGGGAGTATATCTTTTCAAGATTGTCATTTTTAATGACAAAAAGTAAATTATTTTTAAATATTTATTAAATTTTGTACTCTCTTCATTTAATTATTTCCATGCTTTTAATTTATAAAAAAATATATTATACTTTCCCGTTTCTTTATTAGTGACGTCATTGGTTCAGATATTTGAATTTAGGTGAGAAAAATGAGTAAATGAAATTGAATATAAAAAAGTAAAAAGTAGAATGGATTGATGAAATTAAATGACTTATAAAAAATAAAAGATATGCCAATATAAAAAAAATAAGTTAAAAAAAAGAAAGTATGTCAATAATGAATAACCGAGGAAGTAATTAAAATGATAAATGTAGTGAAACGGTATGTCTTGGACGCTGTGGTAAAAGAATGGGTTAAGTATTAGATTCTCTTTAGCTGCAAAATTACCAAAAATAGGCATTCTGCAATTAGAGTTAAACACGCAGCTTTTGCTTTATTTATCACCGAACACATTATTATTACATCTATTCAAACGTGCCTAGAAGGAAGAATTGGTAGGCGTGCATGCATGGATGATAGGTCAAATCCTGAGGATCTATTTCTGCCAAATTTTCTCAACCCTCTTCTTTCTGCTTTTTAAACCAGTCTATTTTGTACCGAACTTTTTTTTAATTAAAAATATTAAATTTTAACTATATATTTAAATAGGTATATGGACAATAATTGCATGGTAACTAAAAATAAATAAAATAATTGATCGAACTTTCTAAAAATAAAACTGATCAGAGACCAGTCTAAAAAGGTGTCTAGACTGCATCTCTCTCAGCAAAAGATGATAGATATACTGTGTGACTGTGTGACTGTGTATCTGTGTGACTGTGTGTGCATGTGGTCCGATCCATTTCTCCAATACTAAATTCATTTCTCCAAAATAAGATTAGTGAATTGTATAAATGTTGCTTTATTTATTTAGTTACCACTTTTAAGATTGATCATAAAATTAAATTGATGTTCAATCATAAATATTGTTGTCTTATACTTTGCTAAATTAGTTATAGCATATTCCTTCTAACCCAGCTGTATTCGCATTTTTGCCTTTTTGACACTATTTTCTATCAAACTTTGACCGCACATTTGAATAGATATATTAACAACAATATTATCGTATATGATATTGTTCAAATCGTTGTAACAAGTAGTTTTTAAATATTAAATTTGTATTTGTCATTATTATACGTAGGTAAAGATATTAATGGTCAAACATGTGTCTTGGATAACGTGATAAAAGCAAAAGTGCAAAAATGGGTGGAACAAAGGGAATATATTTTTAAAACATTAACTTTTCACAAATATAAATTATCCATATTGATTAAAATTGAGGATGAAATAGTTTTCAAGTCAATTGTTGAAATTCAAAGTGTGCAATTTAAAATGGGACGAGAGAGTATCAGAACTGTAAAGTCCATAATTGTTTAATTGGTAACTTGTGGGAATTATGCAAATATGGAATTATTATGTTGTAACATCAAAGAGGGAAGTTTGTGAGTTATGAAATGTTCGAAGATGAAATCCGAGTAGCAAAATCTATCATCCAGTTGTATTTGATTTGGAGAATACATCAATTCCTATATTTATGAGATTGGATTCGATTTATGAGATTGGATTACATTTATGGAATTGGAATATTCGGTTATGGTTAGGACGATAATCTAATTCCTTACTTAAAGATATTAGATTTGGTAATTCCTATCTCTAATGGATTTGATTGTTAACATAATATTTGATGGAGAAAGAATTCCATTCGCACAAGGAACTTGATACGTGTGATAGTGTTTTATGTGTGGACATTTGGCTAAGCTACTCACAGATTTATTTTGAGAAATCTGCACTCAGGTTTTTGATATTCAGAGGTAGCCAAGAGCCTTGTGTTTGCATTCCAACATGATCAAAACCTTCTGATCAGCCGTTCAGAATCGTTGCCTTAACTCCTCAGGAAGAGGGGATCCAGCGTCGACGAGTATGGAGGTCAGAAGGAGTCTGATCAAAGCAGATCGGTAGCTAGGAGAGCTAGCAGAATTCACACATTTAATTAGATAAGATAAATATATTGTATGGTGTACTTTGTACTATCTTACTGATTAGTGGATTCATTCTAAATTGGGTCAAGCCCCACTGATGTATGTGGATTTCACCGAACTGCGTAACCAAGTTGTGTGTCTTTGTGTTTTACTTTATTACGTACTCGGATGATTAGGTTATGTTGGAACACGGTAGTAACAATTGAATTAACTAGGTAAAACCAAAATTTCAATTGGTATCGGAGTTAAGTCACTTACTCTTACTTGATTGTGTCAAGGAAAGTGTGATCCAGTTTTACCATAGCGACAAAAGAAGGAACTTCGGTGTCTCGGCCTCCACTGCTATTAGGAACAAATTACAGCTATTGGAAGACACGCATGAGGGTCTTTATCAGCTCACGTGATGAACTTGCATGGTATTTTATTGAAACAGAATGAAGTCACCCAATGGAAGATGTTGAATCTAGCTCAAAGGAGAAGGAAGGAGAAACAAGTGCAAAGAAATAAAGGCTTAAATATAAGTCGACATGGTCTCCAAATGAGCTGAAGGCCTTGCTGGCAAACTCCAAAGCTTTAAATGATATCTTCACAATAGTGGATGAATACCAGTTCAAACTCATATCGACTTGCTATCATGCAAAGAAAGCATGGGATATAGTACAAACGGTGCATGAAGGAACAAGTCGAGTACGTGAATCAAAGCTACAAATGTTAGCTACAAAATTTGAAGAATTGAAGATGGAGGAAGATGAAACGATTGCTATGTTCAATGGAAAACTAAGAGATATCTCTAATATGGTGTACCAACTGGGGAAAACTTACAAGGAGACAAAATTGGTGAAGAAAACTTCGAGGTCTCTTCCTCAAAGATTCTCAATGAAGATTGTTGCTATTGAAGAAGCAAGAGATGTGGAAATATAACACTAGATAAATTGATGGGATCATTGCAGACATATGAGATGACACTTGAATAATCATCAAATAAAATGCATAAAGAGTTGACTTTCAGAGCCTCATTCTCAAAGAATGACCACGAAGGTGATAGTGAAGATGGAGTAGAAGAACTTGTTTTTATAACTAAGAATTTCTCAAAAATGCCGAAAAGGGTGGTGAATAAAATATCACAAGAAAGATCTGGTAGAAATAGACCTCGTCCGCAGGAGTTTGGAAACTCTCGAGGATCATGAATGGAACGTAACAATCAACATTTTTTAAGAAATCAGAACAATGAATCAAAGCAACTAGGAAGAATTCAATGCAGGGATGCGATGGTTATGGACACATCCAGGCTAAATGCGCTAATACACGAAAGAAGTAAGGGGGGTTATATGTAACTTCATTGAGTTAAGATGAAGAAGAGGAACTCACATGAAACTATGTAGCTTTCAGAGCAAAGATTCATGACGCGACTGAAACTGGAATTGTATGTTCCAACATTGTTACTACATAAAAAAACCTATATGTTCCAACACGAATAATCTCAGTGATCTTTCAAGCGATGATGATGACCAGGAGGTGAATGATGAAGACATCTACAATACCTATGAGAACATGTATACTATGTGTCTCAAGGTTATTGAGGCCAATAAAGTCCTAAATGCTGAGAAACATAAGCTAATTGAGCAAAAAACAAAACTGGCAATTCTTGTTGAAAAACTTGAAAATAAGATTGAACAACTGAAACAAAATCTGAGGATGACAAATGAAAGGGCTGAGATAGCTGAAGTCGCGATCACGAAATTGAACAGGGGAAAAGCAAAGCTAGATGACATACTGATGATGGGAAATAACTTTGGAGATAGACAAGGAATTAACCATGACAAAGTTGAAAATGGCACGATAGATTTCAAAGTAGAGATACATGCCATGAAGAAGAAGATAATGAAGACGCGTCTACGCAAGCCTATTTTATGCCATTACTGTTCCTATCAAGGCCACATACAGGAACAATGTTTCAAGCTGCTCAAAGACATTATGAGTGGTCGACAACTATCAGCATGTTCCAACATGAATGATGCCTAACAATCTAAATTGGTCAGGAATGTATGGATTCCTAAACAAAGTACTATTTTTCTGGTTGCTAACACATTTCTTATTGCACATTCTAGAGATTTTTGGTACTTTGATAGCGAATGCCCTAGGCATATGACTGGAAATCAGGAGTACTTGAACAACATCAAACCATATGATGCGGGTTTTGTTACTTTGGTGATGGAAGGAAGATTCATGTTATTGGCAAAGGAGAACTACAGATTGAGGGACTTCCCAGCTTCACAAGCATTTTGCTAGTAGAAGATATGAAAGCTAATCTATTGAGTATCAGTCAGTTGTGCAATGATAATATGACTGTAAAGTTTCACAAAGACAAATGCATTGTAAAATATGGTGAAGATAAAGTACTTTCTGGAATTAGATCTTCAGACAAATGTTACTTTCTAGAACAAGAAATGAGGTGTCTAAGCTCAAAAGAAGATGAGGAAACTGTGTGGCATAGGAAGCTTGGTCACATTAACTACAAAACGTTGGTGAAGGTTCCTAATTCTAAAGCAGTGCGAGGTATACCTACTCTCACTAACAAAAAAGGAATTGTGTGTAGACCATGCCAACAAGGTAAGCATATTCGATCTCCTCATTCATCAGTTCAGTATATTAACACTTCAAGAAATCTTGAATTACTACACGTGGACTTGATGAGTCTGGTCAATACACCTAATATGACTGACAATAAGTATATTTTTGTATGTGTTGATGATTTTTCCAGATATGCCTGAGTGGCATTTCTCAGAGAAAAATCTAACACGGTGGATGTTTTCATAAGTATGGTGATCGAGATATAGACAAAAAAGGGGAGTCTTGTGGGAAGATTGTGAGAATCCATAGTGATCATGGCAGAGAATTGGAAAATTCTCAGTTCAGTGAGTTCGGTGATGAACTTGACATCCAACATGAATTTTTTGCACCTATCACACCTCAGCAGAATGGGATTGTTAAGAGGAAGAATAGGACTCTACAGGATATGGCTCAAGTTATGTTGGCAGAAAAAGGAATTCATAAGAAACGATGGGCAGAAGCAATCAACATAACATGCTATACAATATAAGGGTGTATCTTTGTCCATTTATGAGAAAGAATTCATATGAAATATGGAAGGGCTTGAAGCCTAATGTTTCATATTTTCATGTGTTTGGAAGCAAGTGTTACATTCTCAGGGTTAGAGAACAACTGGGAAAATTTGATAGCCGCAGTGATGATGAAATCTTTCTTGGTTATTCAGTGAATAGTCGCACATACAGAGTGTATAATCTCCGCACTAATACTATTATGGAGTCAATTAATGTGATTGTTGATGATTTGGATGACAAGAAAGTATCAGGAGAAGGAGATGATGAACCAGTGCCAGTACATGTTTCAACTCAGAACAACTTGACCAATCAGCAAATCGATGTTGGACACCAGACCCTTCTAAGAATTCTGATGACCCTAAAGACATCGATGTTAGAACATCGACCCCTCAGTTCTCCACCCCATGTTCCAACACAGGTTGAACCAGAGCCAAGTGTAAAGAGAACTCAAAGTTTACCATTAGTTAATTGTAGGGAACTTGCGGGATTACAATGTTTCATCTCGCTGGTTGAACTAAAGAATTACAAAGAAGCCATACTTGATGAATACTGGATTTCAACAATGCAAGAAGAACTTGGGAAGTTTGAAAGAAAAATCCCCATCTCGAAGAAGTAATGTTATTGGCACAAAGTGGATTTTCAAAAACATGTCAGATGTCGATGGTCAGATTACTCAAAAAAGCAAGGCTGGTGATTCAATAATACACTCGAGCAGAAGGAGTTGACTTTGATGAGACATTTGCAGTAGTTGCTAGGTTGGAATATCTTTGTATTTTACTTGCTATTTCATGTACTATAAACTTTACACTGTACTAGATAGATGTGAAAAGTGTCTATCTGAATGGATTGGTGAATGAAGAGGTCTATGTTGAACAACCAAAAGGATTTGAAGATCCTCATTATCCATATCATGTGTACAGACTCAAAAAGGCACTATATAGTCTAAAGCAGGCGCCAAATGGCATGGTATGAGCGACTCACTAACTTTCTAATTAAGAAATGTTATAGTCGAGGGGGAGTAGGCCACTTTTTATTTATGCTTAATAGGTAATCAAAAATATTTATTGCTCAAATATATGTAGATGACATTGTATTTGGCTTTGCTTCACCATCTATAGTACAAGACTTTGTCAATCTCATACAGGATGAATTTGAGATGACTATAATTGGTGAACTTACCTATTTTCTAGGACTTCAGGTGAACCAACAAAAGAATTTCTTGTTTATCAATCAGAGTAAGTATGCTATGAATCTTGTGAAATGAATTGGCTTAAGTGATTCTCGCTCAGTTCGAACTCCAATGTAGGCTACAGATAAGTTAGTGAAGGATGAGAAAGGTATTTCAGTTGATCATAAATTATACAAGAGTATGATTGGTAGTATATTATATCTTACAGCCAGTCGACCAGATATATGTTTTAGTGTTGGGGGTATATGCGAGTACTCAGGCAAATCCAAAGGAAACTCACTTGACTGCAGTCAAAAGAATTATTCGATATGCTAGTGGAATTTCTAAGTATGGTATCTGGTGTTCTAGACATCAAGACTCAGATCTCTTTGTATATAGTGATTCCGATTGAGCTAGTAATGCAGATGATCACAAAAGTACTACTGGTGGATGTTTCTTTATTGGCACAAATTTGATATCTTGGTATAGCAAAAAAACAAAATTTGATTTCTCTATCATCTGATGAAGCTTAATATCCTCCTGCTAGAAGTTGTTGTGTACAATTATTATGGATGAAACAAATGCTGAAAGATTATGAAATTCATCAAGGGCCTCTGAAGATTTTATGTGATAACAAAAGTGATATAGACATATCCAAGAATCCAGTCCAGTATTCTCGAACGAAGCACATTGATAGAAGACATCATTTTATTCGATATCTTGTGGAAAGAAAAGAAGTCATTGTGGCCTATGTTCTAACATCGGAGCAATATGATGATATTTTTACAAAAACATTGGATTCGGCCACATTTGGGCTCCCCAGGCAACACTTAGGCGTGTGTCATATTTAAGGGTTTTTTTACAAGCTTTTTATTAGTTGTAGATTTTTTTTGGTTGGTTTCTTATTTTTGTGTACAGAAAAATTGAAAATACATAAAAAATAGAAAAAGCATAAAAATAGAATGGTTGTGCATGTTGGAATATGGGAAGTTGAATCAAGGGAGAGAGAAAGACCAAAAGGATTTGACGGCTGGTAGGTGAAAGAAGGTAATTATTATCTTGGAAAGGGAAAAGTGGTGTGGCTTTAGAAAAAAAAGTAAAATTTTAAAATTTCAAACCATCAATCTTCTTCTCACTTTGCCTCTTTCCCGCAACCTCTCTACCTCTCCCAATATTCTCGCCATTTTTCTTGATTTTATGGGATTGTGCTTGAATTTCTCGTAAAAACCTACGGCATAGAGGTAGGAAACAGTCAGGTTTCCCAGGAACTTGCTTTCAGCTGTCATTCAACCAAAAAATCTCACAATGGAAAACAACAAGAACTTCAAGAAGCACTTTACTGAACCTGAGAAGCAGCTGGATTTGACAGAGAGCAGCATGATGGTGTTGTAGAACCAGGGGTTGAAGTTATACCGCCACCAGTTCAGCCGGTACAGGATCCCTGTCTACTAGTCAAAATCAAGGTATTCCAAGATAAATATTTTACCTTTAATGGTCAATATTTTAAGTCTCTGGATGATTATATGAAGTATTACTTAAAGCACAATAAGAGGGTAGATCTAAGAAGGTATAAGTCTATGCCTAGGAAGAATAATGGCTATGATTTTAGCTATTTGTTAAAAGGAATTATTGGGGGTATTAGGTATATGGAAGACTGGAATCCTAGGCTAACATAACTAGCATGCATATAGTATGAACGAAGGAAAGTGATGTGTGTATACACTAGAGCATCAGGGCCTAGAAAGTTGAGGCTGAGAAGAGTTCATGAGTGGCCAGAGGAATTGAGTGTGATAAACTCTTCTAGTTACAAGGTTGTTCAGATCCTAGTATGGTTGAAAATTTGAAAAGACCAATGGATATGCCCCCTACTATCATTAAGATTGAATAAAATAAGGAAGAGTTGGAAGCCAGGGGTGCTGCTGATGTCCCAACACAGGGTGAAGATGCAGGGAGAGATGAGGTTGATATGGAAATTGATGAATATTTTGATCAGGGAGGTGAACATGTCCCGAAAAATCAGGAGAATGAAGAAAATGAGATTGCTGAGAATGTACATATTCTGACCTTGGAGATGGAGACATGGGAAGAAGAAGAGTTGACTGTTGATGATGTTCCAACACCAGATCACTGGGATCTTGAGGTTGAAGAACCTGGACTTGATGATGTTCCAACATCAAGCTAGCAAGAGGTTGCAGAAGGTGATGTTCCAACTCAGGAACACTCTAAGGCTTAAAGATAAGGTGGAACTAATGATGTGCCCATTGAAGACTTGACATAGACTAGTGATGAAGTACTACATGAACTTGTACAGACAAGAAGATCCAAAAGGAAGGTTGTTGAGACTGGAGCAAAGATATTTCCATAAGAGAAAAAGAAAATAAAGGTGAAGAAACAAGGTGGCCAGAGTTCAAGAAGAGCTCCATCTGCAAAGGATGCACTGAATGTAGATTTTTTCAATGAAGCTTGTCAGGATTGTTGGGATCTTATTAGTGAGAGGAACATTATTGCAGAAAGGTTTCTGGACTTGGAGTCTTACAGATCAAGTGGCTTTGGAGCTTTCCTAGGACACTTAGGCTACTCTACATCTGCTACAGCCTACAAGGACTACAATACAAAGTTGGTTCTAGAGTTTTATGCCAATGTCATGGAAGAAAACTTGGATGGTGAGTCTGACTGGTATGAATGGACCTATATACGTGGCAAGGTGACAAATTTTTCTGCGGAGAAAATCAGTGAAATTCTCGGGCTGATCACTCATGAGTTTGTTGGTCTATATGCTGAAGATCCGAGCTTTCAAATGATTAGATTATTCATGAGATATCCAGAAGATTGGTTTCCCAGTGGCATGCACATGGCAATGTTGTTATGTCACATCTGACCAACAGATATTTTTGTTTATCTCAAACAACCATCAACTGTTGGATTCCCTCAACCAATACCTCAGCATTAACCAGAGAAATTTCTAAGTTGCTTTACAGTGTTGGGAAGAAAATACTAGTGAACATAGGGTGAATTATTCACAAGTATATTGTGTTCCAGGCTGTGTCATCCAGGAAAAAGAACTCACTGCCACATTCTTGTATTATTACTGCACTGGCTAGAGCAGGGAAGGTGAAGGTCAAGAGTGATGATAAGTTCATATTGCCTAAAGGTTGTGAAGGCAAATTACAGGACTTTCTATACAAGGAAGGTTGATGATCTCCCATGGATTTCCTCTGAAACTGGTAACTCATCCAAGGCACCAACAAAGAAAGCCAAGGAGGCTAAGAAGCTGAATGTGAAAGCAAAAATTGTAGCTCTTCAGGTCCAGATTGCAGCACTTGAAGAAGAGTTAACCAGGATGGATACAGATGGTGAAGCCCAAGAAGATACTGCTGATGAAGTTGATTCCTAATATTTGGCTTTATATATATATATATATATATATATAAATATAATTTTCTACGACTTTTGCATGTTTATGGCCCCAAGGGGGAGTATTTTGGAATTTTGAAATTCTGTTGGAGTATTTTGGATTTTATGGATGAAGATTTCTTGTTGGATTTTTGGTTGGATTTTTTTTGGTTCTCGGATTTCTAGTACTTATAATTTATGTTGCTTGGTTTTCTGAAAATTTAAGTACTGAGTTTTTGTTTGATGTTCCAACATGGATGTTGAGGTCTTGTTAATTTGGAGTTGTGGTATTTAAGGGGAGAAAAATTCTTTTTTCCAACATCCATATTAGTTGAGTTGATCAGTCTATTTGCATAATTGTTGCTTTGAAAGTCCAAAAGGTTGATGGATCCACAAAATACCAAGGGGGGGGGGGATTGTAAATGCCAGACTTGTTTAATTGGCAATTTGTGGGAAATATGCAAATATGGAATTATTATGTTGTAACATCAAAGAAGGGAGTTTGCGAGTTATGAAATGTTCGAAGATGAAATCCGAGTAGCTAAATATATCGTCCAGTTGTATTTGATTTGGAGAATATATCAATTCCAATATTTATGAGATTGAATTAGATTTATGGAATTGGAATATTTGGTTACGGTTAGGACAAGATAATCTGATTCCATACTTAAAGAGATTAGATTTGGTAATTCTTATCTCCAAGCGGTTTAATTGTTATCAGAATATTTGATGGAGAAGGAATTCCATTCACACAAGGAACTTGATACGTGCTACCGTGCTTATATATGTGGACATCTGACTGAGCTACTCATGGATTTATTTTGAGAAAATTTGCACTCGGATTTTCGATATTCAGAGGTAGTTAAGAGCCTTGTGTTTGTGTTGACATGATCAAAACCTTTTGATCAACCATTCAGAATCGTATGTCTTAATTACTCGGGAGGAGGAGATCTAGCATCGACGAGTATCGAGGTCAGATGGAGTCTGATCAAGGCGGATCGGTAGCTAGGGGAGCTAGCAAAATTCACACGTTTAATTAGATAAGATAAGTATATCGTATGATGTACTTTGTACTATCTTTCGGATTAGTGAATTCATTCTGAATCGGGTCAGACCCTACAGATGCAGGTGGATTTCACCGAACTGTGTAACCAAGTCGTGTGTCTTTGTGTTTTACTTAATTACGCACTTGGTTGATTAGGTTATGTTAAAACACGGTAATAACAATTGAATTAACTAAGTAAAACCAAAATTTCAAGAACTAATTTAAACTTCTTTCCCCGAATTTTATAAATAACTAATTTACACTTTCTTAACCAAAGAGTCCGTCTCTTGAAAGACTGTTTTTCCATAAGTTATAGAAAGACCAAGGTTTAAAGTGTAAATTAAAAGAAATTAAGATAAAATTTTCGGGTTGCATGAACCGGGTTATAAATTTTATAACTACTACATGTTTCATACTAAAACTTTAATATTGCAACTAAGACCTTTTATCTTTTGTTATTCTAATCAAACCCCGTCTTTCCATAAGCCTATGGAAAGGCCGTCTTTCCCAAGACTTTGCCATAACCAAAAGGGTTAAACATGACTGATTACAAAGAATGATTATTCTGTCTCTATGTAGGATATATAGTGTGACAAAATTAGGAATGAGGAAGGGTACATTAGCACATGGGTTTCAGAAAAAATAAGAGGCCACAAAAGCACATCGGCACGTACATTTTGTGATGGTATAATGAATGGAAGAAGCAAGAGCAAATTAGATTTCTTAGAGGAAATTGCCAATTTACAATGATTCGATTGTGTTTTGTTGGTTTGCGTTGAATTAATTAAGTTTTGTGTCACCTTGTGGAACCAGATTGAGACCTCCATGGACCCCTTCTTGTGCGGTCATAATGAGCTTAAAAGGTTCAAAATTATTTGATCCCAAATGTCTAGTCTAAACCAAACATTAATTCCTCAACATTAACTCTTTCACTGGTTCAAAGCTTAATCACCTGGTTTCTCCCTTCTCTATGTTCTTCTAGACTTTTTAAACCAACCTCTTATTATTTGAAATAAATATAAATATAAAATATAAAAAGAATTAAGTAGAAAGTAAACAATTTAATGAATAGAAAAGAATAATAGTTCACTTTTTTCATTATAAAATTACCACAATCTTGTAAACATGAGAAAGGCTTCTGTTAAACCGATTAACGGTTAGAGCAGTTATGAAAAACTTCGTTTCCAAAACTTCTAGAGTCAAATTATAATTATCCGTACTACATTTTAAAAGTTTTTCAAAGTTATAGGAATATCGATACAATAAATAAAAACAAGAGTAAAGTTCTAAAATGACCTTAATTTTATAGCAAATGTGCCAATATAACCCTGCAAACGTGAAAGTGTCAAATAACCCAAACTTTATGTTGTATGCGACAATCTAACCCTGGATGCCGTTGACTTCAACTGTCAATAGGAAGTTTGGCTGGAGTTTAGGGGAATGCCCATTTTACCCTTGGATAAAAAAAGAAAAACAATAATAGAAAAGACATAAATGCCCTCATATTTCACTTTCTTTTTCCTCCCACCCACTTTCTTCCTTCCACCACCTCGTTCAACAAGCTTTTCTTGCAATTGATTTCCAAGGCGGGGTGCTTTACAAATCAATCTCACAACGCTAGTGGGGTGGTGGTGGGTCTGGGCTGGGCAGGAGGGAGGTGTTGGGGGGTGGGATAGTGGCGGGGTGGTAGGTCTGGGCTGGGCAGGAGGGAGGTGTTATGGGGTGAGATGGTGGCGGGTGGTGGGTCTGAGCGGGCGGGATGTTGGTGGCATGTGATGGGTGTGGGCGGGGCGGGACGTGTCTGGACGAGAGGGAGATGTTAGGGGGATTGTTTCAGTAGCCTCAGGGCATGGGCAGTGGTGGTCTCTTAAAATTAAAAGACCGCTCAAGAGACCGAAAACCACCATAGTGGCGGTCTCTTGAGTGGTCTCTTAACAAGAGACCACTCAAAAGGCTCTTGGTAAGAGCCCGGTCAAGAGACCGGTCGTGGGCCCAAAATCTGACTTAAGCCATATGCAAGGGGCGCTGAAAAGCAGCCCATTTTTTTTTGTCTGTATGGGACACGTGTCGTCCCTTGAGTGGGCCACGTGTCCCACTAGTTGCTGCTTCTTTTTTTTTATTTTGAATGGGACACGTGTCCCATTCTGGTTGCGACATGTGTCCCATTCATTTACTGATTTCAAAAATTATTTTGAATGGGACACGTGTCCCATTCTGGTGGCGACACATGTCCCCGACGTATTTTTTGGATTTTTTTTCAAAATTTTAATTTTAAATTTTTATTCCATCTTCCTCCACTTTTCACCTATAAATATACATGATTTCAACTCATTTCATCACACTACTTCCAATTCCAATACTTCCACCTCACTGATTCATCTTCTACATTGTAATTCATTTTTTGTGATGGATCCACGAAGAACGTCGAAGGGCAAAGATAATTCTTTCAATTTGGAAAATTCTTCGCAAAATCCAAATTATCGTCTATTTTCAAATTCAGAATTTAGTATTTTATGTAATTTTTATAGTTTTTATAATTGGTTTTTGCAATTTTAATGTTTTTATATAATTTTATTAAAAAAATGAATTCTCATAGTATTTATTTATTTAATTTCATTTTAATAGTTTCATCAAAAAAATTGAAATTAATTTTATTTTTTTACACTGAAACATGGTATTGACAAGAACGAGAAAAACAAATTATTTAACATATTTTAAAAAAACGAATTTATATTTAAATATTTAAACATTTAAACATTCTACTAAATTTTGCATTCAACTTATTTTTGGTGGACAAATTTATTTAAAATAATATTTAAGGGTCAAACTAATGAGTAGGATAGAGAAAATCAAGTGAGTTCCATGAATAGTATATAGTGGTCTCTTAACCATTGTGGAGAAAAAAAAAGGATTATCTCTTAAATGGTCTCTTAAGCTGAGATGGAAGAGAGAGAAAAAAAATATATTTAATTGATAAGACATCGCTAGCGATTTCTACCACTGCCCATTGTCTCATACTCGGCCGATTCTTTCGTTGTTTATGGGGATTGTTTTGTACGCCTGTAGCACGTTTTAACCTATCAAATTAAACTGAATAAAATTAAACGTAGGAAAAATAGAAATAATAGGCAAAGTTATGTTAAACATTATTAATTTTATTTTTTATACTAAACTGAATAAACTAAATGTATTTATTTGAGTTGAATTTAAATATGAGTCCGTCTCTCGAAATGCGGTCTTTCCATAAGCCATGGAAAGACTAAGGTTTAAAATGCAAATTAGAAGAAATGAAGATAAAATTTTGGGTTACATGGATTGGGTTATAAAGTTTATAACTACTAAACGTTGCATAATGATTTTTTAACATGGCAATTAAAACCTTTTATATTTTATTATTTTAATTAAACACTATCTTTTCATAAGCCTAGGGAAAGACGGTATTTCCTAACACTTTGCCTTTAAATATATCAAACTGAACTAAACTTTATTAAAATTTAAATATTTTCAGTTGAAATTAACTAAAATTAGAATAAGCTCGGGGCAAAGTCTTGGAAAATATTATTTTTTCATATGTTTATGGAAATACGAAGTTTAATTAGAATAATAAAAAGTAAAGGTCTTAGTTGTAATATTAAAAATTTATTATGAAACATGTAGTAGTAATAAAGTTTATAACCCGATCCATGCAACCCAAAAGTTTTATCTTCATTTCTTCTATTTTGCACTTCAAACCTTGATTTTTTCATGGCTTATGGAAAGACAGTCTTTCAAGAGACGGACTCTAAGCTCGGATTGATTTTTTTAATATAGAATTTTTAATAGTAGAAAGGCAAAGTTTTGGGAAAGACCGTCTTTCTATAGGCATATGAAAAGACGATGTTGAATTAGAATTATAGAAAAAAAAAATATTTTAATTGTAATATTAAAAAATTATTATGCAACGTGTAGTAGTTGTAAGTTTATGACCCGATTAATGTAACCCGATTAATGTAACCCAAAATGTTTATCTTGATTTCTTATAATTTGTAGTTTGAAACTTGGTCTTTCATTAACTTATGGAAAGAGCGTCTTCTGATAATTGAGGGCAATATTTTTTTGGCCATAAAAAAGTCCAAAAATGGGAAACATTAAACATGAAACCTAAAATCACTAAACATTAGGGACTGAATACAAATTTCCCCTCAATTTTGGCGGGAAATAATCTTCACCGGAAGGAGAGAATGAGCTCATCGGCGATAAACAACGACGGCGACTCGCCGGAGCTGGTGTGCCAACTGGAAAACGTCCAAGGCATAGTCGACGCTCTCACTTCCGTCCGATGGAAGCGTCATCAGGTTCGTTTCTTCATTTCTTAGGGTTTAATTTGCTAATATCTCTGTAATTAAACTGTCCAAAATCTCAATTAGGACGTAGTAGTTGAAATCTCCGAGCACGGAATGGTGATAATCGTCGAGGAAACAGGTTGCCTTCAAGGTTCAAGCCAAGGTTTATTTACAGCGAGAGGTGCTTCAAAGCTTTAGTTTAAATATTTACTGTTATCTTTACCATTATGATATTGACTGATTAGTGTGAAATTGTTTGTTTCGAGAAGCTTTTTGTGAGGTATGAGTATAGTGCAGAAGGGAGACCACGATTCGGCGTGAGTTTAGGGCTGTTTGTGGATTGTATACATACGTTTTCAGTATCAGGACATTCATCTAGTATCGAAATTCGCTATCCCGGGCCTGATATGCAACTGCTTCTCAAGTAAATCTTCCATTTTGCTTTCTTTGCCTTGTTCTAGAATCTGATTTTAAATACTCCTTGTCATGATCTTTGCACTTACTAATTTGAGAAGATTAGTTGAGTTTGATTGGGAGTTTATTGTAATTTGTAATTGTTTGTGCGAGTACTTAAATGTATCAACTAATAAGTGATTGATGTGGTTCGTGAAAATTTTGTGTGAGAGGAAGAATGATGTTTTATACAGCGTGTAGTTATTTGCTTGTCACAGGGAGATTTACGAATTTGATGTTACAACATCTGGATGCTCTACCTGAATGAGTGCTTCAATTGAAGATTTGGGCTGTGAAAGAATCATTGGACTATGGATGCAGTTACGGATGCTGTTATAATCACAGTTAGCACTTGGCAGGAATGATTTTGATCTGAATTCGCTCTGCTAATTTATATAAAATTAAATGATATTATCACAAGGAAGTTATTGGGCTGGTAGCCTGGGATGAATGCCGGGTTTACCAGGTCTTGAATTAGTTAACCTCTTTAACTGGACTGTATATCTTGTGTTGGTTTAGTTTTACTTTGTAACTTTTAGTTTTTCATGTGAGTAGGTCAGTTGATTCATTAGATGCTTGCATATATGCTGAGGTTAGAACAAGGATCCCTGATACAATCTCATGGGATTACAACTTTGAACCTGCTGGAAGCACTCCACTGAGTTTTACTGTTAAGGTACACCTTTCTCGTTTAAGTTGTGGGTTGCTTTAAGTTCCTAAGAATGAGAAAGAGCTTTGTTACAGGATATGGTTGACGAAGCTTATATCGTCGCTACCTAGAATCTTTGCAGTGTTATGATCTTACCTATTGTTGCTAGAGCAAATCAGCTGAAGCTATCTTGAAAATCTATCACCACAACTGAATGCAGATTTATTTCACTATTTAGGCCTAGAAAATCTTTGTGATTCTCTTAAAACGAATTCATAAACTAAATGCAGCTCAGATATGTCTAATAAATAGAAGTTTCTTACTGCTGTCCCTCCGGAACCTGTGATAAATGAGCAGAACCTTGCACTTGCTATTTCTAGAACTTATCATGTGATAACTTATGTTTGTTTGAAAGATAAAATGCACAAGTGATTTTGCTTTCCCGCTACTTTGACAAAATGGTTGATGATGTAATCTTAAAGGCTACTGAACTGTACATTGCTACACTCACTGAAAGAAAATGCTTTTATTGGTCTTTACATTTTCGTTCTATTTACCTAGGCAAATCCCCGCATAATCTTTTTAACTGTTAATGTACTTTCTACGACCTATTGTGACACTGTTGTTTCAATTGACAGTCAGCATCTCTAAAGGAAGCTATTGATGATCTTGAGTGGCCGGGGTCAAGCATTCAGATAAGTCTAAACCCCGATCCTCCATCTGCCACCTTTAGAGGCGAAGGCCATGGCGACTTACAGGTTGAGCTTAGTTTTAGTAACCATTACATCTTTGTGGTGCAATTATCTCCCCTTCACAAGCCTACCCTTTTCTCCTTCTTGCAGATAGACTTCATGTACTACGCAAACACTGATCTGCTGATTGCTTTCAGCTGTGACCGACAGATCTCCTACAGGTTCTAATACACACTCCCTACACTGATGAATATTTTCGATCAAGGTCCATATACTCACTTCGCTGTCATGTGGAAGGTACAAGTACAAATTTCTTCGTGCAACGATTTCAAACATACCGAGCAGTGTGATAAAAGATAACCGAGGAAGCAAGCTAACAATTGGGCTGGGTGGCATGCTAAAGGTTCAGCATCTGGTTTCAGTTGCGAGATCTTCTCTCACGCACTCAAACGTTGATCCTGCTGGCGAACAGCAACCGAGCCGCAATGCTTATATAGATTATAGAGTTCTTTGTGAAGCCGGAGGTAGAAGACTAGTGGTGCGAGTTCTTAGCAGGGGCGGAACCAATGGGATGCGAGGTAGGGCTCCAGCCCTACCTCGATCGCCGGCCGGAGGTAGCAGGAGGCGGTCCGGTCGCCGAGCGCGTCTCCGGCGACTGTCCGAGGTTTGCTCTGGGAAGAAGGCCGCGTTGCGGCCTTCTTTTTTTTAATCCTTAAGTATTAAAACGACGTCGTTTCATTTAGTGAAATGAAAAAAAAACGGAATGTGAAATGGATTAGGCCAAAAACGGAGCCCAATCCAATAATCCAAACACAAACAAAACTTTGGAACAGAGGCGAGAGCAGCTAGAAGAGCTCTCCCTCTCCCTCCGTCATTTCCCTCAGCTGAGAGCCGTCCGCCACCAGGTCTTTGTTGCGCCGCAGCCCCCCGCCGCCGGAAGCTGCCTCGTCCCGCCGCCTCTGCACGCCGGACGCCGAAAATTTTTCAGCCTCCCTTGAAAAAAATTTCTGGTTCCACCCCTGGTTCTTAGCCATCATGGAAGACTTGCTCAACACACTATCATGTATAAAACTGTGATGAAATATGATTATAAAGTTGATGTTAAAGAAGGGTATGTTTGGTGGTTTCATAGGAGGAAAAAAATAGTTTTAAAAAAAAAGTCTGTCTCTTGAGAGACGGTCTTTAAAATAAAATTAAAAAATAAGGATAAAAATTTTGGATTGCATGAATCGCGTTATAAACTTTATAACTTATATATGTTGCATATGGGAAGATAATTTTTTCCAAGTTTTTACCTTTAAAAAGGGAAGGGAAAAAAGTTTTTTAAAAAAGGAAAAAAATAGGGACCTCAGAGCTCGGGGAGATTGAACCCGACGTGAATCGAACACGCAACCTTCTGATCTGGAGTCAGACGCGCTACCATTGCGCCACGGATCCCTTTGGTGAAGGCTTACTGCCAGTTTAAATAATATAACCATATTTAAAAATAGATAGGATAAATATAATTGTCATCTTTTCGAATCTCTGTCACATTTTACATGTAATTAGTACAGTGAATGTCATCCGTTCACAATTACATGTAAATTTGCACAAGCATTTAGTTCGGATCGGTGTTTTTTTTCATTAAAAATTTCTTGAGGGTTTTGTGGCACCCTGATATATATTCTTCCGCTGAAAGCAAGAATTTAATGGCGTTTTGATCCTGTTATGGAGGAGGATAATGATTAGTGGCGATAGTGTAGATTTGGCTGTGCGTTACCAATCATTGAGTAGTGCTATATGTAAGCCGGTGTTGTGCGCGCTAGAATTTCAGTTGAATTCATGGGAACTTGTAGCTACCGCTCAGGTTCCCCAATTGTCCTGAAATTGAATGCAGGATTGGAAGTTTCGTTCCAAGTTTTTCAACTACGGTTACTGAGTGTTGTGATTTTTTTTAAAGCTAAGTGCCCATATAAACATATATTTTGATCGAAAGTGGCAACATGACCATGCAAGATCACAAAATGCGATTATAACCCTATTATTTGGTCGAAAGTGCTAATCTAACACTGGAGACCTCAATTTGGCCGAAATTCTATGAAGACTATTATACCCTATTTAAAAAAAACAAAATTCAAAAAATGTGAAAGGACAACTTTACCCCTATTATAATTCTCGGATGCAAAATAACGGATGGAGTTGGTGCCGAAACACAAAATAAGCTTTGTCTTCTCCGATTTTCAGGCCCAAATTCTTAGATCTATTTCTCCCTTCGTCTTCTCTGATTTTCAGGCCTAAATTCTTAGATCTATTTTTCCTTTCGTCTTCTCCGATTTTCAGTACAAATCGGCGGTGGTGTTTCTTCTTTGTTAAGGAATTAGTATTATAGTTGTTATGGAATTAGTGTTAATTAGTATTGGTATTGGAATTGGATTTGTATTCCTACCATAGTTGTACTTGTATTCTGTTACCTTCTCCTAGCTGGGATATGTATCATGTATCACTATATAATGTATCCTGAACTCATGAATAAACCTACAGATTATTACCCTTATTTCCTACATGGTATCAGAGCCTAAAATTTTGAAACCTAAAACAGAAAATTTTCCGCTGCCCTGATCTTTCCCGAGCCGCCACCGTCCGACGCCCCACGCGCCGCCGCCGAAATCCACGCGCCACCGCCGCTGCACCATCGCCGCCGCTGTCCGCCAGGTTTCCGACGATGACCCCGTCAATGATGTTTGCTGCTCGTGTTTATTTGATCCGCTGCCAACCGACGCCACGCGCCGCCGCCACACAACTGTTCACCGGTGTTCTTATCCGTCCCTGATTTTACAATATGTCGGGTTCTGATGAACAACCTCGTTTTGAGATTCCTGAGGGTACGAAACTTCAGGATCTGAGTGCTAGTGATGTAATTGCAGCTTTACTCAAATAGCTGCAATCACAATCTGGCACTCATGCTGCTTTACCGATTGGTCGTGTGTCGACTGACCCTTACTACATTGGTTCCGGCGATGGTCCAGGATTACAACTTGTACCAATCATGCTGAAAGGACCAGAAAACTACAATGAATGGTCTGATGCGATTTGTTGCGCATTCTTGGCCAAACATAAGATTGGGTTCCTTAATGGATCCATCACAAAACCCCAGGATGATCATCCAGATGCTGCTGTCTGGCCTGGGGTTAATGCTACTCTTGTCTGTTGGATCTCACAGACCCTGGATCCAGTGATATGATCTTCAACAAGTTCTTTCTCTACCGTCAAGGATTTGTGGGATGATCTTAAGGCACGCTTTATTTTCGCTGATGGAATGAAGCTTATGCAGACACAAGAAGCCATTCAAGGTTGCAGGCAGAACGGTCAGCCCATCGCCATCTATTTTGCCACACTAAAGAAGTTGTTTACAGATTATCACTGCATGCGACCGCCTGTGGTCTGTATCTGTGAAGATTGCAAGGCTTTATGCCAGTGCAATTTTCAGGCGAAAATTCTCCAGGAGAGAGAGAAGGATTTGATCTATAAATTCATCTCTGGTCTCGACGATGGTTTTCACACCCTGCGATCCCATATCTTGATCATTGAGCCGCTGCCATCTGTCATGAGGGTGAATGCCTTTGTTACTCAGGAGGAGAATCATAGAGCTATCATTCGAGCCCGTGATTCTTCTTCTACATCTATGGCATATGCTGCACGACGTTCGCCAGTAGTTCTTCCTGCCGACGACCGTAAGAATCTTGTTTGCACACATTGTCGTCGCAAGGGTCATGACAAAGACACCTGTTTTAAGATACACGGCTTCCCGGAGTGGTTCAAGAAGGGCAAGAAATCGGCACCACCTGACCGGCCATTAGTCAACGCCGGTAAAACTGGTGGCGCCACCGATCTCTTACTCCCGCCGCCGTTCGCCGGAGCCACCTTGTCGCTACCAAGCCTGGCGGCGGCGGCCTCCTCTACGGTCCCTGCTCGCTCCGATTTTGGCCCTACTCTGTCTGATGACCAATGGAACACAACCATGAACCTGTTTAATCAGCTTCACTCTCCTGGTGATGAGTCCGGTAAGCATACTTTACCATGGATCCTTGATTCGGGAGCCTCCTATCATATGACTGGTGACAAAGGTTCTCTTTCTGATCTTACTACTACTATTGATGCTGTGAATATTTTTCTGCCCGATGGCTCGATGTTCTCTGCTACACAATTTGGAACCATTTGTTTTGATGGTTTTCAACTGCCGCACGTGTTATATATCCCTACACTGCGCTGCAACTTACTGTCTTGCTCTAGATTGCTATCTACCCTAAACTGTCTAGCTTTGTTTACTGAAAATTATTGCATTTTACAGACAATCAGTACGAGGAGAGTGATTGGCGTGGGTGAACAGAAAGGGGGGGGGGTGTTTTGGCTTCTTCTGCTGGATACTCGTGATCGAAGTCCTGTCATGCAGCCTCTTCCTACAGTTGCTTCACTGTCCTCTTCTGATTTATGGCATCAGCGTTTTGGTCATCCATCTTCAACGGTGTTGTCTTCTATTTCTCCTAGCAATAATAAACATTCTGTGCCTTGTTCTATATGTTATAGAGCAAAACAGCCTAGACATAGTTTTCCTTTAAGTACTACTAATGCTACTGCATTGTTTCAATTAATTCATTGTGATGTTTGGGGACCCTATAATACGCCTTCTTCTAGTGGTGCCTTTTATTTCTTGACATTAGTAGATGATTTTTCCGAGCTGTTTGAGTTTATTTGTTAGTAGCTAAATCTGAAGTAGCTTCTAGATTTTTAGAATTTAGTGCTTTAGTCAAGAACCAGTGGGGAAAAACAATCCAACGAGTTCGAGCTGATAACGGCACTGAATTCTTGCCTCTCCGATCTCACTTTACTGCATCGGGGATCGTTTTTGAGACATCTATGGTTGATACTCCGCAACAGAATGGTCGAGTTGAAAGAAAGCATCGTCATTTACTCAATGTAGCGCGAGCTTTACGGTTTCAAACCAATCTTCCTATTGACTTCTAGGGAGAATGTGTTCTCACTGCTGCCTACCTGATCAACCGAACACCGACACAGCTTCTCAATGGTCGTACTCCCTTTGAGTTACTTTATGGACATGCGCCAAATTACTCTTTTTACGAGTATTTGGATGCTTGTGTTTTGCTGCTCGTGTTCCAAGATACCGTGACAAGTTTGCACCAAGAAGCCGTCGGTGTTTGTTCCTTGGTTATCCTGCCGGAAAGAGAGGTTATCGTCTTCTCGACTTGGACTCTCGAGTTATCTTTAACACTCGGGATGCTGATTTCTTTGAAGACCAGTTCCCGTATTCTGCATCTCCGCAATCCACTTCTACAGATGAACCTGGCGGCATCACCACTGCACCGCCGGTTTCCTCCTCCTACTCACCGGAACCATACGACTTTTCCGATCAACCTCCGGACGCTCTTCCACCGGTCAATACCGACCGGTCAACGCCAGACAACTCCAGCCGATCAGCTCCGGTCAACTCTGGCCGGTCAACGCCGGTCAACCCCGACCGGTCAACGCCGGTCAACCCCGGCCGGTCAACCCCAGTCAACCTCGGCCAGTCAACGCCGGTCAATGCCAGTGAGTTAACGTCGGTCAACGCCGGTCAACACCGGTGGGCCAACACCGGTCAATGCCAGTGGTTCTACACCGGCCACCACCGGCGAGTCAACACCAGTCAATGGCGTCCAACTACCTCCGGCCGCCGCCGGCGTCCCACCGCATCCCGACACCGGTCCTCCTCCGTCTGCTGCCAATAATCCACCATCCACCAGACAGAGTGTTCGTGCTCGACGTCCACCGCCGTATTTGGCTGATTATGATTGTGATGATTCTTCTTGTGCTCTTGTTACTGAAGACCCCCCCTCTTCGACTATGTTCCCCCATACGTCATCACTATCCTCAGGTGTTCTCTACCCTCTTACTGATTATGTAAATTGTGATAATTTTTCTAGTCTGCATACTAGATTTTTGGGTGCTGTAACTTCTAGTGCAGATCCCACTACTTACTCTAAGGCTTCCCGTCATTCTTATTGGCGAGACGCTATGGTTGCGGAGCTCACTGCCCTAGAGCGCAATCAGACTTGGACTTTGTCTCCTTTGCCTGCGCATAAAAAGGCCATTGGTTGTAAATGGGTTTACCGAACGAAGTTTCGTTCTGACGGTACCATTGAACATTACAAAGCTCGTCTCGTGGTTCTTGGAAACCGCCAGATTGAAGGAATTGATTACACAGAGACTTTTGCTCCAGTTGCAAAGATGAGTTCTGTTCGCTTGTTCCTGTCAGTTGCTGTTATACGTGGTTGGGAATTGCATCAAATGGATGTCCATAATGCATTCCTGCATGGTGATCTACATGAAGAAGTGTTCATGCGACCCCCACCTGGCTATGTGGTTCCGCCTGGTCAGGTTTGTCGCCTTCAGAAATCTCTTTATGGTCTTCGTCAAGCTCCTAGAAATTGGCTTGCTAAACTGGCGCAGGCTTTACGGACATTTGGTTTTGTTCAAAGTAAGGCAGATTACTCTTTATTTGTCTTTTCCAGTGGATCTCAGTCTTTACATGTTCGGGTTTATGTGGATGATTTGGTTATTGTTGGTAGTTCTTCTTTGCTCATCTCTGCGTTCAAGAAATACTTGGGTTCTTGTTTTCACATGAAGGACCTTGGTTTGCTTAAGTATTTTTTGGGTATAGAGATTGCTAGAAGACCGGAGGGAATGTTTCTCTCGCAAAGGAAATATGCTTTGGACATTCTATCTGATACAGGTTTATCTGCTTCTAAACCAATTGATTTTCCGATGGAGCAACAACATGATTTGGCACGTGTTGAAGGTCCAGCCTACCATGACCCGGAGCAGTATCGCCGCCTGGTTGGGCATCTGATATATTTAACTATTACTCGTCCTGAACTTAGTTATTCAGTTCATACTCTTGCGCAATTCATGAAGTCTCCTTGTGTTCCTCACTGGCAAGCTGCGGTTCGTGTTTTGCACTATTTGAAGAGTCATCCTGGTCAAGGTTTATTTCTTTCCTCTCGTAGTACTCTCCAATTGACTGCTTATTGTGATTCGGATTGGGCCGCCTGTCCTATTACTAGGCGTTCCTTATCCGGTTATTTTGTTATGATTGGTGATTCCCCAGTTTCCTGGAAGACTAAGAAGCAACCTATTGTTTCTCGGTCTTCTGCTGAAGCAGAGTATCGTGCTATGGCAGTTGCCTGCTGTGAGTTATTATGGCTTCGGCCGCTAAAAGACTTAGGGGTTTCGCACACCTTTCCTATGAAATTGTTTTGTGACAGTCAATCAGCCATTCACATAGCAGCCAACCCGGTTTTCCATGAACGTACTAAGCACATTGAAGTTGATTGTCATTTTGTTCGAGATCTTGTTCAATCTGGCGCTATTGTTACTCAAGACATTCGTATAGTCGACCAACCCGCGGATTTGTTCACTAAAGCTCTCGGTCGTAACCAGTTTCATTCCTTACTTGGCAAGTTGGGCATTTCTGATCCGCATGCTCCAACTTGAGGAGGAGTGTTAAGGAATTAGTATTATAGTTGTTATGGAATTAGTGTTAATTAGTATTGGTATTGGAATTGGATTTGTATTCCTACCATAGTTGTACTCAGGGGCGGAACCAGAAATTTTTTTTAGGGGAGGCTGAAAAATTTTCGGCGTCCGGCATGCAGAGGCGTCCGGCGTCCGGTTTATGTAAATTGATTTATTTTTCATCGATTCAAATTCAATTTAATAAAATATCCCTAATTGATAATTAACAAATGAAAATAAAAAGTTCATAAAATCATATTCATCTAAATTCAATTTAACAAATATCCCTAATTGATAATTCCATAAACCGATTATGACAAATTGACAATTTCATTGTCACATACAATTATACAAAATAAATCAAACAATTATAATTTCAACTAAATTCCAACTAAATTTAAACTAAATATGCAATTCAACTAAATCAATTTATGCAATTCAACTAAACTTCAACAATCATATATAATACAACCATATAAATTCAATTCAACATCCAATCTAAAAATCATGTTCACATTATACATATATTTAAGTTTTGAAGAAATAAATTAAAAAGACAAAAAATTATAAACCCTAAAATTAATAAATATTAGCAATTTCGTGGTTTCAGGTTTGGAGTCTTGGAGAGGCGGCGGGACGGTGGTGGTGGATGGCGGTGGCGCGGCGGCGACGGCGGTGGCGCGGCGGCAGGGCTGAGCGAGTGAAGTGACGGAATGAGGCAGAGGAAGGAGTTGCGGCTTGCTTGCTGTTCTTCCCAGTTCCCGCCTCCAGCATTTATAAGGTGATTAATTGGCTATTGGATTGGGCCGCTCAGTTTTTGGCCCAATCCATTTCCGATTTCTTTTTTTTTTCATATTACTTAGTAAAACGACGTCGTTTCACTAACGTGAAACGACATCGTTTTACTACTTAGGTTTTAAAAAATTAAAGCCAAACGAAACGACGTCGTTTCACTAACATGAAACGACGTCGTTTTAGTGCGTACGACTTCAAAAAAAAAGAAGGCCGCAGCGCGGCCTTCTTCTCCGGCGAGCAGGAGCCGCGCTCAGCCGGAAACGCGCTCGGCCGCGCCGGAGACGCGCTCCCGCCTCCTCCTAGCTCCGGCCGGCGACCGAGGTAGGGCTGGAGCCCTACCTCGCGTATCAATAGATCCGCCACTGGTTGTACTTGTATTCTGTTACCTTCTCCTAGCTGGGATAGGTATCATGTATCACTATATAATGTATCCTGAACTCATGAATAAACCTACAGATTATTACCCTTATTTCCTACATTCTTCTTCGGTCTCATTTCTTCTTCTTCTTCCCGCGGTGGGGGGTGGCGGTCGGGGTGGGCGTAGGTTATGCAATGGCGTGGGGCGGGGTGGCCTGGGGCGTCTCGCGGTGGCATCAGATTAGGTTTTTGCGGTGGCGTCGGATTAGGGTTTTGCCGGGGTATTGGGGTGGGGTGGGCTAAGGGGGAGAGTCATCGTCGTGGCGGGGATGGGTGGGCTATGGGTAGTTGTGGCTGGGTGGGCTGTGGGTGACTGTGGCGTCGGGGTGGCTGAGCTAGGCGGAGCTGTGTGGCAGGGCGGAAACCTAGCGGTGAGTGGGGGAGCAGTTGTTGAAGATGGCAATGTCGATTGCTTGTCATCGGGCGGTCGAGCAACCGGTCAGCAACTTCAACAACGTCGTTTTAGCAATGGGCGTCCACCAGGACGGAGTACGATACGTTTGACCTATTAGTGTTCCTTCTGACAAGTTAGTGCTCGCTATATACCTTTTCCGTTAATCTCTTCCAATCTATAATAGTGATTTTGTATGTTTGTTTATGTTTGTGTTTTTATTGTGGATCGATCTGCTAAGACGTAATAGAAGTGTTTATATGTTACTCTTCGATTAGTACATCTATTTAGCATTGAGATGCATATTCTAGGGGAATGAATTTTTTAGTTTTCGATTGATCAGGTATGTTTGATTTTGCGATTTGGTGCTTTGCTTTTCCAGGTCCCGGCGATGGGCGAAAATCTAGATTTTTGTGGCGGAGGTAGTGTAGTTGCGGTGAACCGCCGGAGCGGTGGTTGTGATGGTGCTTAAGGGGGTTTTGAAGATGAAGATGAAGAAGAACCTTAGGGGCATATTTGTCTTTAGTTTTATAGTTTTAAGACTAAGGGTATTTTAGTCCTTTTGTATTTGATCAATGCCGAAAAATACAAAGTCAACATCAGAATAGTGCCAAAAAGTTATGTAGGCACTTCTAATACAAAACATAGGGTTATAATAGCACTTTCTGATCTTGCAGGGTCATATTGACACTTATGATAAAAATATAAAACATAACATTACAATAGCAATTTCTAATGTTGGTTAATCATATTGATACTTGTGATCAAAATTTAGGTGTATTTTGTCTTTTTTTAAATGACTACGAACGTGGTTAGAGCTGTCAATCCCTGACCCGAATTGAAAACCCGACACGGACCGAAACGATCGATTCAACCTGAAAATGAATTTAACCCGAACATAAGCCGACACGACCGAACTCAACCCGAAACCCGATTATAACCCGAGAAAGATCGACCCAACGTGAACCCGACACGACTAAGTTCAACCCAAAACCCAATTCCGACCTGAGAGATATCAACACGAACCCGAACCCGACACGAACAGACTTAACCCGAACCCAAACTCGACACGAACAGGCTTAACCCGAACCCAAACCCGACACGACAGACTTAACCTGAACCCGAACCCGACACGACCAGACTTAACCCGAACTCGAACCCGACACGACCAGACTTAAACCGCACCCAAACCCGACACGATCAGACTCAACCCGAAACTCAATCTAAACCTGAACACTATTCAACTTGGCTCACAATCAACCTGAACAATATTCAACCTAATAAATCAACAAAATAACCCTATAAAACTATAAGCGACACTATAGATAAGATTTAGGGCTGTTTTCATGCGTTCTATTATATACTTTTGGATCGCTTTTTTACATCCTAAAATTATCATATTGGGTTGCTTTTTTGCATCCTAAAATTAACATATTGAGATGTTTTTTTGCATCCTAAGTTAACATATTGGGTTGCTTTTTGCATCTTAAAATTAACATATTAGAACGATTTTTTGCATCCTACAATTAACATATTGGGATGCTTTTTGTGATTTAAAATTATTTATGAGAGTGCTTTTATGTATACTGAATTTAATTAATGGGTCGCTTTGTTATGACTTATGATGTATAATTGTATACTGGATCTTCTTTTTTGCATTCTGAATTGAACATATTAATCCTTTTTTTGTAATTTAGAATTGTATATTGGATCGCTTTTTTGAACAGGTAAGAACTGACAATAGGACGCATATCTGCAATGATGCGCGAACCACATAAGTATAGTTATTGGAAAACTAACAGTTCAAATATATACGCCCTTATGAACATTAGGAACCGATAATTGTACAAATGTAGTTAACCAAAATAAAAAATAATATATGTAAAAGATATATCAGATATATCCTCCCTTCATATTAACCAAATATAGTTACTTTGGAATTCATAAATGTCTAATGAACAATCAGTAATTAACTAAACCTGAAAACAAAAAACAAGGAAACATGAGCCTATCAAAGAATTCAAATGCTGTGTCGCATAGCAAAGAATTGTAGAACCCTTTATCACCGCAGATCTCATTAATGACCTCCAATAGCCCATAATTTCACCTACAAAAACAAGATAGAAAAATTATAGTCGACAACAAATTAATAATGACTAATTTTAGTAGTTTAATATGAAGCTCTCAGATCCAGTAATTAACCATAAGGAAAATTTCCTAGGTTTATTACAAGAATGATCATCATAGAGTTCTTGGTTGACAATTTGCAAACATAGAAGCCATCACCAGCAAATACAATATGGGCATCACTCCACAGCGGAAAATTCACCATCACATGTAAGGGCAATAACTTCAAGTAATTTGCAAATGACAACGTATTAGTAATCTTTGCACAAGAGACCTTCCAAAACCACCCACCATTAGTTGTCACTATGCAGAAAAGTCATCACCAGCAAATACAATATGGGCAACTTCAAAATGAAGTCACCATCACATGTAAGGGCAATGACTTCAAATAAATTGTAAATGACAACATAGATCAAGATTCAAGAAGACTCATTTTCAAGCTCATTCCCTATTTCGAGAACATTCTCTTTGATTTCCTCATATCCATGCAGCCAATTTTGAGTTGTAACCAAAATTTCCACATTCTTTGGTAAGAGAGCAGATCTGTATTTGTTCAAAGTACGTGCTCTCATGCTAAAAGCTGACTCGAAAGCAACGGAAGTAATTGGGATAGTCAAAACAGCAAGCACGGGATAACTAACAAGTTGACTTTGCCAATATTTAAGGACATCATAATCATCATGATCAACATCAACAGGTTTAGGTTCAAGTGGAGTTAACAAAAAACGCTCAATTTTAGATTGAGTGGTCATTGTTGCGGCTGAACTATTTTGAAATTCCTGGTAGCAACAACAAAAAGTTAATTAAGTACATGGTACAAAACCTAAACCTGGACAAATAATTCACAAGGAAAAACTTATACCTGTAGTATGTTAGCCCTTTTAAAGGGTCGAAAAGAACTTATCGCTGCATTTGTTGCAGAAGTAGATGAAACTTGACGAGAAGAATTAGAAGTGGATGATAGAGATGAATAATAATCATACAAATCCTTTAAAGCTAGCCTAACCTGATTTACCTTTAATTGACACTCTGAGTCAAC
Source organism: Rubia yunnanensis (assembly GCA_037428765.1). Lineage (NCBI taxonomy): Eukaryota > Viridiplantae > Streptophyta > Magnoliopsida > Gentianales > Rubiaceae > Rubia > Rubia yunnanensis. Next base: position 8,742,531 of record CM075064.1, read on the forward strand.
ATAGAGACGACTATACATAGAAGCAACAAATTGTAACTTGTAACGAGGGTCAAGAACAACAGCAACAGAAAGAATTACAGAATAACTATCCCAATAAGATTGAAATTTATCAAGCATGGATTTAGCCATTTCATTAAGTTTTGGATCCAAGTGCCCTCGCATTAAATTTTCTTCAATCATGATTATGTTCCAAAAATACTGATTAGCAGTAGGGTATGAGGAGCCAGAAAATAAATTAGTTATAAAAGAAAAAGGTTCGAGAAACTCACAAATACTTCCAATAGTTTCCCATTCCTCCTCATCCAATCTATCCACAACATTCATATTACGGACAACAAAATAGTTTAATGGTTCCTTGGCTTGTAAAGCTTTCGAAAGCATTGAAAATGTAGAATTCCATCGAGTCGACACATCAAGTATTAATTTACATGAAAAATTAGACCCAACTTCAGCCACAGCTCGTTCAAATGATGTAATCCTAGAATCCGACCCATCAATAAATTTCACAATATTATGTAGTTTACAAACACTAGAATCAACACACTTCAAACCAGATTGAACAATAAGATTCAGCACATGAGCACAACAATGAATATGAAAAAAATTTCCACCACAAGGTAGAGGTGTCATATTATTCAATTCAGTTTTCAAAGAGTTGACCATATTATCCATACACCAGGCATTGTCTAGTGTCATAGATAGAACTTTTCCTTCAAGTTTCCATTCTTTTAATAAATCAAGCACAAAATTTTTAATATTGGCAGCACAATGAGGAGGCTCAAAATATCTAAAATTCAGTATTTTAGACCTAAGAATCCAATCTTTATCAACATAATGAGCGGTGAGTGTGAGATAACCACGACTAGTGCAAGCAGTCCATAAATCACATGTAAAACTAATCCTACCGGGAACATCAGTAGTCAAATTCTTAAGCAACTCGCATTTGATCTTTTGGTGTTCTGAAATACAATACTTAAGCTTCGTATTACGAGACACATGTATCACATTGGGGTTCAAATAGGTAAGCATTTTCCTAAGGTGCTCATGCTCAACTATTCTCAATGGATATGCATGACAAATAATGGCACGTGCAAATAATTCACAATAGATTTTTTGATCAAATGCAGCTGAATTTGAACACCCTTTTTCAGTTAATGAAGCTTTACCTTTGCAAACCTGTATATGCTTTCTTGGATTTCCAGTACCATCTTTACCTTCAGCGGGGTATGTCATACAACATAACTTACAACGAGCACGCAACCGAGTTGCCCCATCTTTAACTTCTTTATAAAAATTATAGTGGGCCCATACCTCTGAACGTTTTACTAAAATCTTTCGATCACCGTCAACAACTGGTATTTCCTCCAGAACATTGTTACCTACCTGGGAATTTAAGTCCACGAAACTTTCAGCATTAACTTCAAAAGATCTAGAAGTTTCATCCATCACCACCTGCATAAAAAGATTCAGTAACAAGATTCAGTAATATTCAGCAAACAACATGAACTTATCACATACTTATCTGACCTAGGGCAACAACAAACAGCATGAACAAGACCTGATAAACATGTCTCTAAATTTTTTTTAATAAGCAAACAGATCCGAGCCAGGTAATACACATGCAATAAATAAACAGATCCTAACATAAACAGGCAGCACACAGTTCTGAGCAAGCTAATGAACAAGCCATTTTTTTAAAAACCAAACAGGAAAGAGCAAACAAGAAAAGAAGCTTCGGACAACTGTACAATCAGAATAAATATGATCAACTAAAACAATCATCCAACAAGAGCAATAGCACAAAGCAAAAAAGAAAAGAAAAGAGAGGGAGAGCAGAGACGAGAACAGAGGGAGAGCAGAACCACAATTGCAACAGGATCCAACAAAACCCTAATAACATTACATCTACATCAACCAAAATTTCAGACCTGATGAGTAGCCAAAAAATAGACAATAATATTTTTAGAAATCCCAACAGTACATGAGTAACACATTCAGTAAACAGGGCAACGCCAAACTCCATAACTGCAACTCATACAGACTAATCACAGACTTATCTGACCTAGGGCAACAGCAAACAGCATGAACAAGACCTGATAAACATGTCTCTAAATTTTTTTAATAAGCAAACAGATCCGAGCCAGGTAATACACATGCAATAAATAAACAGATCCTAACATAAACAGGCAGCACACAGTTCTGAGCAAGCTAATGAACAAGCCATTTTTTTGAAACCAAACAAGAAAGAGCAAACAAGAAATGAAGCTTCGGACAACTGTACAATCAGAATAAATATGATCAACTAAAACAATCATCCAACAAGAGCAATAGCACAAAGCAAAAAAGAAAAGAAAAGAGAGGGAGAGCAGAGACGATAACAGAGGGAGAGCAGAACCACAATTGCAACAGGATCCAACAAAACCCTAATAACATTACATCTACATCAACCAAAATTTCAGACCTGATAAAGTAGCCAAAAAATAGACAATAATATTTTTAGAACAAACAAGAAAAGAAGCTTCGAAAAATCATAATAACACAGAGCAAAAAAAGAAAAGAGAGGGAGAGCAGATACAGATACGAGAAGAGAGGGAGAGCAGAGACGGGATAGAAAGCGAGGAAGAGCAGAGGAAGAGCAGAAAGAGAGCAGAGGGAGAGCAGAGGGAGAGCAGAGGGAGTTCGAGCAGAGACGAAGGAGAGCAGAGGGAGAGCAGAGGGAGATAGGGTTTCAGGGAGTTCGAGAGAGAATGAAATAGGGTTTCAGGGAGAGACTCTCGAAAGCTTTTATACTATGGGCCTAAAGAATTAACGCCACAGATTAACCCTAGTTGAAATCAACGGCTGAGATTATTTTGCTCTAATTTATTCTTCTTTTCTCATTTGTTACTTACCTTTTCACCTAATTTAATTTCTTTTATTTTTTTTATTTGTTTTCTAATTAATTCAGCTTTTTTCCTTTCTTTTTTCTAAATTTATTTAAGCTTTGTTATGAATTCTCAATCATAAATTTATTTAATTAATGATATGCTAAACTGTAAAAATTGAAATAAAGTACTGTAAAAACTGTAAAAATTTCACAAATATTTTATTTGTGAAATATCAACTAATGATTAATTAATTAGTGCCAAACTAGTTATAAATAGAAATGTTTATAAAAAAAGGTATAAAGGATAATCAGTGTAGATATAAATGCAGTTATTCAAAACAAAATCAACTTCTCATGCAAGAATGCAGCTACTTGATTAAGAATGCTAATTAGAATCGTAACATCTATACCTTATTATATCATTGCATTATTGCATTATAAATTTACAATCATAACATCTAGTTCAAAGGAAAATCATATATATACCTTATATGTACTTCTAACCGGAAAATAACCGTATATATTACTGTTAAATATATTTTTCACTTATTAAGACAACAGTAGTCATAAAAAATTACATTAGTTATTATTATATGTGAATGTAATAATCATTAGACATATGTACAAATGTAAAAGACAATTGATGTATATAAACCATTTTATGAGTTATTGCAAAAATTCATAATTAAATGATTATTTTAAATTAGATATTAAATTTAAATTAGTGTCTATACAAATGAAACTTATGCTTTGTTAGATAAATATATAGTTATGTGAAAAATTTCATATATATATATATATATATATATATATATATATATAACCAAGTGTTGATTTGTGATTTTTGTTACCTATACACAATTTATATAATTATATAGGGATACAGTTTAGTGTGTAAAACTCATTAACAATGTAACTATATAAAGTCTACTGACATTAATATGGAACTAAATAAACTTGGTTATATGTTAGGCTAATAAATTGGTTGGACATATTTATGAGAATAAAGTGAGATTTATGTTTATTAAAAATCTACAAATATAATTACATAAATTCTTCTCGTCATAAATTTTAGCGCGCATGGTTAAGTTTAAAATGCAAAATTACGATTAAGTTTATAAAGTCAATGAATAATATTAAGATAGAGAGAGGTGTTTAATAATAATCATGATTTTGAGTAATTAATATAGAAGATCGACTAAATATTGATTTTAATAAATTGTAAATAAAAATTACATATTACAATAAACATAACCCAATAATTTTGTAACTATAAGAATGTGAATCAACCTAAATTTAGTTAAGTAGTATACTGACTTGATCCAAAATATACCCAAATCTAATATGAAACATTGAAATTTAATAAACTGACATGACCTAACTTTTCCAATTTTTCAACTTTTCCTTTAATTATTATTACATTTTTTGGTTGATTCCATTATGAGTCTGTCTCTTGAAAGACAGTATTTCCATAAGTCATGGAAATGTTATGGTTTAAAATGCAAATTAGAAGAAATGAAGATAAAATTTTTGGGTTGAATGAATCGGGCTATAAAATTTATAACTACTACACGTTGCATAATAAAATTTGAATATTGCAACTAAGACCTTTTACTTTGTATTATTATAATTAAACTCTGTCTTTCCATAAGCTTATGGAATAATGGAAAGACGGTATTTTCCAAGATTTTGTCATTTATTATTACATTATTTAATTTGAGGAGTATGTTGTGACTGAGGATTATTTTTGCCATTGACTTGGAAAATACAATGGGGGTGTATAGGGTAGCATCATTTTCGAGCGGATTTTAATTTGGAGTTATGAGTCAAATTTTTATATTTTGCAAGTTACAAGTTACAACGAAACAATACCTGATAATAGTGCAGTTGTAACAATAATATTATTGAAATATAACCTAAATCAACCCAAATTTAATCAGGTGACATAAAACCCGATCTAAAATGAACAGATCCAAAATATATCTAAATTCAATGTGAAACATTATAAAAATAATTGACATCATCAGATCCGAACAAAACTCCAGTACAAAAAATGACACGACAATAACCCGATCCAATCCAACCCGACAATATTCTGACCCGACCCGATCTAATCCAATTATAAAAATTACACGACACTAACCCGACCCGATATTTACTCAACCCGACACTAACCCGACCAGATATTAACTCAACCCGACACGACCCAATCCGAGAAAAAAAACTGACACGTTTTCAACCCGACACGATAAGTGCCAAATCCAACCCGACACGACACGATAAATGAAATCAACACGATTCAACCCGACATGTTTCAACACGACACGTTTCCAACCCGATACGATAAATGAAATCAACACGATCCAACCCGACACGTTTCAATACGACACGTTTCAAACCTGATACGAATGTGACACGATAACCCGAATTGACACCAGTAAACGTGGTGCACTTAGTTGAGATCATCACCAAGTCTCTTATTTCCAATTCAAGCTCAAGGCCTTCCGGAATCCGGAAGGGTTATGATTGGGATTGCATTTACAAGGTCTGGGAAGGCTCTGGTGTTTGTACTGCCTCTGATTATGGTAGCGTTGCATGAGGAAGTGATGATGCCGATTAAGGCCTGTCCAAACCCATTTAAGGCCCGGGGCAAAAAGGATTCGCTAAAAATAATTAATACTTAATCCGTTTCACTAAGAGTGACACATTAGGTTCTGGCTGTTGGATAATGTGAAGAAAATAAGAGGTTGAAATTGAGTATAGAAAGTAAAAAATAGAATGAGTGGATGAGATTGTAGGAATCTTACAAAAAATGGAAAGTGTGCCATTTTAAAAAAACATCATAATAAGGTAAGTGTGTCACTCTTAGAGAAACGGAGGGAGTACAACATATATTAATAACAAAATTTTGGCAAAAATCGTCTTTCCATATGCATATGGAAAGATAAAGTTTAATTAGAATAATAAAAGGTAAAAATATCTTAATTGCAATACTAATAATTTATTATGCAACATATAATATTTATAAAGTTTATAACCTGATTCACGTAACTAAAAATTTTTATCTTCATTTATTCTAATTTGCACTTTAAACTTTGGTCTTTCCATTGCTTATGGAAAGATCGACTTTCAAGAGGGACTCTATATTAATTTATGTAGATATTAAATAAATAAATATGAATGAAAATATAATACTCTTCTACAAATAATAATAAAAATTGTCTGCTCAAATTCTATACAAAAATTAGAGGCGCAACATATAAAAAAGGCAAGAAGGAATTTGTGCCCAGTATATCTTCCTTACGATGCAGTCAATTTTAAAATTTGGGTCTATACTACTAGATTAGTTAACATATAATTTTACTCCTTTCTTAAAAGTCTGAAAAGTTTTTTGCCTTCTTCCCAACTTAAATACTTGTCAATTTATCTTAAATGTGCCATTTCAGTTTTGGACTCTTCCTAACTTAAGTGTACATCATGACTTTAGAATTTTTGGGCCCACTGCGGTCGCCCTGCTCGCATTGATCTCAGCCCGACCATGATGCCAATTGCTCCCGGCGAAGGGCTTCTTGGTTTGGTTATCTGCCCTTCTTGGGAGCATGTTAGACAAACTTTTGAACTGGTATATTGATTCTGGCACGACCAGTCATATGGCGTCTTTAGCTTCAGGCCTTGACAATGTCACTCCACATTCTGGTAATTCTCAGGTTTCTGTTGGTAATGGTGCTTCTATTCAGATTGCGCATGTTGGTGATTCTCGACTTTTTGATACTTTGAAATTATCTGATGTTCTAGTTGTGCCTGAGATTACTAAGAATTTACCGTCCATTAGTAAACTGACCAGGGATTTGAATTTGTTTGTTACTTTTGATGATCAAAACTTTGTGATTCAGAACAAAGTTTCCAAGGCAGTTGTGGGCAGAGCCGCAGTGATGAAGGATTGTACGTGTTGGATAAGGGAAATGCAATAGTTGTTTCTTTTTTGCAGCAGAATAAAGGACGGGCATCGTACGAGCTTTGCCATGCTCGGCTATGTCATGTGCCGACTGCGACCATTTCCAGTTTGGAGAAGTCTAGTTTACTTCCCGTTTCTTCATTGTTACCTAAACCGCATACCGACACCCCTTGTATTATTGCGAAGGGACAACAGTTAACTTTTGTTGAGAACCCTAAACGTGTTGCACATGTCCTTAACTTGGTACATTGTGATTTGTGGGATCCCTCCCCGGTTTTATCCGAGAATGGTTTTGCTTATTATTCCATATTTGTGGATGATTTTTCCTATTTTACTTGGATTTTTCCACTTTTTCGCAAATCCGAGTTTTTTGACACTTATTTGCAGTTTGAGGATCTTGTCGAGAATCAATTTACGTCCAAAACTAAGGTTTTTCATAGTGATGTCGACACAGAGTTTTTGAATATGCGCATATAGTCTCATTTTGCCTCAAAAGACATTCACCATCAAGTATCGTGTCCGTACACTCTGGAGCAAAACGGACGAGCAGAACGCAAGCATAGACATGTTGCGGAAATGGGCCTTACAATGCCTTCTCACTCTCATCTTCCACTGTCCAAATGGGATGACACTTTTGCCACAATAGTTTATACTATCAACCGATTACATACTCCGTTTTACAGGGCGCCTCTCCTTATTGACTTATCTATCATCGGGACCCAATTTACTTGAACTTCCATCCTTTTGGCTATCGAGTATTTCCATTTGTTCGTCCCATGGCCGGTCACAAGTTATCTCCCAGGACCATTCCACGTGTTTTCATCAGTTATAGCTGCCATTATAAGGGCTTTCAGTGTCTTGACCCTTCCACCAGAAAAATCTATGTTACTCGTCATGCTCGATTCACAAGAGTTGTTTTCCTTTTGCCTCTTCCACTGCCTCTGCGTCTGGTACTTCTCTGTCAACCTTGGATGTTTATGCTTTTCTTGATGCTGGCATTATTTCTGGCCTTTTATTGTCGACACTTGATCAGTCAGTCACTGCGCCCTGCTCCATCTGTTCTCCAGATTCTGACCAGCCGATCCCTGACTAGCTAGCTCCACCTAATTCACCGCCGGCCAGCCCGATCTCCACGGTTGTGTCCTCACCGGCCAGTTCGGCCGATCCATCCCCAGTATCATCTGCGGCCCCATCTTCTCCGACTTCTACTCCTTGGCCTTGTACCCATCGAATTGTTACTAGGTCGTCTACTAGAGCTATTCAGCTTTGAGATTACTAGGATATTGCTGCACATGGTCTTCTTGCTGCCTTACTTGCCCGTCGGAGCCTCTGCTTACTGCTCGGCTCTTCAGGATCCCTCTTGGGTTGTTGCTATGGATAAGGAGATTGATGCTCTTCGAGGACAACATACATGGGATCTAGTTCCACGTTTATCGGATGTCAACATCGTTGGCTCCAAATGGGTATATCAGCTGAAGTATTATCCCGATGACACATTTGATCGTTATAAGGCTCGACTTGTCGCACAAGGGTTTTCTCAGATTCCAGGTTTTGATTTTGACCACACATTCAGTCCAGTGGTCAAAGCATCCAATGTCTGGACAGTCCTCACCATTGCCATGTTGCGCTCTTGGCCACTCTGTCAGCTGGATGTCAAGAACGCCTTTCTCAGTGGTGTTCTCGTTACTCCAGTCTATATGGTGCAACGTGTCGGTTACAAGGACCCGCTCCACCAGGTTTACGTTTATCACTTGCAAAAGGCTATTTATGGTCTTAAGTACGCGCATCGAGCATGGTTTCAGCGATTCAGCACTTATTTATCTCAGCTTGGGTTCAAGTGCAGTTCAGCTGATACTTCTCTTTTTGTTCTCTCTTGAGGGTCGTCATTGCTGTATCTCCTGGTCTATGTTGATGATATCATCCTTATAGGTGATGACTGGCACTTCTTCAGAAACTTATTGATCGGATACATTGGGAGTTCGATATCAAGGACTTAGGCGCCCTTCACTACTTTCTTGGCTTAGAAGTATCGTCCAATTCATCGGGTTTACTTCTAAGACAAGCTAAGTATGCTAGGGATATTCTCACTCGTGCCAGGATGTCTGATGCTGCTCCAGTTCACAGTTACACAGCTCTATCAGTACTCAATTTTGGAATCTGACGTTGTACCGTTCCCTAATTAGCACACTTTAGTATCTGGCAATCACTTGTCCCGACCTAGCCTTTTCGGTTAACACCGTCAGTTAGTTTCTTCAGGATCCTTGTGATGAACATTTTGCTGCAGTTAGTTGGATTCTTCATTATGTTTGAGGCACTCTCTATTTCGGTCTCACCTTCTGCTCTGCCAGCTCTCCTGAGGTGTTAGGGAACTTTGATGCTAATTAGGCTCGTTATCCGGAGAGTTGTTTGTCCATATATGGCTATGCTGTCTTTCTTGGTGGAAACCTAGTTTCCAGTAGTGCCAAGAAACAGCTTACCATTTCTCGTTCCAACACTGAGTTTGAGCATCGGGCTCTCGCCAACACAACTTTAAAGGTTGTTCAATGACTCATTTGCTTTGGGATCTTTGAGTTCCGCTTTTGGGTTCACCGCTGCTGTTATGCGACAACACTATCGCCGTTTTCTTGGCTCAGAATCCAGTTCTCATAAGCGGGCGAAGCATATTGACATTGATTATCACTTTTTTTGAGAGTTTGTTACTTTTGAAAAGCTGTGTGTTGCTCATGTTTCTACTTCTCTTCATATTGTTGACATTTTCACCAATGGACTTTCTCGGCCATTGTTTGAGTTCTTTAGGTCCAAGTTTTGCATTGTTGAACATCTGACGCTTCGATTGAGGGGGGTGTTAGAGTAAATCATGTTTCTGATTTGATTTGATTGATTCTAGATGAGTCTTGTTTACTAGGCTAGAGTTCTACTAGCACTAGCTTTCCTTATTTTACTATATTTATTATTGTCAGTAATACAATATTGATTATGAGAAATACATCTTGTCATGGTATCAGAAAGTTGAGAATCACCAATATTCAAAATCTAAATATAAGCACCATTACCAACAGAAACCTGAGAATTATCTGAATATGGAGTGACACTGTCAAGGCCTAAAGCTGAAGATGCCATATGACTCGTATATTTATTTTGGCGCGACCAGTCATATAGCTTCTTCAGCTTCAGGCCTGGTTAGTGTCATTCCATATTGTGGTAATTCTCAGGTTTCTTTTGGTAATAGTGCTTCTATTAAGATTGCGCATATTGGTGATTCTCGACTTTCTAATACTTTGAAATTATCTGATGTTATAGTTGTGCCTGAGATTACTAAGAATTCACTATCCATTAGTAAACTGACCAGAGATTTGATTTTTTTTTTACTTTTGATGATCTAAAATTTGTGATTCAGAACAAAGTTTCCAAGGAAGTTGTGGGCACGTGTTGGATAAGGGGGACGCAACACTTATTTTTTTTGCAGCAGAATAAAGGACATGCATCGTACGAGCTTTGGCATGTATGACTAAGTCATGTGCCGACTGCAATCATTTTCAGTTTGGAGAAGTCCGATTTATGTTTGTTTCTTCATTGTTACCCAAACCGCATATTGGCGCCCCTAGTGTTATGGCGAAGGGACAACGGTTAGCTTTTGTTAAGAACCCTAAATGTGTTGCGCACGTCCTGGACTAGGTATATTGTGATTTGTTGGGTACCTCCCCGATTTTATAGGAGAATGGTTTTGCTTATTATGCCTTATTTGTGGATGATTTTGCTTGCTTTACTTGGTTTTTCAGCTTCGCCGCAAATTCAAGTTTTCTTACACTTATTTGCAGTTTGAGGATCTCGTCGAGAATCAATTTACGTCCAAAATTAAGGTTTATCATAGTGACGGTGGCACAGAGTTTTTGAATATGCTCCTACGGTCTCATTTTGCCTCAAAAGGCATTCACCATCAAGTATCGTATCCCTACACTCCGGAGCAAAATGGACGAGCGAAACGCAAGCATAGACATGTTGTGGAAATGGGCCTTACGATGCTTTTTCACTCGCATCTTCCGCTGTCTAGATGGGAAGATGCTTTTGCCACTATAGTTAATACTATCAATCGGTTACCCACTCCGGTTTTACAGGGTGCCTCTCCTTATGGACTTGTCTATATACGAGATCCGATTTACTTGACTTTTCATCCTTTTGGCTGTTAAGTATTTCCATTTGTTCGCCCCATGGCCGATCACAAGTTATCTCCCAAGAGTATTCCATGTGTTTTTATCGGTTATAGATGCCATTATAAGGGCTTTTGGTTTCTTAAACCTCATGCCGGAAAGATTTATGTCACCCGTCATGCTCGATTCAATGAGAGTTATTTTCCTTTTACCTCCTCCACCGCCTCGACGTCTGGTACTACTCTGTCAACCTTGGAATTTTTTTGCTTTTCTTAATGCTGACAGTATTTCTGGCCCTTTATTGTTGACACTTGATCAGTCGGTCACTGTGCCCTGCTCCATCTGTTCTCTGGATTCCGACTAGCCGATCCCTGACCGACTAGCTCCACTTGAGTTGCAGCCGGCTAGCCTAGCCTCCACGGTTTTGTCCTCACCTGCCAGTTTGGCCGATCTATCCCCGGTATCATCTGCGGCCCCATCTCTTCTGACTTCTTCTCCTCGGCCTCGTACCCATCAGATGGCCACTAGGTCGTCTACTGGAGCTATTCAGCGTTGGGATTACTCGAATATTTTTGCACATGGTCTTCTTGATATCTTACGTGCCCATTCGGAGCCTACTGATTACCGCTTGGCTCTTCAGAATCCCTCTTGGGATTCTGTTATGAATGAGGAGATTGCTGCTCTTCGGGGACAGCATACATGAGATCTAGTTCCACGCCCATCGGATGTTAACATCAATGGCTCCAAATAGATATATCGGCTGGAGTATCATCCCGATGGCACAGTTGATTGTCATAAGGCCTGGCTTATTGCACAGTGGTTTTCTCAGATTTCAAGTTTTAATTTTAACCACACCTTCAGTCCTGTGGTCAAAACATCCACTATCTGGACAGTCCTCGCCATTGCCATAATGCGCTCTTGGCCGCTCTATCACCTGGATGTCAAGAAAGTCTTTCTCAATGGTGCTCTCGATACTCCAGTCTATATGGCGCAACATGTTGGTTACAAGGACCCGCTCCATCTAGTTTACATTTTTCGCTTGCGAAAGGCTATTTATGGTCTTAAGTAGGTGTCTCGAGCATGGTTTCAACACTTATTTTTCTCAGCTTGGATTCAAGTGCAGTTCCGCCGATACTTCTTGTTTTGTTCTCTCTTGAGGGTAGTCATTGTTGTATCTCCTGTTCTATGTTGATGATATTATCCTTACAGGCAATGGCTCGACGCTTCTTCGGTAGTTTATTGATCGGACACATCGGAAGTTCATTATCAAGGACTTAGGCGCCCTTCACTACTTTTTTGGCTTAGAAGTATTGCCCACTTCATCAGGTTTACTTCTCAGACAAGCTAAGTATGCTAGGGATATTCTCACTCGTGCAGGATGTCTGATGCTGCTCTGGTTCGTAGTTACACAGCTCTATCAGTACTCAATTTTGGAATCTGACGTTGTACAGTTCCCTAGTTAGCGCACTTCAGTACCCGACGATCACTCATCCTGCCAGTTTTTTTGGTTAACACCGTCAGTTAGTTTTTTCAGGATCCCAGTGACGACCATTTTGCTGCAGTTGTTCAGATTATTCGTTATGTTTGAGGCACTCTCTATTTCGGTCTCACCTTCCGCTCTGCCAGCTCTCCTGAGGTGTTGGGGTACTTTGATGCTGATTAGGCTCGTTGTCTGGAGACTCATCGGTCCACATATGGCTATGTTGTCTTTCTTGGTGGAAATCTAGTTTCCTGGAGTGCTAAGAAACAACCTACTGTTTCTCGTTCCAGCACTGAGTTTGAGTATCAGGCTCTCACCAACACAGTTTCAAAGGTTTTTTGAATGACTCATTTGCTCCGGGATCTTCGAGTTCCGCTTTCGGGTTCACTGCGGCTGTTATGCGACAACAGTAGCGCCATTTTCTTGGCTCAGAGTCCAGTTGCTCATAAGAAGCATATTGACATCGATTATCACTTTGTTCGAGAGTTGGTTGCTTTCGGAAAGCTGCGTGTTGCTCATGTTTATACTTCTCTTCAGATTTCTTTTTCACCAAAGGACTCTCTCGCCCATTGTTCGAGTTCTTTAGGTCCAAGCTTTGCGTCGCTAACATCGAACGCTTCGCGTGAGGGGGATGGGGGGGTGTTAGAGTAAACATGTTTCTGATTAGATTTGATTGATTCTAGATAAGTCTTGTTGACTAGGCTAGAGTTCTACTAGCAGTGGCTTTCCTTATTGTACTCTATTTTTTTTTGTTAGTAATACGATATTGATTCCGTCAAATACATCTTGTCACGAATGCTAGTGAAGTCAAGGGATGCGCTAACTGTGACGCGCTGGGGCATCGTATCAGTAACTGCCCCAAGTTGGAGCACCAAAAGAGTATGCAAATAGCGAGCTCCAGAAGAGACTATTTCGGCTCTGGTGGTTATCGTGGTGAGATTTGAGCACCAAAAGGGAGACTTGGCAACTTAATCGAAACTCAGGAATCTGTACTAAGCAGTTAGATTCAATGTTAGTTAGCATTTACATAATGTAGCAAAGGACCCGAGCATTTCACTCAGTTAAGGAGAACTCACGTTTTCTCTGGTCTTTACAATCTAGTTCTATTCACCCAGTTTTTCTTCACAGTACCGTTTTTACTTTCCCATTCTTCATACGTAATCTTTCTAACTGTTAATGTACTTTCTGTGACCTGTTGTGACACTTTCTTTCAATTGACGCTTGACAGTCAGCATCTTTAAAGGAAGGTTCAGCATCTGGTTTCAATTGCGAAATCATCTCTCGCACGCATGAACGTTGATCCTTCTGGCTATCAGCAACCGAGCCGCATTGCTTGTATAGGCTTCTTTGTGAAGCCGGAGGTAGAAGATTAGTCATGGGAGTTTTTAGACATTTAGGAAGATTTGCTCAATCATGTACAAGCCCAGAATTCGGTCCAAAACTGTGATTATAAAAGGTTGATGTAAAGAAGGGTAAGTTCAGTAGTTTCACAGCAGATGTTGAAAATTTTGTATCAGATGATAACCATGCAAAGTTGGAAATAGAGGGTGCTTTTTCAAGAAACCAAACCAGGAGAGTTATCTTTTTAGAAAAAGGGTGCGGAGAAAAAAGATGGATCTGCATTTCGGGGAGATTGAACCCGACGTGAATCGAACACGCAACCTTCTGATCTGGAGTCAGACGCGCTACCATTGCGCCACGGATCCCTTTGTTGTTACCATGCTGCCAGTTTAGAAAATATAACCATATTTAAAAATGGATAGGATAAATATAATTGCCATCTTTTCGAATCTCTGTCACACTTTACATGTGATTAGTAGAGTGAGTATCATCCTTTCACAGTTACATGTAAATTTGCACAAGGAAACATTGAATTCGAAGCCTTCTCTCTACTTATCTGCAAGCACTTTCTGGCAAATAAGGTACTTAATGGGTGAATGAAAGAGATAAAATTGCAATCAAATACTAGTATCAATATTTCCATTTTGTCTGATATCATCAGAAAAACCCATAATTCCACACAGAAAATAGCCAAAACATACAAGAAGAAGAATAAATTAAGATCATTAGGTTGCTTATTTGTGCAACAGTCTCAGATTGAGACAAAAGTCTAAGTACAAGACTAACCATTGTTCTTACATCGTTGAACATGCTTGTGCAATTTATCAGAATACACAAGCAACCAAAACAGCTATCTTGGCAACTCCAAAACCTACAATCAGATTCATCAGGCATAAAGAAAGTCGTCCTCCGGTGCCATTCCCGCCATGGCATCGCATTATCAGAGAGACAGAACGAGTGGCATTTAGCAGCCGCGGATATGTATAAATACTCTTCAACCTCAAAGATGATATCAATCTCATATAGTAAGAGGCAGCAATGGCGAACACCAAAGGCATCGGTTTTATACTGGCTGCCCTCATCTTCAGCATTGGTGCAGAAGTGGAAGTTTCAGCATCGCGGGCTTTTGCTCCTAGTCCTGATGAAGGGATCAAGGGGGCATACTGGCCTTCTTGGCTGGCAGAAACGCTTTCTCCACCAAGTATACCTACTTCACTTTTCACTCACCTCTACTATGCCTTCATTCAGCCCGACGCCACGACCTACCAGCTTTCCGTGACCCAAGCAGATGACCAATGGATGAGGAATTTCACAACAACATTTCGCGGAAGAACCCCGCGGCCAAAGACTTTCCTCACTGTGGGTGGAGGAGCAACGAGCCCTTCCATGTTCTCTACCATGGTGAGCGATCCCAGCCACCGTGGTGTATTCATCCAGTCCACCATAGCTGTGGCGAGGAAGTACAGATTTGATGGTCTGGATCTCGATTGGGAGTTTCCAATGAGCCAACAAGACATGTCCAACCTCGCATCCCTCTTCAAGGAATGGCGCGCAGCCTCAGAAACTGAGTCTGCCGCCTCTGGAAAGCCTCGCCTCCTGATCTCCGCTGCTGTCTACTTCGCTTCTAAAGTCTTACTAGCTCAACCACCACCCGCTTATCCTGGCGCCGCCATTGGGGAGTACGTTGATTCCATAAACCCCATGTGCTTTGACTACCATGGAGGATGGAACACCTCTGTAACTGGAGCTCAGGCGTTGCTTTATGACAAGTCAAGCAATGTGAGCACAAGCTACGGGATTTCTTCGTGGAAAAGGGATGGTGTGCCCTCAGGGAAGGTGGTCATGGGGCTGCCCATGTACGGGAGGTCTTGGCAGTTGAAGGATCCAAATGATCATGGAATTGGAGCTCCGGCAGTGGGAGTTGGCCCTGGAGTACAAGGCATCATGGAATATAAGGACATTGTTGATTTCAACCAGGCAAATACAGCTACAGTTGTATATGACAAGACAACAGTATCAACATACTCCTATTCTGGAACTAACTGGATTGGATACGATGACACCAAATCAATCGCACAGAAAGTTAAATTTGCCAAGAATCAAGGTCTAGGTGGGTATTTCTTCTGGGCACTTGGCTATGATGAGAATTGGGCTCTTGCCAAAGCAGGTAACCCAATTCAACTTCCTTATCTTTTTCTTGCAATTAGTTGGGTTTCAACTAACTGAACCAAGCAGATATTTGCATGATTCCTAGTAAAGTATGATTCCTTTGAAGTTTTATGCAAAAGATCTAATAACCACATTAACTTTAGTATACTGTACACATGCATAATATCATTCCATCCTAATGTAAATATTTAACGGTTTCATTATCAATTGTCCACAGCTTCAGCAGCGTGGGATGGCAAATCTTATTAAAAAGGCTTGAGCAAGTTTTTGCAAGATGGTCTAAAGTTGTAAGATTGAATCTTCATTATTTGTGTTATTGTATCATATGTAGCTAATTTCTTAAATCCTTCTGGATAGATCTTATGAGAACAGGGGAGTTTTTGTTGATATTTACACAGAAATTACTTCTGAATTTGAGAACTTTTCCATTGTAATTTCCTTACTGTGCTGGTTATGGTACCAAATTTATTGTGAAATACTAGTTTTCCCTTCCATTTCAGTGCATTCTGCATTATTCATCAGATTTCCCAACATTACATAAAATATCCAAACAGATAGTCATTTACTTTCACCTTGCATGGGATCTATATCATTGACGAGCATTTTTAGGGAAATAGCGATTAATATGCTAAACTACAACAAGTTGAAATAATTTTTAAAGCTAAACAGTTAATTCTCCAAATAGCATGCTCTAATAAGATTTGTAAGAATCAAGACTGTTCCACTTTAGTCAGAGCATGATTCAAGGACCAGAAAGATACCAAAGCTTAGCCAGCTCATAATAGATGCAACTAATCAGCTGGCTAACTGATCCAACTAATGTAAACCAGCTTTTAGTTATAAAAACGGTGCCAAATCCAAGAAGTGAACTCCTACCACAGAAAGAAAAATCACCCCTTATAATTCTCATATTCCTTTTCTAACACAATAAACTAAAGCAACTAAAGAAAGTTAATGTTTTCCCAGAACTTATGCATTTCGAAATTAGGTCAGACATTTTGTCAAACAGGATGGAAACAGCTATCAAAGGCCAAACTAATTCAGGTTTTTATCTTCTAGCATCATACAAGGATTAACATTCAAGTTAGGCACCTAAAAATTCGTAATACGAAACTCTACAAGTAATTTCCATCTCATACAATTGCAAAAATAGAGAAAATAAAAATTAGTAATACTGATAAAGAAAGGAGAGAATAATAACTTAAAAGCTTGGAGGCCATGCGCGCTCCTGCCGGAGATGAATGACGGTAGAGAAGAAGCTCCAGTTGACGGGAGGAAGGAAGACAGTTTTGCAGCGGCGGTGGCGGCGGAGAACCCGGTAAGGAGGCGGAAGGCTAACAGCTCACTTACAGTTAGGCGGGCTCTTTTTCACAGTTTTTTCTTTGGGTACACCGAACTTTGGTGGTAATTAATTTTGTTTTTATATTATCCCAATAACGCGAGCATCATTTTGGAAAAGCATCCAATTTGGTTCAAGAGTTTGGCAAAATATTGGGAAAGACGGAGTTTAATTATAGAGTGCGTCTCTTGAAAGACGGTCTTTCCATAAGTCATGGAAAGACCAAGGTTTAAAGTGTAAATTAGATTTTATGAAAATAAAATTTTCGGGTT
This sequence comes from Rubia yunnanensis, assembly GCA_037428765.1. Lineage (NCBI taxonomy): Eukaryota > Viridiplantae > Streptophyta > Magnoliopsida > Gentianales > Rubiaceae > Rubia > Rubia yunnanensis. Next base: position 8,760,101 of record CM075064.1, read on the forward strand.
GCATGAACCGGGTTATAAATTTTATAACTACTACATGTTGCATACTAAATTTTTAATGTTGCAACTAAAACCTTTTACCTTTTATTATTCGAATTAAATCCCGTCTTTCCATAAGCATATGGAAAGACCGTCTTTCCCAAGACTTTGCCTTAATTATAATAATAAAAGATAAATGGTATTAGTTGTAATGTTAAAAATTTATTAGGCAACGGACAATAGTTATAATGTTTTTAACCTAATTCATGCCATCCAGAAATTTTATCTTCATTTCTTCTAATTTGCACTTTAAACCTTGGTCTTTCACATGTCTTATGGAAATACCGTCTTTCAAGAGGCGGACTTCATGAATTATGTGTTTCATTCGTATTCGTTTGTACCACTCCACCCCACTAAAACTTGCTTATTTGCTTTTTCAAGTTAAATTTTGTAAACTTTGATGCTAAATTTCAACTAGTATATACTATATAATAAAAATATAATGTGAGATCTTATTAGATTTATCTTACTATCTAGTTTCTTAATGTTAGTTTTTTATTTGAAAATATTATATGCAGTTCAAGATATCAACGGTTACAAATAATCATTAAAGATCGTGAAAAAATAAATAAGCAAATTATTGTAGGACAGAGGGAGTACAAACGAATGATGTTTGTATCTGCAAAAGAACTTTCAATTTTTTAAAATTAAAACCGTATTTTCTATTAATTTTGTAACAGAAATAAATTATTGTTTAGTTTCATTTTACTACTAGTCGGATACTAGCTAGAAGGATTGACGAAAATTCAGGAAGTGAGCTTTTGGCTGAATTCCAAATACCTTAGCCCCATGAAACACATAAAATGCATCTTTAAGCATTGTGGAATAATTAGTTCAGACATTTTATCGGAGATGCTTCAAAGTGCAGCTTAACAAAGGCCAAAACTAATGCGGGTTTTTAACTGAATCACTTGATATAAAATGGACAAGAAATGTACTACAAAAAGAAGCTGCAACAAATGTTAATCCATGTGTGAGATCTCGACTTCCATGGCTTCCGATGTGGTCAATTTGCAGTGTGTTGCCTGCAGCCTGAAATTCTGTAGTGTTGGGCAGCACGGCGCACTGTTTCCCGGCATAAATAGCAGTAGTGGGTCTGGCATGCCCAGCAGAAGATGTGGTTGTTGTTGTTGTTCTGTCGATCAACCAAGTGACCAAAAATCAACACCAAATTCTTAACTGAATCTAGCAGAAGCAAGATATTGAAGTAAAATCAATCACGCGCTAAATACTTTCCCCAAAAAGATGCAAAAAACAGCAGCTTATCAACATTAGGCCACACACATATGGATCCAAAGGGTGAACAAAGAATCTGCTTAATCAACATCAGGTAAGTTTGCCCTGCAAACTTTCTCTGACTGAGAAAGATGACACATGATCTATTCAATGATTATCTAAGCATTACTGAAGCCTTACCAAAAGCTAAAATCTTTTAAGATTACTTAGTATTATGCAGTATTGATGACCATTTTCTTTACCAAACTACTAAAAATGATGATTCCCGAGCTCTAGATTGTCATGCTAATGTTGCAAGAGACACTCTCTCTTACCTTGATGTTAATCTGACGACAATTAGGACAAGGGTGACCATTGCCGGCATGATTTTGAGCTTGGATTCTGCCAATGACTTGACGATCATTCATCCTTCTGTCAAATCTCAGAAGTTCTTCTTGTCTCTGACGTTCTTCGTCATCAAAAAGTCCGCACTTTCCATCCCTTTACAAAGAAGAAGATCATCATGTACTGAGTACACATGTGTATTATATAGTGCATCGGAGGAAGGTATAATGAAATTATAAAGAGTGGATAACAGACCTGAAATGTTCATATCCCTTGATATTCTCATTGCAGCGATAGCAGAAAGAGCTTCCACAATTACGACACGTCATTTTGTTACAACCCCCTGTCTTTTCGATTGCCATCTCACAAATAGGGCACGGCTTCGTTGAGCTTTTTATCACTTTCATGCTAAGGAGCTCATTGTAAAGTTCTCGCTCACGGCGTTTCTGTTCTTTGGTAATTTGAGATGAGCTCTGCCGCTCCTGTTGCAAAAAAAAAGTTCCTAATACTGTCAGAAAAGTAGAAAACAGAATAGGAACAACTAATATCCCTTGATAAGAGCCAAAAAGAGGCTCCTTGATAAAACGAATGGTGTGCAACCTAGCATACAAGTTTCTAATAAAAAATAACAACTGACAGTGCAATTGGTGTTTGCAGCATATTTTTGTGATGTTCATTCTAAAAAATTGACAAGCCAAAGACACCAACAGTTCACCTTCAAAAGAAGAAGTCTCATCTCTGGAGGAAAGCATTTTTCTCCAACATGCCGTCCCTCATTACAATGGGTACAAAAGCTAAAGAAACATTTTATACATTGAGCGTGATCATCTCCATCCTCGATGCAAATTGTTCCACATCTAGGGCAGTAGGTCACATCAGACATTGATTCCAATGCCTTCTGTAACGTCATTGACTCCCATCTTTTAAATTCTTCATCGCCAAGTAGTACTCTCAGTAAACCGGGAGGAATCATTCCTCCACACTTTTCTTCAGGGCATAAAAGCTTGTTAACTGTGCCTTCTTTCACATGCATATCACAAAAGGTTTGCATGCATGCCCGACAGAAGAAATGCAGGCATGGCAGTCTTACAAACTCTGTGCCTAAGATCAACATTGAAGTACAGACGCAGAATAAGAGCACTGCTGTGATTATTTTAGGAGATATTATCAGCTGGAGTACCAAACATTAGCAAGAAAAATAAATAGGCCAGCAATTGAGAGGATGACCTCACCCACTCTCTTACAAATAATCAAACAGACAAAGAAGAGAAGATAACTCAGGCTAATTAAAATTAAAGGGGCTATATCAAGAGAATTTTTTTTGCGGGTAAGTTATATATGGAAACTCAGGTACACGAAACACTCTTTTTAACTTCTTTCTCTATTGAGTACTTCAATAGTTTTACAAAGGCAACAAAAAAGTATATGACTTAAAGATTCCCAGATCAAGTAATCCATCACTGCATTTGAGTACAGTAAAAAGAGTGAGATCTAAAAAAACATGTATTGTAAGTGTAACCGAAAGACTTCATAGTAACATTCATTCCGAAAATATTATGCATGTTACACAAAGATTCATAGGATTAAGCAACTGGGAGCAGAAGAAGTACCAGGAAACTCGCTAAAACAAATGCAGCATTCCTGCAGATTTCTAGAGAAATTCTCATGGCGCTGTTCATCATTATAGCTTTCCATTGATCGAATATCAGCCTCTGCGGAGACACTTCCATAAATTACACGCCTATCTCCTTCAAAAAACCCATTATAGGGTCCAAGTGTAACTTCTTGATCAATACCGAGAAAAGAAAGACATGAACTGTGGAGCCATTCTGCCCACTGGTATATAACTTCTTGGCCCGTTTGTTCATTCCATATTGAGTCCAGCATACCACAGAGAGAGGAAACTCTTGTAGGGTGCAACCACTTAACAGAAATGGTAAAATAAGGAGGACGGTGACTTGGATATGAGTGAGGCAACACACATGTCAATATGATTGGTGGCAGATACTCGACTTTGAAAGAGTACAAGAATTCTGATGAATTACTTCCAGCCTCACAGGCAGCAGATGAATTCAGCTTTGCAGATACAGATACTTCCCTTGGTGTTTCAACATGAATATGAATCTGGTTATCAGTACTGGTGTTAGAGAATATCTTTTTGACACACGAGGGTAAGATCTAGGGCCAAGCACAAAACCTGAAAAGAGCGCAGACCGTTCGGTCTATCAAGAATGAACATGTCATCTCCATAGATGGACTCCATAGCTAGCAACTGAACCCAGTCAAAACAGCAAGAGCGGATTTTAGATAGATAATTAGCAGAAATACAAAAAAGAAAGACAGTGCCAGAAAGAGCGAAAGACCAACCGGGACAAAAAGTGAAAGAGATGAAGATTCTGCCATCATTTCCATAACAGGTTGTTTGAACTGTGTCCCATTACTTGTTATCAAACCATTTTATTTTTTTTAAAAGGTTGAATTTGTTCGCTAGGGTGGTGGATTAGCTTAGAAAATATATTCAATAAACCAATGGAACTGAATAATTTGTCTAATTCAGTTGTTCAAATGCAAACCCGAACTCCATTCATTATGCAAAAGAAGCCCAAGAATGTTTAATATCTTCTTTATGATCGGATTGAGTTGTTGAGCATGAGGTTAGTAAAATCTAACCTCAACAAGAACAGCAAAAGAAGATTTGGACGAGCTTCTCCCTTAATTTGCATCATAAAAATGAAACAAGAGAAAGATAACCTAACAAAAATTTGTCTAAACATCTGCATCTGTCTATAACTTATCAAAGTAAGAAGATTGGTCTCCAAAAACAGCCTTCAGTAAGTTCATTACACAACAACAATAGCAATCAAGCCTTTATCCCACAATTAGAGGTCGGCTTTAGTACGTCCGTCACAGTTTCCAATTTTCCTCATCTGGCTGTTCTCATATATTTATCCAGCTTCACGTTAGTCCAGTAAAACCTCTTTGAAAGAGCTAGGGAAATTCTAACAGAAATCAGGAGTCTGATTTATTCTAACAGAAATCATGATTCATCACATAAACACACTCCTACAAGTCACATTTTGGGATTTCAGTAATACCCTCTCCATCCCATAAGAAGAGTCCTATTCGATAATCGGTCTAAACCTAACATTTTATCATTCGTCCGAAAAATTAGGCTGCATGTTTTAACCCTTTTCTATCAAACACACACCAAACTAACACACATCTTAGTATAGAATCCATAGAAATATAAGATTGATTAAAATAATATGAAAGTAAACAGTGGAAACAGGGGTATCATAATTTATAAAATCAAAGAAAATGAATAAGCACTATATTATACTATGTAAAGCAACAAACTTCGACAAATTACCTCATCCTCTTGAACCTGATCATTGACCCTGAGCTGTTGTTCAGACAATGCATGCTCCTGGGAACTCAACACCAACTCCTGCAACCTTTTCTCCACACCATCGACGCCATCCTCTACGTTACCATTTACTTCGAGAATCTCATGATTCTTCCCGTTTCTCTTCAGCTCAACAGCCTCTTCGGACACTTGTACGGACTGTTCTTGTTCGGGATTGTTTACCTCAGTACTGGGAGGACCCACCTCGGATTCCTCGATGGGCCGCGGATGCCTCGGAGTGCGCCTCGAATTTCGCCTGTATTTTCGGTTCTTCGAACCGGACTGGACGGCGGGGTTTTCTGGGGCGGCGGCTGCTGTGGCGCTGGGATCATCGAAGTTGTCTTGCCCAGAAGATGCAGGTTCGAATTGATGGTCGTTGGCGGTGGAATTCTCCGCCAATTTATCGTCGTCCTGGTGGTGGTGGAGGCGGCGATGATAGTGTGGTTTGCCGCCTTTTCTTGCAGACATGTCTTCTGACGTTTTCAGCTCCTCACAAAATTCCAAAAAACACTTCCTAAAATTATTTTAATTTGAAGGCAAGGCCTTTGGGAAAAGATTGTACTCCCTCCGTTTCTCTATTAGGGGCACACTTACCTTAATTGGGTGTTTCTTTTATATTGGCACACTTTCCATTTTTGGCAAGATTCCTTCAATTTCATCCACTCATTTTAGACTAAATTGTTTTTTTTGTCCCTTACATACTATCTTTTACTATCTTTTGGTCCCCATTTACAAAACAACCATAGGAAGGGACCCTACAAATTCAAAACATTGTTTTTGGTCCCCAAACCCAATTTTCGGCCAGGTTTCCGGTTTTCAGGCGCACGTGCTCGGCACGTGCGTGACTTTCCGGCGAGTCCATGGGCAAAATAGTAATTTTACATAATTAACCCACATTTACTCGTTGACTAAATGGAATTAACCTGACCCTTGGAATTACCCTTCACTCTCGCCCGAACCCGATCGTTCGCCACAGAACCAGTTCCAAAGTTATCTCAGAATCTCACCGGAAAGTTGCTTGGTTAGAGATTGGCGGTCTCCATTCACGTTGAATCCGGTCGTACCTGGGCATACCTGTGAAGTCGACGGCGGCGCGGAGTCGTTATGCGGCCATTTGCGACTGAGCCCTAGGTATTTCCAATTGTTGTAGCGATTTCTCTGTTTGGGTTCATTTCTTTCCCGTCGACGTTGTTGGTCTGAGTAAGTTTTATGCTGTAGGGTTGGCTTGTGCGATTGTGGGTCAGAATGGAGTCGGAGAAGAGGCTAATGTTGCTTCTACAACGTTGTTCTTTTAGTGGGGGAAACAGAGGTCCTAACGTAGGTATGTATTCTTTGAGAATTGCAGAGATACCTGTGCTTTGATTGTTGTACTGACTGGTAGTTGAATACTCTTAATAATCTGGGCAACAGTTTGAATTGAGTGGCCCCCTGTTTTGTGGTCCCTTAATAATCTAGCCAACCTGTTTGTCCAGAGTGAGTAGCTAATGCATACGGCTGTCAGTGGGAATCCAATTAGTTCTGTTTTCATATAAGATATGGTGTGGGATGAGAATAATATATTGTTGGTGGGGATAATATATTCGGTAGGCCCCATTACTTAACTTAGTAATTTTAATTTTGGTAATCCCTATTTAGTAATCCCTGTTTAATTTCAGTTCTTGGAACCAACGGCTTCTCCATTAGAATACACTGTTATGGGAACCTGGTCTGGGAACCGTTTCCTACGTATGTTGGCGGCACTGTGTACATGGTTAATTGCTGTGAAGTTGAGGGTTTCAACCTGGGTATGTTGGATAATGCATATAATTATTTGGGATACAGGGGCGTGGTATGTGGTGTGTTTTTAGAGCCTGGTATGTTGTTTAGTTCTGTGGAGGCAGACCATTTGCTATGTCTTCCTGAGCAGGCCAAGGTACTAGCTAACATAGGGCTGAAGAATGGTGTGGTTGATGTCTATTTCTGTGGTTATTATTGGAATTATTTGAGTTGGCCTACTGGTTCTGAGATGAAGAAGAGTAGTGGTAGGAGAACAGGAAAAGGTCGGAAGCACAGAGCTCCGGAAAGGCTGGCCAAGGAGGAATCTATCCTTGCCCTTCAGTCTTATTACGAAAATGTGGATAGGTTGCAGAGGCAGCACCGGAGGATGTTGAAGAAACAGGGAATTTATGTGGATCCCCGGACAAGACAAGGTTCAACTGTGGAATTGAAGGAAGTTGATGGGGTTCTAATTATTGATGAAGCTGAGAGCATGGATGATGAAGGTCCTGCAACACAGCCTTTTCAGCAATCTGCGGCAGAAGCTAGAGAAAAGAGGTATTGGCTGAGAACCTGTGGAGGGATGAAGAGGTATTGGCTGAGGAGTTGTCGAAAGATGAAGAAATTAACGGTGGAGGAGCAGAATCTGTACAATCATATGGCGGTTTTAGAGATGGCAAAACATTGGATCAGGAACGGGGGGATGCAGTTGAGACAGTTGTCAGTGTTCGTGGAAGAAAGGGGAAGAGTGTTCGTGGAAAAAAGGGGAAGAGATACAGGAAAAGGTCAACAGAAGGTTCGAAAAGAAATGGAAATAAGGCCTCAGGTAATGAAGAAGTTAGTGAAGAAGCTCCACAACCTGTGCCAGATGATAAGGCTGACGTGGATGAGAAATTTGTAGACCCGAAATTTGATGTGGACGACGATGATAATCTAGTGGTGATCGAGAATGATAGGGGAAAATAGTGGGATGAATTGTCAGAGAAAATGCTGCCCGACAGGGAAACAAGAACGGGGAAACGAAAGGTTAATATGGATGAGTCGGACTCTAGTGAGGTTAATGTTGACGGGGGTGACCGAAGTCAGACATCTTCTGATGAGGAAGATGAAGTTAAGAAGCAGCGGGTCAGGGTGCACAACAGGTTCGTGCCACCGCTTGGTGACAGTGACATGGAATTCCATCTGGGCCAGGCATTTGTTAACAAAGAAGAGTTCAAATTGGCTTTCAAACACCACGGCACAGTTGCTAGCAGGAGGATCCGTTTCAGGAAGAACAATTTGAAGAGGTGTACTGCTGTTTGTTCTTCAAACGCCGGAAAATGCAACTGGATGGCATCAATCAACTTCAGGAAAAAAACAAAGCATTGGGAGTTAACTTCCCTCGTAAGGACTCATTCCTGCAGCGCTACATTCCTCCACGGGTGTGCGAGTTATAAATACCTTAGCATGAGGTATAAGGAGGACTTGAAGATTATGCCAAACATGAAGGTTTTGGAGCTTGTGAATAAAGTCCAGAAGGACCTGAGAATAAATATATCGAGGGATGTTGCATTTAAGGCGAGGAAGAGGGCCATTGATGAGATAGTTGGAGACTACAAGAAGCAGTATACAATGATGAGGGACTACTGCAACGAGTTATTGAGGACCAACCCCAGTTCGACAGTTGTGATGCAGACTGAAAAGGATGACTTTGGGAATGAAGTTTTCCGAAGAATTTACATATGCTTTGATCCATGCAAGAAGGGTTTCATAAGTGGGTGTAGACCCCTGATAGGACTCGATGGATGCCACCTGACCGGGCCTCACAAGGGGATATTGTTGGCGGCTGTTGGACTGGACGGGAATGATCAAATTTACCCCGTGGCTTATGTTGTGGTGGAGATAGAGAACAAAAGTTCCTGGCAATGGTTCCTGACCCATTTGCAGAGAGATATTCACATGAAGAATGAACCTGGTTGGACTCTACTTTCGGACAAGCAGAAGGTATGAATTTTTTTCATTGTTTACCATCTACTTTCGATACTCCAGTTTCTGATTTGATCTATTGCCATGTCAAACCAGGGACTTGCAGCAGCAATGAAGGAGGTACTGGCAAATGCAGAACATAGACTCTGCACATGGCACATGTACAAAAACTTCAAGGGCTCATATTCAAGTTTGGAGTTAAAGGAAATGATTTGGTCGGCAGCCAAGTGCACCCATCCAGCCCAGTTCATGAACCATCTTGAAGACATCAGGGCACGAGATGCAGGAGCAGTCAGGTGGTTAGAAACACGAACAAATCTGAAGGAATGGTCACGGGCTTTCTTCAATACTGAATCGAAATGTGATATTCTGGTAAATAACATCTGTGAGTGCTTCAACAAGGTCATACTACATGCGAGGGATAAACCTCTGTTGACTATGTTGGAAGCTGTCAGATTTTATTTCATAGCAGACTTGCAAAAAAAAGGGCATCGATTGCAAGGTTTGATGGAAGATTTGGGCCGAAGATAATGAAGAAGTTGGAGGTTAACCGGTTTGCCTCAAACCGTTGCTTTGCTACTCCTTCTGGTGAATCGGAGTTTCAGGTGACTTGCATCTACGGGGGAAGTTACGCTGTTAATCTGAAGTCAAGGTCATGCGGTTGCAGAAAATGGGACTTGACAGGGATACCCTGCCCTCATGCTGTTGCGGCAATTAGTTTTGTTAAGGAGGATGCAGCGGATTTCATGCATTCTTGGTACTCCATGGCAGTCTACTCCAGTGCATATAGGCACGTTATCCATCCCATAAACGGTCCGGAATTATGGGCCAAGACTGATAATCATAGTCTGCTGCCACCCTTGGACATTAGGTTGCCTGGAAAACCATCAAAGTCCAGGAACAAATCTCCCGGTGAAGAGAATTCGACCAAGCCAAAAGTCAGGAAACAAGGTCAGGTTGAGAGGCTTTCTAGAGCTGGGAAGATGGGCGCATACAAGTGCTCGCTGTGTGCGCAGACTGGCCATAATGCGAAAACATGTCCAGTCCCAGTTGCAGAGAAGCCAAGAAACCCTCCAAATGAGGTTGAAACCGCACCTTCAAATCCGCCAAACAGGAAGGTAATTTGTTCAGTTTATCTACTTTTGTGTACAGGTTGAAGAAGTGATGTATATGTTAATATTTGAATGTTTTCTGATCATGGCAATATACAGGTAAAGCGGGTATACAAGTGCACCTTGTGCCGTCAAGTAGGACATACAAAGATCACATGCAGCAGCCCGTCATCATCACGGTTTCAAGAAGCAGACTATTCGGAGATGTGTGGTGATGCTTGGCGATTTCCAGAGAATCACTAAATCTGCAAACTACCTCCTGCTACAGCTTCATAGTACATGTTATTTTGGACTTCATAGCAGCAGATTAGCCTTTTGAATTTGTGGTTAGGCAGCAGCAGATTACTAACTCTTCATAGGTCTGGAACTACTGTTTGGGTTCGAATAGGGAATTTGTCTAGAACCATGGCACTTCATTGCCATTATCTATTGCGGTGTAAACTACGCTTCTTTCTAGACATTCCGGACCGCAAAATTGGTAGTTTGTGTATGAAAATGTGATCACTTCTTCCATCAACTTGTGGATTCTCAATATTGTTCATTACGTCAAAGAAATTGTGCTCATTGATTTGCAATCATCATGACACAAATGGAATGAATGAGCTTGAAGATTGCAGAGTGCAGATTGCAAACTGGAACAACATTGAAACATTTGATCCAACGTACTAAATTTGAACATACTAAACAGGCAAAAAAGTTATTATCAATTCCTTCATCTAACTACTCTATTACAGAAGAAGAACTGCATTCTAATCCTTCATCTGCACCAACAAACAGATGCATTCTAATCCTTCATCTGCACCAACAAACAGACCTGGGGAAAACCTCCACCTCCACAGCACTAAAATTGGTTCAATTAACACTAACCAGAATCATTGCAAGAAATATCGCAATCACAAAACCCACCAAACGACAGTTCTTCATCTTCCTGCAAATGCGGCGCTCCGATTCGAGCTCATTTTTCAAGTCAACAACTTCGCCGCCTAACCTAGCCATCCCTTCCTCCAACGCACGGTTTCTCGCCTGAATTCCGTCAATAACCTCATGGGCGACCTCGCATTCCCAGCAACCCTCGTCACACCACCTGAAGAAATCGCAACCAGCGCGACCTAGCGGGCAGCCAAAAAACTTCCTTCCAAGATTCTCCACCGTGTTAGTGGTCCGAATACGGCAACGCTGGCCGCATGTACATCTCAGGTATCCGGCCACAAACAAAGTGGATGAGACGGAGGAGACGCTGCAAGTCGACATCAAGAAAATGGGTCTGAATTGGAAATTCAGTGCTAGAAGTAGGAACACAGGGACAAGATTAGATGATTTCCGAGGAGGATGATTTCGGTGGAGGCAATTTCTGAGGAGTTGCAGGGTTAGGAGGGTAGATGGAGAATAATGAGGTGGAGAAGATGAAATCGGGAGAGAAGGACTAAATGTGGGTTAATTATGTAAAATTACTATTTTGCCACTGGACTCGCCGACACGTGCGCCTGAGAATCGGAAACCTGGCCGGAAATTGGGTTTGGGGACTAAAAACAATGTTTTGAATTTGTAGGGTCCCTTCCTATGGTTGTTTTGTAAATGGGGACCAAAAGATAATAAAAGATAGTATGTAAGGGACCAAAAAAATAATTTAGTCCTCATTTTACTTTTTACTTTCTACATCCAACTTCATCCACTCATTTCATCCACCTAAATCCAAACACCTAAACCTATGGTGCCAATATTAGTGAAACAGAGGGAGTATAAATATGGAAATATTTATACAATATGGAAATATGGAAAGGTAAAATTTTTTAAAGTCTGCATATTAAAAAATGGTCTTTTGATAAGTTATGGAAAGATGAATGTTTAAACTTCAAATTAGGAAAAGAGTATGTGTATGTCTCCTGACATTTTATGGACATGTCACTTATTTCCTGTCTTATAATAACATTTGTTAAATTACATACAAAATTTAAAATTTTTAAATATATTTTTTTATATCATTCTTTTTATTTCCACGTTCAAATACATATTATTGCTTGTTTTAACTTATAAAATGAAAATTTTAAATTTTAGAAAAAAATTTTAAACATTTAAGGTAAATACTCTTGTGGACTGTCCAAAAGCCTTTCCTGAGACTTTTCCTTAAAAGAAATCAAGATAAAATTTTTGGATTCCATTAATCGGATCATAAAATTTATAACTACTACTCGTTGCATGATAAAAATTTAATATTGCAACATTTTAGCTTTTTATTATTCTAATTCAACCCCATATATTCATATGTCTATGGAAAAACGATCTTTTCTAAAACTTTGCCAATATTTTATTGCAATATTAAAAATTTATTATGAAATATTATAAGTTTATGACTTATCTTTATTTTTTCTAATTTTTAATTTAAATCCCGGTCTTTTCATAACTTATAAAAATACCATTTTTAATATACAGACTCTAATTTCGGTAAACATAATTATTTTGACTCGTTCATGTGATGTAATAGAGAATAAATGTAAAACAGTAAGTATATTTGGGGGACCAGTGATTCTATCTAAAAGTTGTTGAAAATAAAGAGGATATTATGAAAATTAACTATATATTCTTTGGCCTTATAGGTAACTTTTAAATCTTGCTACTATTTTTCAGTTAGCAATAAATCATATATCATAACCTTGGGATCCAACGTAGATGGTATACCTAGAACTACTTATGTGTAAATCAAATTTAAAATATAAAGCTAATTCATATTCCACTTATGGACAGACGATCTTGCCTTGGCAAGATCATGAAAAGATCAATGTTTAAAGTGTAAATAAGAAAAAATAAAAATAAAATTTTTGGATTGTATGAATCGAGTTATAAACTTTATAACTACTACATGGTGCATAATAATTTTTTTTTTATTACTAAGATTTTTTACATTCTATTGTTCTAATTAAACCAAAATTTTCTATAGACTTGTGAAAAAACAATGTTTCTCAAAACTTTGCCTTCCACGTTTTATGGAAATTAACTAAGCAATAAACCGCAAACAAATTGTATTAATCGGGATACAACGTGGTACGTATGTGTGTGATACGATATAATTTACCAATTACCAAAACGGTGTACTACAAGTAAGTGACACTAAGATCTTTACAAACAAATTTAGGAATATATACAAATATAACCATATATACTTAATTGTAAAAATAACCCTATATACTTAAGTGCACATATAATAATGAGATAATTTTAACTGTAAAAATTAACATAACTACTTTACATAAGTGCAAATATAGCGTTAAAGACTATATTCCGGCATTAACCGGCATTTCTGTCCATTAACTTACTAGAAATGACCAAAATGCCCTTTGAACCAAATACAAAAATCTAAAAGACAAATACCCTTTGCCCCATCGATGTTCTACCACCACCACTGCTCCACCACATCCACCGCCGCTGCTTCACCTCCATCGTCAGGCCACCACCACCGCTCCGCCTCCACTTAGCCACCACCCCCACTCCCTCTAGCCAGCCCCAGCTCCCGCCACCACCACCACCCCTCTCGCTTACATCCCACCGCCACCACCTCTAGGGTTTCCGCCTTCCCCCGCCGCCACCTCCATCCCCACCACCTCTAGAGTTTGCGCCTTCCCCCTGTTACCACCTCTAGGGTTTGCGCCTTCCCCCTGTTACCACCTCTAGGGTTTGCGCCTTCCCTCACTGCTTCACCTCCTCCGTTGCCACCACCTCTAGTGAGAATGCAAAGCTTCTCTTCGACGAGGATGAGAACCAGCGGCACCAAATTGGGGAATTGCATGTCACGAACCAAATTTGTGAGTTATGGAAATCTGAATATTCTGCTATATGATAGGCGTTGGAAGAAGCATAGTTGGTTTATGGAAAATCCCTACAAATATGGTGTTGATATTATCGAATATATGAGAGATATTGTGATAAGGAAAATCCCTTTATTTATGGGATTTGGATATGCTTCAAGAAGCAAATAAGGAATATGAATATTATGGAGATAATAATGGAGAGTTCGGATCTGCTCATGGCTTTAAAAGGGGACACCACGGCTGCATTCAATACATGAATTAAACAGAGAAAATCTGCACACAGATTTTCATTCTTTCGAGAGAATCGCAAAGAGCCGGAATTCTATGTTCCAACATACGTGATCTGTTGTTCAAAGTTCAGAATCATATGCCTTAATTCCTCGGGAGAAGGAGATCCAGCGTCGACGAGTTTCGAGGTCAGAGGGAGTCTGATCAAGGTGGATCGGTAGCTAGGGAAGCTAGCAGAATTCACACGTTTGATTAGTAAAGATAAGTATTTTGTATGGTGTACTTTGTACTGTATATTTCTAATTAGTGGATTCATTCTGAACTAGGCCAGGCCCCGCAGATGTAGGTGGATTTCACCGAACTGCGTAACCAAGTGTTGTATCTTTAATGCTTTACTTTATTGCATACTTGATTAGATAAGTTATATTGGAACATACTAGTAATAATTAAGAGAATTCGGTAAAACCAAATTTCATTGCACTTGCATTGCTGCAAAAATAAGGAAAGGAAATGACGTTTTTGCAAGGAATGGGTGAAAGAAACGGTGGCTATAAAGAATTAAGGTTTAGAGTTAGGCATATACTAGCCAATTCACTTTTCTTTTTTTTCTCTTTTCTATTTTTCAAAGGGTAAAATCGTACTTTCAATTAAATGTCGCGTTAAACTGTCGGATTGGGTATATCTGCACTTACACTTACGATATAGGGTTATATTTTTCCTTTCAATTATCAAAAGGTTATATTTGCACTTATGTGGGTTAGGTAGGGTCATATATGCATTTTTCTCATAAATTTATTTTCAATTATTCACTTACACTAGTGACAAATTTAGTGATCTCGGGCTTTGTTTTGAAAAAAAATAGTTTTTGCAATTTTTCTTTTGAATTTATTTTTCTTAATGTGTTTTGAAAGTATCAAAGTTGTAGTAGGAGTATTAGAGATATATAACAAGTAAAACATGGTTAGAAAGAATAAAGCTGGACAAGATAAAAATTAATAAAAGAAAAGTCAATTTTCTTATTCCTGATACGAAAATAAAAGGTGAATTTGCTCGGAGAAAAAGAAATGGTACCAACAGTGGGTAAATTATACCATACGTTAGGGATATGTTAAGAATGGTATCCAAGGTAAATTTAGTGTGGATAAACTTACAAGTGATAGCGATCCTGATGGAAAGTTATATTTCCATAAATATAGGAGAGTGTTATAAAATGTATAGTTTTTCAAATAAAATAAAGTCTAGATATTAAATGATAGGGAAATGACAAGAGTGATAGAGTATTTAAAGGAGAGTATTTCTACTCTTTTCTTTTCTCTTCAATTGTGTGTACTTACGAGAAAGTATAGGGTGCTAGTTATACATCCATGACATGTATCTTTAGTTATGATACATTAATACAAGATACTAAAAACACTATGATAAATGCATGCTTTAACCTATACTTAGTACCCCTTTAATGAACATTCACAACACACCATTGCTAATGGTCCATACACTCCCCCTGAACGTTCATTCTGGAACAATGTCTCATTAAAATCTTACTAGGAAAATCCATTGTGGAAAAAAAAACTAGTGAAGGAAAAATAGTACATATTCCATTAGAGCACACTGCCTCATTAAAAACCTTACCAGGAAAATCCATTGGGAAAAACCATGGCTAAGGGAAAAAGAGTACAGTGCCTCATTGAAAACCTCTTGAGCACATCATTTTATATTTCCCAATCATCGCATTCCAATCTTGTGCACCAGCTTTTCAAATGTTGACGTCGATAGTGATTTGGTGAAGAGATCAGCCACATTGTCACTAGAGCAAATTTGCTGAATACAAATTTCACCATTCTTTTGTAGGTTATGGGTGAAGAAATTTTTTGGTGAAATGTGCTTTGTTCTATCTCCTTTGATGAATCCTTCCTTCAGTTGAACAATACAAGCGGTATTGTCTTGAAACAAAGTGGTGGGAACTGTCTTGTATAGCTTCAAACCACAAGTTCCTCAAATAAGGTGAATTACATATCTTAACCAAACACATTCTCGACTGGATTAGTGAATCGCCAATATTTTAGCATTGGAAGAAGTGGCATCCATTGTTTGCTTCATAAAACGCCAAGAGATAGATGTGCCTGCACATGTAAATATATAACCTGTTTGCGATCGAGCTTGGTAGGGATCAGATAAGTATCCAACATCTGCATAACTCATGAGATCACTATTAAGTGACTTGGGATAATAAAGTCCCAAGTCTACCGTACCCTGAAGGTATCTGAATATTTGTTTAATACCATTCCAATGCCTCCTTATTGGAGAAGAAATATATCTCGCTAATAAAATCACTGCAAAAGCTATATCAGGGCAAGTATGACTTGTCAAATACATCAAAGCGCCAATAGCACTGAGACATGGCACTTCTGGACCAAGTAATTTTTCGTCCTTTTCACGAGGTCGAAATGGATCATTTTCACATCGAGTGATCTTACAACCATCAGAATGCTCAAAGGGTATGCTTTATCCATATAAAACCGCTTTAGCACTTTAGCGGTGTAAAGGGACTGGTGTAGAAAAATACCATTTTCAGAATGTTCAATCTTCAACCCAAGACAAAACTTTGTCTTCCTAAGATCTTTCATTTCAAATTCTATTTTTGAATATTAGCAGCCTTTTGGATCTCTTCAGGAGTCCCAATTATATTTAGGTCATCAACATAGACTGCGATAATAACAAATCCTGACCCCCGTCGTTTTATGAATACACAGGGGTAGATCGGGTTATTTTGATAACCTTGTTTCATTAGATATTCATCAAGGCGATTATACCACATGCACCCGTCTTGTTTCAGCCCATATAAAAATTGACCCAACTTGATCGAATAAAGTTATCGAGAACCGGAATTACATTCCTTTGGCAATTGCAATCCTTCTGGATTTTTTATAAATATTATTATCAAGTGAGTCATACAAATAGGCAGTGACTACATCCATTAAATGCATTTCAAGGGATTCATTTGCTGCCTGATTAAGCAAATAACAAAAAGTAGTTGCATCCACCACGGGAGAATCCTCATAATTAATAACCAATTTTTGGAAAAAACCTTATACAACAAGCTGTGCCTTATAGCGCACGATTTCATCATTCTCATTTTGCTTCCGTACAAAGACCCATTTATAATCCACGAGCCGCACATCTTCGGGTGTGCGTGATATTTTTTTAAAACTTTTTGTTTTCCCAAGGAATCCAATTCTAGTTGGATTGAGTCATTCCATTTTGGCCGATCATTTCTATGCATGCATTCCTCAACAGATATTGGCTCATGATCCTCATTTCCAGTCATTATGGCATATGTTGCAGCATATATAAATTTATTGTCGATGTCAATTTTGTATCGGTTCCATTTTACACCCGACATGACATAATTAATCGAGAGCTCTTCAAAAAACTATATGACAGATTAAAGACTAATCCACCTATGTGGATAGAAGAACATACTCAACTAGTAAAAACCATAAAATTAAAAGCTAAGTCACTACCATGCCTAGGCATTCCACATCCATTAGCATTCATGATAGTAGAAACAGATGCATTAGAATTAGGTTATGGAGGTATATTAAAAATACATTTAGGAAAAGAGTCAATAGTTAGATATCATTCAGGTTTATGGATAGGATCACAAGTAAATTACTCAACAGCTTTTTTTTAAATAAAAACACCCTAAGGTGAGGGAGTTATGTATTGGGTTCCCCATGCCCTATATCAAAATAAACAGTTTGTACATGAGTGTGTCTAGGTCACTAGACTTGAGGCAACATTGTTGTCTCCAAAAGTATTAGCCTACATATATGTGCATCTATACTATAGTAGTGCAGTTTCTGAAGAAGTTGCGATCCAAGGGAGAAAATCTCCACCCCTTGTGTTAATTTTCTCCCCCGGCCAGGCAACTCCTACTTGTAACTAAAGTTCACAACATGTCTACAATAAAAGGTAATGAGAATGCTGGGATAGGCATCCACCAAAGTGAAGGACCAACCAAAGTGTTGTATTGGCTTCTGCAGCTCCTTTCCATACCTGCATATTTGTTAAAAAACTCCATTCAGCAGTATCAATTCAGATTACTGCTACGAACCCGAATGGAAGGCAAGGATTGTTTATCCAAAGTAATAAGACCATTAATATGCTTAGATACATTAGCTAAAGAAAAACCCGGATCAACATGGTATTTAGCAAGAGCATCAGCAACAAGGTTCCCCTCCCTAAAGACATGTTGGAGCTTAGCCCGGCCTAACATAGCCCTAGCTTTATAGACCTTGTCAAAAAATTCCCACTGAGCATTGTAGGGATCATTAATCATAGAAACAGCCATTTTTTAGTCAGATTCAATTACATGAGTATGGTTCAGATGAGGGAAAATGTGACAAACATGTAATATAGCCTCAATTTCAGCTGAAAGAGATGAAACAGCTAACAAGGTAGCAGAAGAAATCATAATTGGGCAAGCCAAAGAATCTCTAGCAATAAGACCCATTGAAGCATTGCCATTAGACCAAGATGCATCAACATTTATTTTTATACAACCAGGGCTGGGCCTTTCCCATATAATCTTTGAAAATTTTGGCTTAGGAGGGGGTCTAGATAGAGTAACAAGTTGTCTAAGTGAGGGTGTTATAGGACCAGTTGGTGTCAGTTTTCCAGGGCATACCAGAAATGTTAGTTTGATCAAGTCTTCAACCTCTTTGCAGATAGCATTCAGTGAAAAAGGTTTATTGTCAAAGAGGAAACCAGTTCTGGCCTTCCATAGGCCCCAACATATCAAAGAAGGTAAGGTTTTGCAGTAAATATTTTCAGTTTTTGGTAAGTCACTGCAATTCCAAAACATGAAGAATCTTTGTGAAATAGATTGCAAAGCATTTAGGTTGAAATGTAACAAGGATGCAAAATTAGACCAGACAGCCTGAGCTAAATTACAGTTCACAAAGAAATGCTGAATGGAATCAGAATGGTTGCAGATAGGGCATTTGGATGCAAGACTAAAGCCACATGAAATAAGCACCTCATCAAAAGGGAGAAAAGAGTTCAATAATTTCCATGTGAAAATAAGGATCTTTGTTAGCACAGGTATTTTCCAGAAAAAGCTGTTTGCTATAAAATTACCTGTCTGTGAGGTTAAGGCCTTATAGCATGATTTGAATGTGAAGTTACCTGATAACTCAGCTTTCCACACCATTCTATCATCCCTCTCAGCAGTTATTTCCACCCCCTGTAAAAACTGAAGAGTATCATGCCCTAAGAAGGAGGAAATCTGATCCAGAATAGAGTTTCTACTGTTGATAAAATCTGCCACACTGATGTAGGGCATAAGAGATATTATACTATCTGGGATATGGTTTATGAGTGGACCATGTGGACACCAGTTGGCCAGCCAGAAGCTACAACTCCCTTTCCCATGAATGATTAAGGAGTTAGACTCAGCAAAAGGATTGATTAGACTGATCCTTTTCCATGTGACAGATTTCCTATGGGATGTAGGTAGTGCCCATATGAACTTAACCCATAGTGCAGTGCCTTGTTGAGACTTCCACCACAGTTTACAGGAGCAGGACTCCACAATGGCTGTAATGGATCTAAAACCAAGACCATTATGCTTAGTAGGCTTAGCAAGGTCTACCCATTTTTTCCATACTCTATTGTTTTTGTCCTCAGTTTTCCCCCAAAAGAATCGAGCCAATTTTTTCTCAATTAATTTAATGGTTCCTTTAGGTGGGTTAGTTACTGTCCAGATATGTTGAGGAATAGAGTAGAGACAAGATTTAATTAAGACCATTTTTCCCCCACTACTAAGCTATTTGTTTTTCCAATTTTGAAGCTTTTGGTCAATGCTAGCTAGCAAAGGGTGGTAATATCTCCTAAGAGTTCTACCTCTGAAAATTGGGCAGCCTAAGTACTGAAAAGGGAAGGATCCTTTTTTCATTTGTAATACAGCTTTAACTTGATGAAGCTTAGCAGTGCTTGCCCTTTTGCTTAGATAGAATTCAGACTTATCAAAATTTATTTTTTGTCCCGAAGTGTACTCAAAAACTTCAAGGAATGCCTTGATCTTAATTAAATTGGACTTTGAAGCTTGCATGAATAAAATAGTGTCATCAGCATAGCTAAGATGAGACACTGAAGGAATAAATGCAGCAGTCTGAAAGCTAGCTAGTTTATTATTATGAAATAAAAAAGCTAAACTCCTAGAGAAGGCCTCTGAAAATAGATTGAATAAGAAGGGTGAGAGAGGATCACCTTGTTTAATGCCCCTAGATGCCTTGAAATAACCCGCAGGATTACCATTTACTAGAACAGAAAAATATGCTTGAGACAAGTTATTAAGAACTGCATTTAAAAACTTACCACTGAAACCAAACTTGAGCAAAATATGTTTAAGGAAGTTCCAACTAATTCTATCAAAAGCCTTTCTTAAATCAAGTTTAAGTATGCAGTTTGGAGTTCTGTTTTTCTTGTCCAAAAATCTGATCATTTCTTGTAAATACAAGATATTATCCGATATGTCTCTGTTCTTCATAAATGCAGTTTGGTTAGGTGAGATCAACCTATCCATGTAAGGTTTTAACCTTTCCATTAAGATTTTAGAGCAGATTTTATTCAGTACATTAGAAAGGCTAATAGGTCTAAAATCATCAAAAGAGGAGGGGGTAGTCTTTTTAGGAATCAATGTAATCCAAGTGCTAGTAATTCCCCTAGGCATAGCTGTTCCATCTATGAAATCATTAACTGCAGCAATCAGATCAGCTTTAATGATAGGCCAACACTTTGAGTAGAATTTAGGAGAAAAGCCATCCGGACCTGGACTACTATTTTTTTTCAAACCTTTTACTACTCTTTCCAACTCAGATTCAGATACCAATGATGCCAGAATTTGATTATCACTGTCTTGAATAATGTTTGGGATCTGACTTAGGAAATGTGGATAGTATGTCATATCAGATTCCTGTGGTGGTTTAGTGAGTAATTCAGTGAAGTACTCAACAGCTGCATTTTGGATTTCCACCTGGGAGTTAATCCAATTACCAGCACCATTTTTTATTTTTGTGATCTGCAACCTACAATTTCTTTCAAGCACAGTCTTGTGAAAGAAATTAGTGTTATTATCCCCCAGTTTCTGCCATTTAAGTCTTGCCTTCTGTTTCCAAAATTTTTCTTTTTCCTTTAAAGCTTTTAGCAGTAATGCATTTTTCTCATTTAGTTTGACTCTTTCCTGAGTTGTGGGGTTAATGTCAAAGTTAATTTCTTGAGATCTTAAGGCCTCCTCAGCTAGCTTGACATTAAGGTCAATATTACCAAAACTGTCCCTGTTCCAATTCTTAAGAACTTTTTTTAACCTAATGAGTTTTAGGTAAAACCTAAGCATACCTGTTTCAGCCATTGGTAAATTCCAACATTCATTAATTATGCCTTTAAACTCCAGTCTAAGGAACCATGCATCTATAAATCTAAATGGCTTTGGACTTATAGATGTTAAAGAAGAGATTTGGAGGAGAAGGGGAGAATGGTCAGATGTCTGCCTATTCAGGATTTGAATGGAAGAGGAAGGGAATCTTGAGTTCCAAGAGATGGTGCACAGGCCTCTATCTAGTCTCTTAGAGGTCGGGTTTCTAAGCCTAGCATTACACCAAGTAAAAAGGTTTCCAACAGTGTTGACTTCCTGTATCCCATTTAAGTTAATCCATGAGTTAAAATCCCTGATACTACCAAGTGCCGGGGAGCAAGGGCCTCTATATTCTGTTAGAGAAGTGATTGAATTAAAATCACCAATGAAAATTATTTCCCCTTTAGAAATAGGGGTCAGATCAGTCCATAGAGTCTTCCTACCCTCCCTATTCCTAAGGCCATAGATAAATACTGCCTCCATATGCCAGTTAAAGGTATGATGCAAGACATTAACATGCAGGAACTGTTCATGTGTAGAAAGCAGTGTAACAGAAATAGAGTTAGTCCACATTAACCAAATTTTCCCATTATATAGTGTGAGATTATGATTAAAGGGGAGTTTCTGCATATATGAGTGGCAAGAGCTGTTGTCGTGCATTGGTTCTATGATACACAACAACTGTATTTTCTTAATCTTACATAAATTAGATAGTCTAAGCATTGATGTGTCCATGCCTCTAATGTTCCACACTAACCAATTGACATGTGAATTGACTATCATTGTTCACCTGATTTGGCACTTTTTGTTGCTGATCTCAGCATCATCCTATTTAATTGGCTCAAATAATTATTTTTCTTTAATTTAGATTTACCTTGTTGCATACCTGTGATGGAAGGGGAAGTAGTGTTTTGCTGGTTTGAAGCATCTTCCATGGGTATTACTGTCTCAGATATATTACCTTGTTTCTTGGAGCCATCCTCCAAAGTCTGCAAAACAGAAAATCTGTTTGCCCTATTTCCAGGCTGTGAGAGCACTAGATTGTGATTTGGGCTGTACATAGGAATAGAAAAGGATCCTATCTGAATGTCATCTTTAGCATATGTCATAATAGGTGATTTATGGATAGCAGTATCCCGTAACAGCCTAGATATAGAACTGTCATAGTTATCCTGAGTATGTGAGATGGCAGTGGGAGATCTCTGGTTATTAATGGTACCCTGTGGGGGGGAGCTATGTGATATGTTGTGCTCAGATCCACTAGATGTACCCATATTATTATTAATCTGATGTGATAGAGATTCATCTTGAGAGTCAACAATTAGAGGAGCCTTCTCAAATTTTTTCCCAGTTTGCTGCCATTTTGATTGGGATACGATTGGCTCTAGGGTTGTATCCTGAATTAGATCATCTTTAGGCATATGCTTAGCCTTGCATTGGGGCAAAGAGTGTCCAAGTTTCAAGCAGTAATCACAGTACAGAGGCACATCCTCATATTCCACCTTATATTTTCTATTGTTGGTTACAGAACCAAGCCTTATAAAGTGATTCATTGGTTTTTGGAGATCCATTTCTACACAGAATTTAATGGCAGAAGGCCTGGTTAGCATATCTGTGGCCAAATCGTTCTTAATGAAACTGCCAAGACTATTCCCAATTGCTTCTATAGAGGCTGAGTTATAGTAGTATAATGGGACTTCACGAATTGTACACCAGATTGGGACTATTGGAGACTCTATATGTGTAGAGAATTCAGGTGTCCATTTTAGGATTTTCAGTGAGATGCCATTAAGATTCCAAACACATTTCATCCAGCATCTTTGGTAATCGTTAAGCAGTTCAAACCTAATCAGGACATGTTTGAAATCAAGTGAGCCTAATTGATACTTACCTTCAAACCCCATCGTTTTGAAGGCCTGCTCCAATAGTTCCATCGAAATTCTGCCCCTGGTAAACTTCCCCACCAGTGCATTTGAGTAGTGCGCAGAGAGAGTAGCAATCTGTTCCTCAGAGTACAAACAGGAAGGATCGCCCAGGTGGTTTGTTTTAGGGGTGAGTTCTGGGTTATTGGGCAGAATTTTGGACAGAGGAGGGGCTTTGATTTGTAAAGCAGCGGCGAAGGTTTTCGGTGGAGCTTGCTCATTAGCGTTCGCGGCCATGCTGGCCTCCGGTGAAACCTACAAGCTAGCAGTAATTTCAGACTAGCCGTTACCGGCAAAAAGCCGTTAACAGCAGCGGGGAGATAAAGAAGAGGTACAGATTTCCGTTAATTGGGAAACGTGCCTGAGAGAAAGAAAGAGGATGCTATAAACAGTTAAAAAAGAAGTTTTATCAATTGTTTTATGTATTTAAATATTCCAGGATGATTTATACAATAAGAAATTTTTATTAAAAATAGATTGCAAAACAGCAAAAGAGATTTTACAAAAAGATGTTAAAAACTTGGTTTCAAAACAAATTTTTTGCCAGGTGGCAAGCCATTTTATCCAGGGGTGGGCGTCGGGTCGGGTTGTTCGGTTTTCGGTTTAATCGGTTCGGTTTATTCGGTTTTTTTTTCAAAAAATGCCAAAACCGAAACCGACCCGAAAAACCAAATAAACCAAATAATCCGAACCGAATTTGAAATTCAGATTCGGTTGGAATTCGGTTTAAAACCGAATAAACCGAAGTAATTTCAATTTTTATTAATTGAATTCAATTAAACAAAATTTAATCTTCAATCAAATTTTTTACCCACAATAATTATAAACCAAACCAAAAATTTCAAAAATATATCAAAATTTTAAAATAATTTCAACTCAATAATTCATAGCCAAATGATTTATCACTTAAGGCCCAAATGCCAATTGCAATTAAAAGCTGATGCTTCATTGCTTTGGCTTTGCTGTGGGAAAGAGGAGGAATGAGTGTAGTATTTATAATGCAAGATTGGCTTACCTTCCTTCCTTTTGCCGATGTGGGACAAATGCCATTGCCTTTGGCTTTGAGTGAGGCTTCGTTCACTCTTCAGGAAAGGAAGACTTCACTAGTACTTCACTCACTAGTCACTTCCTCACTTCACGCTTCAAATTTTTTTTTGTAGTAATTAATCCTTCAGACTTCACTCACTTCACTCCTTCATTCTTCAAAAAAAAAATTTTGAATTTATTATGAGTCTATCGTTTGAAAGACGGTCTTTTCATACGTTATGGAAATATTATGGTTTAAAATACAAATTAGAAGAAATGAAGATAATTTTTTTGGGTTGAAATGAATCGAGTTATAAACTTTATAACTACTACACGTTGCATAATAAAATTTTAATATTGCAACTAATACCTTTTACTTTGTATTATTATAATTAAACACTGTCTTTCCATAAGCCTATGGATAATGGAAAGACTGTATTTTCTAAGATTTTGCCATTTATTATTACATTATTTAATTTGAGGAGTATTTTGTGACTGAAGATTATTTAATACTGTTTGATCTCAAATCCTTTTTATTATTATTACCTTGTTAATATGACTTATGTTTTTACCATTTCCATACATGATGAATGTGTTTGTAATATATTTTATGATTTCTTTCTCTTCTATTTATATAAGTAATTTAAATACATTTAGAGGGTGAAACAAAATTTCCACTATTAAATTAACACAATGTCTTGTTTTAGACTAACAAATCATTATACGAGGTTATTTTATAACTGATACAACTAATAAGTTGATTTAATATTTGTTTTTATTTATTGCAACAAATTTCTCATAACTTTAAAAATGTACAGTAATGTATAAATAATTATAATTTGGCCATAATAGTTATTGAAACGAGATTTTTCATGATTAGTCTAACACACAATGGTCTAATAGGAGACGTTCTCCTAAATTAACTATGATATTTATGTATTACCGTCTTCATCTCTTCACCAAATAAGCTCACCGCCTTCATCTCTTCACCAAGTAATCTCACCGTCTTCATCTCTTCACCAAGTAATCTCTTCTGAGTCCATTGTAGTTTGTTAATTTTTTGAAGCAGAGGAAAATGTCCATTGTTTGAGGAATGCTTTAGTATAGTGAAAGTTTACTGTTGAAGAATCAATTATTCGTGCACCTTATCACTGTGATTACTAGGAGCACTGTAGTTTAGATATGTATATTTATTGATTATAGTTAATGATTTTCATTTACGTTCATGCCAATAAGAATTTATAAGAATATATATATATATATATATATATATATATACTTGTTTTTAAAATTTATAAGAAATTTAAACGAACTAATTTATTAAACTTATTTATAATGAATATGGATTATAAAACACTTGAATATCAGTCTTTTGTGTATTTGATCCATTTAATGTTAAGATGTTTGGGGTAATTTTTTAAAATTTACAGATTAGTCCTCCCATTTGTATTTACTTATAAATTTAGTTTTGTAGTTTTAACATTTATTTATTATTATATATATTTAATTAATTAAATTAATTACAATTCGGTTTTCGGGTCGGTTTCCGGTTTGAGTTCCAATATCCAAAACCAAACCAAAAACCGTATTTGAAATTCGGTTATCCAATTCGGTTATCCAAAAACCGAATTTTAAAATTCGGTTCGGGTTATTCGAATTCGGATAATTCGGTTTTCGATTCGGTTTTCGGTTTTTTTTGCCCACCCCTAATTTTATCAGTATTTGATTTTGATATTCAATTTATTAAAGGAAAGGATAACCCCCTTCCAGATTTTTTGACTCGTGAATTCCTTACAGGAAAGCATGAGTAAGCATTCAAGTTCATCAAGTTCTTCACATTCAAAATCATCAAAGGACTACGAAATTCCAAAGCCCCTGAGACCCAGAGTACCTACTCCAGATTTCCCTCTGCTCACTTACTCCACAGCAGTTCAAGCCTCATATTCAAAATTAATCCATACACCAATTATCACCTCAAATTATACACTACTAACTCCCCAAAGACCAGCTAGTCAAATATCCAGCCCAACATCCACTCAATCATCCCCAACACCTAGTCAGTCATACTTTGACAAACCAAACCCAGAACATATCCTTTTAATCCAATACCATACAGAACCTGAAGTCCCTAAACTCAAAAGCTTGGTAGCCAGTACATTCATGCCAGCATGCCCTTGGTTGGCTGAAGATATTCAAAAAACCCAAAATTATTATGAACTCATCCTACTAGACACTCAATCTATAGAAATACAGCATATTCAAAATAAAAATGACCCCAGTAGAATAGACTATTCAAAAATATACATTAAACAGGTCCTTCGTCCCGGCCATTTCCAAAATATCCATTCAACCCGGTCCTTTTCAGTCAACTATATTCCTAGCGGATTCAACTATGCAGATTACATGCAGTCCTGGTATAGAACTTTCTATATTAGGTCGTTTGACCATTCCTGGTTTATTAATTTCCACCAACAATTCAATGGAGATATTCCAGTATGGTTTTATGATTGGTGGTTAAAGATAGGGCCATCAAAAGATATACTTCCTATTCCAGTATTAGAAGGACTAGAAACGTTCAATAGACTCAGTTAATTCAAAGCCTATGAGAAATCTCTATTTTTTCATTCAATTTTCAGAGTTCCGTGGATCTTTGCATGGAGCTTTCAGATTAAACCAATTTATCCAAATATGCCTTTTTCCTTAATTAGACAATTCAAGATCAAGTGGTGGAGCAATTACAAAACTGAGTTCTACTCGTCCAAAGCAAAAATGTACCAAAACGGAGTACTACAAGTAAGTGATACTAATATATTTACAAATAAATTTAGGAATATATACAAATACAACCCCATATACTTAAGTGCACATATAACCCTGAGATAATTTTTAGCGTAAAAATAACCGTAATTACTTTACATAAGTGCAAATATAACGTTAAAGACTATATTCCAGCATTAACCGGTATTTCTGGCCATTAACTGACTGGAAATGACCAAAATATCCTTTGGACCAAATACAAAAATCTGAAAGACAAAAATACCCTTTGCCCCACCAATGTTCTACCACCACTACTGCTTCACCACATCCACCGCCGCCGCTACACCTCCACCACAAGGCCACCACCATCGTTCCACCTCCATTCGGCCACCGACCCCCCACCTACACCCCACGGCCACCACCTCTAGGGTTTTTGCCTTCCCTCGCCACCTCACCCCTCTGCTGCCGCCATCTCCGTCCCCACCACCTCTAGGGTTTGTGCCTTCCCCCTGCCACCACCTCTAGGGTTTCCGCATTTCTTAGACGCTTCACCTCCGTCGCCACCACCTCCAGCGAGGATGCAAAGCTGCTCTCCGACGAAGATCAAAACCAGCGGCACCAAATTAGGGAATTGTCTGTCACAAACTCTTTAGTTTGTCTCATCGTCGACCGTCCATCATCTGTTGTTAAGCTTTCAAAGTGCAATTTAGTGACATGTTAAGCTCAACACAACAACTAAATTTTGGTACTTATTGTTCTGCACTTGCCCTGCCGTTGCACTTGACTTGCCGCAAAAAGAAGGAAAGGAAACAACGTTTTTGCAAGAAGGAATGCGTGAAAGAAACGGTGGCGGTAAAGAATTAAGGTTTAGGGTTAGGCATATATTAGCCAATTCACTTTTATTTTTCTCTTTTATTTTTTGCAAGGGGTAAAATTGTACTTTCAATTAAATACAGCCTTAAACTATTGGATTGGGTATATCTACACTTACACTTACGATATAGGGTTATATTTGCACTTTCAATATATGCATTTTTCTCATAAATTTATTTTCAATTTTTCACTTACACTAGTGACAAATTTAGTGATCTAGGGCTTTGTTTTGGAAAAAAAAAGATTTTGCAATTTTTTTCTTTGAATTTATATTTATTAATGTGTTTTGAAAGTATCAAAGTTGTAGTAGGAGTATTAGAGATATATAAAAAGTAAAACATGGAAAAAAATTAGAAAGAATAAAGCTTGACAAGATAAAATTAATAAAAGAAAAGTCAACTTTCTTATTCCTGATATGAAAATAAAAGTGAATTTGCTTAGAGATAAAGAAACAGTACCGGTAGTGGACAAATTATACCATACTTTAGGGATATGTTAAGAATGGTATCCAAGGTAAATTTAGCGTGGATAAACTTACAAGTGATAGTGATCATGATGGAAAGTTATATTCCCATAAATATAGGAAAGTGTTATAAAATATATAGTATTTCAAATAAAACAAAATCTAGATAATTAGAGGATAGTGAAATGACAAGAGTGATTATGTATTCAAAGTAGAGTGTTTCAAGGGATTCATTTGCTGCAAGATTAAGCAAATAATAAAAAGTAGTTGCATCCACCACGGGAGAATACGTCTCCTCATAATCAATACCCAGATTTTGGGAAAAACCTTGTACGACAATCTGTGCCTTATAGCGCACGATTTCATCATTCTCATTCCACTTCCGCACAATGACCCATTTATAACCCATGGGCCGCACATCTTCAGGTGTGCATGATATATTTTTTTTAAACCTTTTGTTTTCCCAAGGAATCCAATTCTAGTTGGATTGCGTCATTCCATTTTGGCCGATCATTTCTACGCATGCATTCCTCAACAGTTGTTGGCTCATGGTCCTCATTTTCATTCATTATGGCATATTCTGCGGCATATATAAATTTATCGTCGACGTCGATTTTGTGTTGGTTCCATTTTACACCCGATATGACATAATTAATTGAGAGCTCTTCATTATTGATATCATGCGGTACCAGAATTATTCCTCAAGTTCATTTTCAGTCATGTCGTAAGATTCTTCAGGAATCTTAGAAAAATTTTCAGGAATTTTCACCTCGTTTTTGCCATCTGCAATGTTTGCTCATTTTTGCTTACGAGTATTTTTGTCTTTTAAACCAATTAACCTACCTCTTTTTAATTGTGTCTTTATCTCATTTCCAATTGTAGGTTGTCCTTTAGGGACATCAATTCTAATAGTAACATTAATAGCCGATACATATGATTTTGTCACATGTTTTAGATCAGTAAAAGAATCTGTCAATTGATTTGCTAATCTTTGCAAATGAGTTATCTTTTGAACTTCTTCACATTGCTTTGTACGAGGATCAAAATGAGATAAAGACAATTCATTCCATCTTTTTTTGCCGACTGTATTTTCTCTCCCCTAGTGGTGGGAAAACTAACTCGTTGAAATGGCAATCAGCAAAATGAGCAGTAAACGAATCTCCATTCGTTGGATCAAGATATTTAATAAGTAACGGAGATTCGTACCCAATATATATTCTCAACCTTCTCTGATGCCCCATCTTTGTGCGTTGTGGTGAAGCAATTGGTACATATACCGCATATCCAAAAATTCTTAGATGGGATATGTTTGGTTCCTGACCAAAAACCATTTGTTAGGGGGGAAAACTCATTATAATTTGTTTGCCTGTCGCTGCATGCAATAAAGGATGGCCCCAAGCTAACACTGGGAGTTTAGTTCTCAACAAAATTGGTCGTGCAATTAATTGAAGGTGTTTAATGAACGATTCATCTAGACCATTTTGTGTATGAACATGAGCTACAATGTACACCCCGAATCCATGACCTACCATGCTCAACGCACGTATCGGGTCGGGTCTGGGCGCATTACCGAGAATTCCAGTAGTAACGAGCAGATAAATTTTATGCGGAAGCAAATTTGGATAATTCAAAACCTAACTTACTATTACAGTGAAAAGATTAGTATAAGTATTAAACAAAGTTTCAACTAACAGTTACAGACCAAAGTTCTAAAGGATCCGGTAAGGATTAGTTCACGTTAGTATAACTATTTTAAAATCTATCCAAAAAATTCTGATGGTCCACCCATGATCCTTTCTCAAAAGAAGTACAAACATCAGAGCACTTCTCTCTTACGGTTTATCTGCACCTGAAAAGGGTTTTTTAACTAGGGTAAGCTCCTTGCTTAGTGAGGTTCCAACGCTAGTATTTACCAAGTTGAGTTTTAGTGATCACAGAAAAACAAATAGCCACATAAGTCCTAGCACACAGTAAAAGGATACGGGTGGTTAATGCCAAGTTGTTGTCAAGTGCCTATATGGCAACTCTGACTAACATACAAGGCATAACCCTTTCAGTAGTGCCCGAAGGCTATCAGTCCATAATTCATTCTCTCCAATCACTCCAAATCAGGTGTTCAATTACGAGCTCGTATCAGATCCAGATGGTTATGCTAGCATACCAAAAACTCCATGTGTAGCCGGTCTAATCAGATGGTTCGGTCTATACCGTTTCCCACAAACTTCGAATGAACTACAATCGTGCCAGAGACCCTGAAAAACACAGTCAAGCAATCGGGTAGCACATGATTCAAGTTTGACACGGAAAGATAAAGTTCAAGCCAGACATCCACATAAAATATCATAGAAATATATGATTAAGTTTGACACGACAAGATAAAGTACAAGCTGGTCATCCACAGAAAAAATATCAGAGTAGTTCATAAACTCAGTGTCACGATAATTGAGCACAGTATGATAAAATACACACTTAATTTTATAGTCAGTATATAATATAACATGCATATCCCTCTCTAATGGGTTCGAGTACTCACGGTTCGAGTAAAGGGTTCGAGTACAGAGGGTTCGAGTGGTATTGGTTCAGTTGGTGAGGTTCGAGAGATACTGGTTCACTCGATGAGAGTCGAGAGGTAAGGTTTGAGAGGTACTGGTTCGAGAGGTACTAATTCAGTTGGTGAGGTTTGAGAGGTAAAGGTTCCAGTGTTACTAGTTTGAGAGGAGGGTTAGAGAGGTACTGGGTTGAGAAGTACAGGTTTGAGAGGTACTGGTTTGAGAGGAGGGTTAGAGAGGTACTGGGTTGAGAGGTACAGGTTCGAGAGGTACTGGTTTGAGAGGTACTGGTTTGAGAGGTACTAGTTTAAGAGGTACAGGTTCTAGAGGAGGATTCGAGAGGTAAAGGTTTCAGTGGTACTACTTCGAGAGGTACAGGTTCGAGAGGTAAAGGTTTCAGTGGTACTAGTTTGAGAGGTACTGATTCAGTCAGTGAGGTTCGAGAGGTAAAGGTTCCAGTGGTACTAGTTCGAGAGGAGGATTCGAGAGGTAAAGGTTTCAGTGGTACTAGTTCCAGAGGTACATGTTCGAGAGGTACTAGTTTGAGAGGTACAGGTTCGAGAGGAGGATTCGAGAGGTAAAGGTTTCGGTGGTACTAGTTTGAGAGGTACATGTTCGAGATGAGGGTTCGAGATGAGGGTTCGAGAGGTAAAGGTTTTAGTGGTAATAGTTCGAGAGGTACTAATTCAGTTAGTGAGGTTTGAGAGGTAAAGGTTCTAGTGGTACTAGTTCGAGAGGTAAATATTTCAGTGGTACTAGTTTGAGAGCTACAGGTTCGAGAGATACTGGTTTTAGAGGTACATGTTTGAGAGGTACTGGTTTGAGAGGTACAAGTTCGAGAGGTATGGTTCGAGAGGTAGGTAAAGGTTTCAGTGGTACTAGTTCGAGAGGTACAGGTTCGAGAGGAGGATTCGAGAGGTAAAGGTTTCAGTGGTACTAGTTCGAGAGTTACAGGTTCGAGAGGAGGATTCGAGAGGTAAAGGTTTCAGTAGTACTAGTTCGAGAGGTACATGTTCGAGAGGAGGATTCGAGAGGTAAAGGTTTCAGTGGTACTAGTTTGAGAGGAGGGTTCGAGAGGTACTGGTTCGAGAGGTACGGTTGAAGAGGTATGGTTCGAGAGGTACGGTTGAAGAGGTATGGTTCGAGAGTTACAGTTCAGGAGGTACGGTTTGAGAGGTATGGTTCGAGAGGTACGGTTCTAGAGGTACAGTTCGAGATGAGGGTTTAAGAGTTACAGTTCGGGAGGTACGATTGAGAGGTATGGTTCGAGAGGTACGATTCGAGAGGTACGATTCGAGAGGTACGATTCGAGAGGTACAGTTCGAGAGAAGGGTTCGAGAGGTACTCTCTAGTGGCATCATATATATATATATATATATACTCAGTTTAATTCAGTTCGTGCTAAGGCGATGCAAACACTCACCTCAGTTGGACGGAATCTTGGCGCACCTTCCGCCACCTCTCAATTACCGTTCTTATTTGCTAAGGGAATGGTTTAAGGCTGTGAGTTTGGGGAGGCGATGATTGCTATTTATACTAGATGATGGCATGATGGGAGATATAGATGCACTGACACCTAACACCTAAAATTTTACCCATTTACCTTCATTTGGATAAGGTTCACGTCCACTTGCCTGAATTTTATTTTGGATAAGTTTTCACGTCCACTTGCTCGAATTATTATTATTATTATTATTATTTATTTCAATTAGAGTGATATTAAAATGTTCAATTGAGATAACATGATTTGTATCAGAGGTATATTTTATTTATTAATCTAACTGGGTTCGGGGTTTCACGTACAAGATGTTCAACATTAATCCCAATCGACACACAAAAATCAATAAAATATTGGGATGTAAATTCCCAACATTATCAAGACGAATTGTCTTTATATTGTGATCAGGAAAATGCGCATGTAATCAAATTATCTCCGCAAGTAGTTTCATGAACGCCAGATTGCAGGTGGATAATAAGCATACATGTGACCATCTCATAGATGCGTCAATTAAGAACATGAAATATCAAAATGGTCCACGCAGTGGGTTAATGGTCCCACATATATCACCATGGATGCATTCCAAAAAAATGCAGGAGATTCGATGCGGATTTTCACTGGGGATGGCCTTACAATTAACTTGCCTTAAGAATGGATTCTACATGTGAATTCATTAGATTGAAGAATCATTTAACTCTTTAAACTATGGCATTGTGAATTCTTTATTATTCTGCACATCATTATAGAACCGGGATGGCCTAACCGGTCATGTCAAATAGTAAATTCATCAACAAACTTCTGTTTTGTTGCATATATTTCACTAGCACCAATATTAACCGGGGGAATAAGAAGGTAACTTTTCCAGTATCATCTTCCTTCCAGAATTTATTCTTGTAATGTACAAGAATTCACGGTTACCTTCACTACCAGTCTCAATATGATATCCATTTCTACGGATATCTTTAAAACATAACAAATTCCTTTGAAACTTGGGAGAAAATAATGCATCAATAATGCAAAATTTCGTTCCTTCCGGTAATAAAATCGTTGCTCTCCCAGATCCTTCGATTATTTTGGCATTACCAGAGATAGTACTCACACCCGCTTCTTTCAGCGTAAATTCATAATAATATTTCTTAGTCTTGAGTATGGAGTGCAATGCTCCACTGTCCGTCAGACATAACTCTTTCTCATCGAACACTCAAATGTTCATACTCTTCATAAAACAAAAATTGTAATTAGATCAATCATTTTTTTCATACATACATGGTAACTTTTATTAAATAAATTTAAATCTACAAAATATTTTTATATCATATAAAATTTATTACTGATTTGTTCTCCGACCACATTAAAGATTATTTATTATAATAAAAATTGGCAATATCCAGTAAAATTAAATCAACAAATTTATTCTTTAAAGTCACAGTTAGCATCTTTACCAATAAAATTTTCTTTATCTTTTATATTTATAATTCACAGATTCTGGATAACAATTGGTTAAATGCTTTAACGTACTTGATGTACGTGTCCAGTGACCCTTTATGTCACAGCGATAGTATTTATCATCCCATATTTACCACCGTCATTTTATTTATTCTTTCCCTCTTCTAGGGGAGAGTAGGGTTTCTAAAAGGCCACTACTTTATAATTTTATTCTCAATCTTCTAGGGGAGAATACGACCTTTTGAAGGAAATCAGTCTCAAAATTCATTATTCCTCTTCTGGTGAAGAGTAAGACCTTTTAAAAAACAATTGTCTCAAAATTTGCTCCCCACTTTTGGGGTAGCAGAAGCTTTTAAAATCTACCTCTTCACAATTACTTCACGAAATGGAGCAAGTGAGATGGGTCTTTTGGTTTTACTATCCCTTTCTCTTGATGGCATCTCTAAGGATATTTCCATCTAGATGAAATTAACAATCCATTACATGTTATGAAATATTTATTTGTCACAGCTTGTAAACAAAATATAGGTATAATATTTGTGATATGAATGTGGAAATGAGAGAGAAATTGTGAGTGGAATGTGTGGTGCTTCTTTTATTTGATTAAATTTGATTTCTCCTATACTCCAATTACTTCAATAAAAATGTGGTTTTGAAAATAGAAGAACACATATACATTTTCTTGATTATTATTTAAATAAAATAAGGATCACGAATATTATGATATTACAATAAACACAATCTTTTTTTATGCTAGTCAATTAAATTTTTTTGCAGAATTAATCATATTATCAAAATATATTCAAAATAAATCTCATTGTACTAACCAAATGAGAATCCCTCAAATTTTCAGATCCTTATACAAACTCAGAAACCAGTTTGTAAAAATAAAGATTCAATCGCACTGAGGATAGAATCTCATGCTGATAACATGTTATAAAATATATAGTATTTCAAATAAAACAAAGTCTAGATAATTAAAGGATAGAGAAATGAAAAGGGTGATAGAATATTCAAAAGATGCTCTCTTCTTCTCTCTTCAATTGTGTGTATTTACAAGAAAGTATAGGGTGTTATTTATACATCCATGCGATGTATCTTTAGTTATGACATTAATAAAAGATACGAAAAGCAACATGGTAAATGTATGTTTTAACCTACACTTAGCACATCTTTAATAAACATTCACAACACACTATTGTTAATGGTTCATAACAGAGAGTAAATTGTTAGCCCATTTATTTACTGGGATACAAACTTTAGTGTATTCAGAGTGTAGCGTAAATGAATTTCATTTTAGTGCCTTCATTAACCCATCTCATCAATATAAATTAAAATAAAATAATGAAAAAAATACGATGATGAGAAGCTGGCGTTTAATTAATCGACTCATCTTATCAATATAATTAAGGCAGAGCTTTTGAATGGACTGTTTTTCATACTTAAATAAAGACGAGTTTTAATTAAAATAATAAAAATGTAAGAGATCTTAGTTGCAATATCAAAATTTTATTATGCAACGTGCAGTAGTTATGAGTTTATGACCGAATTAATACAATCCAAAAATTCCATCTTCACTTATTATAATTTGCAGTTTAAACCACCGTATTTCAAGTGACGGACTCTATAATTAAAAATAAAATAGTGAAGAAAAAAACTTAAATAATGGGTGCGGTGCAAAAGTTTCCAAAAATATGAAAAATGGCTCCGGTCCATCTTTAAAGTAGAGGGACTGGAGTACTTCATCTCTCCATCACGTCAATGAAAAAGACAACCGCCTTAGCTCCTTTCTGCCAAGCACTAGAGCAACAAATGCATGAACAAAAAGCAAGGCTGAATCCCGAATACCTTAGCCCCATTAAACATATGAACTGCATCTTCAAGCATTGGAACGCCTGCACTGTGAAAACATTTCGTTTTTAATTATCTGTATCACTTCATAAAAAATGGACAAGGCATTCAAGTGTATCCATCTGTGAGATCTCGGCTTCCATGGCTTCCGACGAGGTCAATTTGCAGTGTGTTGCTTGCAGCCGGAAAGCCTGAAGTGTTGGGCAGCACGGCGCACTGTTTCCCGGCATAAATAGCAGTAGTGGATCTGGCATGCCCAGCAGAAGATGTGGTTGTTGTTGTCGTTCTGTCGATCAACCAAGTAACCAAAAATCAATAACTGGACATTAAACTCTTAATTGAATCTAACAGAAGCAAGAAATCGAATCAAGGGCAATCACACGCTAAATAATTCCTCGAAAAAGATGCAAAAAACAGCAGCTTATCAGCCTCATTTGGATCCAAAGAATGCACAAAGAAACAACATTAGGTAAGTTTCCCCTGCAAACTTCCTCTGCTACTAAGAAGGCAAGAGGTAAAGGAACAGTTTCCTGGGGTTTCGGCTTTTAAATCTTTTACAGCACTTGATGACACAACTGATGTAGCATTCACTGAAAAGATGACAATGATTATCCAAGTATTTAAAGCATTAATGAAACCTTATCAAACAGACTAGTGACTGAAGATGTGTAGCATTCACTGAAAAGATGACAATGATTATCTAAGTATTTAAAGCATTAATGAAACCTTATCAAACAGACTAGTGACTGAAGATGTGTCAAACTACAAGGAGTGAAACTGGGATTTTTTTTATAAAAAATGTGATTACCTAGTCTGTTGTATGGTGAACATTTTCTTTACCAAACTACTAAAATGATGATTCTCAAGCTCTAGATTGTCATGATAATGCTTGCAAAAGACGCTCTCTCTCACCTTGATGTTAATTTGACGACAATTAGGACACGGGTGACCATTGCCGGCATGATTTCCAGCTTGGACTCGGCCAATGACTTGACGATCATTCATCCTTTCGTCCCATCTCCGAAGTTCTTCTTCCTCAAAAAGTCCGCACGTTCCATCTCTTTACAAAAAAAGAAGATCATCATGCACTGAGAACACACGTGCGAGTATATAATGCATCTGAGGAAGGTATAATGAAATTACAAAGAGTCGATAACAAACCTGAAATGTTCATATCCCTCGATTTTCTTATTGCAGCGATAGCAGAAATAGATTCCACAATTACGACACTGCATTTTGTTACAACCCTCTGTCTTTTCAATTGCCATCTTGCAATCAGGGCACAGCTTCGCTGAGCTTTTTATCTTTTGCATGCTAAGGAGCTCATTGATAAATTCTCGCTCACGGCGTTTCTGTTCGTTGTTAATTTGAGATGAACCCTGCCGCTCCTGTGGCAAAGAACAAAAAGTCGGTAATCTGAACAGAAAAAGTTCTTAATATTTTCGGGCGAGAAGAAAACAGAACCAAAACAGTTATATCCCTTGATAAGAGCCAAAAAGGAGTTCCTTGAGAAAAAGAACAGTTCACCTTCAAAATTATAAGTCTCATCTCCGGAGAAAAGCATTCAACTCCAACATGCCTTCCCCCCTTACACAGGGTACAAAAGCTAAAGAAACATTTTATACATTGAGCGTGATCGTCTCCCTCCTCAATGCAAATTGTTTCACATCTAGGACAGTAGGTCACATCAGACATTGATTCCAATGTCTTCTGTAACGTCATTGACTCCCATCTTTCAAATTCTTCATCGCCAAGTAACACTCTCAGTAAACCAGGAGGAATCATACCTCCACACTTTGCTTCAGGGCATAAAAGCTTGTTAACCGTGCCTTCTTTCACATGCATATCACAAAAGGTTTGCATGCATGCCCGGCAGAAGAAATGCTGGCATGGCAGTCTTACAAACTCTGTGCCTAAGATCAACATTGTAGTGCAAATGCATATTAAGAACACTGCTGTGGTTATTTTAGGAGATATTATCAGCTAGAGTACCAAAACATTAGCAAGAAGGATAAATAGGCCAGCAATAAAATTCACAGACACAATTGAGAGGATGACCTCACCCACTCTCTTAAAAATTACAAACAGAAAAAGAAGAGAAGATAATCCGGGGTAAGATAAAATTAAAGGGACTAAAATCAAGGTTAACGTGAACAAAATTAGAGCAAAACCACCATATCAAGAGATTTTTTTTGTTGGCAAGTTATGCATGGAACTCAGGTATATGAACCACTCTTTTTAACTTCTTTCTCTATGGAGTACTTCAAAAGTTTTACAAAAGCAACAAAACAGTATATTACTTGAAGATTATCAGATCAAGTTATCCATCACTGCATTTGAGTATAGTGAAAAGAGTGAGATCAAAGAAAGCATGATAACATATTTTAAGACATTGTAACCGAAAGACTTCATAGTTACATTCACATCGAGAATATTATGAATGTTAGACAAAGATTGCAGGATTAAAAAACTGGGAGCAGAAGAAGTACCAGGAAACTCGCTGAAACAAATGCAGCATTCCTGCAGATTTCTAAAGAAATTCTCATGGCGCTGTTCATCATTATAGCTTCTGATTGATCGAATATCAGCCTCAGCAGAGACACTTCCAGAAATTACACGCCTGTCTCCTTCAAGCAACCCATCATAGGGTCCAAGTGTGATTTCTTCATCAATACCAAGAAAAGAAAAACATGAACTATGGAGCCATTCTGCCCACTGGTATATAACTTCTTGGCCCGGTTGTTCATTCCATATTGAGTCCAGCATACCACAAAGAGAGGAAACTCTTGTAGGGTGCAGCCACTTAACAGAAATGGTAAAATAAGGAGAACGGTGACTTGGATATGAGTGAGGCAACACACATGTCAATATGATTGGTGGCAGATACTCGACTTTGAAAGAGTACAAAAATTCTGACAAATTACTTTCGGTCTCACGGGCAGCAGAAGAATTCAGCTTCGCAGATACAGATACCTCCCTTGGCGTTTCAACATGAATATGTATCTGGTTCAGTACTGATGTTAGAGAATATCTTTTTGACACACGAGGATAAGATCTAGGGTCAAGTACAAAACCTGAAAAGAGCGCAGACCGTTCTGTCTATCCAGAATGAACATGTCATCTCCATAGATGGACTCCATAGCTAGCAACTGAACCCAGTCAAAATAGCACGAATGGAATTCAGATAGATAATTAGGCATAGATACGAAAGAATAAAGATAATGCCTGAGAGACTGAAAGACCAACCGGGACAAAAAGTAAACGAGATGAAGAATCTGCTATTATATCCATAGGTTGTTTGAACTGTTTCCCATTACTAGTTATCAAACCAATTTTTATAAACAAAAAAAGGTTGAATCCTAGCTTAGAACAAAAATTCAATAAACCAATAGAACTGAGTAGTTTGTCTAATTAAGTTGCTCAAAAGCAAACCTGAACTACCTCAATTCATTATACAAAAGAAGCCCAAGAATGTTTAATAGTATCTTTTTTATGATCAGATTGAGTTGTTGAGCATGAGGTTAGTAAAATCTAAACTCAACAAAAACAGCAAAAAAGAAGACTTGAACGAGCTTCTCCCTTGATTAACATCATAAATGAAACAAGAAGAAAGTTAATGAAAATTTGTCTAAACATCTGAATATGCCTATAACTGATCAAAGTAAGAATATTGGTCTCTAAAAACAGCCTTTAGTAAGTTCATTAAACAACAATAACAATCAATCCTTTATCCCACTATTAGGAGTCAGCTTTAGTATGTCCGTCACAGTTTCCAATTTCCCTCATTTAGCTGTTCTCACTGGGCGGATGGTAGCTACTTTTGCTAGTAAAAAGGGGAAGTGCAGAACATTTTTCTGTTTATTCATATATTTTTTCCTATTTACTACAGCGACAAAGAATCAAGTTATCAGATGTGTGGATATCAATGGTGACCAATCATTTACAGTGCAGAAAACAAGCTGTCCAAAGAGATCTGTTTTAATTCAATTGTAGTCGTAGAGCAAGGAAAGAGGAACACAGGCCTCTCAGACTTCTAAGTTCAAACCTTATCGAGTAGCAGTAATATATTCGTAGAACCAATGCAAGCAATCACTAGTGCTCCAAGTATCATGTTAGTCCAGTACCCAAATCAGAGTCTCAATTACAGACATATAGAAAAACCTCTTCCAAAGAGCTAGGAAATCATGATTCATTACGTAAGCACGCTCCTACAAGTCACATTTAATCCCAGCATTTTATCATTAGTAAGAAAAAGTAGGCTGCAGTCATATTTTTACCATTTTCTACCAAATACCACTCCGAACTTACACACATCTTAGCATAATATCCATAAATATATATAAGATCAATTAAAATGGCATGAAAGTATACAACGGAATAGGGGGAGTATTATAATTTTTAAAAATTCCAAGAAAATGAATAAGAACTAGATTATACTATGGAAAGCAACAAACTTTGACAAATTACCTCATCCTCTTGAACCTGATCATTGACCCTGAGCTGTTGTTCAGACAATGCATGCTCCTGGGAACTCAACACCAACTCCTGCAGCCTTTTCTCCACACCATCAACGTCATCCTCTACGTCATCATTAACTTCAAGAATCTCATGATTCTTCCCGTTCCTCTTCAGCTCAACAGCCTCTTCGGACACTTGTACGGACGGTTCTTGTTCGGGATTAATATCCTCCGTACTGGGAGGACCCACCTCGGATTCCTGGATGGGCCGCGGAGCCCGCCTCGAATTTCGCCTGTATTTTCGGTTCTTCGGACCGGCGGGGTTTTCAGGGGGGGCGGTGGGATCATCGAAGTTGCCTTGCTTAGATGAGGAAGGTTCGAATTGATGGTCACTGACGCTGGATTTCTCCGCCCATTTATCGTCGTCGTGGTGGTGGTGACGGCGGCGATGATTGTGTGGTTTGCCTCCTTTTCTTGAAGACATGTCTTCTCAGTTCTCACCTCTTCACAATAATCTGAAACTCGCTCTAAAATTATTTGATTTTCGAGATATAGTATTCCTTCTCTCGTCCTGCTATGTATAGCAGAAATTACTTTAGAAAAGCATTTATAAGTTTCCTTATATACTTATAATCCTATTCCCGTTGGGAGTTGGTTTGTTTTAGTCCTCTATACTATATTCATCATCGTTGATAAAATATGTCATTGATTAATATCAGTATACCATAATAAAATCTATTATATTTATTATGGTATCAGAGGCTAAAATCTTGAAATCCTAAGAAAATATTTCACTGCCTTTTTCGAGCCACCAACACCGCTATCAAGCCGCGCATCGATCCACGCACCACCGCAAGCTGTCGTCGTCTGCTCCGTTTCGCCGCTCGCCGATCGCCACCTCCACAGTAACCCGTGCCCCGCCTCTCCTGATCCGATCGGTTCGTGCGTTAAGCCACACGCATAGATCCCGAAGCTCACGTGCCGACACATTCCCGTCATGCGCCGTCCGTACTGATTTTGCACTATGTCTGCCTTCAAAAGTAATCCCAAAGAAAATGCCCGTACTGATGCTAGTTTTGAGGCTATTGCGCTTCAAAACATGAATGGCTACAAGGTAATGACGACTTTACTGAACAATTGCAGTTGCAATCTGGCCCTAAGTTACCTGTACCTATTGCTCTTTTGTTGACGGACCCATATGTCATTGACTTTTCTGATGGACCTAATTATGAAGTAAATCAATTTAAAATACTTTCAGTTCAAGTAAATCAATTCAAATTCAAACTTTTATTTGCCATTAAAGATGATGAAAAAAATAGAAAGAGCATACTTGAATTATATAATATTGCTCTCATAGCCTCCTTCGTCTCAGCCTATTATGCATATAATTTTTTTTTTGGTCAAAAATCTCAAACTTTGATCATATATTTGAATAAATATATAAATAATAATTTTATCGTATGAGATATGGTTAGATTCGTCGTAATATGTAGTTTTTAAATATCAAAATTTTGCATTGTCCGTAGATACACATATTTATGGTCGAATAAATTATTTTTTGTCCCCTACAAAGTATCTTTTACCATCTTTTGGTCCACATTTGTAAAACAACTCTTAGACTGTACCCAACAAATTCAAAACAATTTGTTTGTCCCCAAAAGTGGTTTTCAGGGAAAGTCAACGGTAAAATTGGTCAAAATATATAAAATGACCATTATACCCCTGAGTTTAAAAAAATAAAAAAAGAAAAAATTTGTCAAGAGGCTCGAGTTCGAGGCATGAGGTTCGAGGGTTCGAGGGCTCGAGGCAGGATGTTCGAGGGCTCAAGATGAAGTCAAAAATTTGAAATTTTGAAAAATAATTTTTTTTAATTGAAAATATTTATAATTAGTAAAATTACCATTACACCCTTGACTATACCGAAAAACCATTTAGTCTTACCGGAAAACCGCTTTAGGGGACCAAACAAATTGTTTTGAATTTGTTCGGTACTGTCTGAGGGTTGTTTTGCAAATGGGGACCAAAAGATGGTAAAAAAAACTTTGTAGGGGACCAAAAAAATAATTTATTCTTTATGGTCAAACATGTTTATTGGAGACCGTGAAAATATTCTGTGCAAAATAAGTTGGGACAGAGGGAATATGATATTTTCATAAAGATAAAAAAAAACCCTTATGGATGGTACCTTCTTTTAATCGAATAAATCCAGTACTAAGGCTCTTTTGGCAGAGTTGTACTTATAAGCAAATCTGACTTATTTTGAAAGCAGGGGGAGACCACCTTATTTTGAAAGCAAGGGGAGACCACCTTATGCTTTTCTCTCAAAAATAGCTTATAATTTCAAAATGAGCAATTTTTTAGCGCATTACCAAACACTAAAAAGTGTTTTGCTTATAAGCATAGCAGATTAAAAGCTCTTCCAATCGGAGCTTAAATTTCAAGTTTTTAAAAAGAAAAATCATTCCAAGTTTAAATTGTACAGCCATCTTATGGTTTGTAAAACCTATAATGTGAAGTAAGCCCTTCAAACGGATCGGGTCATCCGTTGGATAACCGTTATCCATATACTATTTCTTACTTATTAGGTAAGACTTATTGGATAATAACCCATTGAGTTAATGGATACAATTGGATTATAGTTATTAGGTTTAGTTGGGTTGGATAATGAGTTACCCATTGGATAATTTTGGGTGGGTTGAGTTGAGTTGGGTAATGGGTGACCCGTGGATAATTTCATATCACAAGATAACTAAATTTTCACAAGTTTGATTATGAATGATTTAATTTCCCCCTAATAGGATCGAGCTTGAATATTGTACGAACTCGAATACTGTACGAGATTGAGTTCAAATACTGTACAAACTCGAACACTGTACGAGATTGAACTCGAATACTGTACGAACTCGAATACTGTATGAGATTGAGCTCAAATACTGTATGAACTCGAATACTGTACGAGATTGAACTCGAATATTGTACAAACTCGAATACTGAACGAGATTGAGCTCGAATACTATACGAGATTGAACTAGAATATTGTACGAACTCGAATACTGTACGAGATTGAACTAGAATATTGTACGAACTCGAATACTGTACGAGATTGAACTAGAATATTGTACGAACTCGAATACTGTACGAGATTGAGTGCGAATTTTGTACGAACTTGAATACTGTACGAGATTGAGTTCGAATACTGTACGAGCTCAAATATTGTACGAACTCGAATATTGTACGAGATTGAGCTCGAATAATTTGTGAAATATAATTTGTATAATTTGTGAATTATAGTAATATTTATGTTAAATATTACACATGCATTTAATTGAGTAATTTTGAATATTTATTGAGTATTTGTTAAGTTCCCATTGAGCTAACATAATATGGGACCCATTGAGATAAAAAATTTCCATTAACATAATTATTCTCATCCCACCCAATCCAAAAACTAATGAGCATTTAATTCCCGATCTCATTGGATAATGACAACTTGTTACCCAAATCAGAAGAAAATATTGAATGATAACTTATTGGTTAGTTACATAATGACTTGTCGGATAATATATTTAAAGTCATTGGGTCATATGAGTTATCTGTCACAAACACAGGCCTTAAGAGAGGGCAAAAATGGATGATAGCTTGAGCAGGAGAAGAAAGCAACAGAAGAAAATGGCCATAACAGTTTTGGTTGACAGCGAGCGGTTGCAACAGCTGTAACAACTGGTGGCTACAGCTCAATCGGAGAAGGAATTGTTGAGGTGTGGTTTCAAAGTATCAAAAGAACTAGAAGACTGTGGAATTGGGAGGATTTCAAAGAAGCTGTAATGAGGTGGTTTTTAGAATTGGGAAATAAGGATCCAGTGGAGGAATTTAAAAACTCTATCAGAAAGGCAATGTAAGGAGCTATTAGGAACATTTTGAGGAGTTGCGAGCAGTCATCATAGGTAAGGATCCCTATCTTTCTGAGCATTACTTCATTTCCAGTTTTGTTAGTGGGTTAAAGGAAGAGATCAAGCCTATGATAAGGATGTTAAGACCGAACACACTGCAAGGAACAATGGAGTTGGCTATTTTACAAGAACAAAATGTGGAAGCCAGCAATAGGAAACATAGGATGTTTGGAAACCCTGTGAATAATTCTTTGCTCAGAAGAGATGAGAAAATGTCAGGGAAGGTTACTGATTCAGCAGGTAATGATAGTGAGGAGAGGAGGAAGACTTTTGGAAATATTAAGAGATTAACTCCTCAAGAGTTGCAGTACAGGAGGGATAATCAGCTATGTTTCAGATGCGGAGAAAGATTTGGTCCAGGTCACAGGTGTAAATTCAAGCAAGTAAGTCTCATTAATTCACAGGAAGTAGCAGAGGACGATGAAATGTATGTGGTCGAGGTGGAACAAGAGGAAGAAATGACAGAAGAAGAACCTGAACAACTGCATTTGAAGTCTATTGATAATCGAGACAAAATTTATTCTATAACAATGTATGGGTGGGTGGAAGGTAGAAAAATCAGTGTGTTATTGGATACAAGGAGCAATGACTCTT
Organism: Rubia yunnanensis; assembly: GCA_037428765.1. Lineage (NCBI taxonomy): Eukaryota > Viridiplantae > Streptophyta > Magnoliopsida > Gentianales > Rubiaceae > Rubia > Rubia yunnanensis. The sequence continues at coordinate 8,804,766 of CM075064.1, forward strand.
TTATCGATCCTGATATTGTGAGAGAGGTAGGGTTAAAGCAGGTCCCTACCCGTCCATTTGTAGTAACTATGGCGGATGGATCACAGTACAGAGGAAGTACCTTTTGTCCTAAGGTTTTGTGGAAATTACAAGGACACAAATTTTGCTATGATTTCAGAGTGATGCCCTTGGGAGAATTGGATATGATTCTGGGAGTCGATTGGATGAGACTTTACAGTCCAATCACATTTAACTTTGCGGAAAAGAGTATTTCATTCAGAAGTGAAGGGAACTGGTGGACCTTACAGGGAGATGATGATGAAGTATTCATGAAGCTAATCCGGGGATACGAAGCTAGGAAAATGAGTGAAATGAAGAAGAGGAGGCTATTTCATCTGGAATTAAAGGGAAATACATCAAAGGAACTAAAGTGTAGGGTGATCAGAAAATCAAACTCAGTACAAACCCAGAAGGAGAGTGAATTTGATCACAGTAGCTTACCTGAAAATGTGCGGGGGGTGATTAAAGAATATGCTGATGTGTTTTCTATTCCAAGTTCTCTATCCCCTATAAGAGCCACAGATCATCAAATCTTTTTAAAGAATGGGGATGAACCATTCAGGAGCAAGCCTTACAGATATGCTCATGCTCACAAAGAGGAAATCGAAAAGCAAGTGGAGGAAATGAAGAAGAACCAAATCATCCGTGATAGTAGCAGTCCTTTTTCATCACCGGTGATTTTAGTAAAGAAAAAAGATGGCACATGGAGGATGTGCATTGATTATCGAAAGCTGAAGGAGCTCACAATCAAGGACAAGTTCCCTATTCCCATCATTGATGAGTTGATGGACGAACTTCATGGAACAAGGTACTTTACTAAACTTGACTTAAGGTCAGGGTACCATCAAATAAGAGTTAAACCTGAGGATGTTCACAAGACAGCATTCCAAACTCACCATGGACACTATGAATTCCTTGTAATGCCTTTTGGCCTCACAAATGCTCCAGCAACATTTCAGTCATTAATGAATTCAGTTTTTAAGGACTATATGAGAAAGTTCGTATTAGTGTTTTTTATGACATATTAATCCACAATAAGACACTTGAAGAGCATAGTATGCACATAGAACAAGTCATGAAGCAAATGAGAACTCATCAACTGTTTGCTAAGCAATCTAAGTGTGTGTTTGCCCAAGATAAAGTCGAATATTTATGACATACTATATCAGGAGAATGAGTGTCAATGGATAAGCAAAAAATAGAATGTATACTGAATTGGCCAAAACCAGATTCAGTAAAAAAACTTAGAGGATTTCTGGGCTTAACAGGCTATTATAGGAGATTCATTGCTTCATACAGAGAGATTTGCAGACCTTTACATGATCTATTAAGAAAGGATTCTTTTAAATGGCATGAGCACTCTACTACTGCTTTTGAAAGACTTAAGGTAGCCATCACAACAGCACCTGTACTCAGGCTCCCAGACTTCAGCAAACCTTTTGTTGTTGAAACAGATGCAAGTGACTTTGGCATGGGGGCAGTATTGATGCAAGAACAACGACCCATTGCATATTTGAGTAAATCTTTTTGTGCCAAAAACAGAACTCTTTCTACATATGAAAAAGAATTGTTAGCCTTAGTACTAGCCGTAGGAAAGTGGAAGCATTATCTCATGGTAACCATTTCGTTATACGAACTGATCATCAGTCACTAAAGTATCTGTTAGATCAGAAACTGACCAGCGCATTGCAGCACAAATGGATCACCAAATTGGGTATAGTTTCGAGATTCAGTATAAGAAGGGTTCAGAAAACACAGCTGCGGATGCTCTTTCTAGGCAAAGGGGAGGAGTAGTTCCAAAACTGAATGAGGAAAGTGAAAGTGATGGATGCAACGAACAGACGTCTATAATAGAGCAGGATGATCGGAGTAGGAAGAATGTAGCGGAGGTAAAACAGAATGCTATAGATGGTAGAGGGGATCTTCAGGCTGGTAAGGGATCGACAACCGAGTTCAACAAGAAGGATCTACATACTGTGCTTCCCGGTCAGCAAAGGGCAAAGGTTTACACCATTGCTTCAGCTAGACCGGAATGGATTAGACAGATCAGTAACATTTATGTTAATGACCAGGAAGCTCAAGAAATAATTGTGGAAATATCATCCGGCTGCCCAGTAATAGCTCCTGCTCAGTACCAGTTTATAAAGGGTATAATCAAGAAAGGAAAAAGGATCTATGTGGTCAACAGTGGGAATTTTAGACATCAGATTATTGACACCATGCACTCATCATCTTTAGGAGGGCACTCGGGCCAGATTACCACTCAAAAGAGGGTTGAAACCATCTTTTATTGGCCAGGTATTAGAAAGGAGGTGGAAGAATACATAAAAAAATGTGTGCCTTGTCAACGAAATAAAGGAGAGCACTGTCATCCCCCAGGATTACTACAACCACTTCCCATTCCTACACAAGTCTGGAGGCAAATAACAATGGATTTTATTGAATGCTTGCCTCAGTCTCAAGGGAATGACACAGTTCTAGTGATTGTGGACAGGTTATCCAAGTATGCTCACTTCTTACCATTATCTCACCCTTTTACAGCTCAATCTGTAGCTACTCTATTCCTTTCTGAGTTTTATAAGCTACACGGCCTACCAGAATCCATTACAAGTGACAGGGATAAAATATTCTTGAGTTATTTCTGGAAGGAACTGTTTGAACAACTGGGAGTTAAACTCCAGTTTAGTACAGCATATCACCCCTAAACGGATGGGCAAACTGAACGTGTGAACCAGGTATTGGAGACATACCTCCGTTGTTTTTGTGGTGATAAACCAGATACGTGGAAGGCTTGGTTAGGTGCAGCAGAATGGTGGTACAATACATCGTATCGCTCAAGTATTAAGATGACACCATATGGGGCAGTTTATAGTACTAAACCAATCATGATGCCTATGGGACCTTTCACAGACATTATCATACCAGCGACAGTGGATATAATCCAGCAGAGGGAAAAAGTCCAAGCTCTACTATAGCAGCATCTCATGAAAGCTCAGGAATGAATGCAGTATTTTGCCAATAAACACAGAACAGAAAGAGTTTTTCAGGTGGGAGATTTGGTCTACCTTAAACTTCAAAAGTACAGGCAACCCACTCTAATGAATCAGAACAGCCACAAACTTTCTCCAAAGTTTTATGGTCCGTTTCGGGTTCAGTTAAGAGTTAGAGTTGTTGCATATAAACTACAGCTACCAGAAAGTTCAAAAATCCACCCGGTATTTCATATTTCGTTATTAAAGAAGCATGAGGGACCTGAACCAAGCACCATCACACAACTCCCTCCGGACAACGCCTATGAACATCCTAAATTGTATCCAAAACACATCAAACATAGGCGGTTGATTGACCTACATGGTCAATCGGTAGTACAGTGGCTCATTGTTTGGGAGGGATTATCAGAGGAAGAGACCTCTTGGGAAGACAACACATTCATCAAACAACAATTTCCTACATTTCCATATTAACTAATCCTAGCTCACTCGAGGACAAGTGTGGTTTAACAGGGAGGGATTGTGACAAACACAGGCCTTAAGAATGGGCAAAAATGGAAAATAGCTTGAGCAGCAGAAGAAAGCAACAGAAGAAAATGGCCGTAACAGTTTTGGTTGACAGCGAGCGGTTGTAACGGCTGTAACACCTGGTGGCTACAGCTCAATCGGAGAAGGAGAAAGGCTGTATAAGAGGAAAGACAGTCAATAGAATAAGGGCATCAAATTGGCATTGTTGTAACTGAATTCTATTACCTCCTTCTTCTTCCCCAATTCTCTTACCCTGCAACTCCCATTCTTCAAGCTCTTTGTCTTCCTTTTCGTTTCTGTAATTTCTTCTTTTTCTGCTGCAACACTAAGAAGGTTGAACCAAGGTTCCTATTATACCCTTACTTAGAGTTTAAGCCTGTGACATTATCTCATGAGTTATCCAATGGGTTATCCATTTAATGACCCAACTTATTTATGATCCAACCCATTATGACCCATTAATAAATGAGTTAGTTGGATAAGAGTTCGTCTCTTGAAAGATGGTCTTTCCATAAGTTATGGAAAGACCAAGGTTTAAAGTGTAAATTAGAATAAATGAAGATAAATTTTTTGGATTGCATGAACCGAGTTATAAATTTTATAACTACTACATGTTGCATACTAAAATTTTAATATTGCAACTAAGACCATTTACCTTTTATTATTCTAATCAAACCCCGTCTTTTACCTTTTATTATGGAAAGACCGTCTTTCCCAAGAATTTGTCATTGGATAAAAACCTATTGAATAATGAATTAATTAAATTTGGATAATGGGTTGATCCAATTAACCCATTTGACATTGACAGGCCTAATGTGAAGATGAGCCGGTAAGAATGAATTTTGATCATCGATGTTGCCTTTACTTTAGTCAAATATGGAAACCATATTGATTCATATCCTTCTGAACTTTCCACTCAAAAGATCAAAAAGGCATGTTCAAGAACTATGGCATCACTGTATCACTTGGTTTAAACTTTACGAAAACTCTCTCCGTAAAGCTCTGATTTACAGTGAAAGATATTGCCTCTCTTTCCATAACACTGGAAAGTCGAAACTAACTCCCTACTAGACAATGAGGGTAAAAATCACAGAGCTAATGATCACATGGTCGAAGCTGACTTAAATCAATATCCATAACCATGACTATAAGCTTAAGCAAATTACAACAATCAGTACTGAGACTGTCATATCAGGACCTTAACTTCAGTATACACAACAGAATTACATCTAATGGAAGTATACCATCATCACAAGCTTAAACTATTAAGGAAAGATGGTGTGGACTTGATAAGTGGAGAGGGAGAGAGTATCAATCTTAAGCGAATTTCCTTGCTTTCTTCTTCTGACCAGTGGTATCGGGAGTCTGCCTGTCAAGTTTGCGCTTCAGCCCCGCAGATTGTTGAGCCGCCTTCAGAGCTTTGGCCTTCCTGGCTGCCACAGCAGGTCGCTTTTGCGAGCGCACTTTTTGCTCAGGCCCTTTCTTACCATCTGAACTCGTCTTTGCTGCAGTGTATGTCTTTTTCTCGACACCACTTTTGCTTGCCCTGACTCCTTGATAAGAGAGGGACCCTCTGGACATTGAGTCACTTTGAGAATCGGTAGATCTGGAATTTACTCCCTTTTTTTTGGTTGGAGGGGTGCCCTCAGCAGGGAGAGAACTTCGCTTCTTGGAAGGTGTTGCATCTGCTTTGGCATGAGAGACCCTAAGATCTCGATCCCGGAGTTTCAATTGACGTCTTCTTATGGCAACGTTTGCAGCATCCTACATGTTCAAGTTGCTTAATTGAGGACATGCCCAAAGATAAAAGATTCCAAAACAGAGGCATCTTTATCTTTCCAAATGAACAATCAAATAATTAAACAAGTGATTCAAGAATTCACAACTAATGCAAAAGGTACATTCAGGTTCAATTTGCAGCATCCCACGTGTAATTTCTCATAATGCTTCAGTCTTATAAGTTCATCTATTTACCCATAAGTTTCAAATCCTCACATTCCCCCACATAGTACATCTAACTGCTCATCCTGAAATGATTTCTTTATAGCAGCTTGTACCCACCATGTAAAAAAGCATATCCAGGGAGGAAAACTATGATATGGTCCCGACTCCCGAGTAAAGATGCTCGACTTTATGAAACTTCAAGGAGCTGAATGAAGAATCATTTTCATACTGAAAATCCACTTAATTACAAGCGTCAATAATTTTTCTTCACTCAGGTACACACTTAGCAATTAGCACTATAAGCCTATAGCATAGCATTACATACTTTACATGTAATATGCAGCCAATTCAATGCTTTATAAGAACAACAGACCACTGGGAGGTAAATATGCAAATGATTAAGCACAGTATTAGGCATAATCATACCCTTGTTTTGAACATGACATAAGCAATGCCTTTTCCCAAGCTTGTACCAGGATCTCTAATAATCCGAATTGCCTCAATGCTGGATTCCAAATCTTTGATGCTGCTAAATACTTTGTACAATTCCTCGTCCTAGGCGACAAAATCCATGAGAGCTTTCAGAACATTGACAACAGGCAAACTCGAACCACTTTTAGATGGATAACAAATAAACAGCTTACCTTCACATCAAACGGGAGGTTCCCTACGAAAAGAGTTCTCTTTGTATCATACAATGTACTAGCATCATCTCCTTTCAGCTTCTTGCGAGGTGGACATGCCCTGTCTACACGGATATGATTTCCACTGACCTGAATTCATCAAACAAATTATCATTCAGTAGGCATGAAGTTCATCAATCAACCTCAAACAATAAGAGCCAGTAATGCACTGCAAAGAAATTACCACAGCCATATTGTGGGCCAAAGAAGCCTGCGCAGATTCCTCTGTTTTAAACACTACATAAGCATGTACACTGCAACAACAATGGTTCAGTGAGAAGGAGCAACAACCACATAAAGGTAAAAACAAAGACAAAAGGACTCAATTAAAGAAATGCTATGCAATCCATGATACAAATGCCACGTTTCGTAATCTACCCAAGAAAACAAATGAATGCTTTCTTTTTTATGCTATCATGTATATGCAGACATACTGAAGAAGCCACCCAATATGTCCTTAATTCATAGAACCTAATGGTACAACCTACAGAAGGAAAATCTGATTCTTTCACACATCTTTCACATAATTTTTTAAATATAACCATTTACAGGAAAGTCGAAAGGTTCATACTTGTCAACCTTCTCGTTAATCTGCTTCTTGATTATGGCACCCTTTCGTGGAATTTTGCCCTGGAAGGGAAAGAGAAAGCATCTTGTTAAAACATTCGATAAAAACTTCTCAATAACAGCAACCAAGAACAAATGAAAAGAGTATACTATACTCACATCATTCAAGGGAATGGACCGGATCCTCACGGACTCCACCTCGCCGAACTTTGAAAACTCCCTAACCAACACCTTTTTCTTGATTTTCAAAGGCAAATTGCCCACAAACACGGTCCTCAGAAGCTTGCTCTCATCATCAAACCCTTCCTCAGCCTCCACAATCACATCCTTCAAGCTATCCATTTCCTTCCTCTTCCTTCCCGCCACCGCCACCACCTCCCCCGCTTCCTCCCCCGCCGCCTCATCTACACCGTACCTCCTCGCCTCATACTCAGCTTCCACCTCATCCCTCTTCCTCTTCTTCTTCCTATCCACAGCACCAGATTGAATCCCCTGCGGTTCCTTCCATTCGTCGTTACCTCTCTCCCTCTTCGGTTCCTTCCCTTCGTCGCTGTCTCTGTCCTTCTTACGCTTCTTCGGCTCGACGGAGGAATCTTCCGGCGGGGGTTGGGTGTAGCCGCCGGGCTTCCTTCTGAACGGATTGTTCTCGGAGAATATCGAGGCTTCGGCGATTTCCGCCGGGATTTCTCCGAACAGGGAATCGAAGATACTGGAATCCGACACGGAGGCGGGTTTCTTGTCGGACTTCACCATCGTTGAGGATGGGGGAAGAACGGAAACCCTAGGAATTTAAATTTGCCTCCCTTGCCTTGTTTTTGTTTAGCTTCTACAGATTGGGAATTTAATTTCCCTGGAATTTTGTCTTCTTTTCGTTATAAAAAAAAGGGCAAAATACTAATATTAGCATATGTTTCGGTGATTTGTTCTAACGTGATCCTGTGAAGTTGGAGGGTGCTATCGTAGCCTTGTGTTTTGCATTAGAAGTGCCGATATAACATTTTGGCACTATTTTGGCATTGACTTGGCATTTTCCAGCATTGACCATAACTAAAAAGACTAAAATAACCCTAGTTTTAAAACTAAAAATGTAAAGATAAAATTACCCCTAGTTCTTCTTCTTCTCCATAACACAGCCAATGTCCGCCGCTCTGCCACCTCCGCGGCGACGCCAAATTCAAGCAGCGGGTTCGCCACCTCTGGAGTTCGCCGGAATCTGCCAAAATTCCTCCTCCACACCTCACCACCTCCAACACCATCTCCGCCCTCCGTCGCTGCACTATCAGTCCACTAAACAATTATAGCCAATAAAAAAAAAAGAAAACCTATGGTATCTTTCTACTGTGAAACAAAAACCACAATCTCAAAAATCAATCAACATCCAAAAAGCTCAACTCATGCAGTTCTTCGAAATCTGAAGTTCGCCTGACGAGCAGGTAGATCTGGGTAAGCAAACTGGAGTCCCGCCACCACCGCCTCCTCATCCCGCCACCACTGCCGTTGCCTGACCTCGTGGCACCTCACAACCTCTGCTGCCTCTGCGCCACCACATCGCCTTGTTGACGCCTCCCTAAAACCCTAGCCTACCCAACCCACCCTGCTGAAGCTCGGCACCACCACCGCCTGACCTCGCCACCTCACCGATTTCGCCGGACGAGCAGGTAGATCTAGTCACGACACCACTGCCGCTTAACCTCCTCCCGCCACCACGGCAGTCATCGAATCTTTAAAGACCTTGTCATGCCACTGCGGCCATCTCACTGTCCCGCTTGACCTCAGCATGCTGATGGAGAGGAAGGAAATAAGATTTTCTTTAAAGACATTTCAATGATTAATTTTTCATATTTTAGTGTCTGGTAATTAAAGTTTTCATTAAAACATCAGACATTAAAGACATTGCACTATTCTGGCCAGGGCAATATAGACTTTTCATATTTTCTGAATTTTAAATATTTTTAAACATGGGGATAATAGTCATTTCATATTTTTCCGGCCAAATTCAAGCCGACGGGGTTATATTAGCACATTCAAGCAAAACACAGGGCTATAATAGCACTTTTCAACTTCACAGGGTTATATTAGCACAAACCACCAAAACATAGGGTTATATGAGCACTTAACTCTAAAAAAAAGAGTATGCTTATTTCCATAAGTCATGAAAAAATCAAGGTTTAAAGTGCAAATTAAAAGAAATGGAGATAAAAATTTTGAGTTGCATTAATCGAGTCATAAACTTTATAACTAGGAGTACTACATGTTGCATAATAAACTTTTAATATTGCAACTAAAACTATTTACTTTTTATTATTTTAATTTAACACAGTCTTTCCATAAGTGGAAAGACGGTCTTTCTCAAGACTTTGCCACAAAAAAAAAGACAAAATCTTGGGAAAGATTGTCTTTCCGCTTATGGAAAGACGGTGTTTAATTAAAATAATAAAAGGTAAATAGTTTTAGTTGCAATATTTAAAGTTTATTATGCAACGTGTAGTAGTTATAAAGTTTATGACCTGATTACTGCAGCACAAAAATTTTATCTTCATTTCTTCTAGTATGTAGTTTAAACCTCGTTATTTCCATGACTTATAGAAATACCGTCTTTCAAGAGACGGACTCATAAAAAAGGCAAAGTTCTAATAATGACCATTTTTCAAGAGTTGTGGAAAGGCGGAGTTTAATTAAAATAATAGAAAGGTAAAATGTTTTAGTTGCAATATTAAAAATTTATTATGCAGCATGCAATAATTATAAGTTTATGACCCGATTAATGCAACCAAGAAATTTATTTTTCATTTATTCTAATTTGCAGTTTAAACCTTCGTCTTTCCATAACTTATGGAAAAATTATCTTCCAATAGATAGACTCATTTAAAAATAAGAGTTAAGTGCTAAAATAAACTATGTTTTGATCGAACGTGTCAATCTAACCCCTGCAAAATCTAAAAGTGTAAATCTAACCATAAATTTTGGATGAAAGTGTCAATCTAACCCCTGACAACCTGAAATTGGTGGAAACAGATAGAATAACCACTAAACCCCTGATTGAGAATACATTAAACAAAAAATAAATAGGAAAAGACATTAAAAAAACCCGTCCCTCTTCTTCTTTTAAACCCCGCCACTGTCCAAAAATGAAATAAACCACCGTCCCTCTAGTCAATTAGACAGAATAAGCATTATTCTAAGAAAAATGAAATCTAGTCAATTATGCAGTCACTAATGGATTATGTGCTCCACCCGCGAGAAAGTCGAAAAAGCTCCACCATTGATAGAGGAGATACCTTCTTCTTCTACCTTCGATCATCACCTGACAGCAGCAACAACTCGTCGTTGGAGGTCCAGATCTCCACCATCGATGGAGGTGGTTTAATTTCATGGTTTGAGCGACGGGGCTGGCTGGTCAGCGGAGGTGGGATTTTGAGCAGTGTAGGTGGCGGCGGAGAGGTGTGGGGACATAGTTGTTAATGGGGTGGATGGTGAGGTGCGAGTTGTTTGAGGTGGTTGGGTGGGTGGGCTGGGGTGTTTTCTGGCAGAGGTGGCGCTAGGAATCGGAAGGGCAGGGGTGGCGCTGCCGATTCAGAGGGAGCAATGATGGAGCTAGAAATCGGGAATCCGGGATTGGTGGTGGCTAGGGTTGGGAATGTGGGATTGGTGGTAGTGGAGGGGGAGCGGAGCAGTGGTGGTGGCAAAACTTCGGAAGCGGTTGCGGAGCAGCGACGGTGGTGGCGAAGGTGAAGAAGAAGAACTCTAGTGGTATTTTTGTCATTAAATATTTTGTTTTAAGATAAGGAGTATTTTAATCATTTTAGCTTTGTTCAATTCTAGAAAATGCCAAGTCAATGTCAAAATAGTGCGAAAAGGTTATATCGACACATTTGCTGAAAAACGTAGGGTTGCACTTTCAGATTTCAAAGGGTTAGATTGGCACTTTCAGAAAATAATAGGGTTAGTTTTGTATTTTGGCCAAAAAATAAATACTTAAATATCGCCTTGAAAAAATAGTAATCTCTTCGTCCCGGCTAAATTTGCACATCAACTTTCTTGGATCATATTTAATCACCGATAACGTTAGTTATGTATGTTGACGGTGTATTAAAATTTGATGTTTAAAAAATACACGATGCAGAGAATCTAACGATATTTCACGTGATGATATTAATGCATGTATACTAGTTGAAATTAATGATCAAATGCATCTTCGGAACGTTGACTGAAAAGTTGCAATTTGGTTGAGACGGAGAGAGTACTGAACTCCAAAAAAAGTGAAAATTTGGCTGAATTTTGAACTATTTAAAGTAAGCCATATGAAGTCGGTTGCTTTTTTCCTTTTCTTGTTTTTAAACTTTTCAGTTCTAGCTAAAGTGGGTTTTTTTCCTTCTGAAACAACTTGCTATTCAAACAAGGAACTTGCAGTATAATCATCTGGGCGATCTGGTGCTCCCGGGACGATGGGACGGCGGAAATGATACATACAACAGCCACCAAAACAGGTGGACATAGTGAAGCAAACCGCATGGAGGGATCAGCCATCACATCTAATAATGGAACGCCCCGAATTGATCAAGGAAACCATTATGGCATTGGGCATCCAAGTTGTGTGGTTGAAAAGGGACACGAGTGTGGACAATCTGTTCCATTTAATTACATAGTGAATACTCCTTCCGCTTCACTGACATTGACACGTTCTAATTTAATTTGCACTCTACACTTTATTTCCTTATTTAACAAATTTTGCCTATTATTTTAATTATATTGGCCCCTCTGTTTTTGAAATTTTAGGCCAATCTAACCTACAAACTCCAAAATTAATAGTCCAGGCTCACTTCCACATCACTCTAACTCATTAAATAATCCAGAGTAAAAAATTGGAGCTGAGACATAGGGAGTACATGAATTGGACATTGCAAAAATATTATCACGTAGACAACTAATAAAACAGTTAACCACTTAAATAAAAGAGTTAAGTGTCCATATAAACATATGTTTTGGTCGAAAGTGCCAGTATGACCATGTGATGTCAGAAAGTGCGATTATAATCCTATTAAGTGCTCGAAAGTGCTAATTTAACCCTGACAACCTGAATTTGGTCGGAATAATGTGAATTGACCATTATACTCTTCATTAAATTTTTCTAAAATTTCAGAAAATGTCTAAAGGACTATTTTACCCTCATCATTTTTGCTTTAAACCCAACTTTTTTACCCTAAAATGAGATGTGGGATCTTCTACATCGCCGCTATTTCTTCTCACCAACGCGGGGGGACTTGCTCAAGTTCTCTTGGGCTCGCGTGGTGGCAATGTGGTGTGTGCCGAGTAAGGTTTTTGCGGTGAGTGACGGGAAGGGTTAAGGCGATAGGATAGGAGATCTGGTGGTTAGGGTGAGGGTTTTGGTGATGCATCTTAGTCGAGGATAAATGGGTCGGGCCAACTCGCTTGGCTGGCTATTGAATAAGGCTGAAGATCGACGAGGTGGTGTGGAGATGGGAGTCCCCAAGCTACTGCACTGGTGTGGTGTTTTTTAGGTCGGCTAGAAAGTGTGGAGCAGTGGAGACCTGGAGCTTCCGTGTCAATTGACGCGAAATGATGCAATAGCGCAGTGGTTCTCTGGCGTCGCTGCGGTGAGTGATGGGAAGGGTTGGGGCTGGGCCCGGGCCTGGGTGGAGGAGAGGAGAGGCTGAGCTTGGGTGGTAAGATGGTGGCGAGGTTAGGCATGGGTGGAAGAGTGGTGACAGGGTTGGGTTTATCGGGTGATGGCGGTGAATCGGGAGCAGCGGCGATGAACGGGTGGTGGCAATGAGAATCGAGCTAGTGGTGGCGGTGAGAATGGAGAGTTGCGGGATGAACGATTTCGAATTGGGCAGCAAAGAAGTAGATCTTGGCGAGCTGGAGAAATTTGCCAAAATTCAGCGCGGGGTGGCGTCGGGGCGGGGGTGGGATAGGGTTGGAGTTCGATGGTGGCGCTAAAGTTTGTTGTCTCTAAATGTGTTTTTTTTCAAGGTAATATGCAGATATAACCCTATATGTTGAGGAAAGTGAAAATATAACTCTGAGTTATATTTTAGTGTAAATATAACCCTATATATTACACATAAGTGAAATTATAACCCTAAAGCCACTATTCCGGCATTGACTGGCCATTTTTGGCCATTGACCGACCAGAAATGACCAAAATGCCCTTCAAACCTAATACAAAATTTTAAATGACAAAAATACCCCCACCACCAATCCACCACCACCAATATGTGTCCCGTCCTGCCACCACTTGAGCCCTTCCCGGCCACCACCTGAGCCCCGCCCGCCACCACTTGAGCCCCTCCCCGCCACCACTTGAGCCCCTCCCCGCCACCACCTGAGCCCCGCCCGCCACCACTTGAGCCCCTCCCCGCTACCACCTGAGCCCTGCTCACCACCACCTGAGCCTATCCCCGCCACCACATGAGCCTCGCTCGCCACCATCTGAGACCTTCCCCGCCACCACCCGATCCCCGCTCGCCACCATCTGAGACCCTCCCCGCCACCACCCAAGCCCCGCTCACCACCATCTGAGCCTCTCCCCGCCACCACCTGAATCCTGCCCTGCCACCACCTGAACTCCGCCACCCATACTCACCACTGCTCCCTCGCCCCTGCCTCAATCCTGCACCTCTGACCACCACCTCCGACCGGTCACCTAACTCTGTCGCCGCTCGACGCCACCCACCGCAAACCCTTCCACCACCTGCCCCGAACCCTAGCGCCACCTCGCGCCACCCCACCATAGCCCCACCTCCTCGACACAGCCCCAAACTTCTCGCCACCAACCCCAAACTCCTCGCCATCACCACATCCTCCTCTGCCCTAGCCCCACCTCCACCATCGCCAAGCCCCGAATCCACAACACCACCATCGCTATTCCCTAGCCCCGAATCCACAACACCACCGGTGAAGCCCTAGCCGCGAGCTCTCCGCCACCACAGATCGGAATTAAGAGGAAGAAGTAGAAGAATGGCAGCGGCACGAAAAGAAGAAGAAACGGGGCAGAGGGAAGGAGAATGGAGCGAAAGGAAAGAGAAAAAGGGGTATTAATGCCAATGGGGGTAATATTTTCATTTGAGAAATGGAGGTTTTTTCATATTTTTTTTAAAAAAACCATCAGGGGCAAATCGATTATTTCACCGTATTCCGACCTCAAACCAGCTAAAAAGTTATATTTGTGTATAACCTGAATAGATAGGGTTATATTTGCACTTTCGAATAGCACATGGCTATATCTGCACTTTCTTCATTTATATATGGTTATGTCTGCACTTTTCTCTCTTTTTTCAGGTAATTTAAGTTTGTGTTGTGCTTCTTCTTTGTTGCCATTTGTGCTGTGTTGAATGATGTGCTGTGCTGAGTTCGCTGGTGGCTCTTGTGTTAGAGTATTCGTTTCCAGTACTGTGATGCGGCGACGATGTGGCGAAGATGTGGTGGTGAAGCGGTGGAGATCCGACAACGGTGGTGGCTTAACATGTGAAGAGGTGGTGCTGGAGATGAAAAAGAAGACGACTCCTAGGGTATTCTTATCTTTAATTTTTTACTTTTAAAACTTTGGGGTATTTTAGTCTTTTATTTTTAGTGAATACCAGAAATTACAAAATCAACACCAGAATAGTGTCAAAATGATATATGGCCACTTCCGATGCAAAACATATGGTTATAATCACATTTTCAGACTTTACATAGTCATATTGAAACTTTCAACCAAAACATAAGTTCATATCTATATTTTACCCTAAATAAAACAGCCTAACTACTACTTCTCAATCACTTCAAACCGATATAGAAGGGCAAACTATGCAAGGCCATTGCAAGTTTAGAGTAGGAATATGAGGTTACTTACAATTAGACGTTCCTTAACTAAAATGATGAGCACTAGGATCTGAAATTCCAGGCACAAAATCCTCAACCCTCACTACAACACACAACCATCATCTCTACAACGCTCTACTACCTGCACATCACATCACAACCCATTCTAATCTTCTCATTCTCTGTCGATGACAACCCGTGAAGCTCGGGGGATAGTCACCACTGATTGCTCTGAGGCTCGGGGGACAGTCACCGTAGATTGCTCAGAAGCAGCAGCAAGGCCTTGCAACATCCTCACTATTTCAGAGGTGTCCTCCAAGTAGTATCTGGCTCTGCTCGGTTTCTGGCCAACGGTGCAAGCAAAAACCTCAGCGACGGGAGAGAGGACCGCGCTAGAAGCTGCATTCATTATCACTTCAAACATGTCCTCGTCTGATCTATCGTCCCCCACACAAAGAACAAAATCTGGAAGTGTTTCCTTTTGCTGCATTGTCGCCAGAAGGCGTTCTGCTATCAAACCTTTGTTCACACCCTGAATGAAAGAGTGGAAGATAAAGTTCATTAAACACTGAAATCATTAACATATGTTATTCACTTGAGATTGTAGATGCAAACCAAGTTTAAGAGTGTCAGGCAACTAAACATATACCTGACCAGATGATGCCGACAGAAATGCTGCTCGGAATTTATAGATTAGATAGACTATTAAGAACAAAATAGGAACAGCCTGAAATAGATGGGGAAACTGGGACAAACTCATCTAAAATGGTTTGAATGATAGACATGTACGTGGAAAACTCATGCACATAGTGGGATACGGCTAGTATTGTGGTAACATCACATTAGCGAAGTTCATTATTGAGGACATGAAACAGAACTACATGCTTAACAACATGATCCAAAGTTCAACAGTTATATGGTTCAAATACCTTGACATCATCCAAAGAGTTTTTTTTTCAAGTCCTTCCATTGAAAAGCATGCAGCAAAACTAGAGGCATCATAAATCAAAATGACTACTTTTGAAGCAATGCAGTGAGGGTTAGAGCAGACCTGAGGTTTGACTTCCACTATGTGCTGGCCACTCTTGACTGAAACGGGTTCGTTGGCAAGAACACTTTCGAGGTGATCCAGGAGCTCCTTGGCTTGACATGCCCCAAAATCAGGATCAGCGTAAAGGTAGTTCCACGCCAAAGAGCTTTCCTTTGTCTCTATGAAAGAACCATCAGTGGTTTCTGTGTAAAGCTGCATAACGGGTTCAGCAATCTGCTTCCAGTAAAAATCTGGCGACGCAATACAAGTTTCCCATGCTGCATTTTTCTTAGGCCTGAAAATCAATCATTTATAGTTGTTTCATTTTAACTATAACTTCCAATATAAGCATAAATGGTAAAACACACACCTATTTACGAAAACATGAATTATAGAGTTTTATGTGAGTACCTGACAAAGTAACCGTGCTCTGCAGCAATACCTAGCGTTTCGCAAGAGGAAAACCATTGCGTTAGAGTCTTCCTGTCCTTGCCACTCACAATATAAACAACATTTTTGGGATCCTTGCACAAGTTATTAAGGATCTCAATATTCTCTGCTCTTGGACTTGTACAAATTGGGCTATGCACAGTCAAAGTACCATCATAATCCAAAAGAATCGCACGATTGTTTGTCCTCTTATAAGCCGAAACAATGTGTTCAACAGACAGCTTCCTAAAAGTAGGATCCAAGGCAATGACACGGAAACCTAAACCAAAGCCGATCCCCCAGCAGCGCCTCTTAACATGATCCCTACAAGCCCTCTCAAGGTCCTGCAAGAAGCTACGAGCCCAGTACGCGACATCATGAGTACTCACGTACCTATAGTGCTTCTCGTGGCGCATTTGCTTCTCACCTTCGGAGACAATCAAAGCAGACTCCATAGCCTCAGCAACAGAGTCGATGTTCCATGGATTCACCCTGATTGCACCACTAAGAGAAGGGGAGCACCCGATGAACTCCGAAACCACCAGCATGCTTTTCTTCAGTGTAGATGGATTCAAGCCTAGTGTTTTATCCAACTTCTCATTTCCCTGTCTCGATATGATGTACTCATATGGTATAAGGTTCATTCCATCCCTAACAGCAGTAACTAGGCAGCATTCAGCAGTTACATAATACGCAATTCGCTCGTAGAACTGGAGTGGGGTATCAATCAAAATAACAGGCTTATATCTACCTTGTCCAAAGATCTGATTGATTCTCTTCACAGTAGCATAAGTTTCAGACTGGACTTCTTGGACATCTTTTCCTCGGCCTCTAGCCGGGTTAGCAATCTGAACCAAAACAACCTTACCTCTCTTTTCAGGATGTTGAGTGAGCAACTGCTCGAATGCCAGGAGCTTCAGGCTGATTCCCTTGAATATATCCATGTCATCTACCCCAAGTAAAATAGTCTGACCCCGGAACTGATCGCGTAAATCAGCAACCTTTGCTTCTGTCTCAGGAAGGTCTAAGAAAGACTGGAGCTGCCCCATATGTATTCCAACCGGCAAAATCTTAATGCTGACAGTTCGGCCATAGTATTCCAGTCCTATATGACCTCTCTTAGATTGGTACGAGATCCCGAGCATTCTACTACAGCAAGAAAGGAAATGTCTAGCATAATCAAATGTATGAAAGCCAATGAGGTCAGAGTTCAATAGAGCCCGAAGAAGCTCATCCCTTACAGGTAAAGTACGGTATATTTCAGACGATGGAAACGGGCTATGGAGGAAAAACCCAAGCTGCACCCTGTTGAACCTCTTTCTAAGAAATGTAGGCAACACCATCAAATGGTAGTCATGTACCCAGACAAAATCATCCTCCGGGTTGATCACTTCCATAACTTTATCCGCGAATATCTTGTTCACTGAGACATAAGCTTGCCAGAGCGGGCGATCAAACCTGCCACCAAGTTCAGGAGACAGAGGGAGCATGTAATGAAAGAGAGGCCACAAGTGTTGCTTGCAGAATCCATGGTAGAATTTGCTGAAGAGTTCAGGAGGAATAAAAGCAGGAACACATTTGAACTTCTCAAGAAGTGTTTGCGCTACATCTTCTTGTTCATTAGGATCAATGGCTTCTTTCAGGCTGCCAACATATAACACTTCCACATCTTCCCTGAGGCCATTCTTGAGCTGCAAAAGGAGGGAATCCTCGTCCCAACTGAAGTTCCACCCCCCCTCACCATCTGGCTTCCGATGAGCACGAATTGGCAGCTGGTTTCCTACAATGATCATTCTTTCCTCGGAAATCGAAGATTGAGCATCAGAGCTCACATTGCTCCGGCTCTCATCCTCCAACTCAAATAACTTTCCTGGTGTGGTTGCAACCCGAGAGAGCTTCTTCCCACCCCGGGCAAACGATGGTGAGTCTCCAGCAGTTAAATCAAACAGATTCGAATAAGATCTCGATGCCATCTGTTTTCGTTGAAATCCGCCCCTCGAAATCTACCTGAAATGCCAAAATTGATAAATTAAATCCTCATAAACACTAATAGACAACAAATGGTCCCAAAAATTGCCCTCAGACGGGAAGAATAAGAACAAAAAACTACATCAGTAAAACCTCCAACACAATAAATCAACACAAGACAAATCCCACGAAACTAATCAAACCAGGAAGAGGAACACAAATTCGACCAAAATAATGTCATTAACAGAGACCAAGATCCCAGAAAAGCATAAGATTCATCAATCACCCAACAAATTTCAAGAACACAACATAAATCTAAACCTAAAACCAAGAAAAGAAGTCATAATATTACCTAAAAAAGATGGCACCCAATTTCTTTTAAAAAACTCAACCCCAAATAACCCCACAATGCAAACAGTAAAGATTGATCATCCCAGGCAACCAAAACCACCAAAAATAGTCAACTTTGCAGAGAAAAACCCCACATGCAGCAAACATCAAAGCTAAAACTCACAGACAGTCTAGTGGAGAAATACTATTAACAAGTGGTTCTCATAAAGTGGGAATCATTCCAACACCCACACACAAAAAATGCAAGAAATCAGAAAAGATATGAAAAACACACTGACCTTTACAGAAACAGGAAATATGAAAGATTCCCACTAAAAATTATGAAATATCTAATCAAAATCTATTCTTTTTGCTCTCCCCAGCAATTTCAATGTCTCCTAGAACAAATGCCCATTTCATCACACACCACTAGTGCAAAAGAAACACGTAGTGAACTGTGCGCTTGTGTGAGATTTAAGAGGGGAGACAAGGAAACAGTGAACTCAAACCTTCTTTGGTAGCCTATTAACTCCAGTTAATACTAAACGAACAAACAAACAAAGTTAACCGCAGAGGCGAGGGAGTGAGCAGGATCAGTCCACGCGAAGGAATGGCGCGTGCGGAATACGCATTTTGTATCATTGGTTTCAACGGATGTGCGGTGAGCGTGGGTCCCGTATTGTGGGGCCGGGGATGGTGACGCCTGGGTTTTAAAGTCGCTGCGTGTTCCACTCGCCGAGGGCCCGAGAGTGGGGACACTATTTCCTCGAGTTGCCCGCTAACGTTTGTAATTTTTTTAAAATTAATGTTGTTTTTCCTGACTGTTGTTGTGAGTTTCTGGGGTTATCCAATCAGAAAATTTTCGGTTACCGCGTTAAATTCTAAAATGTTTTTGAGTCCGTCTCTTAAAGATACTTTTTCATAAAAATTGTGTTTGACCATAAATTTCAACTAGTATATAGACACAATATCATGGCAAAGTCTTGGGAAAGACGGTCTTTCCATAGCCTTATGGAAAGACGGTCTTTCCATAGCCTTATGGAAAGACGGGGTATAATTAAAATTATAAAAGGTAAAAGGTCTTACTTGTAATATTAAAATTTTAGTATGCAACATGTTGTAGTTATAAAATTTATAACCCGGTTCATGCAGCCCAAAAATTTTATCTTCATTTCTTCTAATTTACACTTTAAACCTTGGTCTTTCCATAACTTATGGAAAGACCGTCTTTCAAGAGACAGACTCCAATATCATTATATGAGATATTATTGAATTTCATGCATGGTGTATTTTCTAAATATCAAATTTTAACACACAGTTAATATACGTAAATAAAGTTATAGTTGGTCAACTACGACCTGGAAAAGTTGACTAAAAAGTGTGCACATTTGACCGAGAAGGAAGGAGTATTTGATTATATTTTCTTCAATTTCAGAACATTTGATACTCCCACGTCCCACTCTAAATTATTTTTTTACTTTTTGAAAGTCAAATTTTGAAAACTTCAACTCTAAATATAAATTAATATATAAATAATAAATATATCATCATCTTAATATCTAATTTCTAAATATTATATAATACTAAAAATATTTTTGATCAAATATGCTCATTGAAAATTGTAAAAAAGTATATAAAAATTGGCAAAGTCTTGGGAAAGACGGTCTTTCCATATGCTTATGGAAAGACGGGGTTTAATTCAAATAATAAAAGGTAAAAGGTCTTAGTTGCAACATTAAAAATTTAGTATGCAACATGTAGTGATTATAAAATTTATAACCCGGTTCATGCAACCCGAAAATTTTATCTTAATTTTTTCTAATTTACACTTTAAACCTTGGTCTTTCCATGACTTATGGAAAGACCGTCTTTCAAGAGACGCACTCATAAAAATTTAGGGTGACACATGGGGAGTAAAATATATCAACTGGGGATAAAGTTCCAGCGTACAAGTTACAGCATTTGCTAGGCACATTGATGGTAGATCTTCCAAATATTTTTCAACCATGAAGTAAATAAGGATGGTGTAATGACTTCATTTATATCTAGTCTATAATCAGATTTGACAACTGATCGAAAATAGAAGGAGCTTTAAATTACACAATCAGATTCGTACTCCT
The DNA here is from genome assembly GCA_037428765.1 of Rubia yunnanensis. NCBI lineage: Eukaryota > Viridiplantae > Streptophyta > Magnoliopsida > Gentianales > Rubiaceae > Rubia > Rubia yunnanensis. The sequence continues at coordinate 8,825,221 of CM075064.1, forward strand.
AATATTGTTTTGAAAATCTAAATTTATTAGATTTTATCTGAATTTACCAAGTTGGTCAAATGAATTAAATTCATGCCTTTTCATACACCTTTACACGATTTGTAGATTAACTACTTCCTCTATTCATTTTGATAAATTAATATTAAACGTATCTTTATGCAAGTTAAAATGTATCGATAAAATTAAGTAAAAATAAATAAAAAATTTGATGAACAAATCACCTTTTATCATAAAAAAAATTTTAATATAATTTTACGAAAACTACAACAAGCCTAAATTAATACAATTTTACGAAAACTACAACAAGCCTAAATTAATAAAATAGATGGAGTGTGGATTAGATTTTAGTTAAATAGCTTAACACACCATCTCTTTTAACAAAAAGGTTTAAGATTAAAATACACCCTATCTGTCTCAACGTAAGGGTCTTATTTCCTTTTTGTACAGGTACTTATGCATGATGGTACGACAAAGAAAGTATGGAATTAGGATGAGTTGGCCAAATTTCAGCTATAAATTTCAGATCAAATAAGAACCTTTGATTGGGAAAAACGAAAATAGAAAATAAGAACCTTACGCAATGAGAAGGGAGTAGTAATTTGTAATCAATGGTTAATCCAGAAAAATAATAATGAAAGGCTATGTTTTTTCACATGAAAATTTTTATTATTGATTTTTCTTGATATACTCGAATTCCTTTGTGTTTACTAAAATTAGATATTACAATATAGGTTTTATAATATTTTTCAAATGCATAAAAATATTAATAAATGATAATGTATAAAAGTAATTATTAAGATATTCAACAATTGTAAAAAGAGAAAAGTGTTTCTATAATGCTAATTAATTCACATAAGTGCCAATATAACCTTTTGATAATTGAAAGTGCAAATATAACCCTACATAATTAGTGTAAGTGCCAACGTACTGGCAACATTCAGCACTGTTGGATTCTCTGGAGGAACTAACTGACATTGTTCATTCCATGGATAAACATTCAGCACCTGGACCTGATGGATTCTCTGGATTCTTTTACCATACATGTTGGGATATTATTAAATTTGATGTACTGTTGGCAGTGGAGGAATTCTTTGTTGGAAAAGATATTCCCAAAGCCATCTCAGCAACTCAAATAATTCTAATACCAAAAAAAGATGTATGTTCCTCTTTCAAAGATTATAGACCTATAAGTTTATGTAATTCTCAAACAAAATTTTCTCAAAAACACTCTCCACAAGACTTAAAACTTTTCTGGATCATATAATAAGCCCAGAACAATCAGCATTTGTTTATGGTAGGGAAATTGCTGATAATGTTCTTCTCATGCAAGAATACACTAATCATATACACTCAAAATCAAAAGGTTATAATATGATCACAAAATTGGACATGATGAAGGCATTTGATAGGGTTTCTTGTTTTTTTTTAAAAACTACTTCTTAAGAAAGGCTTTTCCAACGCCCTAGTTGGGCTTATCATGAAGAACATCAAATCTGCCTATTTTTCATTACTGATAAATGGAAAAACCGTTGGATTTTTTCCTGCTTCAAGAGGTTTAAAACAGGGCGACCCTTTATCCCCCTTACTGTTCATACTGATGGCTGAAGCCTTTTCACAGAACCTTAATTTCCTACACCAATTCGGAAATATTCAGCCCTATAAACTACCAAGGGGGATGAAAGCTTCATCACATCTTTCATATGCTGACGACACAGCAATTTTCCTAAAATACACCAAACAGGGTTTAAAAACAATCATGTGTTTTCTGAAATCTTATGAATTGGCTTCTGGTCAGAAAGTGAACTTTGAGAAATCCACTTTCCATATTTCAAAACACACACCTAACATAATCATAACATTGGTTAAAAGAGAAACAAACATGCTGTTAGGATCCATCCCTTTTAAATATCTTGGATGTCCGATTTTCACTGGAAGAGTTAAAAATTCACTCTTCCAGAGCATGTTAATTTCAATTCAAAATAAAATCAATCATTGGCATAACAAACTTCTTTCTCCAGCTGGTAGGGCAATACTCATTAGACATGTTTTGTCCTCAATGCCAATTCATCTTATAACTGTATTGAGGCCTACTCAACACATTATAAGTCAAATCCACAAAACTTTGGCTCGATTCTTTTGGAGGAATACTTCTGGAAATCAACAGAAAAACAGAGTTTGGAGATCTTATCCCAAACTATGTTTTCCAACTGAGGAAAATGGTCTTAACTTTAAAAATTTAAACACTCTAACCAAGTCTTTCTCACTAAAATTGTGGTGGAAACTTCAAACTGGTAAATCTCTTTGGGCTAAAGTTATGTGGTCTATGAATGATACTCATAAAACTTCAAGATGTTGGAAAAGAATTATGGAGGTTCAAGACATAGCTTTAAACAACACCACTGTCCTTCTTGGTTCAGGTTCAATTTCTTTCTGGAATTCAAACTGGACCTCTATGGGACCTTTAACTGATTACCTAATTCATCCAACGGAAATTCCTTATCAACACTTAACTGTGGCCGAATTCATTCAAAATAAAACATCCTTCTCTGAACTGATCAGGATTTCCCTACCTGATCACATATATCATCTGCTGGAACGGGAATATAAACTTTTTCCTGATTATGAAGATATACTCATATGGAAACCTTCTCAGACCAGAATATTCACTGTAAAATCAGCCTATGATCTAATAAGAGAGAAGAAAGTAAGGATACCATCTTACACTCATCTGTGGTCTAAACTTTTACCTAAGAAAATTAGTTTATTTAATTGGAAACTTTTAAATAGACTTATTGCCTTTCCAGATGTGCTAGAAGATCATCAATTCCATCTACCTTCCAGATGTTGTTTCTGTTTTCAGGAGTCTGAATCTATTCATCACTGTTTTAACTCCTGTGTGACAATAGAAAAACTTTGGAAATTTGTGAACACCACATTCGGTCTGAACAATAATCATTTCCAACTTTTGTGGGATAGAATCTATTTTTACTGGAATCTCTCTTCCTCGGCTGGATCCTGTTCAAAAATCTTTAGAATTGTTCCTTGTGTTGTACTCTGGTACCTGTGGTGTGCCAGATGTAACTACATCTTTGAAGGTACAATCCCAGATATCTTGCATATCTTTAAACGGATTCTTTATCACTTCAATGATACATTTTTGGCATTCAAACTGGATTTCAAATGGGCTTTATCCCACATTCCTATATTACTGAGGCAGAACCCTGTAAAACATAGACCAGTCATAATTATCAAGTGGATACTACCTTCCAGATTCAAATTGAATACTGACGGCTCTTTTCTTTGCACTGGTGGCGCTGGTATAGGATGTATCATCCGTGATCACTTTGGTCAGGTAACTAGAGCTCTTTCAAAATCCATCTTGGCTGACTCTGTTTTGCAGGCCGAAACCTATGCTCTTTTGCATGGCATTCATCTAGTCAATGAACAAGGCATTAGGGGTATCGATATCGAATTGGATTCCAAAGTCCTATATGGAATGATTCATAAACAACTCAAGATTCCCTGGACATTGCTTCCACTCATGAGGGAGATTTGGCACCTGTTACAAGAAATGGATTACTCTCTGCATCATATTTTCAGAGAAGCCAACAGAGCGGCCAACTTACTTGCAAAGATGGCGAGCCGCGAGCAGGTAAATAATTTATATGATTCTGCAGGTTTGCCTAACTTAGTGGTTGGACACGTGAAGCTTGATGCGATTGGTACTCCCCAGGTTAGATTAGTATAATTGGATACCTTTGTACTTATTTTCCACGTTTTTGACGATGTTTGATCTTTAGGTTATAATAGGATTTTCGTATAGTGTTTCAAAGATCATCAGCTGAATTCTCAGAGGTAAGGTATTAAGTCCCCCTCTTTTTCTGTATCTTTTATTTTAATTAATAAATGGGTAGGGGTCTGCCAAACCCCCCACCATCACAGGTGGATTTACTTTAAAAAAAATGTACTGGCAACTTTTTGCCGGAATTTCATAAAAGAAAATTTTGCCCCTCCAGAAAAAGAAAAAAACCTAAAAATAAAACAAAATTATTATTATACCCAAAATCATCTTCTCCATCTCTCTTCTTCATACCGTCTCCCACTACCTCCCTCCTCCTCTCTCGCCGCCCAAGCCCACGCCGCCCAAGCCCACGCCTCCCCTACCCCACCCCCTATTTCTCCTTTATCAGTCTAAGGCACCCACCCTCACCGTAATTCACCTCAATCGCAATCATCCCAATCATGATCATCAACCAATCATGGCAGATTGACACCAAATTAACCAAAAAAAAACAATTTCCCTTTCCAATTTCCTCTATTTCTCATCTCAATCTTCATTTTATATATATGTGTGTGTAAATAAACATCAAAACCCTTTCAATTGGCTCCGTTGATAGAAAATATCTTCTCTTCAGCCTCTTCATTGATGAAGGAGGAAGGCGGTGGCGGCAGCCGGGAAACTCTATTATTGAACCGGAAGAAGGCGTTCACCCGGAGCATGTCCCAACGAATTGAAGAGCTTCCAGACATGGTTGAAATGGATGTGCGTGGATCAATCGAGCGTGGACCACGTTCTTGTCGTGGTCTGTGTTTCTGGTGATAGAAATTATCTTCCTGGGGCGCATTTTTATCTCGCCTGCAGCGACTGCGATCTCCACCATAGCCGGTCGTATGATACGATTGTGCGGCTCTCGTTGAGCATGCTGGAGTTTATTTGTTTGTTGCAGTTTGTCTGGAAGTATGGTCTCCAACGGTTTCTATTTTTTTATTGGTTGTGTGACGAGAATGATACTGTTCGGAAGGGATACACCGTCGAGCGGAAGTGGCCAGGTTGGGTGTGGGGTGGTGGCCGGGTGGAGGCGGTGCGAAGGGGAGGGGGAGTTGGGGGTGGTGGGTTGTGGAGGGGGCGAGGAAAAATCGTCTTTTAACACTTTTAGGTTTTAGGTCAAAGGGCATTTTAGTCATTTTATGTGCAATCAATGTCGATCAACGCTGGAAATTGTGTCTTAGGTTATATTGGCACTTTCATCAACTATTTAAGGTTGTTTTTGCACTAAAAATTATTTGAGGGTTATATTGGCGCTTACTCAAATAGGCAGAGTTATATTGGCATATATCCCAATAAAAATTTTACATAATTTATTAATATCAAAGTAAGGGATCGTAAACTAATATGTCAAAAGTATTTTTAAAAGGAGTCGAATCCACATGAATGGTTTGAAAATAGTTGAACCTCTCACTACTCAAAAAACTCAAGCAAACATCATTTAAACCTACAAAGAAAGGATTCTATTTCCTTATTATCTTACATTTTAAGAAGAGAAAAAAAAACTAATAACCAAAATAGAAACTCGATGACCGTACGTAACTCCATAAATATTCTATATATCTGAAAATGGTTCCCACCTTAAGAAGGGGAATTTCGTTTCTCTTACATATAAGATAATTTATATAAGACAGCTTAACAAGTAAGACTATAGAATAGAAAAGTAGCACTTATTTGTACCAAAACTGTGGGTAATGCATGCACACATTCTAACAGAAACACACAGGATACTAGTGGACTAATGCCTATTAATTGGATTAGAAAAGGTACTTTTCAACTATTTTTCAACTATTTTTCAACTATTTTTCAACTATATTTCATGGTCCTGTCTATTATCGATTTCAATTAAATGCGATTCAAAAACCACCTTCTATTGGAGTCTATCTGAAGTAGGTTCTGAATTTGAAACCTGTTTCTGAAGTCCAAAAAAAAAGTTTTTCAAAAACCAATTAATTTCCGGCAACGAAGCAAAGCCAACCAGATCTATTAGGCTTCAGCGGCGGCCAACACGACCTAGCAACAGAGAAAATACATCAATTGGTTACAACAAATCAGCAAAGGAAGAACAACAAAGGCGGAATGAAAAAATGATTTCTCGTAATAATTCTAATTAATGAAGAAGAGTATAAATAGAGTACAAAGTAGACTAGTCTAGATATAACTCTAGCCTAGTCATTAAGAATAAAATCTTATCTAATCACCAACTTGCTTTATTCTAACACCCCCCTCAAACGAAGCGTCAGATACTCGCCGACGCACAATTTGGACCTAAAGAGCTCAAACAACGAACGAGAGGGCCCCTTGGTGAAGATATTTGCAATATGAAGAGAAGTCGGCACATGAGCAACGCACAACTTGCCAGATGTTACCAACTCATGAACAAAATGATAGTCAATGTTGATGTGCTTCGCCCACTTGTGTGCCACCGAATTCTGAGCCAAGAAAATAACACTATGTTGTCGCATAACAGCAACGGAGCACCAAAAAGTGAAACCCTAAGATCACGAAGCAAATGAGTGAGCCAAACCACCTCTGAAGCAGTGTTGGCGAGAGCACGGTATTCAGACTCAGTGCTGGAGCTAGAAACAGTGAGTTGTTTCTTGGCACTCCAAGAAACCATATTCCCACCAAGATAAACTGCATAATCATAAGTGAAACGTCGAGTCTCCAGGCAGCGAGCCAAGTCAGCATCAAAGTACCCTAACACCTCGGGAGTACTAGCAGAATGAAAGTTAAGACCAAAATGAAGGGTGTCACGAACATACCGCAAAATTTGTGTCACTGCAGCAAAATGGTAATCTCTGGGATCCTGAAGATACTGGCTCACTGTGTTGACCAAGAAAGCCAAATCTGGACAAGTGATGGTGAGATATCGGAGGGCACAAACAAGGGAACAATAAAGTGTAGGTTCCCAGAATGAAGGACTAGTAGAGCTGTGAAGCTGAGAACTGGCAACAAATGGCGTAGAAACAGGTGTTGCATCAGACATACCGGCTCGAGTCAAAATATCCAAAGCATATTTTGCTTTCCCAAGAAGTAACCCTGGGGAGGTAGGCGAAACTTCAAGACCAAGAAAGTAATGTAGAGCACCAAGATTCTTAATCGCAAACTCTTTGTGTGTCGATCAATGAACTGGCGAAGAAGAGCTGATTCGTTGCATGTAAGAATGATATCAACCACATACACAAGTAGATACAGTAACGATGACCCTCTTGAGAGAACAAAGAAAGAAGTATCGGCTGAGCTACACTGAAAACCAAGCTGTGTCAGATAACTACTGAAGCGCTGGAACCAATCCCAAGGAGCTTGCTTAAGACCATAAATTGCCTTCAACAAGCGATAAACATAGTCTGGATAAGCAGAATCCTGATAACCAATGGGCTGCTTCATATAGACTGGGGCATCAAGAACACCATTAAGGAAACGTTCTTGACATCCAACTGATGAAGTGACTAGGAACACATGGTGGCCATAGCGAGGACTGTCCGAACAACGGAGGCTTTGACCACATGACTGAAAGTGTGGTCAAAGTTAAAACCCGAAATCTATGAGGAACCCTGTGCCAGAAGCCTAGCTTTATTATGCTCAATATGTCCATCTGATCAATACTTCAGTCTATAAACCCATTTGGAGCCAACAATATTGACGTTCGATAGGCGAGGCACGGAATCCCTAGTGCGCTGTCCACAAAGAGCTTCCATCTCGTCATCCATGGTAGAAACTCTAGCCAGATCCTGAAGAGCAATGCGGTAATCCGTGGGCTCTCACTGAGCAAGTAAGATGGCATTAAGACGGTGAGCAATGATATCAGAATAATCTCTATGCTGAATAGCTCCATTCGTCGATCGAGTAGCTATACAATGAGTGCAAGGTCGAGGTGGAGAGACCGGAGGAGTAGTCGCAGTAGGCAAAGGAACCGGTAAGGTGATCAGTGAAGGAGCTGGTGAGATGGCCGACGAAGGAGCCGGTGAGGTGGCCGACAAAGGGGCTGGTGAGGAGGCCAGATAATTGAATGTACTGGTCGGTGGACCAGGTGAGCTGGTCGATGGCGGGATAGGCAGAGCAGGATGAGTCCGAGCGGCCACTGGATAGTTTGAATCGTTAGAGAAGACAGAACTAGGTGTTGTAGTCGGTAAGGATGACAACATCGATGAGCCAGGAGGGCTGGCAACCGAGGTGACAAGCCGAGCAGGAGGAAAGCCACCGTGGAAGAAGTAGGAATATCGGTCGATGTATCAGCGAGATCCAAAAAAAGTAGAGACATCCAGAGAGAACAGAGATAATGAAGTAGAACCATAGGCATAAGGGAAGAAAATATCATCAAACCGAGCATGTTTGGTGACATATATCTCAGTATTGTGGCGGTGCTTGCGCTCAGCCCGACCGTTCTGCTCAGGAGTATACGGGTAAGAAATCTGATGATGAATGCCTTTGTCTGGAAGTGAGAGCGTAAGCGAACATTTACAAACTCAGCCCCCCATCACTCTGAAACAACACTTTAATGGTGGAAGACAACTGGTTCTCCACAAAAGCCTCAAACTGGCGATAGACATCCCAAAAATCAGATTTACGACGAAGTGGGTATAACCACGAGAGTCGGGAATGATCATCAAGGAAAATGGCATAGTAGGAGAAACCATCAGCAGATATAATAGGAGAGGGCCCCCATAAATCAGAGTGAACTAGATCAAGTACCCTAGCAACACGTTTATCATTTGACAGAAAAGATAAACGTTTCCCTTTAGCCTTTTCACATGCATTACAAAGGTTAGGTTTTGGCAAAATCGATGAGACAGATAAAGATCTAGAAGCATGCAAATCAGAAATAACGGAATGTGGAACATAACCAAGTCTAGCATGCCAAATTTTAAAATATGCACGTGACTTATTTAATTCCACGGTAGACAACAAAGCTGCTGCACCATAAACTAAAACATAAAGTCCATTTTGACTATAGCCGTGATCCAAGGTTTCACTGGGGATTTTATGCCAAATAATAAATGAGTGATCATTAAAGCATACAACAACATTTAAATCCCGATTTAATTTGCTAATCGAAAGCAAATTCTTAGTGATATCAGGCACAATAAGCACATCATAAAGAGATTGTGATTTAAAAATTTGATAATCACCGACATGAGTAATAGGGAGTTGAGAACCGTTACCAACATAGATGCGGGTAGAACCATTATAAGGTCTCACATGATCAACAACAGTGGGGGGAAGATGCCAAGTGTTTTGTGGTGCCAGAATCCACAATCCACTTCAAGCTATTGTGTCGTTTGATGATGAAAAAGTCCAGTATATCGCAAAATATCACACCGTCGAGAACCAAAATGAGCCATATCACAAAGGCAAATAATAAATCAGCTGGAGGAAAAAAATAAGCCAAAAATCCGCCAGGCACGTGTATAATACGAGAAGAGGGAGCTGGGTGCATGTACCCCACACACAAAGAGGTGATGGCGCGAGTGTGCCTCACGCGCGGATATACCCTGGCGCGAGTGGATCTTATGCGCCAAAGTGCTAGCCGGGAATGCTGCACAAAAAATGGAAGACTCGTTGATGGAGATAAATCTTGAACTGCTGCGGGAGATAAATCAGATGCCATTGATGGAGACTCGCCGCTTCCAGAAATAATTAGAGCAGGGAGATGAATCGAACTCCGGACCAAGGAAACCTTTGCTGGACAATGTGCGGCTTCCAGAGAACACCGTTGGGACCGAAGAATATGAAGCCAAAGAACATGACCGGAGAAGATGAGGTTGTAGAAGATGACGGTACAGTGAATCAAATGCTAGAGAGGACGACGCTGTGAACTGTTGTTGGAGACGACGCCAGAGATTTTTCTGGAACTGAAGACAACCACTGGAACTTGACCGGAATTTCACCGGAATTTTGCCAAAATTCGGTGATGATTTGGTCGGTCGGAAAAATAGAGAAGGAGGGAGCCAGAAAAATTTAAGGGTTTAGATATGAACTTGCTCTGATACCATGACAGAATGATTTCCCGTAGTAATTCTGATTAATGAAAAAGAGTATAAATAGAGTACAAAGTAGACTAGTCTAGATATAACTCTAGCGTAGTCATCAAGAATAAAATCTTATCTGATCATCAATTTGCTTTATTCTAACACAGAAACTTTGTTGCGGCGAACATCCAGTGGCGGTGGCGAGTGGAGGAGGAGATCTAGTGGCAGATACCTGGTGGCGATGGTGAGCAAAGTCAGAGTCGAGTGAGCGAAGGCAGAGTTGGAGTTGAGCGAGCAAAGGCAAAGTCGAAGGTGGGCAATGGAGTCAGAGTTGAGCAAGCGGCGATTTGTTGTTTAGCGATGGAGCAACCGATGGACATCCAGTCGACAAAGGTGAAGATGGAGGGAGGCTGAGGGAGTGGAGGCGAGGGAGCAGCAGAGGGTGGAGGGTGGCGGCAGCGTGAGGGTGGCGACGATGAAAGGTGGGCAGTGGAGGGGCATATCGTGGAGGGGAGAAAGAGCAGATGAGTTTCTCAGTTGTTGGAAAACAAAACTAAGCAACGGAGATGAATATTGAGTTAGGAAAATAACTAAGGGGAGAAGAAACCCTAGTAGCTATATCTAGTTGGGCTCAAAAGTTTGATAAAGACACCTGAATATAATCGTCTTCAATTGATTCCCATTATAGAAGGTTCTTGGAGCTGTAATATTCTTGTTTAAATTTTAAATTAGATGTAATATTCTATTATTAACATCTTTGTTTGATTCTTAAAACATTTACTAATATCTTTTTTATGCTTAAAATACTTTTAAAAGTAATAATTTCAAGATACATATTATGATGAATTTAGTTTCATCACCACTACATGTACCCTTTCCCCTGGCACCAGTTGCAGGGGCCTCTAGCATCGGTATTTCGTTCCCCCGGTCAATCGATGCCTAAGTAGGGTGATGTTGAAACGTAGTTACTGTGGCACAGGTAACCAAAATTGGTGCTAGAAACGTAGATTCAGCACCGGTATAATGAACCGGTTCTGTATATATAATTTCAGCACCAATATTTTAGATGTCGATGCCGACTGTCGAATCGTTGTTTAGGCACATTGATAATGATCACCAGTTATTTTGTAGCACCGGTTTATGAACATACCCGGTGCCTAAAACTAGACAGATTACATATACCAGCACCAGTGTGTTAATGATTTTCCGGTGCTCTGCCTTTGGAGGATGGATGTTTAAAGCACCGGTGCTAATATTCGTAAAATCGGTGCTTGATTTTTTTTTTCATTTTGAAATTTCCTCTTTTAATTTATCTAGGTCCACCTAGAATCCAAACTAGGGAAAAATCATATAAGGAACTTAGAAGAGGCAAGAACACAAAATATAGAATTAAATTGATGCTAAGTAAGAACATTTGAAAAGGTAAAAATCCAAAAAAAAAAATTTAAAAGGAATTCATCCATATGATAAAATAAGAAAAAAGTAAATATTTCCAAATCAAATACACGTTGAAATACACTAGATCCACCGAAGTCTTGGATTGTTAGGAAGACACATTCACTCAAGCTTCCCACCTTGTGTTTGCGACGTCTGTTATCTCCTTGCCATTGTACGCTCCTCTTGCCGGGGGAAATATTTGTTGTGCATAAAATAACTCAATAATTAATTACGTGAAAGTAATAAATAAGTAAGAATAAGAAACGTTTATTTTTTTAATGTGTCAACTAACCTCCGGAATATCTGTAGAGGTGCTATTCAGCACTAGTTCTTCCATTAAGTTTATGGACAGTACAATTTGTTGAAAAAAACTATTTAAAATGTCGAAATTATGTAGTATTTAAGCACCAAGGAAACATGGTGTGTATAACTAGGTTTTAACTATGTATTTAACATTAACTATGTTTTATTAACTATGTTTTAGTGGTAAACACACCATGTTAAACACACCATGTTTACTTAGTGCTCATACACTACAATATCTCTATATTTTAAATTGTGGAGTTCTGTTAATGTTACTGCACATTTCATAGTGGAAGAAGCATCAATTAGTTAGACGGCACTACATGGATAGAGAGCCACCAATACACCAGAGAAAAATCAAAATTCATCCCAAACTAGGCATAGACATCAACTTCAAACCATCAAAACAATCAAAAGTTTTGCATACAGTGCCCTGTAACTAGGGATGATCATAGGTCTAGGACCCGATCCACACCTATAGGGTCTAGACCCGTTGGGTCGGGTATGAGTCCAAAAAATTTAGATCCATCTGGTCCGAGTCCAGGTATGGATTTAAATTTTAAAAAATGGGTCCGGGTCTAAAATATTAAGACCGAGACCTGACACATACCAACCTGTAGACTCATATTACCCTAGATATATATATATATATATATTATTTATCCTAATTTCTAAATTACTTTCAAATTTTCTTTGTATTTTTATTTTTAATTAAACAAATAGTGTGTATTATATATATTTTTCTTGAAGAATTAATTCATTTCCATATTGAACTTAAATTATTTGTATTTAAGATAATACATATTTTATTTAGTGAAGAAAAAAGAAGAAAGTTAGACCCATTTAGGATCCGTTTTGGACCCAAGACTCGTTTAGACCCATCGGGTTTGGGTATGAGTCTAAGATTTTCAGACCCTACGGGTCCGGGTCCGAGTCGGGTCTGGATCTAACTAATTTTTTTTAGGGTCGGTTTGGACCCGACCCAGATCTGACTCATGATCATCCCTACCTATAACTAATGATTCTTCCATTAAGTTTGTACACAGTACTACATGTCGAAGAAAACGATTTAAAATGCCTAAATGATGCAGTGTTAAAGCACCAAGGAAACATGGTGTGTATAACTGTATTTTAACTATGCATTTAACATTAACTATGTTTTAATGTTAAACGCACCATGTTGAACACTTAATGTTACCATGATTACTTGGGGCACATACACAACAAAATCTCAACATTTTAAACATCAACTTGAAATCATCAAAACAAGCCGTAGAGACTTGTAAACATTAAACTAGTTCATCCTAGAATCAACGCTCCAAAGAGCCATCGATCATAGTGAAATGCACAGTGGGCAACGCCTCAATCCACAACAATAGAAATTAATAATAAACCATTTCACCACAAAAACTTGTATACACAATATATATATACACAATATGATAGGTCTCTCCAAAAATCTTAAACATTTCAACATCCCACAATCAACTATATCTCATTCATTTTAGAAAAAAATTCACCATTCGTACATGCTCCATTATATCTCACGCGGTCTATGAAAAAACCCTAAACATCAAACCATACTCCACTACACAATATCTCACACACTTTAGGACAAACACCTAAACTTGAAACCTTTACTCCACTACATGTCAAATATTTTAGAACAAACACATCAACATCACACAATGAGCCATAAACAAACACATCAACACATTTTCGCACTCACACTGGCCTTACCACTCGGCCCCCGATGGCCAGAGGGGGATTGGTATAGCAGTGCACGTTCCTTTGCGCTGTAAAAATCAATAAAGACTAAAAATATGAAAATGAACAAAATACCACACATGACATAACCACACGGAGAGGAATTTTGCGCGTCGGGGATGGTGTGCCACGGGGAAGGCGGAGAGGGAGTCGCGGTCTGCGGCTGATGTGTCCATTTTAGGCGCATTATTTAGTAGTATTTAGGATCACTTTTGTGCTCTTTTATTATCGAGAGCTTGTGTTTTACCTTGAAATTCACTTAGGAGAGGTAAAAGCAACTTTGTACTCTTTTACCTCTTTTAAGTGGATTTTGTGTGACAAGGGAAGAACACGGAACCAACGAAGACCGGAAGACATTGAAGACTATACTTTCGAAGACTTTTGAATACTCACTTCGAAGACATGAAGACCGGAGGCCGTTGAAGACCATTTTTGGAGCCGTTGAAGACTTGAAGATCGAGAGGGATGGCTATGAAGAAGACAAAGAAACAATGCAAAATTCTGGCTCCCGTCGCGACACCGTCGCGACACCATCGCGAGTCGGGGCACCGTCGCGAGTCGCGACGAACCCCGTCGCGAGTCGCGACGGTCGGGCAGCCAGAAATCAACTTTATCTTCTTCTGACTATAAATACTATTTTTTTCCCTCTTCTTCTCGAGTCCTTCCAGCGCGCCTTTCTCTGGTTTTGGGCGCCATTTTTAGGTTTTTCTTCTTCTTTCTTTTCTTAGCTTTCTCTTAGTTTGATTATGTCTTTTCTTGTTGTTCTAGAGTAGTTCTTGTTCTTGGGAGTAAAGGATTGAAGCTTCCACTATCTATGTAGCAAGAACTCATTTATATCTATCTATTTGGTATTTTTGCTATTGTGCAATTATTGTGCTTTGAATGTTAATTGTTGATTGCATTGATGTTGTTGAGAGCTTGATGATATGAAATGCTTGGATTAATTGCTAGCTAGGGTTTGGGGGATTTGGGTTAATTTCCCCCTGTTCTTGTTAGCAATGTGAGAGTATGAATTAGAGCTTTCGATTGCGTTAGTGTGTTGACAATGTGCTAGGCGAATGTGATTGATGTCGAACTCTTCGTCACGTTCGTTTGTGTAGCAAACGAGAGAGTCATATGCTCGCGGATGAATGTGCGTTGCACGTTCATCCAATCTCGTGTAATTGCATGAATTGGTTCAATGCCTAGTCACGGTGTAGTGGTCATAGGCATTGCCAAGCTTGTTGGTCCTTCGTGCTAAATGCCACCAATGTCGCCTTGAGTCGTGGTCGCGACTCGGGAGCCATTGGTGAGGTTTGACGAGAGATGTCGAACTCACTCTCGCAAACTACGAACTAAGAAGGATAGGAGTTCAGTCTCCACGACAAGTAGTTGAAGTATTGAATAGGTGATTTAAACTCATTCTTGAAGCATTTGTTATTTGGCGTTTATGTACTCTTGACGGTGTGTTTCGCTGCATGTGTGCCATGAGTGGTTTGAGCATAGGGAGTGCTTGTGTGGTTGAATTGCTCAGGTGTAGGAACGTGACGAATTCCGTAGCACCTTTGCATGAAGATCCACGAGCATGAACTTAGAACTCCTTGTGGTGTGTGTGTTGTGGTACTCGCTAGATGGGGTGTGTGAGCGTTGGGTCATGAATGCTATATGATGGAATGTGTGAATGATTCGATGAACTACATTAGATGTGGAAGTGGATATCCGTTGCCCCCAAGGCATTTTATCTTTGTAGTTTAAAACCATTTTTCTTAGTTTCGTTTGATGATTAGCATAGTCACTTGACGTTGCTAGTTATCTCGTCTTTTTATCTTTGTTAACTTAGGAACCAACCAACCAACCAACCCCCCCCTTTACTCGCTTTTAAGTGTGTGTATATATATTTACTCCTAGCCTAGTATATCAACCATTTGTGTGCTTAGACGCTTAGGAAGATCCCTCTTCTCATTGGACGACCCCGATTTGCCACTATCTACCTAGTTGTAGAAAGTAAGCACTGAGGGCTTATAAATTATCTTTTGGCGCGCGGGCGCGACGACCGCCCGCGCCTGTCAGCGGCGTCAAAGCCTTTAAAGAGGGGATAGGCGGCAACGGAGAGGGAGAGGTGGTGAAGGAGGATGGAGAGGATGGAGATGAGGTAGAGGGAGGATAATGGGAAGACAATGAGGGTGGGTTAGATTTAGGGTTTCAATTTTAATTTATATAGACAAAGTTTTAATGGTTGAGATTCATTCAACAAAAGAAATCAATGGTTCAGATGAAACCAAGTTGAGCCCTTTTTTATTTTTCCTCACTGGTGTTGTTTCACCCAAAACACCGGTGTTGAACCTTATGAAAAGCAGCTACTTTTGGTTGCCTTGAATATTATTATTTTTGCAACCCAAGAGTAAAATTGGAAAATTTTTCCTAAGTCCGTAGCACCAGTAGTGAAACCGGTGCTAGTTGAGGGAAAACTAGTGCCATTAAAACACTGAAGTAGCTGTGTGGAACTGCTTAATCCCGACATGGATTATAATACTAGCACCGGTTTTTACTACCGGTTCCTAAGGTCGAAAAATTGGTGCCGGTATAATTAAAGCGTGGCTGAAAACTTTTCAGCCCAATCTGTATTAGGCGGGAGATAAAATTTAGTAGTAGCACCAGTTTCAAAATCGGGGGCAAAACGTAGATGACAAAAATTTAAATTTCCCACCTTGGAAAAGAACAATTTTTTTTTGGATTTTCCAATGATGAAAACCTTAGCACCGGTTCTTCAACACACCTAACCGGTGCTGGTATGATTTCTACTATTTTGCAATATTTAATTTTTGTCCCTCTGCTGGGGAGGGGGGTGGAGTTTTGTCCATTGTTTTATATATGCAATTAGACTAAAAGTATTCAATTAAACATTCAACAGAGCTCGTGTTTTAAAATTGTGTCCGATGGATACCTAAAATGACATTGTTTCCCAAAACTAAACTACGCCACCTTTTTTGAAGCCAAATAACCCCATATTGTGTATTCTTGGGTTAATATATGTTATAAAATAGAATGTCATGTTTAATAGAATTTGGTAAATCACTGGTACATATTCTAGAGTATCTTACTCTAAATAACTTAGAAGTTAAGAAGTCCAAACATGAAGTTTTCTTTGTGAGTTATTTCCAAAAAATATGAAGCATTTTTTTTGATTCGTTCTAGAAATTTACATTTAGGTGCTATAATTTAGGATTGCATTCGAGTGGAATTGAATTTGGACCTCCGAGTGAAGTTTTTGCCTTTTGCACTTAGGTCCCTCCAAGAATCTTGGAATTGGCAAAACTCAAAATTGGCGATCAAATAGGGCAATTGAGTATCTTATGATCATAACTATGCGATTATGACTTGATTGGGTAAAGGGAACATCCTCAAAACTGATCATAGAAAACAAGTGCAATATTTTTAGAAATTGCAGTGTTGCCCAAAACTAAGTTTCACCGTAAGCATTGAATTGAAACACTTGATTCTTGTTTTTATAACCTAAATAAATGAATTTTAAATAATGGAATTTTTCATTGTATAAATTTCAAAACAGTAGTACATGTCTTAGACTAAATTGTGAAAAAAGTTTGGAAACATTAACAGAAAGTCATATTTCTATACCACCAGACATAAATTTAATTTAAAAGCATGATGATCTTCAAAGTAGTGGATAATAATTAGATTCCACCTGCAAAATGACATAGAAATGTTCCAAACCACCACAAACAAAATAATTTGTGAAAAAACCATAGTATCAGGACAATGAGTATCAAAATTCATGAATAGTATCTGGAAAACGACTCATCATCCAACATTTGAGCATCTCCTGAGGTGGTCCCAACGTCGCTCACCCCAATGCCCGAGCTTGGATATGTAGGGAAAGGTTCAACTGCTTTCATGGCGTCCAAAAACTGGTATTGAAAAACCTTACCCATGTGATCGCACCAGAACCTTTGATATTGTGGTTCCGTCAGCAGACTTTGTACACCCACCTCCAATGCCACAAATCTAGATTCCAAAGAAGGACCCACGTTGTCCTGAGGAAATTTGAAGAAAGATTTTGGTGTAACTTACCCATTGGTTGCCTGTATATGTCGTGCGGATAGTGGGGAATACCAACTTTTGTGCACAATTCGAAGATTAGGTTGCAGAAACCGTAACAACCTGATCTCTCTGCACCATGTCTCAACTCGCTCATTATTTTCCTACCTACATTCCATCACAATTTTTTAAATGACGTATAGATGTGTCAGCCTCATACTGTGAACCTCAGTGTTCACTGTGACGGGGTCAGTTCTAGATGCTACGAAGTGGTACCATTCATTCATCTCGGGCGTGAGGAGCTTGTTTGGAATCTTTGTCCAACTTGGTTTCACAAGAGACTCGGCATCGGTTCCCACCCTAGTTACCATCCATACAATCTCCCATTCTGTGGGATCATCAAAATCCCAACCCTCATCGGTCATGTAGTGGAATGCAAGAAATTCATCCTCTCGGGGGGGGGAGAATAGTTAGCAACCCATATAAATCGTTTATGGATTCATTAGTCAATTTCACCATTTTCCCACGACAGAACACCTCATCCCACCTCGGACCACACCGCAAATTAGCATAAAACTCACTCACTATACTGAGGTTGAACATTAGAGGCTTGTCACACGATTTCTCCCACCCAAGTGCCCGAATAGTTTCTTCAAAGGGAGGGGGGAGCATTTTTTATTCCTCTCTCCGGAAAATGTCGCCTTGTCCTGTATATTTGTTCAATTAACTTTGCCTGCTATGAAATAAACCTCTTCTCCTGTTGTTGAATATTGGATTGCATCTCCGGAGAGGAAAAATATGCATTGTGTGGCCTCTTGTAGGGAGTTTTTGGTGTCATATCCTACAATGTCCACTCAGGCATTTCAACAAACACCTTCCATGCAACAAAAAAACTATAAAATACTAGTTTTGATGAACATCAACAAACCCTCAATGGGATTTAGTCAAATCCAAGATATAGATATATGTAATTATTACACATTAACTAGGTGTACATGATTGCAACATCGAACAAAGTTGGAGATCAAAGTGAACTAACATCGAACAAAGTTGTTATTTTTCCAAACCATTGGTTTCATGATAAATAATCTTGTAGAATGAATAACAATGTTTGAAAAATATCTCACCTTATTCCTTTACAGATCTTGAGAGTATGAAACAATGGGAAGACATGTTAGATTTCCTCTCCACGAATTAGAAATGGAAGAAGAAGCCCCCGTCGATCTGTATTAGTTTTTGCAACTTAAAATAATTACCACTGGTATAAAGCTCGTAAACCGGTGCCAGAAATAGAACAAGCAACCTGAGGCTGCTTTGAATTAATTTTTTGGCAATTTCTCCCAACTCGGGAGCAAAATTGCAAAATTTATTCTAAGTAGCCATCACCGGTATGAAAATCAGTGCTGAACTGTAAAAATCGGTGCCTGGAAAGAAAAAGCAGTTGCTTATGGCTGTTATTCCTGATTTTTTAAATCATTTTCCCAACCCGAGAGATAATTCAAATAATTATTTTAAGTAGCCAGCATAGGTAATAAAACCGGTGCTGATATGTAAAAAAATTGGTGCCTGGAAATGGAAAAGCAGCTACTTAAAGCTATTATTCCTGATTTTTTAAAATCCTTTTCCCAACCCTAGAGCTAATTCAAATAATTTATTCTAAGTACACATCACCGGTCCTAATTTCGGTGTTGTGTAAACAAAAAGTGGTGCCCTACATGCAACAAAGCACATATTTTGTTTTTCAGCACCAAAAAATACCCACTAACATGACTATTTTCAGCACCGACTTAGTGTTTTCATCTAAACCGGTGCTGAGGACACAAAATAATAATCCTCCTCCAATTTGGGCCACATTCTCTAGGCACCAGTTTTATGCATTCTGGTGCCAGAATTAATCACATGCACCGGCACAATGATTCGTACAGGTGCTATTAGTTACCCTTCATATTTTGTGGCGCCAAATACACTGTTGCGCAGCTGGAACCCTATACCAGAACCGATCTTACACCCTTCGTTTCTTCCGGTGACAGTTCTTATGCATGACACCGGTTCCAAGCACTAGTTTCAAAATTCCGGTGCTGATTATAAAAACAAGCATCGATTGAGTACAATTTTGTTTTAATACCAGTGCCAACATAATATCAACACCGGTTCTGAAGGTCCCAGAAAAACTACCGGTGTCTAAGTATATTTTAGTAGTGCATATCAAATGTAATAATCTTATATTGATAAAATCAATGATTAAAATTGACCTGATTTAACTTTAACTTGAAAAGTTAATTGCGGTGTGGAAGGCCTATAAGCTTGCACATGTATTCTAATACAACTGATTGCTATAGTTAGTTTTTTGTTTAGACGGCAAGTTAATGATTTGCTAGAATGATCAATAATTTATTTGACAAGATGTATCATCTAACCAAATATGGAAAGCAAGGGAACATAACAAACGCTCGCGGGTGTACCCTAATGGTTGGGAGTTGGGTGGCATTTCACGAGTTCAGTGGTTCGACGCTCGGCAGCCACCGTGTGGGAATGTCCTGAGTTAACTTGGCCTTTGGGCCAAGGGCTGCTTGGCCTTCCTGGTGGGCACCGAGTATGACTGAGCCCAATGGTCCTGGTGCTGGGCTACCGTGACTTACCTACCACATGATGGTTGTGGTGTCGATTGGTGTGGGCCGCTGAGGGTGAAAATATTTCTTCTTTTTTAATGTAGAAAATTCCTTCTTTTATTATATTCTTTTGAAAGGTTGAGGGCCAAGGTATCTGTCAAAGCGGGTATGATTTCATGAAAATATCTATGCAATGAATTTATTGAATAACCTTTTATACCATGATAAAATATAAAAGATCTAATAAATGGTGCATTGAAATCACATTAATAATGAAATTTATCATAATAAAAATTACAATATATAATATTAAAATATAAATTACAATAGAAATAAGATATTAAATTACCATCTACCATCTAACCTTTCCCACGGGGAAAGAGAAAGGACTTCTATTTCCTTAACAAACCGCCATATTCAACAATTGGTTTTTGTTTACAACCTCGCCACACCCACGGGTGTACCCCAGCGGTTGGGACAAGTTGATTCAGGGGGGAACCCCGAGTTCGAGGCTCGCAAGCGACCGTGTGGGATGTCCTTGCTCAAAGCATGGCCTTCTGGGCCATGTGGCGGGTGGGCTCCTGGTGCGCGGTGAGTACGGGCTCCAGCTTGAGTCCTGGCGTTGGGCTACCGTGACTTACCTCTCACATGTTGGCTGTGGTGTGGGCGGCCCAGGTCTAGCCGAAATAGCCTTTTGTTTACAACCTCGCCATTTCGTCGGGAGGTATTAAACTCTCTTTCTCCCTTTTTTCCCTTGAGTTTCCCCCCTCCACTTTTCATTCTCTCCATTTTCCTATCAGCGGTAAGGATGGTGACAGCATGATTTCAGGAGCAGTTTAAGCATAAGAGAGTGGTGAGGTGCACCGGCGGTACTAGGGAGAGTCGAGCCGGTGTGACCACCCCAGTTGAGTTTTGGTGGCGAACGAAGTATCACTCATTTTCGCACCGACTGATTAAAATAGGTGAGGGGAATAATGATTTGATCGTTTTACAGACCAAAAGTGGTAGAAGGAATCGGCGAAAAAAAGTTTCACCACCGTCAAAAATAAGTTGCAGAGGCGGAAAACGATAGAAGAAGAAGAAGTTTTGACTGGTACTGATTGTTGGGAAAGTCTCAGGCGGCCTTTCCATAAACTTATAAACAGACATCAGGGGCATTTATCTTAAATGTTGTAAAATTTTATAAAATTTAAATATTAAATTTTATAAGTTAAAACAAGTAATAATATGTATTTAAAGGTGAAAATATAAAAATATATGATATAAAAAAATATTTTTTTAAATTTTATATGTAATTTAAAAAATGCATTATGGATAGGCTGCTGTCACAGGAGACCCACTCCTAATCCTTTCTCACTTTGGGTCTAAAGTAGTAACTAAATATGAAAAATGGTATTTCTCTTTTTGGGCCTAAAGTTTTAACAAATATTTTAACAAATAGAGGGAGAATCAATTATTTGGGGTCATTTTTGGTCTCATGGCTGATTGTATGGTTTCATTTTTTTAAGTTTTCTCTTTCATTTTTTTTAAAAATGATATTTTTCAAACAACAAATCATTCTCCTTTTTTTTTTTCATTTTTCTCCATCCCACTTAAAATTAGATAAATTTAGTTACATGTAATAACACCCTACAATTATTTTTTAGAAAATACACGACAAATTTAACAATATCTCCCACCAATAATTTTAGTTACACATAATAATCATGTATAAACAATTTGGCATTTTGTGAATCTAATAATATTTTGCAGATTTCATGATCATATTAATATGTTATACTAATTGAATTTATAATCAAATGTATTATGAAGAAGTTGACAAAAATTAAACAGTTATAAAAGAGACGGAGTAAAAAAGTTCGCTAAATACTCATTCGTCCATAGCGGAACTGTCGAGCACCATCGCACAACATGATCATGGTGAATGACTTCATATTTTGAGCTAGTAATATTTTGATACGGCATATGAAAGACCAACAAAGAACTCTTCATTTTTGTTACGTTGAAAGAGAGAAAAATTTATGTACTAACTCACCCCTCCTAATATATTTGTCTAGTTCCGCCACCGGTGAGGAGTGCCGGATACGATGCAGAGCTAAAGTGGAGGACATGGCTGAATGAAGGAAACAAATAGACAGGGAGGGATTTAAAGTGAAGGAAATGTATAAGACCCTCAGAAAAGAAACAAGATGAAGTACAATTAATGAAGAAAATTGATGTATGACAACTACGCAAGACCAAGGGCAAAGCAACCAAAGACATGATACTGGAGTTAGGAGCAGCGGTGGAGGCTAAGTGCGTGTTTTGTGAAGAAGATGAGACACAACTGTTAGGATAAATCAGATTTCAATAATCAGATTTATCCAACACCACCTGTTTTTTGCATGCAGGATAACAAAAGAGGTATGGATTTCAGTGCTAAAATGGCTAAGAAGGGTTAGACAATCAGGATGATAGGATGAGGAAGTAGCATGGGTGTTACAGTGCAGCAAAGGGAAGGATTGGCGAGCTCAACTAGTTGTAACAGAGGTGGTTTATGGTAGGGGTGGATTCGGTAGTACCATGGTAATAAATTCTCAACAGCATTACCGTCCCATCATAAGTGTATGGTACGGTACTAACGTATCACATCATCAATTACCAACATATTCGATACAAATGATACGTGGTTCGGTTGGTAAGTTGGTTGGTACGGTATTTTGGCTCAAAATGCCAGCCTAGTTTATGGGATATGGAAGTGGAGAAATGAGTGTTGGTTTGGCAAGACAACAACATGGAAGCTATCTTAAGTAGCAGACTTGAATGTATAGTAGCTAGGGCGTGGCTTAAACCTAAATTGAAGGTAAAATGTGTTGATCTGGTGGTGTTGGCAGAACAGAAGATGTAGGAAAAAGATGATTGTATATAAATCGAGTACTGAAAATGAATGAAGTATAATTATTCCCGAAAAACATAATAATTCTGGAGCTAACAATCAGTTTTGACTAAAGTACCCCAAACACATCTTTGGTAAATATATGTATTCATTTTGATTAAAAAAAATCAAGTATCTAAACCAAAACTTTCGATAATATAAGTACCAGCTTTGCAATTCATTGTTAAGCTATGTTCTTAATTACGAAGCTATTTTTATTAAAATTTAATTTAATTGAATGTGGAAATAAAAATGTATGTATTGAACATTTAAAATAAAGTAAATAAAATAAAGAAAATTTTATCAAATTTATTTTTTACTAAATTGAATTTAATTAAATTAAACTGCAGATAATCTTAAAAGACATAAGCTTGGTCATTTATAGCCAAATTTATAGTCATTGGTCTCACAAGTTGGAGAGAAATGGACCCATTAATAAAGGTGGGCATATCTGATCATGTGTGGAGTCTTCACCCGGTCACCCCTAAGTTAAAACTTTTAATGATGGCTGTAAAAAAAAATTCCTTCGAGGTTGATAAGCAATTAAACATGTGATTTCAGAACACTCGGCCAGTTTGTAATGCTATATTTCATATCTTGCATATATTATATAGGTGTAAATGCTAATTCGTTCTTTATTCGCAATTAACGAAATTCCTTTATATTTTGACTAGCTTAGGAATGTGAAGTTATGAATCTAAGAAAATTTCTATAGTTTTCCATCTTTAAGTTGGTTATAGAGGTTAATAATGTGCTATGTTATTATATACATGCTCAAGTACTAGTTTCACTATGTCAAATTGACATGACCCTATTGCAGGAAGCATGCGTTTAAAGGGTTTTTTTTTGCCCATTTAACTGCGGCTTTTGCGGTTTCGAACTGTCATTCATACCAGATATGTCAATTCAAGGTTTTTAACAATCCGTTGTAAAAGCATACTCGAGTTTGGAACTGCATTTCGAGGTTACCTTTTTTTTAAAAGAAAAACAAAACTCAACCCAACCCAACTTCATTAATCCAACACTTCTATCCAAAACTTATGTTAACCCGACCGTGGTTGCATCCAAAACTTGCGTAGTTGCACATGAATTCCAGCCACAATCCACTCCATCAATAATCCAAAAACTTGCGTTAACCCAATTCTTTTATTAATCAATTCCCTCAAAACTTTCAGTAAATTCAACATCAAGCAACAAATACATCCATAAACATCTCCAACAATACAAAAGATCATTTTCATTAAAATCAATCATCATATAGTGGGATTAAACATCAAAATCGTCACATCACTATCAGATCTACAACTATATCCCTATTGGACTTAATTATAAAGTATCCCACCTGAAATTGAGTAAGTTGAAATCCAAAATCTTCATTGGCTGAGAATGATGGTGACAAATCGAATTTGGAAAATGGTAGAAGGGAAGCAGAGAAGGCGAGCCGGATTTGGCTGAGAAAGGGAGAATGGAAGGAAAGGGCTCTGGGTATAGTTTAGAACATGGCATGAGGGAAGGAAGAAACATAATACTTCATCCGTCCCGGATTACTGGCACAATTTCTATTTTTATCCGTCAAAGATAAAATGACACATTTTAATTCTTACCAATTTTTTTTAAAAAAAACCATTGTAACATTCCTACAATATCCCCTTTAACTTCAACAACTCTTTGACTGGGCACATCATTTTTTCAAACAATCCTTACTTATTCACATATTCTTTGTCACATCACCTTACATAAAATACTGAACCAAACGTGTATTTGTCAATTATTTTGGAGGAGATGGAGTAATTAATTATGAGGGAAAGAGTTTATCTATGGGTATTACTATATCACGCCTTGTATTTTACTATCTACGCCCTAATACGTATAAATACATGTATTTATATTTTGGAATAAATAATTTTATTTGAAGAAAGTGGGTATTATAAAAGTGGTTGAACCACATTTGTGAGAACAACACTTTTAATTAGCCCAAAATTGCTTCTCCCCCTTTCTACCAGCAACCACCACCTCTCACCGTATTCTGCCGCCCACCGCCGCTGTCAACGGCCACCGACCAATGCCGACCACCTCCGGCCACCGTACGAAACCTGAATCTCGTCGGAGAACGTAAGTTTTTCAGAAAAAAAATTAATTTCGTACAATTGTTTGATTTTCTGAATCTCGAATGGGTTAGATGTTCTTGCCCATTTGTTAGAATTTATTAGAACTTGTTAGAATTGGTAGAATTGGGGATTGTTAGAAAATGTTAGAAATTTTGGGCTATGTTAGAAATGTTCTTACCCGTCGGATTGGTGGTGCGAAATGGCCGGAGGAGGATGAACCGGAGGTGGTGTCGGGCTGTAGCAGGATGGACCGGAGGTGGCCCTTGGCCAGTTGGGCATCACGCATCGGGCCGTGGTGTAGAAGAGCGGGCACGCCGGCATCGGGAAGGTGGAGAAGGAGAAGGAGAGGGGAGGAGGTGGCTTCGGGGGAGGAGCTGTAGCAGCGTCCGAAGGCGGAGGAGGCCGGCGGCGGCGGACGGTGGCGGCGGTAGGTGGTTTATGGTTTAGGTTGGAGCTGGAGGGATGAGGAAGATGAGGGGTTTGGGTGCAAATATTAGAAAATTTAAAGGTTTAATTGAAAAATAAATTCTTTAATCAGAAAATTGGAAATTAAATAGTAAATTAAATTTGAAAAATCTAATATTATGAATTGTATGAACTTTGGAATTAAAATGAAAAAATAGTTAATTTTAGAAATTGTTTAGTTTAGATTTCGAAATGATAACTATTGTAGTAATTTGGAAAGTATATATAATATAATAGAATATAATATTATTTAAATTAATATTATGAAAATCAAAATTTTTAATCTTATAAAAACAATTTTGTAGTAAATGATGATGATATGTTTTAATAATTATTTCAATAAATAATAATAATAATTTCACTTGTTAAACAAGTAAATTATTGTATAATGATTTAGTAAATTATTTTATAATTTGTAAATAAAATCCTGTACATGATGCTACGAGTTGTAGACCAGATAAAACACATTTTGATTTACTAGTAAGTTTTCTCTAACTGTTTGCTTTAATTAATTATATTAAATCTAATTGTTTCGTTATGATAATTTCATGTGTTTCCTATGTATCAGTTGTTGAATGACATGATGAGCGACTTGGATCGGTTTGACTCTACTACCATTCATGAACTTGTTGACCCGTGTATGAAGGAGTTGTTGACTACTTGGATCAGTCGTCGCGAGGAGTATCGCAGACGCCATGGTTATGAACCCATTCCCTAGGTGATTGGATCACTTATGTATGAACACACAGTTTGCCTTTAATTTGTTCTTTTTTGTAACCGGAACTCTTGATAATATTTTTTTACTAGGCGTACATGCCGAACTGTTTCATTGGGTCAATACCATAGCGCTCGTATGATGAAATTCCACTCACTACCGTACAACTATTAATTATGAGGCGTGTATGCTTTGGTCCAAGCCGCCATCCTCCTACGGAAGGGTAACTCCCAACCAACGACATCAGACTTCCTCCATGTGGTCCACATATTAACCACAGGGGGCATGGGGCAGTTTTCCTTCACATGTATCTGGACGAAATGGCTTGCACTGCGAACGTATACAATGTGTAGCTCTTTCCTTGTTCCAACCTCGCTCCCGCCTGCCCTCAATGGAAGGACTGTACAACAATAATCTGCCGACCCATTCTCTAGAATGTAGTATAAAATTACAACCGTGTTGTAGTAGGTGGCGACAGGAAACATGTCCGCAATGACCGCAAACCAATGTTCTCATCCACATGGACCTTTGGTGTGGTGTATACGGGTTCTAGCTAATTCAACGTTGTCTTTCGAACCGTACATGGGAACATAGTCAGGCCAATGAGTCAATAACTCGTTAAACACTGCCCGGCGCACCCCAGACCATTCATCTTCACCATCTACATGGAACGCATCTGAAGCCACAGTTTCCATCACTTAAAACATCATTCTAGCCTTCAATGTAACGCTTGATAATGTGGGGGACACTGTCGAGGTACGGGAATGTCGCTGTAAGAAAAAACATGAAGATTAATTTCATTCTAATGATGCGTTCACTTGGAAGAATGATGTTTGCACTTACCGTGTCGGCTACCTCTCCCTGATGTACCGCACCCCGGGGACCTTGAACTACGCCTGCTTACAGATGGCATGTACTGCCTGTTCACGTGCTCGTGGTAGCTCGGTGATCGCCTGGTTGATCTTGACCTAGGGACCTGCTCGCTTAGCCTCCCACGTGCACTAGTACTACATTCCAACCCTCCCCTGTGCTGCTCTATTTCATGACAATCATGAATGGACAATCACAACTTCTAGTCGAAGTGTTACTTCGTCGGACAATATCCGAATCGTTCATATCGACAACCTTATCTTTTCGGCCCCGATTGCAAATGCAATATATCCTCAGGGGACCATTCTTATTTTTTTTGTAGGACCCCATGACAAGTTCAAATCCTACATGACGAGCAGTCCATTGCAGGTAGGAATAAGCTTCGGTGTGACTTGGAAACACATTTGTGGTTGCAAATGTTGAGTAACCATTCCCTCCTGCAACAACTCCACATGACTGATTGTCATCCTTAAACAACAATAAAAATCAAGTAATTAGTTTCAATCAAATATTCTACCAAACACAATGATGTCGTAAATTAACGTTTAAATAAAATAAATGTTTAAATAAAATTAAATAACATAAAATCAAAATTAAATTAGATGAAATAAATTTAAGCTTACAATATTAACGTTACAAAATTAACTTTTACAAAATAAAATTAATGTTCAAACATTGACGTCAAACATTTTAATGTTCAAAGATTAACTTTTACAAAAAAAAATTGACGTCAAACATTTAATGTTCAGTAATTAACTTTTAAAAATAAACTTGCATTCCTCCATTTTTAATTAACGGTTAAAACATAGATTTAAATAAAAAAATAATAAAGTAAAAATAAAATTAGATGAAATAAAATTAGGGTTATAAAATTTACGTATATAAATTAACTCCCAAAACTAAAATTACATTCATCCATTTTAAATTAAGGTTTAAATAAAATAATATAAAATTGACGTTAAAAATTTAATGTTTAAAAATTAACTTTTGAAAATAAAAATGCATTAAACCATTTCAGATTAACTTTTAATAGTTACATTTAAATAATATAAAATAAAATATAGTAATCACATTTTAATAAATTAAAATAACAAATTAATGTAGTTCAATTAAGCAAAATTTAACTCTAAAAATTCATAAATTTGGAGTAAATAAATACAGTAAAAAGAGGCGTGAAATAATTTTATACACTAACATATGGTAAATAAAAATAGTAAATTAATACATACAGAAAATACATACAGTAAATAAATTTATACACTACAATACAGTAAATAAATACAGTACATTAAAGTACTTAAATTTAAATAAAATTCTCCTGTGCTCAACTACAGTAAGATGAATAACTTAATAAATTGCAATAATTATTAGATTACAATTAATAAATTACAATACTAAGATGAACATAAATTTCTACTTAAAAAACTAATAAATCATAAATTTAACTATTACTTATAGACAAAAAAATAATTAGAAAAATTACCTCCAAAGACATGGAATTTCCAACACCCTTGTTTGGAGTAAAAATTTGGAGATTTTTACCCAATGAGATTTACAGAACAATTTATAGAAAAAAATTACACTTTTTCGGGTATAATGGAGTAAATGACATTAAATGTGGGTAGATGGTAGTTAGGCAAAGGAGAACCCAAAATTTTGTGGGAGAAAGCTGAAAAATTCAAGGGAGAACCGAAAGGGATTCCAGAAGAGAACCGGAAGGGGATTTCGGAGGAGAACCGGAAGGGGTTTGGGAGAGGGATTTCAGAGGAGAACCGTGAGAGGGATTTCAGAGGAGAACCGGGAGAGGGATTTCAGAGGAGAACCGGGAGAGGTGTGGGAAGAGAATCGGGAGGGAGAACCGGGGTTTGGGGAGCGAGCCCGGTTCGCCGAGGAGAACGGGGCCGGTTTGCCGAGGAGAACGGGAGCCCAGAGTGAATGAGAGAATGGAGCGGAGAGAATGGGACTTGGAAAATCATGAGCGGGAGCAGCGGAGATCGGAGTGGAGAGAACGGAGGCCGGAGAGCTGGAGGAGAAGTCTCGCGATGGAGAGGAGAGAACCGAGGTGGGAGAGCGGAAGTCGAAAGCTCCCGCGGCGTCGCCGGAGAGGGAAGAGGAACGGTGGAGAAGACGAGGCGGGCTGCGGAGAAGACGAGGTGCGCGGCGGCCGAATGGCCGGAGAAGACGAGTGTGCCGCCGCCGAAGGAGCGAGTCGTTCTCCTTGACTGCCGCTGGAGAAGTCGACCGCCGCCGCCGCTCGTCTTCTCCGTTCAATTCACCCGCCGGAAAACACGGTTGACTTCCGACTTCTCCGGCGTTGACCACCTCCGTCCGGGCATTGACCGTTGACCGGCGCAACCAGATCCCAAATCAATCAATACATTGATTGCACATTTAATTCTCACTAATTGTGAATTAATTACTAATGATAACAGCCATAATTAAATTTGAAAATCAATATCATTTACATTAATGTTAAAAAAACGTGAGTATTTATATAGTATAAAATACAGGGCGTAATCAAGTAAAATACAGGGCGTGAAATAGCAATCCACTTTATCTATTTAAGCAAACACGACGGTTTAACCGATGTGCAATCAATTATTACACAGTGATTCAAAATAAGTTTGACATTCAAAATAAAGATTCTAAATTCAAAATCTACATTAGAAGTCGATTATAGTAATTTTTTACGAAACCACCATCTAATAGAGTCATTAATGACAATCCTTCCACTGATACGAGGGAAGTCATTTTTCCTTCTTTTTAATGAAGAATTATTCTCTCCTCAATCTTTGTTATTACTTCCTCCTGCTCTTACCCACCGAATTAAGGTCGAATCATCCATAGTCTCAAAGGATTTCCACAAAGCCTAACTCTGCTTGAATCTGGTGGCTTGGGCGACTCTACTTTTAGGTTCCGGACCATGGAGTACTCCCTTTGTTTCTCTATTAGGGACTTCGTTTGGGTTGTTTATTTTATATTGGTACACTTTCTATTTTTGGTAAGATTCCTTCAATTTCACCCACTCATTCTACTTTTTGCTTTTTACATTCAATTTTATCCGCTCTTTTTGTTCACCTAAATCTAAGCACGTAAACATATGGTGCCACTATTAGTGAAATAGACGGATTACCGTGGTTTTCAAAAAATAAAATACTCCACTAATAATTCAACCTGAACCAATTTATCTGCAACAAAAGAATTGTCTAATGAACTTCTATTAAACTTGCAATTTGCATATTCTTCATCTTGACTTTACCCACTGACTTTGCAATTAGTTTCAACTTTAAGTCAACCGTGAACATCATACCATGTAATTTCTAAAGCTATGGATTTAAATCTGTTAATTAGCGTGTTAAAATTCGTCAAATTTTACCCAACTTGTTTGATACTTTACGCCATCTTGTTTCGTTTTCGTTCGTATAATAAATACCTCTGACTTGTATTTAAATCTTATTCTAGAAATTGGATACTCGATCATTCTTAGTACAGATTGCACTCAAACACTCCGGTATCATCTCACGCAGAAAGAAAGAGCGCGGAGGCCCAAACCAACCCACAGGTTTGTCGACGTGAAGCAAGGAGTTGAGCCTGAACTGGCAAACTAAAGTAGCTTTCGAAACCACATTTTCTACATCCACGGGTGTACCCCAGTGGTTGGGAGATGGGTGGGAAAGTCAATAAACCCAGGTTCGATACTCGGCAGCGACAGTGTGGGGAGCTCTTGCTTTGCAAGGCTCCCTTGTGCGCACCGAGTCCATACCGAGCCCATTGGTCCCGGTGCTGGGCTACCGTGATTTACCTCTCATACGTTGGCCGGGGTGTCGATTGGTATGGGCCGCTGAGGGCGAGCGGATCTTCGCCTTTTGCCGAAACCACATTTCCTACGTAGAGCCCTATTCTTGCAATTGGGTCGTTAGGATTACCGATTAGATGTCTAATTACAGGCGCATTGCCTTATCGTTTGACAATCGAATTTGTTAACCCCACAGTCCCCCAAGAGAGAAGAAACATACGATCTTCCAATAATTTAGTAACGATGGAGCTGAAAACATAGTGGCATTAAGGTTCTGCAGAAGATATGTACAACTAGAAAATGGCGACGGTATCAGCACTAGGCATACATTTGGTATCAGCTCTTGCTACCTAAGAGGGTAGGAGTAATGCTTATGGCTCCGATCAGAAACAACGTCGCGATTGACTGGAAATCATAAAGATCACCCAGCGATTTCAGCTCGCCTAGCGCTATTCCAGCCTGAATAAAAGCCACCAGCACACAAATGATCAATATGAAACATATGTCAAGAACTAGTGAGTCTATATGTACTTTCTTCGGGTGATTTTACTGTTGTATACATTTGCATTGCAAGTTAGAAGTAGTTTTAAGGGTATGTACCCTGACAGTGACAAAAGCAGCCGGGACAATCCCAATGGCAGTTCCGAGGAGGAATATATGGTAAGGCACGTCCACAATCGGCGAAGCAACATTGATGAATGTATTTGGCAATGTTGGTGTTACTCTTAAGAACAGCATGTAATTGAGAAGTCTGTTTTTCCTTTTCGCCACCTGAGCAGACGGAAGTTCGGGTTTTCATCAGGTTGGGTCAGGAAAGGAAAATGATAAATTGATAATGGGACGTGGAGCAGTAATCACCTGAGCCTGGAAGAATGTCAACTTATCAGGCCATAGAGAGAAGACCAAAGGCCGGCCTATTAGTTTTGATAGGAAATAGCAAGAAGATGCACCGGCGGTGGCAGTGAATACAACTAGAGCAACGCCCCTGAACACCCCAAAAAGAGCCCCGGCAAGCAAAGACATAAACACGGTTCCCGGGATCATGAAAGTCTGCATGAAAATGTAGACCACACAGTAGCCAATGAGAACCTGAGCAGTGTAGTCACTGGTGTAGGTCTCCAAGTTATCCCTGCGAGTAAAGAAGGGACACCGATACTTATCAAATTTCCCTTAAGTACATTATCAATTATCGAGAAAAATGATTTTCCAACAGAATAAGAAGTGAAACTGTACATTAGAAGCACAACAACAAAGAGCCACAGTGAGGGAAAAGGGCTCCAAACGAGAGCCAAAAACCAGACTGACATGTTCCATTTGCATCTCATAAGCTGAACGACACGCTATAGGACCTGTTTAGTTCGGCCAATCTCAATTACCAAGATCAACTAAAGCTAGTCTAGTCTTCGAAACCTACTCAAAGTAGCCCGATATACGCCCTTTCATTAACTAATCAGCTAAAAAATCCTGAAAACTGATAAAATTGACAACCATCAATGACAAGGCTTCGATAGCTATGACTCTGCAAGTAACTCAGTAGCACGATCCAGCACAGTAGTAAAGTGAAGGGATCGTTCAGCACATGCCACTTCATATAAAACCGTTCCCGTTCAATAAAGCAATGCTAAATGCTAATACAGCACTTCACATTCTTGCACTCCTAGCTTCATAATGTGCACAGAAAAGAAGCCCAGGGATACAATGCAAATCGAATTCACAATCCACAATTTATTACGTTTGATTCATGACAAAACAGTAAACTTGTCAACAGTATATAAAATGTCATCTGCAGACTAATTTCAAAATTCAATGAAACGGGAACTCTTTCGCAACAGTATACTAGCTACTTGCCGACACATAGAAAGCACATTGAGAGGTGGTTGTCCTAAGCAAACATTAACGAATATTCGATTCGTAGATATCACTTTGGCAGTAACATAAATCAAACTACAGAGCAATATAACAATCAAAAAGGCCAAATCCTAACACATTTGAACAGGAAAAAGCAACCCTTTATGCAGCTAAATCAATCAAGATTCAAAAGGCCAAAAATAGAAGCTTCCAGCTTTGAACAAGCAGACAAAAAGTAACCCATTTTGAGTTTCTGCAAAACTAGAAAAGGGCAATCAAATTCATCTCCAACCAGCTCCATTACACAGCTCAATCATGCAATCGAACCCAGAATCTCATTAACTTGAGGAAACCAAATAAAAATAAAATCAAAACAATGCACCAATTCAAATGGGATTCCTTTCACCAAAACAAAAAATCACCTGAGAATCTGAATGTCCTGAAGAGTGCGGGGAAGCTTAAGGAAGCTGTAATCAGAAGCGGGCATGGTGAAGTAGACGCCACCAAGCCCCAACACGAACGCCAATACGACGCCGGACGCCACCGCCACCTCCCAAAACGTCAGCGGGAATTTAGCCGCGTCCTTCTCAACAGCTGCAGCTGCACCGCCTCCCATGGCCATTTCTCTCGAAATCAAATTCTGGGTTCGATTTGAAAGAAGCCCAGAAGGAGAAATGATGGGAAATTTCACAATTGTTGGATTCTTGAAGTCACATATGGATGATTATACAGCTCAATGTGAGCGATTTGGTGGATCCCTTTCGGTTTAGATTGCTTAAGGGACACTTCTTTCCTTCTCTGAATTCCTCTCCTGGTGTTCGGATTTGAGGAGAGGATCAGGGGAATGGAAAAGAGAGAGTAAAGAATATTCGTCCTTTCTCCTCGTATATATATGGGGGAAAATGTCAAGGGAAGTGTTCTTACGGAGTGCTTCCGTTATTTTTCTTATTTTACACGATTTATATGAAATTATTTTATAATTAATATTAGAGTTCGTCTCTGGGAAGACGGTATTTTCATGAGACCAATGTTTAATGTCCAAATTTTAAAAAATGATGATAAAATTTTTGTGTTGCATAAATTACGTTATAAACTTTATAACTACAACATGCTGCATAAAAAATATTCAATATTGCAACTACGATCTTTTACCTTTTATTATTATAATTAAAACCGTCTTTCCATAAGCCTATGGAAAGATGACATTTCTCAAGACTTTGTCTTAATATTATGAGCATGGTAATTTGATATTGGCAAAGTCTTGGGAAAGATCGTTTTTCCATAGACTTATGGAAAGACCAGGTTTAATTAGAATTTATACAAGGTAAAAGGTCTTAAATGTCATATTAAAAATATATTATGCACGTGTAATAGTTATAAAGTTTATAACCCGATTTATGCAACCCAAAAATTTTATCTCCATTTCTTATAATTTACACTTTAAACCTTGGTGTTTCCATAGTTTATGGAAATACCGTCTTTCACGAGATGAAGTCTTTGATATTTATTTTTTATTTATTACAATTACAATTACAATTATATTTTAAATTTTATTTTCTTAATGTGACATATATATAATATAACTTGATCTCAATTATTTTTTCACGGCTTTCATTGATCATATTTGACCATTAATATCTCTAGCTACATACAACAATTTTGCATAAAAATTTGATATTTAGAAAATAGATGTTAAGATGCATCTAACAATATCTCACATGATATTTTTATTACATATATTTATTTATATTTAGGGTCAAAGTTTATAAAATTTAATTTAAAAAGAGTAATTGAGTTATTTTTATCTCGGACGAATGGAGTATATATAATCGTTATGAGGTATGACATGAGATATTCTTTTTTATTTTAATAGTAATATGCCTGTATTAAGGGAAAAAATGATATTTTTTCTTTTAGAAAAATGCTGTTTGATAGATAATTGTTTCATATAGTAACACTTTTTATAGTGCTATCATTTAATGATAATGTCTTTGGAATAATAATAATTTCATAAATTATAAATAAATATTACATTTTATAAATTTAAATATATAAAATATTACATTGTAATGTAAAATATAAAAAAAATTAATATAAAAAATAATAATGTTTAAGTGAAAATTATCATAAATTTTTCATGAGTTAATTTTTTTTAAAATTCCATTATATTAAAAAATCATGGTTAACTATTGATATATTTAATTGCATATGCTAATGATGCATAAATATTAAATTAAAAATTAGATGTTACATGAAATCTAACTGGATTTATATATTAAATTATTATTCGTATATAAAAATTTAAAATTTACTAAATTTGATTTGGACAAAGAAAAAGTCATGATATTACACAGTACATTTTTTTATTTTAGTATTTTATATCTTTACTTAACTATATATAATTAGTATGAAGGAATCCAAGCATGATTTTCAAAGGATTAGAAGATATTAATTATAGAGTATAATTTGTTATCATAATTAATTGATTTTATGCCGAGATAACTCATGATATTATATATGGAGTTATTATTTACATCACAATCGATGAGATACTATTTTAAAATTAATTATTATTATGTAGAATTGACGTGTAATTTT
This sequence comes from Rubia yunnanensis, assembly GCA_037428765.1. Lineage (NCBI taxonomy): Eukaryota > Viridiplantae > Streptophyta > Magnoliopsida > Gentianales > Rubiaceae > Rubia > Rubia yunnanensis. Next base: position 8,860,484 of record CM075064.1, read on the forward strand.
ATACTACGTACATTAAAATACGAGCTTGTAAATCTCTAATGTGGCACTCTAATACGTCTTTTCACGTGGAACTTTCTTAAACCTAGCCGCACCCATTCTTCTTCAACCCCTTTATCTTCCCATTAGGGAAATGAGGGACAATAGTTTATTTTAATATATGTTTTTGTTATTCAATAAGTGTGAGATTTGTCTCCATGGATTGGTTTTGTTTTTCGACCTGGTCGATTAAATTGTTGTGTTCATGATGATAACTCGATTTAGTTGTTCACTTTGATGTGTTGTTCTCGATCTGCTTGTACAGATCATGTGTTCATAATTTTGTTTGTGGTTTAGTTTTTGGGTTTCCATTAATTTGGATTCGTCAGATCTGTGTTCTTCAATTTGTTTACAGTTTGGACAACACAGACCGTGGTTGGATCAAGTGGTGTTACAGTTGTAGAAGATCATTTTTTTGCACAGTGATATTGATGCATACACTCCTCTCTGCCTAGTGGTAATAATTTTTGCGTGAAGCAAGTTAATATACCTGAGGGCGATATTATGGTTTTTATTGGATCTTTGGTATATAATAGTACAGACGATCAGTCTGGTTAACATGTAATTTAGATATCCTTGCAATATGTTGGTTATTACTATAATCTAGTTAGGTTGGATGTCAGTTCCACTCATTGTAATTGCCGATGAGCATTTTTCCTAGCATATTGGAATGATTGATTTCCCAAAAGAAAAAAATGTCTTTTCACGTGTGGCAATATTATTCATCACACAATTATGAATAAAAAAGGATTACATATAAAATAGTGAGAATATACGTTAATAAAGATAATTTTGAACTCATAAGACCACATACTTCTATAATAAATAAATAAATTTTAGGGTAATATGCAAATGTAACCCTATATGATAAAGAAAGTACATATATAACCCTGAGTTATTTTTTAGTGCAAATATAACCCTACATATTATACATAAGTGCAAATATAACCCTAAAGTCATTATTCCGACATTGACTGGTCATTTCCGGCCATTGACTGACCTAAAATGACCAAAATACCCTTCTAACCTAATACAAAATTTTAAAAGACAAAAATGCCCATTGAGCCCTCTGCTCTCTGAAAGCACCGCTGTCGGAAAATGCCACTAACGCCGCCTCCTATGCTTCCAATCTCTTTTCTCCCACTCGCCTCCTCTGCTCTCTGAAACCATCGTCGCCAGAAAAAGTCACCACCGCTAGAAAACGCCACCACCGCTGCTTCCTCTGCTCCCAATCTCATTTCTCCCGCTCACCTCCCGATTGCTACCACCCCCTCCATAAAACCACCACTCTGTTTTCTTTTCTCCCCCCGCTTGCAACCCTAGCCACATCTCTGTCGCCGCCTGAAACCCTAGCCACGCGAATCAGCCTTCCCCAGTCCTCCCCTCACCGCTGCCAATCTTCTCAACCGTTGATTCGTGTTCTTCTCCAACCACCACATGCATTGGCTTGCTCCAATGAGGACGTGGGACCGCTGATTCATGTTCGCCACCGCCAATTTGTGTTTGCCACTAGCCCTCCACTGAAACCCTAGGTCCACGTCACCTCCGCTACCATTGGCCATCATTTTTTACGTCGTTCAACCAAGCGCCAAAAAATCGAAAAGGTGAAGGAGAGAACGCAGAGAAAAATTGAAGAGAAAAGGAAGAGAAAAATTGAAGGAGAGAGCACGGGAGAAGGGGAGAAACGAAGGAGAAGGAGAAAAATGGGTACTTTTATTTTTAATGCCTTTTTAATTTTTATTTTATTTTTTACAAGGGGCAAAATAGTTTTTTCACTGAATTCCGACCTTAAACTGTCGGAAAAAGTTATATTTGCACATAACCTAAATATTTTATATTTGCACTTTCAATTATCACATGGTTATATCTGCACTTTTGTCAATTATATAAACTTATACATGCACGTTGCTCTGAATTTTATATTGAGGTGATCATAATCCGTAACTTTATTATTGCGGGGCTTTAACATAACAACGTATTAGGACTAACCAAATAATTATTCTCGTAAAATTAAGCTTTGAAGCAAGCTTGGATGATTGCTTAAAAGAAAACCTCTCTCTATAAAGATGAGAAGGCCAAGTCAAGGCTTTGGATTTTGTTGAACGTTGATGAGTTGGCGAGTTGGCGAGTTGGCGAGTTGGCGAGTTGGCAAGTTGGCATGATGAGAATACCATGAATGGGATTAGCCAGGTTAGCTAGAGATGCAAATTCAATTATCATAGCAATCATTTCAAGTTTTTTTTCTTCTAAATTGTATCATTTTAAATAGACTAATCAAATTCGCAAGAGCATGTTTTAACATTAAGAACGTGGAGGAGGTAGACTGATTAACAGTTAGATCAATCAGTGGTGGAATCAAAATTCTTTTCAGGTGGAGCTAGTCAATATTATTTAAATTTTAAAAAAATTACTCGAAAATAAGTATAAATAGTACATAATTTAATAAATCGAGTACAATACAATAAGGTTTTCACAAGTTCACTAAACTGCTAAAATAACTATTTTCTAATGCTCGAATAACTAGAAGTAGAACTAGGAACAAGTGGGGGCAAAAAATACTTACGAGACTCCATGCTTTGATAACGTTGAATAATCGATCAATTATTGATCTTAACAAAAATATCTTTCTCAATATATACCATCATAACATCATTCAACCATTCATCTCCTATTCTATTAAGAAAATCGGTCTTGATATTCTTCATGGCAGAAAAAACTCGCTCAACTGAAGCTGTTGCAATTGATAGAGCTAATGCTAACTCAATAAGACGATATACCAATGGGTAGATTACATTGTTACGTGATCGAACCATATATTGAGCAACACTTCCAAGATCATTGATGCCTGAATAGGCATTATCATCTCTCACATCATTAAGGAAGTAATTAAGTTGTTGCTCAAGTTCAACACGTCAATTAGGGAGAAGTCATCCGGATAGAGTTCAGTAAGGCGAAGCAACTTACCAACATCAAACGTGGAAAATATTTCCCTCGGATCATGCGATACAAGTGAGTAACTCCGAACTTGCTTTGAAAATCGATGATTCATTTCTAGAATCATCCTTTCAACGGTCTAGTATTGAAATAATAAAAAATAAAACAATAATATAAAAAATACATATAAAATAATATAAACAAAATAAATTAAAGTATGTAAATATGAAAGTAGTACCTGAAGAAAAATATCAATACGGTAGAAATCAAGATTGGTCAACATTTCTCCATTTTACCTAGAACGGTGACGAATTTTCCGTTGTGCTTCCATCACGTCTAATGTGATCTCACACTTCACACATAATGTGTTGACTCTATTCAATAATTCATCAAAACCACCATCACTGAATTCTTGCAATTCAGCCTTCATTCTATTCATCATTCGCACAACCATCGAAATATTTTGATCTCTTGTTGAAAGGCAAGAGACAATTGACTTGTAGCTCCCACCAAATGCTTCATAAAAAAACATACAAAATACAAATTCATAGCTCTCCATTCTATCAATCAAACCCTTTGCTATAGAGGCATTTTCATCTAAATTGCTATGCTTACAGATATTAAGAAGCATTTGAATAATAGAAGACCACATAGCCTCAAAACGAAGAATAGTAGTGTCATGTGAACCCCAATGGGTATCATCAGGCCGTCTTAAACTCATTTCATGATTTTTACCTCTTCCACTAACATTCTCCCCACTCTCCAATGCCTCTACAAGTCTAGCATGTTCTAATTGCTCAAGCATATCTTTTCTAACACATGAACCTCCAATTAGATTCATAGTTTTAACAAGATACCCGAAAAATTCACCCACAGATAGAGTACTATATGCAACGGAAACAACAACCAAATGAATTTGGTGAGAGAAGCAATGAATATACCTTGCAGAAGAGTTTTATTTCAATATCAAAGCTTGCAATCCATTAAACTCACCTCGCATATTTGAAGCCCCATCATATCCTTGACCTCTTAACTTTGACAAGGACAATTTCTTATCTACAAACAGTTGCTTAAGAGTCTACATCAAAGTAATAGCTTTAGTATTGGAAACATGCACAAGAGCAAGAAAACGCTCAACAATGCAATCTTGCTTGTTGACATATCTCACCCCCATTTTCTCTTTTATTGATGCATCTCTAGCCTCATCAACAAGAAGAGAAAATACACTATCTTCAATGTCACTAACAATAGCATCAGTTACCTCACCAGCACAAGCACTTGAGAGCTATTTCTGAACTTTGGGGAATGTCAACTTGCAATTTCCGGGAGCATTTTCATTCATTACCTTAGCAACATCTTCACTTTGCTTGTAATACCAGTCAATCAATTCAAGATAATTACCCTTGTTGATGGAATCGCAACCCTCATCATGACCACGAAAAGCCAACTTTATTTTAACAAGTATCTTATCACATCCAAAACCACAGTTAAACGTGTGCAGTATGCCTTCTCTGCTTCAGTAACATGAGCGTAGAAACTATGCAAGATACTCTGCTTTTGAAGGCTAAAATTTCTCAATTTGATTCCTGCACCATGATGATTTCCATCCACATTCGTAGCATGTTTCCTAAATAATTTAAGGGCATTCTTCCACTTTTTCATCCCATCCACAGTATATGCCATCTCCTTTGCTGAATTCTTAAAAAGATAGCAAGGAAAACAAAAGGCAGCATCCTTTGAAACACTATACTTCAACCAATCAAATTCATCAAACCAACCCTTTTGAAAACTTCTAAATTCAACATTCAACAATGTCTTGGGAAAAGTATGATTCTTAGGTTGGCAAGGGTCTCTTAATATATATTCTCTAAGCACTTCATCTCTAATAGAAACATCAATCTCTTCAATAGGTTTACGTAGCCCGTGATCACTTATAACATCATTCCGATTGAATTCTATGCGAGGTTGTTTTCTACTACTACCCTCTCCCTCTTCTTTGTGCCTTTGTTCATTAGGTTCATTCGATCTCTTAGAAGATGGAAATCCTCTACTTCGAATAAAAATTTGTCCATAACCTATTAAATATCAAATAGGGAAAATATGTAAATTGAATTCATTCTTATAAAATCCAAAGCAACATGAAACAATAATAAATTATAATAACAAATAATTCATAAAATCATATTCATCTAAATTCAATTTAACAAATATCCATAATTCCATAATTTGTCAATTTCACATAAATAATAAATCAAACAATTATAATTTATAATTATACATGTGCAATTCAATTGATACAACCATATAACTTCAATTCTACGTCCAATCTAAAATTAATATTCATATAAATTAAATTTTTGAAGGAAAAATAACATAAACAATAAACCCTAAAATTAAATTACCTCCTTTAAGTCATATACACAAAGAGGAGACTAGATGAAGAGGAAAGCGGAGGGCTGGGTGGACGGACGGTGGTGGGGCGGCGTCTGGAGTCTCCGGCCGGTGGCGATGGCGGCCGGAGCTGGAGGCTGGAACGCTGAGCACAAGCAAAGCTGAGGCAGAGAGGAGACACATTTTGTGGCAAAATTTGGTTCTTTCATTTTTGGCCCAATACAAATACCCAAAATTTTAAATTTCAATTCTTTTGCTGCTGCACTAATCAAAATGACGTCGTTCGACTTGAGCCAAAATGATGTCGTTTGATGAATTGTGGGCCAAAAAAAAGAAGGCCTTCAACAGCCTTCTTCCCCGATTGCTTATTGCCGAAAAAAATGAAAAATGTCGAAAAAGCGGAGCTCCTCCGCCGGGAAGCGCTTTTAACCACTACTACCATGGCGCCGGAATCTCAGGTAGGGCTGGGGCTCTACCACGCGCCATAGTAGTTCTGCCCCCGAGACCAATTATAAAAATAATTTAACTTTGTAAACTTTAAGGTTGAATTATAATTATTTATACTTCATCCATGTTATTATATTTGATACAATAGATCTGAGTATTGTTTTTTTTTTTAAGTTGAAATGTGTGAAGAGAGTTTAATGAAGAGAGTAAAAAGTTTAATGAGTGTTTGGCAATGATTATTTTGTTGCTGTAAAAGAAAATGTGACAATCTTTAAAAATTATTATACATAGAAACGGTGAGAAAGTATATAATTATAGAGTGCGTCTCTTGAAAGAAGGTTTTTCCATAAATCATGGAAAGACCAAGGTTTAAAATGGAAAATGAGTGTTTGACAATGATTCATTTGTTGCTGTAAAAGAAAATGTGACAATCTTTAAAAAATATTATACTTAGAAAATGTGAGAAAGTATATAATTATATAGTGCGTCTCTTGAAAGAAGGTTTTTCCATAAGTCATTGAAAGACCAAGGTTTGAAGTGCAAATTAGAAGAAATAAAAATAAAATTTTTGGGTTGCATGAATTGGGTTATAAAATTTATAATTACAATATGTTGCATAATAAAAAATGTTGATATTACAACTAAGACCTTTTATTATTTTAATCAAACCCATTTTTCCATACGCTTATGAAAAACGATCTTTCCCAAGAATTTGTCATAATTATAAGTACCTCACTACAATAAATAAAAACCAAATCATTCTATTAAATTACAAATCATACTAATTATTAAATGATCTATATAACTGTTAGTTAGATCTAAAATCAGAATCTGAATTAAGTGAAGTTAAATCAATCAAAGGGCATCATTGTAGAAAGACGGTCTTAATGAGATTAAGATATCTACATGCTTCCCTTATAGTTAGGAGCATAATTAATAAAGATATAATATTTTGATTAAGTTAAGAAAATTTTGGTTTCATTAGATTTTTAGATTTGGGATGTTTTCTTCGTGAACTTATCATTCTCTATTGTGATAATGTCTCTATAACATATCTTGCTATCAATCTAATTCATTATGATCTTAGCAAGCATATTGACATAAACAATTACTTTGTTCGTGAAATGATTGCACATTGAGATAGTTGTGTTCGGCGCATACCTATAGAATTATACGTTGCTGATATTTTTACTAAAAATCTTTCCATTGAATAGTTTTGTAAACATCGTTACACTCTATATCCGTTATTACACTTCATAAATATTTACGGTACAAAGTTAGAATAGACTTTTTTCATGTAAGTGCAATGATGTTTCTTAAGTTTATGAAATGACTACTACCTCTTGTGCACTAACAATGACACTCTTTTTTCTCTAAGACTATTTCAAAGCATGTTTGATCATAAATTTTAGATAGTATATAAATAATATTTTCATCATGTGAGATATTTTTAGATTCTCCGTAACATTTAGTATTTTAAAAGTAAAATTTTATAATCCGTTACTGTATGCAATTAAAGTTATCAGCGGTCAAACGTGCACTGAAAAAATTTGCGGTCAAACGATGCCATTGTTAGTGAATAAAAAAGTACACTATTTTCCAATCTGTATATAATATTTGTAATTAAAAATAAACTTCGTCTCTTGAGAGATGGTCTTTTCATAAGTCATAGAAAGACCAATGTTTAAAGTGCAAATTAGAAGAAATCAAGATAAAATTTTTGGATTGAATTAATCGGGTTATAAACATTATAACTACTACACATTGCATGATAAATTTTTAATATTGCAACTAAAACATTTTACCTTTTATTATTTTAATTAAACCACGTCTTTTCATAAGCGTATGGAAAGATGGTATTTTCCAATAATTTGCCTTAAAGTTATGGTTTTAAATTAATTAGTATAAATATAATAAATATTTATTATTTAAATTTAAAATATAATATTTAACTTAAAAGTACTGCTGCAATCTTAGGAAATTCTATGTTTCACATATTGGATTCAACATTCAATAGTTTGGTCATATTTCTCTTATTTTATTTGAACTGAACTAAACCAACTAAACTAAATTTAACTAAGAAGAAAAGAAGAAAAGTGCCAAACAATAATAATTTAAAAAATTTATCAAATTAAAACTAATTAAACAAAATTTCTAAACATAATTGAATTATATAAAATATAATTAAATTTGAGATATACTTTATTTCCTTCTCTTTCTCCTTTTTTTTTCCGATGGCCATCTAGGCAAATTATATGGTATCTTGGGATATCATAAGTATCGTATGCCCAGAGATATTTTGTGTAGCTCTAATTGTAAAATTGTACATTCTCTTGTAAAATATTGTGCATTATTATAATTTAATTATGACTACTATGTAAATATTGTACTCCATCTGTTTCATTTCAAGCTGCAATTTAACTTTTCATTTAGTTAAAACTTCTTTGCTTTGATCCTAAAATTGAATTGGTATGTAATAATAAATAATATTGTGTAATACATTGTTAAATTCGTTATTACATCAATTTTCAAAATATCAAATTTTCACAAGTTTTAATTATCGTAATGCAAGATATTAATGATCAAACATTTTTCAAATCAATTATTAAAAGTTAAAAGGTGAACCTTGAATTGGGACATAGAGAGTAATGCGCATTATATAGTATTGAAATACACATTATACATGAATTTGATGCACGTACATGGTACTTCATGGGTACGGTATAAGAATTGGGTCATTTACACATGCTCTTATTTTTTTAAACAGCACCATTCAAGTTTATAATTTTAGTTCTCTCCATCTCGAAAATTATTGTATAAGTCTTATAAGATTTTTCAAATAATTCTATGAATGAAATTATTGATGGAAAAATTATTATAATTTTTAAAAGCAATTTCTTACTCCAACCTACATAAATTTGTTTTAAGTTATTTGTAAATGACAAATAATATCACTATAACTTATTGATTTCTCTTCTTACCTTATTCTAACTTAGGCTATGTTCTCTTGAACTTATATGAACTAATTTGAATTTGTAAAGTCAAGTGGTTTTCATTGAATATTTTAATTGACAATTTGTGAACATATCTAGAAATGAAAAACTTTTCATGTTGGATCATGCGAACAAGCCACAGTTACGCCAACATAGTCGAACGGAAGAAGATAGAATATTGTGGTATTTGTGATTTATGGAAATCTGAATATTCTGCAATATGTTAGATGGTGGTAGAAGCATATTTGGTATTGAAAAATCCCTACAAATATGGTATTGAGTTTATCGAATATATGAGAGATATTGGGATAAGGAAAATCCCTTTATTTATGGGATTTGGACATGCTTCAGAAGCAGGTAAGGAATAGGAATATTATGGACATAATCATGGAGAGTTCTGATCTACTCATGGCTTTAAAGGGGGACATTACAACTGCATTAAACTCACGATTTTAACTGAGAAAATCTGTACACAGATTTTCATCTTTCAGAGAGTCTTGCAAAGAGCCAGATCTATATGCTCCAATATACGTGACTTGTCTTCAAAGTTCAGAATTGTATGCTTTAATTCCTCGGGAAGAGGAGATCCAGCGTCGATGAGTTTTGAGGTCAGAGGGAATCTGATCAAGGCGGATCGGTAGCTAGGGGAGCTAGCAGAATTCACACGTTTGATTAGTAAAAATAAGTATTTTGTATGGTGTACTTTGTACTGTATCTTTCTGATTAGTGAATTCATTCTGAACAGGGCCATGCCCCGCAGATGTAGGTGGATTTCACCGAACTGAATAACCAAGTCTTGTGTTTTTTATGCTTTACTTTATTGCATACTTGGTTAGATAGGTTATGTTGGAACATACTAGTAATAATTAAGAAAATTTGGTAAAACCAAATTTCATTTGGTATTAGAGCTCGGTCACTTATTTTTCCCTTAGTTGTTTCAAGGAAAGTGTGATCCGGTTTTATCATGGCGACCAAAGAAGAAGCTTCGGTGTCTCGGCCACCTCTACCAAAAGGCAACAACTACAATTATTGGAAGGTATGCATGAGAGTTTTCATCAACTCACTGATGAACTTGCTTTGCACTATGTTGAAAACGAGTGGAAACACCCTACTGAGGATGCTGATACAAGCTCTAAGGCAAAAGAAGGAGAGTCAAGTCAAAGGGAGCAGAATCTCAAAGACAGATCTACTTGGTCCCCTAATGAACTCAAGGCATCACTGGAAAATTCAAAAGCATTAAATGCTATCTTCACGGCAGTTGATGAAAATCAGTTCAAACTCATCTTGACATGTCATCAAGCCAAGAAAGCATGGGATATTATGCAGACTGTTCATGAAGGAACTAGTCAAGTTCGAGAATCTAAATTACAGACGTTGGCTACAAAGTTCGAGGAACTCAATACGAAGGAAAATGACACTATAGTTGTATTCAACGGAAAAATCAGGGACATCTCCAATATGGCATATCAACTGGGAAAAGTCTACAAAGAGGCGAAATTGGTGAAAAAGACCTTGAGATCACTTCCTAAAAGGTTTGCAATGAAGGTTGCAGCAATAGAAGAAGCAAGAGATGTAGCCACCATGAGCTTAGATGAATTAATTGGATCATTACTGACTTATGAGCTGACATTCCAACACATTACAAAAAGGGTCCAAAAGGAGTTGACATTCAAAACATTGTCATCAAAGGACAATCACAAATCTGACAGTGATGATGAATTTGAAAAACTTGCACTTATCACGAAAAACTTCTCAATAATGCTGAAGACAGTAGTAAACAAGAAATCTCAGGAAAGGTTTGGAGGAAATAGACCAAGGCCACAAGAATTTGGAAGTAATTGTGGTACAAGATTTGAACAAGAAAATCAGCAGTTTTCCAGAAATCAAAGTGGTGAACCAAAACAGCTTGGATGAATCAATGCATATAATGTGAAGGATATGGTTATATTCAGGCTGAATGTGCAAATACCCGAAAGAAATAGGGAAAATCATATGTCACCTCTTGAAGTGAAGATGAAGAGGATGAGAAAGACGAAGAGGAACTTACAAGTATGTGGCATTTGGAGCAAAAATTTATGATGCATCGGAAGATGGATATTCCAACATATCAGATAGAGTCGAAACTGTATGTTCCAACATAAACTCATATGAGGTGTCTAGTGATGATGATGGACTTGCTGTAAGTGATGAAGAAATCTACAATACATACGAAAAGATGTATGCTATGTGGCTCCAAGTTGTTGATACAAACAAAGTACCGAAGGAAGAAAAAACTCATCTGGTGGAGATAGAAAATGAGTTGCGTATGGAAGTTGCTGAACTCAGAAAGGAGAATGACGAGTTGAATGTGAAACTAATTTCAGCAACCAAGAGAGTTGAGATGTCTGAAGCAGCTATTACTAAGCTGAACTCTGGAAAAGAAAAACTCGATGATATTCTGGTAATGGGAAAGAGCTTTGGAGATCGACACAGAGTTGGGTATGACAACCCACCGAAGAACACAATCACGCTCAAGTCTAAGACTCTAAAGATACCTAAGAGCACAGTAACGCTCAAGTCAAAGATCCGAGAGATAAAGAGGAAGTTGGGCAAGCCTCATCAACGGAAACCTCTCATATGCAGCTACTTCTCATACTAAGGGCACACAGAGGAAAAATGCCAGAAACTACTCAGAGACATCATGGTAGGACTTCAACTCTCGGTATGTTCCAACATAGACGATGTCTAGAAATCAAAGATGGTCAGAAAGGTATGGGTTGTCAAAAGCTCTTGTACGTACCTTATTGCACATAGTTCTCTTATAGCACATTCCAGAGATTCATGGTATTTTGATAGTGGCTGTTCTCGCCACATGACTGGCACCCGAGAATTCCTCACAAATATCACACCTTATAATGGTGGTTTGTTCACTTTCGGTGATGGAAAGAAGAGTATAGTGGATGGAAAATGTGAACTACAAATTGAAGGATTCCCAGTATTCACTAGTGTTTTGTTTGTTGAAGACTTAAAGGACAATATGCTAAGTATAAGTCAACTATGTGACGACAATATGATTGTGGAATTTCATAAAGACAAATGTATAGTGAAACATGGAGAAGCCAAAGTCCTTTCAGGCATTCGATCATCAGATAACTACTATCTGCTGGAACAGGGAGTGAGGTGTGTCATCTCTAAACAAGATGAAGGATTTCTGTGGCACGGGAAGCTCGATCACATCAATTACAAAATCTTGGTTAAAATTGCAAATGCAAAGGCAGTACGAGGTATGCCTACATTAACAAGCAAGGACGGAATTGTCCGTGGACCATGTCAACAAGGTAAACAAATTTGATCTCCCCACTCTTCAATCCAATATAGAACCACCTCAATAAATCTGAAATTATTGCATATGGATCTGATGGGTCCAGTCAATACACCTAGCATAGGTGGCAAGAAATATATTTTTGTATGTGTTGATGATTTCTCCAGATTTACGTGGGTAGCATTTCTAAAAGAAAAATCTGAAACTGTGGAAGTGTTTAGAAGTCTTGTAATAAAATTACATACTGAAAAAGGAAGTCCATTCGGGGAAGATTGTTCGAATCCGTAGTGATCATGGTAGAGAATTTGAAAATTCTCAATTCAGTGACTTCTGTTAGTCACCCCTCAGCAGAATGGTGTTGTAGAGCGGAAAAATAGAACTCTGTAGGAGATGGCCCGGGTTATGTTAGCCGAGAAAGAAATTCACGAAAAATGGTGGGCAGAAGCCATTAACACAGCTTGCTATACAATCAATCGTGTGTATTTGCGTCCATTCACAAGAAAAATGTCTTACGGGATTTGGAAGGGCAGGAAACCAAATGTCTCATACTTTCATGTGTTTGGAAGCAAGTGCTACATCCTCAAAGATAGAGAACAATTGGCAAAATTTGACAATTGCAATGATATTAGAATCTTTCTTGGTTATTCTGTAAACAGTAGGGCATATCGTGTTTACAACCTTCGGACAAACACTCTCATGGAATCTATAAACGTTATTGTGGATAATTTTGAAGAAGGAAAAGGTTCAGATGTTGTAGAAGATGAACCCGATAAAGGCCATGTTCCAACACAGTCGAGTCAACCTAACAAGCTAGATCCATCGCATGTTGGAACATCTGAGCAGTCTGATTACCCTGCTAAACCAGATGATACTGGGCATGTTGGAACATCATCAACCACTGCCTTATCCTATGTTCCAACACATGATCAACCTGAACCAATGACACGGAGTACTCGGTCAGTTCCTCGAGTTGATTACAGAAAGTTAGCAGGATTACAATGCTTCATCTCTCTCATTGAACGCAAGAACTACAAGGAGGCATTACTGAACGAATACTGGATTGCTGCATTGCAAGAAGAACTCAGTCAGTTTGCACGAAATTATGTATGGTATCTCACTCCTCGCCCTGAAAGTGTAAACGTAATCAGCACAAAATGGATTTTCAAGAATAAATCTAATACTGATGGACAAATTACTTGAAACAAAGCCAGACTAGTAGCTCAAAGATATGCACAAGTTGAAGGAGTCGACTTTGATGAGACATTTGCACAGTTGCCAGGTTAGAGTCAATTCAAATTTTACTTGCTATTGCATGCTTTATGAACTTTACTCTGTATCAAATGGATGTCAAGAGTGCGTTTCTAAATAGTGTGGTAAATGAAGAGGTATATGTGGAACAACCTAAAGGATTTGAGGATCCTCATTACCCTCATCATGTGTATTGCCTCAAGAAGAATCTATATGGCTTAAAGGAAGCACCAAGGGCATGGTATGAACGACTTACTAACTTTCTTCTTAAGAAAAGTTATCATCGAAGGGGAGTAGATCACACTTTATTTGTGCTTGAAAATTCATCAAAAATTCTGATTGCTCATATTTATGTTGATGATATAGTATTCGGCTTTACTTCACCATCTATGGTACATGATTTTGTCACTATTATGCTGGCTGAATTTGAGATGAGCATGATTGAAGAACTCACATATTTCCTAGGACTGCAAGATAAGCAAGGAAAAAATGATCTGTTCATAAATCAGAGTAAGTATGGCCTGAATTTAGTGAAGAGATTCAGTTTAAGTAATGCTCGAGCAGTTCGAACACATATGGGGGTTTTCGACAAACTGATAAAGGATGAGAAAAGAGTCGCAGTTGGTCAGAAGTTATACAGAGGCATGATTGGGAGTCTATTGTATTTGATAGCAAGTAGACCAGACATATGTTTCAGCGTAGGAATATGTGCAAGATTTCAGGCTGATCAAAATGAATCTCATCTGACTGTTGTCAAAAGAATTATTCGATATGTAAATGGGACTTCTGAGTATGGTGTCTGGTATTCTAAGAATCAAGATTTTGATCTAATTGGGTACAATGATTCTGACTGGGTTGGTAATGCTGATGATCGTAAAATCACTACATGTGGATATTTTTTCATTGGTACGAATCTAGTTTCTTGGTATAGTAAGAATAAAATTCAATCTCTTTGTCTACCGCGAAAGCTAAATATCTTGCTGCTGGAAGTTGTTGTGCACAACTATTGTGGAAGAAACAAATGATGAATGACTATGGAATTCATCAAGGCCCTTTGAAGATTTTATGTGACAACACAAGTGCTATTGATATTTCTAAAAGTCCTGTCCAGCACTCTCGAACTAAGCATATAGACATTAGGCATCATTTTATTAGAGATCTTATGGAAAGGAAGGAAGTTGTAGTAGCCTATGTTCCAACATCTGAGCAATTTGCAGATATTTTTACAAAACCATTGGACACTGCCACATTTGAAACTCTCAAACAACACTTAGGTGTTTGTCAGATTTGAGGTAATTCTTGCCTTTATTTAGCTGTAAATATTTCCCCCACTTTATTCTTGGTCAGAAAATTAGAAAAAAATTTGGAAAGAAGAAAATGTTACAGAAATAGAAGCTGTGAAGTTATGGTATGTTGGAAGAAAAAAGAAAACTACCAAAATTGGAGTTATGGTATGTCGGAAGAAGGTGTGCCTTGAGATGAAAAGTGAGAAAAGTAGAATCATTACTTTTATTGGAAAGGTAAAACGTTTTGTTTTCGCAGCAAAAGAGGTAAAGAAGTGAAGAGTTTGTGTTTGTTCAAAATTGTCTCCATCTTTTCATATCCCACTCTTTTCGGCCTACACTCCCACTATTCTTGGTGTTCTTCAGATTCTTGTTGCAAAATTTTTCCAAGATTTTTTGTTTCGCAACAAAAATCTGCCGAAAAATGTCTTTAAGCCCGAAACTCAAGAAACTTCTCAACCTCCAGAGAATGAGAATGTTGAACTGAGGGAAGAAAATGTGGAGGCAGACCTGACCGCTGATGATGAACAGAGCGAAGAACTAAGAGGCAAAGGGAAAGGTCCCTATCAAAAGGTAACAGGCCCAGATCCTCCTCCTTTAAAGGTGCATGGAATGGAATTCAAATCAGTAGATGATTTTTTAGTGGCTTGTAGAAAACAGAACCACGGTAGATTTGACTAAAATTAAGAATTTAGAAGGGGAATTTCTGAGTGTTAATGTCAAGGAACTTTTGTCTGGTGATATTGGTGATCTAGAGGATGCTGAAAATTATGAAGTTAAATTTTTGAAGGGGAAATATGGAGTTTACAACGAGAAGGATAGATTTCATGTATACTCTTCTATTCCTGGCTCTAGCTATGTTAAGATTAAAGAGATAGGTGATAAAGAGGCTGAGGGGGTGGAGGTGGTTAAGTCCACTGATAGGATGCCTATAGGATTTTATGATGCGAAGGCTTCCAAGAGGATTGAAGAGCTTAGAAAACCTATGATCATAGAGATGACAGATAGTGAAAATGGAAGCAGTGTTGGGTATGTTCCAACACAGAGAGCAGATTCAGGAAGGGCTGAAGATATGGAAATTGATGATGTGGACATGGGAGGTCAAGATCAGTGTGATATCACTGGTAATGCACATGATGAACATGAGTATTCAAACGGAGGACAGACTGGAGTATTTGATCCAAACAAAGAAAAGAATGTTGGAACATTGGGCATGGCAGAGATTGCTGAGCAAAAAGGAGATGCTGGAAAATCTGAGTATGTTCCAACACAGGAACCTGAGTTGAACTACTCCAGCGATGAAGTATTGGATGAATCTTCCAAGCTGCAAGGGCAAAGAGGAAGATGCCTATTGCTGAGGACTCCCCACTAACCAAGAAATCCAAGGAAACCCAAGTTGCTCCCAAGAAGAAGTTGTTGTCACCTCCTCCTGTAAGTGAAACATTGTCTTTTTCTTACTATGATATAAAATGTGAGGAGATGGGAGATGTGTTTGCTGAGAGGAAGATAATCTCCGAGATGCCGGTAAATCTAGATGCATATAGGGCTAGTGGGAAGTAATTGGGATGAAAAGGGCTGCTACGGTACAACTTCAGTACAACAAGCAGGTGGTTACTGAAGTATATTCCAACCTGATGGCTGGAAACTTGGAGGATGATTCCTCATGGTTTGAGAGGGTCTATGTTAAGGGAGAGATTATTGATTTTTCTGTTGCCAAGATGAACAAAATTTTGGGCCTGAAAACTCCAGACTTTGAGGGAGTTTTTCCAGATAATTTAGAAGTGTCTGATGACAAGATTCTTTAGGTAATCTCAGGAGGGTACAAGACAGAATGATCCGAGATTGGATACTCACATGCTTCCTGCCTATCCTCTAGGTTTTTAGTCTATATCAGGTAGTTGTGAACTGCTGGATGCCATCTTCCAACACTACATCTTTGACAAGAGAAATGACAAAGTTGTTGTACTGTGTTGGAACACAGAAACCAGTTAATCTGGGGCTATTTATCCAGCAGAGTCTAGTTGGGCAAGTCACAGCTCAAAGGGCTAAACATGCTCTGATGTATCCCTGTCTGATATCTGCATTGGCTAAGAGTGCTAAGGTGAAGGGCCAAGCAAAGGATGTGATCATCGATACAGCGTTTCTCCGACCTAACAAGAAGACTTTTGGCATGCGGCAAGTTCATGATCTTCCATAGAACCCTGAGGTCACTACTTCCGCTGATGCTGAAAAGAAGGCCAAGTTAGTGGTGCTCAATGCAAGGTTGGGGGCTATAGCCATCAATATTGCGGCACTTGAAGTAGAGAAGGCCAGACTTGAGGGGGAGAAGGCTCAGCTGGAGACACAGGATGCTGCTCCTGAACAGGATTGCTGATCGAACATTATCTATGTTCCAACATAGATCCCATGTTATGTTCAGGGGGAGCTGTTTCTCTATTTTTTTTTCAAAACTATAATTCTGTGGTTTCTTGCCTTTGGCATATTCATGGCCCCAGGGGGAGAATTTTCGGTGATTTTGGATATTAATTTTTGGATGACTATAATCTGAATATTTTATTTTGGTATTTTGGAATTTTGGTTTTCGAATGATATTCTTTTATGATCAGATTTAGTTTGCATATGTTCCAACATAGGTGGATTTCTGGAAGCTTTATGTGTGTGATTGGAAGTTTTTTTCATTGTGTTCTTAGTGTCCAAAATGGTTGGGTTCACAAAATGCCAAAGTGGGAGGTTGTAAAGTCAAATGGTTTTCATTGAATATTTTAATTGGCAATTTGTGAACATATTTGGAAATGAAAAAATTTTCATGTTGGAACATGCGAACAGAGTCGAACGGAAGGAGACAGAATATTGTGGTGTTTGTGATTTATGGAAATCTGAATATTCTGCAATATGCTAGGCGGTGGTAGAAGCATATTTGGTTTATGAAAAATCCTTAAAAATATGGTATTGAGTTATCGAATATATGAGAGATATTGTGATCAGAAAAATCCCTTTATTTATGGGATTTGGATATGCTTCAGAAGTAGATAAGGAATAGGAATAATATGGAGATAATCATGGAGAGTTCTGATCTGCTCATGGCTTTAAAATGGGACATTACGGCTGCACTACCCTCACAATTTTTACTGAGAAGATCTGCTCACAGATTTTCATCTTTCAGAGAGTCTTGCAAAGAGCCAGATCTATATGTTCCAACATACGTGACCTGCCGTTCAAAGTTCAGAATCATATGCCTTAATTCCCCGGGAGGAGGAGATCTAGCGTCGACGAGTTTCGAGGTCAGAGGAAGTCTAATCAAGGCGGATTGGTAGCTAGGGGAGCTAGCAGAATTCACACGTTTGATTAGTAAAGATAAGTATTTTGTATGGTGCACTTTGTACTGTATCTTTCTGATTAGTGGATTCATTCTGAACTGAGCCAGGCCCTGCAGATGTAGGTGGATTTCACCGAACTGCTTAACCTAGTCTTATGTCTTTTATGCTTTACTTTATTACATACTTGATTAGATAGGTTATCTTGGAACATACTAGTAATAATTAAGAAAATTCGGTAAAACCAAATTTCAGAATTGAATTGAATTGAACTAAAATATAAAAGTGTATTGAAAAAAAAAAACAAATAAAACCAAATTTTATTAAATTAAATTTTCGCTAAACTGATTTGAACTAAACTGAATTGAATTTAACGGAATTAATTAGGTGCAAATAAGTTGTCGAGAAGATGACCTTAATAATCAATAAAATTGTTCAAAATTATAGAAGTTCGGTTCACCCCAATTATTTTACTTTGGTTGGATTTAAAAGGTAGATGTGTGTAGTTCAGACTTAATAAATAAATACTCACTTCGTTTTTTTAACAGTGGCACACTTTCTAATTTAAAATATTTATTTTATATTGACACTTTCTATTTATGGCAAGTTTAAGGTTATTACATCAACTCATTTTACTTTTTCTTATTTGAATTCAATTTCATCCACTCATTTAGCATCTCCCAAATTCTAACACAAAAAATAATGTGCCACTATTAGAGAAACAGAAGGAGTACATTTATACTCCCTCCATTTCTTTAATAGTGACACACTTTCTAATTTGAGGTGTTTCTTTTATATTGACACTTTCTATTTATGACAAGTTTAAGGTTATTACATCCACTCATTTTACTTTTTCTTCTTTCAATTCAATTTCATCCACTCATTTAGCATCTCCTAAATTCTAACACTAAAAAATGATGTGCCACTATTAGAGAAACAGAGGGAGTATAACTCTATTAAAACAATGATGAGTGGGTCTCCTGACAGGCGGCCTGTCCATAAGCTTATGGACAGACCACTTATTTCTTACCTTATACATTGCATTTCTTAAATTACATACAAAATTTAAAATTTTTGAAAATATTTTTTTATATCATATATTTATATATTTTCACCTTCAAATACATATTATTACTTGTTTTAACTTATAAAATACAATATTTAAATTTTATAAAAAATTACAACATTTAAGTCAAATGCCCCGGAGGACTGTCCATAAACTTATGGAAATGCCGCCTTTCCTGAGACTTTCCCAACAATGATTGTATTCATGACATACGATGGTTTATACCGTACTTTTTAGTGATTCTTTAGTTAATAACTTAGATCGTTCGATAATATTACCCTAACTTTTAAGAGATCTCGAATCACTAATAGCATCTCCAATGTAACGTTCTTTCTTTTAAATTTTTATTGCCACATAGGATTTAATGATCCAAGTTCTAAATTTGCTCTCCAACCCAAGGGTCAAATATCAGAGTCAGTATTACGTGGACAAAATTTACATCGATCCTGTCAAAGTGATCATCCCTTCTCTGAAGGTAAAATTGACGCTCGCTCTTTGCCAAATCAACCACAAAAATTGAGCGGATAACTCAAATTTCGCTCTTTGTGTGTGTACACGTAAGGAAAAATTTATTCATTTGATGTTTGGATTGGAGAAGAGTTCTAAAAGAATCCTGCAATCAAAAGTTTAAATATTACATCATACCGAAGGTGTGTGCAAGTTCCAATAAAAATGTGCAAGTTCCAATAAAAATTTGTCATATGTTCCCGACAAATAGGGAAGACTCTCTATGCATCGGAGATGCTCTAACAAGCAATGAGTCACTAACATGATATAGTGGTCCCACAAAAGAATGATTAAATTGATTGTTTTATTTTTTATAACTGTAGTTGGAATTTTTTTCTGCCGTTACCAAGTGATTAATTTTCTTTTCAATATAGTAATGACAATTACAATATAATAATAAATAATATAAACTGTTCAATAGTATTGAATTCATAGCTGCACTTAGGATAGAATCCTGCATGTGACCTTTAATTTGTTTCTAGCTATCATTGAAGTGTGTCTGTCAAATGCAGACCATCTGTCGATAAAAAAAAAAGCAAAAAACTAAATAAACAGGACAGAAGTATATTCTTCAATCAACAAATACAACTAAATTACCCATTCGGCCCAACTGAACTTACACTCTTACTTTTTGAATATTATTTTCTTTTAAAATTTAATCGTATATTTGAATAGATATATGAATAATAATATTATCGTATATGATATTGTTCAATTTATCGTAACAAGTAGTTTTTAAATATTAATTATTTATTTATCTTTATTATACATAGATAAATATATTAACGGTCAAATATATTTTTTGAGTAAATGTAAAAAGTAAGAAGGTAAATTTAGATGGAATATGAGTTAGTATAAGACCAGAATAATTTTATGATACGAATCACATGCATATACACAGAGATTTGCTCGCTCCTATTGTCATTATCGAACGTAAAGACAAACGTACCATGTGCGAGCCAATCTAACTATTATCACCTGTTCTTGTGAGCTTGGTTACGCATTAATGATTAACGTTGTGTCTTATGATACGAGTCGTGATTATAAGTAAAATTATTTTATAATATTTTATGAAATAGTAAAAAGTGTTCATTTTAAAAGTAAAATAACTTAATTATATACCATGCCAAACCCACTTTAAAATTTCTAATCATATTCAAAATATATTTTTTATTTGGCAAAATTTTGGTAAAGACAATCTTTCATATCACATCTCTCCTAAACAAATTAAACTCGATTAATGCAACTCAAAAATTTTATTTTCATTTCTTCTAATTTGCAGTTTCAACTTTGATCTTTCCATGACTTATGGACTGATCATCTTTCAAAAGACGGACTCTTTTTGCTTTCAATAAATTTTTGTTTCCTAATTATGATCTAACAGTTTAAAAATATACCTTCCCCAGAGTAATTTTAATTCCAGCATAAGAGTCATTAAAATACATTCCCCAGAGTAATTTTAGTGTAAAACCAAAAAGTGTGACAGTAATAGTAACACTTTTATGCCAAATGCAACACACACGCTACTACACATTAAAGCTATAGTAGCACTTATTGAAATGTTATAATACCTTATAAAGTGTTATTAAACCTTTGAAAAATATTGTTACCTAAATCTTGAAAAAGTATTGCATTATATTTAGTGCAAAATCACCTTTTGTAATACTTATACTCAGTTAAAGTGTTACAATAGGTCTAACTTAATATTTTTAACACTTAAAACAACACTTTCAACATGTTAATTACATTAGCATTAGTTTGTATTAGTGACATGATCAAAAAAATACTATGATCGAACTAATTATTGCAAAACAGGTTGCTACTTAGTATCTATTGGGACACATCTAAACAATATTGAAACACTTTTGTTCCAAGTAACTGAAAAGCAGAGAATAGATTAAGAGGCTCGATGCAGATAATTTTGTCACAAAGAATTCTTAACAGATCAAGGTATATAGTTATATGCTATATTGCAGAGATTAACAATCAATATCAATATTATTTGTTCCCTTGGAATTTTCTTTGGAGACTGACTTTGTAAATTTGTTGAATTCGAAGTATATATTTTTTTCTTAGAGCGTGAAGTATTAAAATATAGAGCATGATATACCAACACCCTATATCAATCATGATGGTGATGATTCAATTACAGCCTCTCAAAAAGAATTTTCTTTTCAGCTTGCTGAAATGGGCTACAGAAAAAGCAAGGTAGTCTTCCCCTGATTTTGATGGCTCATATTTCTGCTGCAGCTTTAGGCCATGGGCAGTGGTAAAGACCACTATCGGTCTCTTATCAATTAAATATATTATTTTTTTCTCCCTCTCTCTTCCACCTCAGCTTAAGAGACCACTTAAGAGACAACCCCTTTTTTTCTCCATAATGGTTAAGAGACCACTGTACACTATTCATGGAACCCACTTGATTTTCTCTATCCTACTCATTAATTTGACCATTACATATTATTTTAAATAAATTTGTCCACCAAAAATAAGTTGAATGCAAAATTTAATATAATGTTTAAATATTTAAATTTAAATTCGTTTTTTAAAAATATGTTAAATAATTTATTTTTTTCGTTCTTGTCAATGCCATGCTTTAGTGTAAAAAAATAAAATGAATTTCAATTTTTTTGAAGAAACTGTTAAAACGAAATTGAATAAATAAATACTATGAGAATTCATTTTTTCTATAAAATAATATGGAAAACATACGCAAAACCAAATATAACAATAATAAATTTGGACATTACATATTATTTTAAATAAATTTGTCCACAAAAAATAAGTTGAATGTAAAATTTAATATAATTATTAAAATGAAATTAAAAGTTAAATAATAAGAGAATTCCATGTTTTTAAAATTGTTTAAAAACCATAAAAATTACAGAAAATACTAAATAAAATATTGATCTAGTCCGACCAATTATTACAATTTACAAATCAAAATTATATTAAAATTAGAATTCTTAAAAAATAAAAAAATTGGAAAAAATTCCAAGAAAAATACGATTGGGACACGTGTCGCCACCAGAATGGGACACGTGTCCCATTCAAAAAAGAAGCAGCATCCAGACATTTAAAATCGTTGCGGACACGTGGCCCAATCCCTGGGTGACACGTGTCCGCAACAAAATTTTTTTAAAAAATAGTTTAGGCTGAGTGGGACACGTGGCCCTATCAGGGCGCGACACGTGTCCCACTTTGGTCAAAAAACAAACGCACGCAAAGGCTGACCAAGAGCCATGTGCTTTGCTCAGAGTTCATGGTCTCTTAACCGGGCTCTTACCAAGAGCCCGGTGAGTGGTCTCTTAACAAGAGACCACTCAAGAGACCACCACTGTGGTGGTTTTCGGTCTCTTAAGCGGTCTTTTAATTTTAAGAGACCACCACTGCCCATGCCCTTAGTTTGGAGCCGTGACAAGTCAACATGAGGAACATTGTAGAATTGTGCGGTCCTTTTTTTCCTTTCGCACTTTCTCCTATTTTTTTTTTGGATGAAACCACCATTAGGTGAGGGGATTTTTTATGGCTCCCCAAGCCTCCAAATTGGGATTTAATTCCCATAGTGTTAGTCAGATAGCTAGATACATGGGCGAATTGGACACTTTGGTGCTGGATACATAGTGTTGAATTCGAAGTATTCTTAATACTTTGGTGCTGCCTCTCTAAATGCTATCTTGGCACGTTCAAATTGTTTGGGTAAATGATGTAATAATGCATTTTATTGGGATAAAATCATGCTTGGATGATAGTGGTAAAACTTTTCGTATCTATTTTGTGCATGCGTATGCTTCTATATACAGGAAACAAATGTCGTGAAAAGACACAACACTTCATCATTCTACACTAAACCGTGTAACTGTTAAAATTATAAATTCTGAAATGATGTAATTTTTCTCACGATACAGATACATCTTTTCACATTGCAATACCACATTCAATGTATCGTCCTTATCTTTCCCATCAAAGAGAAGTTGGGCAATACGTACCACCACATCAGAGTTATAATAAATTCTAAAATGATAAATCTTTCCACACCAAGACAAAACATGTTAGTCATCAATATTCAGACTAACACAAGTTTAATATTTATCATGAAACCGTAAGCTCGTAGATATTTTATACAAATGCGCACTCCACACCACAAACTTATTATAACGTCCCGAACTCACAGAATTCAATAGACTTGTGTTTCATAAAACACTTGCACAAATTCCTTCAAGGAAATAAATTAATGATCCGAGAGTCCAGAAAGATTTTCATTTTTAATCAATAGATTTCGCCCTTGATATGAGTGGACAATTATAGTAATAAAGTAAAAAAGATAGGGTGATTTTTTCTATTAGTTGTTTGGAAAATATAAAAATATTATAACGCCAACACCTTCTTCTTCTTCTTTCTTTTCCCAACAATAGCCTATTTATAGAAAAAAATTTATGAGAGAAATATTTACTATATGTATAGATGAGGGTTTAATAGAAACTTGCCAAGTGTTTGATAAATGAGACAACTGTCAGACTTGATAATACTGTGATAGTTCACGATAATTGTCAATCAGAAAAGTGTATCCGGATCAAACCATGTGTGATTGGCGTATCTCTCTAGAAATGCCAAAACTGATACTTCATACTCATGTGACCGATTTGAGTTGAGGCACTGACTTTCAGCCAGTAAATTTTGCTCGGTGCGTATGGGTTGAGCTAGCGAGATGATCCACAGTAGACGACCATTATATCGTATTATAAACTACTCATATTGTCACATAAGATTTAGATTTGTAATTTTATACTCCATTCATCCCATAATAAACTTCCTACTTTCTTTTCTTGTCCATCTCACAAATAACTTCCTATTTGTAAATTTCCTATATGTAGTCATTCATCCTTCCAAATTTACCTTACTAAATCCTCAAATTTACCATTATTTACTACTTTTTAACACTAATAATGACCTCATACATGAAAAGGCTTACAAAAGCAAAATTTTAACATTAAAAGATGCTGCCACATCAGGCTGTATAAAAGATTGAATAAAAAGCAACTGATTTCAAACATGAATCAGATCCAGAAGCAGAGTAGCAATATGGGGCTCCAGATTGTGAATGGGATTAGTGAAGCCATCTATATTATCCTTGTAAGTTACATTTGTTGCCCTTGCATGGTTCAGAAATGGCTTCAGAATCTCTCTCGGCATTGCCTCCTTTAGAAACTCCTCATTTACGTCCTTCCAACCATTCTCAATGATTCCTTCCAACTTCTTCATTGCCTCTTCTTCACACACCTTGAAATGCTTCATGTAACACTCGAGTCCGGTAGCGCCCCTTTCTTTCTCGACCTTGCCAGAGCATAATAGTTCAGTACAGTTCAGATCAGACTAATTTTATTCAGTTCAGTCGAAAAGAATATGACCCGATTGAGACATACCTCGTGCGAAGCAATGTCGTTAGCAAAGCGACATATGGTGGCGGTAGCTGTGGCGATGGCGGGATCTTCCGCCAGCCAGAAGAAGACATCCTTTGTGGCGTTCCCCATAAACATCAGGGCTGCCAACTGAGAGATGAAGAATGATGTTGTGACAATTGCTGTTTCTTTGTAATGTTCAAATGATGGTAGCTCTCTTTTGAAGAACCATATTGACTGAATGTAGTTTCCCCTCACGTATCGTTTCCACTGATTGACATGATCATAAGGTATAGAAAAAAATCGTTTCAATTTTCTCTATACATTTCAACTTAAAAAAAAAAATCGATTCAAATAACAATGAGCGTCCAATTAATCCATACCTGTTCTTTGAAGTTGGACAGTGCGTGAGATCGAGACATCCCTTGTTCAGTTAACTTGTGATCAACCCACTCAACAAAATTGATGAGATCAACATATATTGCTTTCATGTATTCCGGTAGCCCATCAATTTCCTTTACGTTCCACCTATACTACCAAGTCAATAATAAGAACTAGAAAACACACGTCGTATTTTATAAAGGATGAACACTACCAAAAAAAAAAGTCTAACAGTGATACATTTTTTGTGACAGGGAACGGAAGTGTCACGAAATTAATTTTGCCTTTAGGTGTCACTAAATTTTACTGACTTGAGTATATGTCACTAAATCAAACTACTATTGATACTTCTACATATAACGCGTCACAAAAATATAAAGGCACTTTAATGTGTCACAATATTTTAGTGACATGGTGAACAGAGCCACTTACACAAATATCACTGCTAATTTTAGTGATGCTTTCGAGTGCCAATAGTATTCCAAAAAAGCGTTACTGCTAAAAGATTTTTTTGGCAGTGGAATACTAATACCTATAACCGTAAAATTAATTATCATGTGAATCCTTAGGTTAACTTGACAGAACTATCAAATTATTCGCTGGAGGTAACTTAATTCATATCTCATTTCACAACAGTAAATCGGACTACAAAATATAAACTTCCTCACAAAAGTTTCTCATTAATAAAAAAAATTTATGATCTAAATTGCCTATTATTTCAAAGGAAGTATTACTTTTACTAATAAAATTTTCGAATGCTTTCTACATTATAAGGTGTTTGATAGAGTTTATAATGTTTTTCTTATAAACTAAGCACCTGTTTAGTATTTGGTAAAATGTTAAAAAATACTTATTCGAGAAGCATTAACTATTTTTTTTTTGAGTAAAAACAAAAGCCAGTCCTCCCACTACTTTCAAAATTTGCTTATAAATACAGCTCGGCCAAACACACCGTCACGGCTAAGACAATGCATTCAATTGAAATAATTTGGAGCGGTACCTTTCTACTGCATCTGTGAAGGCTTTTAATTCAGCCGGTGAACCATACGCATCATATGTGTCGTCTATGAATGTTGCAAAGGCAAATGATTTGGTAAAGATGAGTCGGCCTAAATAATATTGAGGTTCGCACAAAACTGAAGAGGACCAAAAATACCACTCAACCAATCGATCCCTTGTATGCGAAACTTTTAATGCAGTAGTTTCCAAGCCATCGAACCAGCTGCATGAACTTGAAAATTTTAGCGTACACTCACGTGATTACTTAGACTACTATATATTCCAATTTCAACAAAAATGCGTATAATTTTAAGCCGTTAGTTTTGAAAAAGACAATCATTGTTTTTTCGGGATACACTTCCTCCGTCCCGTAATTATTGATCTGTTTACCTTTTCACGATCTTCAATATCTCTAGCTACATGTAACATTTCGGCATAAAAAGTTGATATTTGGAAAATAAATGTTAATATTAATCTAACAATATTTCACATGATATTTTTCTTATACATATATTAATATGTATTTAGGATCAAAGTTTACCAAGTTTGACTTAAAAAAAGTAAATAAGCCAATAATCTTGGTACGAAGAGAGTATACCAAAATAAGCCTACCTATTTGAGTAAGTGACAATATAAATCTCAGATAACTTGTAGTACAAAAACAATTCTAACTAGTTGATGAAAGTGTCAAGATAAACTTAAAATACAATTTCCGGTGTTGATCGCACATAAAATAACTAAAAAGTCCTTTAACCTGAAATCTAAAACTGTTAAGGAAACTTTGTCCTCGTATCACCACCAGTTTATCACCGCCCCCGCCACCACCACCTTTCACCCCTTCCAGCCTACTCCACCATCACCGCTCTAGCCAACCCCGCCACCACCACCTTCCAGCTGGATCACCCCCACCTTCTACCCCAGCCCGACCACTACCACCCTTCCAGCCTCACCACCACCATGAAACTCTAGCCCACCTGTCGCCACCATTCCCGCCGCTCAACGCTTAACTCCTGTCACCGAAACCCCAGTGTCGCCACACTCGTCGATCGACGCCCAACCCCCACATTAAATTGAATTGAATTGAATTGAATTGAATTGAATTGAATTGAACTGAACTGAACTGAAATGCAGATAACTTGGAAAGAACATAATCACCTCACTATCATTTAAAATTAATTAATGAGGTACCTGAATAGCTCGTCAAGTTCTTCTCTGTACATAATCTGAAGATGACTGTAAACCAATTTAGCTAGCCTTAGGAGTTGTAGGTTTTTTCCTTCGTCATCTTCCTCATAAACTGATATGAAATGACGGGCCTCCACTAATGGGGTACCCCAATGCAGGGGCTGCTTAAGGGCATGATTGACCTGTTTGGCCAGTAAACAAGACATGCTCTCTTGTCCACATTTTAGATTTGTAGTAGTGAAGGTTAGGGCTTTCTCCAAGATGTCGTCCTTCCGAGTCCTTGTATAAGCAGCTTCATATAAACTCAATAGGGCTTTCTTATCCTTGCTTAAGGCTTCTTCAAAATTACCATCGGGACCCAAGAATGGATGAAATATACCTGATCATTTGCAATGTCATTAATTCACGAGGGACTATACTATAAAAGATCATGGCACGAAGAATGAGAACGGTAAAATAGACCCCTAATCCGCGTGTTCCGCGTGTTAAGTGAGTTGTCTATTTTTAAATTTGGATAGATATGGATAAAATGGGTAATAGAAAAATATGGGTCGAACGGGTTGGGTTTGCGGATTGACCGCTGATTTATCTATATGGGGTGAAATCCGTAGGTTTATTCATATGAGTAAGTACATCTACAAATTCATATGAGTCTATATATGGGTTGAAACCTGCGAATTTACCTATATGAGTTGGTATATAAACTCTTATGAGTCAATATATGGATTGAAATCCGTGACTTTTTCCATATTTGAGTTGATAAATAAACCCATATGTGTTCATATGTGGGTTGAAACTCGAGAATTTACCCATTTTCTGTTAGAGTCCTACATTAGTGGTTCATGTGATCTTATGTATTGAATTATAACTCTGTCAACCACCAACGTGGGACTAACATTTTCAACTTATAAGATGAATGATTTTTGACTCGCAGGTTGAGCGGCTCAACCTGACCCGTTTTGACCTGGTCCATTTTTTGACACATCACAAATGGGTTGAAATGGATCATACAATCATATTTTTAACTACCCATAAATACTCAACCCATATTCCACATACCCGTTCGCCCATTTAATGGGTAGGTCTCCTGACACGCGGTCTGTCCATAAGTTTATGGATATGCCACTTATTTTTTACCTTATACACTGCATTTGTTAAATTACGTACAAAATTTAGAATTTTTGAAAATATTTTTTATATCATATATTTTTTATGTTTTAACATTCAAATGCATATTATTACTCGTTTTAGCTTATAAAGTACAACATTTAAATTTTATAAAAAAATTATAACATTTAAGGTAAAAACCCCCGTGGACTATCCATAAACTTATGAAAAAACCGTGTTTCATGAGACTTTCTCTTATGGAAATACCGTCTTCCACCGTAAAGACTCCACATAATACGCTTAGCAATACATATTCGAACAGATTCTTGTTATAAGGCACAAAACCGGCAATAATCAAATTATATGGGGAGTAATTAATTAGCTTACCAGAAGAAATGTCAAAGCCATGCTGCCTCAACAATCGAAACACAAGTGCCTTAGTGCACAAATCATTTTCAGAGTTTTCATGTTGAAGGAAAATGTCCTCCAGTAATAGGTCAATTTCTTTCTCAAAGTGGTAAGATATGCCAAGCCGCTGTAAAGTGTCTATTAGATTTAACTTTTCAAGTGCCGTGTTTTCTTTGATCCTATATAGCATACTCCGAACTTCTTGTTTCAGCCTTTCGATCTCCTTGGCCTGCATTTGGTACACCTGATGATCATAACAGAAGAATATATCAAATTATGTGTTTTTGGAAAAATACATAATTTAATTCACTAAAGTTTAATTATTTCAGAGGTCTCATCAAAGTAATTACTTAAGTTTGACTGAAAAAATTGATATACTTCTCTGATTTAGTAAAAGATGGCAGAATCACTTTTAACTCACTCGTTTAGGTGAGCTAATGTGACAGGGCATGAGTATGAAAGGTATTTTGAAAAAATATGAATCCAGCCGCAAAGTTGTTGAATTTAAATATGATATCGTTAGAATTTAATAACACATGGCTATACTAATTCTGTGGGACAAATAAAAGTAAAAATTATATCATTTCCACTGGGACATATTCATTATGAAGGCAAATATGACCTGCTCA
This sequence comes from Rubia yunnanensis, assembly GCA_037428765.1. NCBI lineage: Eukaryota > Viridiplantae > Streptophyta > Magnoliopsida > Gentianales > Rubiaceae > Rubia > Rubia yunnanensis. Next base: position 8,890,112 of record CM075064.1, read on the forward strand.
TCCACCACTAATGGCTTGAATCTACCCTCCCATATGGATTTTGGGAAGTTCACCACGGGACGCTTTATCTCATTCTTGTTGGCTACCATTTCTGCGGGGTGAAGAATTAAGGGATTTTGGTGCTCACTTTTTCTCGACTAATTTCCCAGTTATATAAGGTAGGATTGGCAGAAAAACCCCACACATATATGCATTCAATAAATATATTTTGACAGTTTTTTTTTAATAATTAGTTATGGTACCTTTGGATTATGGATAAGCCGGCAAGTTTGACCTCCAGCTAAGTGCGATTATGGAGTAGCCGCCGGAGAGGTGGAACGGTTATCTGGATATGCTGATTCGGGGTCATATGATTGAAACTTTGCATTTTCAATGTCGGCTAAATCATCAGAAAATTATATATATTATAAAATATTGTATATGTAGGTGTGAGGTAAATTAAATTTTATCACGTATTTCATAAATTACTCGTTTCTTTCTAATTTCTCACTTTAATAAGTATGGAATTCTTGGAACGCATAATATATAGAATTTAATTTGCTCAACGCCACTACAAAAAAGTTCAGTAGTGATGCATATTTTGCGACATGTAAGAAAATATGACAATTTTTTATCCACCTTCAAGTGTCATGACATGTGCACCTTAAAATGTGACAAAAATATAACAAAACTTTAACGTGTCATAATATTTTAGAGGTACTTCACAAAGCATCACTAAAAATTTTAGCAACATATTTAAGTGTCGCAAATACTTCAAAAAAGTTCACAACTGGAAGTATTTTTTTTTTTAGTTCGGCGACTTCTTAATATATAAAATTTTCTGGCTAAATCACTTTGATGGAGCAAAAGATAATTTCGTCCGTTACCAACGCGCGGCTAGCCACTCTCGGTATCACATGCCGTAACAGAAGATAAATCACAATTTCTTATTTGCATGTTATACTGAATTAGAGTTTTTATTGCACTTCCAATGTCGGCAATCACTTTAATATTTAGAGAAAAGTGCAAATATAATCCTATATAATTGAAGAAAGTGCAGATATAACCCTGCGCTATTTGAAAGTGCAAATATAACCCTATCTATTAAAGTTATGTGTAAATATAACCTTTTTAGCCGATTTGAGGCCGGAATATAGTGAAATGATCAATTTGCCCCTGATGATTTTAAAAAAAATTGAAAAAACCCCATTTATCAAATGACAATATTACCCCCTTACCCCTTACCCCCTTTTCTCTTTCTTCCGCTCCATTCTCTTTTCTCTTTTCTTCCTTTCTTTTCTCTTTCCTTCCTTCCCCGCTCCAAACTGTTTTCTCTTTTCTTCCTTTCTTTTCTCTTTCCTTCCTTCCCCGCTCCAAACTCCTTCCCTCTCTGAATCCAATTGCAGATGGTGGTGGCGGAGAGCTCGCGGCTAGGGGTTCACCGGCGGTGTTGTGGATTCGGGGCTTGGTGATGGTGGAGGCGGGGATAGGGAAAAGGAGGATGCGGCGATGGCGAGGAGTTTGGGGTTGGTGGCGCTATGGTGGGGTGGTGCAAGGTGGCGCTAGGGTTTGGGGCAGGTGGTGGCGTGAGCTAGGGTTCGGAGCAGGTGGTGGCGCTAGGGTTTGCTGTGGGTGGCGTTGAGCGGCGGTGAAGTTTGGGGTTGGTGGTCAGAGGTGTAGGGATGGGCTCAGGTGGTGGCGGCGGGAATAGGCTCAGGTAGTGGCGGCTGGGACGGGCTCAGGTGGTGGCGCTGGGGATGGACTTAGGTGGTGGCGGCGGGGATGGGCTTAGGAGGTGGTGGTGGCTAGTCGGGGATGGGCTCAGGTGGTGGTGGCTGGTGGCGGAATGGGCTCAGGTGGTGGCAGGCGGATTGGTGGTGATGTGGCTAGTGGCGGGGATGGGCTCAGGTGGTGGTGGCTGGTGGTGGGAATGGGCTCAGGTGGTGGCAGACAGATTAGTGATAGTGTGGCTGGTGGTGGGGGATGGGCTCAGGTGGTAGCAGGGGGATTGGTGGTGGTGTGGCTGGTGGCGGGGATGGGCTCAGGTGGTAGCAGGGGGATTGGTGGTGGTGTGGCTGGTGGCGGGGATGGGCTCAGGTGGTGGTGGCTGGTGGCGGGGATGAGCTCATGGCAGCAGGCAGATTGGTGGTGGTGTGGCTGGTGGCAGGAATGGCCTCAGGTGGTGGCAGGTGGATTAGTGGTGGTGTGGCTGGTGGCCGGGATGGGCTTAGGTGGTGGCATGCAGATTGGTGGTGGTGTGGCTGGTGGCTGGGATGGGCTCAGGTGGCGGCAGGCGGATTGGTGGTGGTGGCGGGCGGATTGGTGGTGGGGGGTATTTTTGTCTTTTAAATTTTTGTATTAGGTTAGAAGGGCATTTTGGTCATTTTCGGTCGGTCAATGGCCGGAAATGGCCAGTCAATGCCAGAATAGTGGCTTTAGGGTTATATTTGCACTTATGTGTAATAGATAGGGTCATATTTGCACTAAAAAATAACTCAGGGTTATATTTGCACTTTCCTCAACATATAGGGTTATATCTGCATATTACCCTAATATTTATCTTATTTTACATAAGTTTTTTGATATATTTAAAATTAAATGTAAATAAATTTTATAAATCATTTAAAATTAATCAATATAATTACTATATTTAATAAATCAATAAAAATATATAATATATTTCAAAATTAGAATGTAAATAAATTTGATAAATCATTCGAAGCAATATAATTACTATTTGTTTTATAAATCAAGCAGTTTACGATAAAAAATAGAAGTAAGTAAATTATTTGAAATACTATATTTTTATTTAAATCAAGATGGCAGTTTATTATAAAAATAAAATAAATAAATTTTATTAAGAAATTTATTATTTAAATAATAAAATCAGTTTTATTTTTGAGTCCGACTCTTGAAAGACGGTCTTTCCATAAGTCATGGAAAAACCAAGGTTTAAAGTGCAAATTAAAAGAAATGAAGATAAAATTATGGGTTGCATGAACCGGGTTATAAACTTTATAACTACTACACGTTGTATAATAAAATTTTAATATTACAACTAAGACCTTTTACCTTTCTATTATTTCAATAAAACCCCGTATTTCCATAAGCATATGGAAAGATTATCTTTTCCAATACTTTGCCTTTATTTTTTAAAATAAAAATTTATATGAATAATCATTTCGATCATTCTTATATAATAAAATTCTAATTACTCTCCAAACGCTAGATCATTCATATTGCAACCTTTTATTGCTAGAAAATTTTATTGTACATTTTAATCTGCACACTTTAATTCCAATAGTTAGCTTAATAAATATTTGATTTTTAGTATAAAAATAATTAAAATTCGTAAGAAGTTAAACTTTTAAAAATATTTTAAAGAATGTAACACTACCAAAAAATCTTCCAGTAGTGATGCCTTTTAGGAATACTAGTGACACTCAAAGGCATCACTAAAATCAGTAGTGACTATTGTGGGAGTGTCCTGATTCAGCATGTCATTAAAATATTGTGATGCTTTAAATTATCTTTATTTTTGTGACGCGTTGATATGTATAAGTGTCAAAAAAAAACTTTATGACATGAACTGATTTAGTAGTTTGGTTTAATGACATATACTCGTGTCACTAAAATTTAGTGACATCTAAAGGTGAAGTTATGACACTTCTCTATCTGTCATAAAAAATGTGTCATTACTGAATATTTTTTTTAATGTAATAAAGTAATATTTATAGCAAAATAAAAAGTGAATAATTAAACTAAAATTTGAAATGAAATTTTTTTAATATCCACTTGCACAGGCATTATGGTGCTCCTTAAATGCGAAATTATTCACGCCCGTAATAAATCAGGCATTTCGGCCTACTAGCTCCCAACTAGTAGTAGATAAAGTTCATTGACTTCGTGTTAAACCACTTGGAGTTGGACTTCATCCAGAAAAAAAGGAAAAAAAGTGAACAGGTATGGTCATACTCCCAAAAGACGATTTTCAGCTCGCCCTTACTCGCCCCGGTCACCCAATACCATGAGCATCATCGAAAAGGTAAATCATAGTACATTTGTAGTTAAGTACATGGTCTTTGACTATGTTTGGTATGCATAAAGAGTCCTCCCACTGAAAGATCTTCCACACTGCTGCTGTTGAGAGTCGAACCCATACTCTCAAGAACATAGGCCATGCATCCAACCATTTGAGCGATCGTGTGAGTGTGGTAAGGTCATACTTCAGTGTTACAAGAAGATGGCCATACTCTTTCTGTCTTTTTAAAGGGTGATGCCTTACTATTTAAATGTTTATTACAGGATAAGAATCGTGTAGTGTGAGTCAAGAGGAAATAATGAAAAATTTAGAAAGTAAATGAGAGTTTTAGCATAATTTTCTTGAAACCATGCATAAGAAATTTAAAATTAAGAAAAATAAAATAAGTCAAAAAGTAGTGTAACATTTGTAAAATAATAAATAAATGGAGATACTTCCCTTGGCTGCTCTTGAAAATATATTTTATAGTTACTCTTTTCAACAATGTAAAGTCAAGCAGTATTAATTGAATATTTTAATTGACAATTTTGTGAATATATTTGGAAATGAAAATCTTTCCATATTGGAACATGTGGATTATCATATAAACGCCAATCAGATTTTACAAATAAGGGTCAGAATATTTTGGTATTTGTGAGTTATGGAAATCTGAATATTCTGCTATATATTAGGCGTGTAAAATCATAGTTGATTTATGAAAAATCCCTACAATCGAATATATTAGAGATATTGTGATAAGAAAAATCTCTTTATTTGTGAGATTTGGATATGCTTCAAAAAGCAAATAAGGAATAGAAATATTATGGAAATAATCATGGAGTGTTCTGATCTGCTCATGGCTATAAAAGGGGACAACCACGGCTGCATTCAATACGTTTTAATCAGAGAAAATCTGCACTCAGATTTTCAATCTTTCGAGAGAATCGCAAAGAACCAGAATTCTATGTTCCAACATACATGATCGTCGACGAGTTTCGAGGTCAGAGGGAGCTTGATCAAGGTGGATCGGTAGGCAGGGGAGCTAGCAGAATTCACACCTTTAATTAGTAAAGGTAAGTATTTTGTGTGGTGTACTTTGTACTGTATCTTTCTGATTAGTTAATTCATTCTGAACTGTTCTGATTAGTTAATTCATTCTGAACTGGGTCATGCCCCGCAGATGTAGGTGGATGTAGGTGGAGTTCATCGAACTGTGTAACCAAATCTTGTTACTTTAATGCTTTACTTTATTGCTTACTTGACTAAGATAAATTATATTAAAACATAGTGGTAAGAGTTAGAAAATTCGATAAAATCAAATTACAAACGATTTGATCAACTTGGTCATGATTCTCGTCTAGCATTTCAAGATTTTTTTAACTAGTGGGACGTACAGGCTTCTTTCCAATAATGGTCTAATGTTTCATTTTCTGATCAATAAATATTTAATTGTAAAGTTATTTATTTATATTTATTTAATAGTAAAGTCTTGAAAAATACCGTTTTTACATAGGTTTATGAAAAGATAAAGTTTAATTATAATAATAAAAGGTAAAAGGTCTTAGTTGCAATATAAAAAAATTATTTTGCAACGTGTGGTAGTTTTAAAATTTACAACTCGATTCATGTAACCCAAAAATTTTATCTCAATTTATTTTAATTTACACTTTAAACCTTGATCATTCCATACTTTATAGAAAGACTGTCTTTATAAAAATCAGCATTTTATTAGGACAATGATGGTGAGATTCAGCATTTTATCAATAGGACAAGATATGAATCAGGACCATTAAATTCGTTATGTATATTCAATAAAAATAAATAAATTTGCATAATGCACCATGGGGCAATCAATAATGCGGTTGGTGACAACGATGGTGAGGAAATAATAGACTAGTACTTTTTTCATTTTAAATTAAATTACACGTATTACTCTGTCCCACCCGAATGTGCACACTTTTTGGTCAAGTTTATCAGGTCAGGTTTGACCAACGATAACTTTAGTTACGTATATGAACGGTATGTTAAAATTTGATATTTAGAAAATACATCATGCAGGATATCCAGTAATATCTCACATGATGATATTGGTGTCTATATACTAGTTGAAAATTATGGTCAAACATGCCTTGAGAAAGTTGACCAAAAAGTGTGCAGATTCGGGTGGGACGGAGTTAGTATTATTTTCCAATCGGGATATGATACTTGCCGTATGCCCCAATAGTAATGAAATATATATTTAGAGACCATTATTTTAGGAGTATATCATCATATTTTGAATTGGAACCATACAATTATGCTCTTGTATTGGGACAGAGAATATTAATCTTGATCAATGCAAGGAGATCGAAAATGGGAACTTCCATCATGTACTTCATTTGCATCTCCGTTTTGGTAGCTCTTCTTACAGCAACATTCATCCTAAGAAAAAGATCAACACCACCAAAAACCCTACCACCATCTCCATGGAAGCTACCCATCATAGGCCACATGCACCATCTCGCCGGAGCTTCTCCCCACCATGCTTTCAGAAAACTATCCCAAAAACACGGCCCTCTCATCTTCTTACAGCTGGGGCAGATCCCAACAATCATCATATCATCGGCGCGGCTAGCGAAAGAGATCATGAAAACCCATGATCTCGCTTTCGCTAGCCGCCCCGATCTCCTGTTGGGGCAGATCCTGTTCTACGGTTCCACCGACATTCTCTACACCCCGTACGGAGAGTATTGGAAACAAGTGCGCAAAATCTGCACCATGGAACTTCTGAATGCTAAGAGGGTGCAGTCTTTCGGGTGGATTCGGCGGGAGGAAGCGTCGCATCTCATCGCGACGATTAAAAGTGTGGCTAATTCTGATACACTTGCACCGCTCAATCTGACGCAGAAACTCGCCCATTACAACAGTGCGATGGTGATGAGAGCGGCGCTTGGCGATGTTAGCGACGGCGATCGCAGTGCGTTTTTAGGGCTGATGAAGGAAGCGCTGTCGCTTGCCAGTTCGATTGAGATTTCTGATCTGTTTCCGTCGCTAAAAATGCTACACTTGTTTCTTTCCGTCAAGAGTAAGATTACGAGGGTTCGGCGTAGCTTGGATGGAGTTTTGGACAGTGTTATCGATCAACACTTGGTCAAATCGAAAGAGTCGCCGGCGGATAATTGTGAAGAGGATCTTATTGATGTTCTGTTGAGAGTTAGAGAAAGCAGCGATCTTCAAATTCCAATCACAAAGAGCAATATCAAAGCTGTTTTGCTTGTAAGTGTTCCTAATTCTCTGCACCAGTATCTTCTTCTGTATATAATATAAATTATTCGAAACTAATACATCACTACTGCAATCCGAAACTAATGCATCACTTTGAGAGTGTTGTTTAGATGCTAAAAATGCAA